>CM034467.1:10969654-11569654 GCA_019925255.1 Litchi chinensis
ATGTGAGCAGGTATTGTCCCTGGGGCCTACAGGGTTTTCATACGCCTCCCCAGGTGCTCACTCAACTCAAACCCAACCCTTAAAGGATAAGAGGAAGCACACCTGGTACCATCGCTCAGATGGTACCAGGTGTGCTTCTTTTTACCCTTTAAGGGCTGAGTTCGAGTTGAGTGAGTACCTGGGGAGGCGTATGAAAACCCTGTGGACCCCAAGGGTAGTACTTGCTTATATGGTAGCCCCCGAGAGGCGGTGTGGGCAGGGTAGCTGGCGAGGTCGGGCCGGGCTATTCCGTTACAGTGTGTGTGTTTGATAAAATGTTCGTGAGAGATATTGTTAGCGGTTTTATTAGTTTTGTTGGTTTTTGTTGACTAGTTTTTATTAATTGATGTATTTAGTATAGATTAAGGTAGTTAAAAAACTTTTTTGATGTAACTCAAATATGTAGCAAAATTACTAATTATAAACAGTCCAATGATGAAATGAGGGTTCATTGAGATTGGATATTGATTAATTGTCGTATGATAGCTGATTATGCTCTGAGCATTAGGGCGATACGTGGACATGCAACAATGAAGGTGGAAACATTAGGTGGAGGTCTGAGAATATTTTGGTAGAGTAACAATGTGAAGAAATTGGATCTTTGACTCTGTGGTTGCTCTCCCCTTTTATAAGCGGGGAGAGAGCCATTTGGGAGTTAAGGTAGAAGGGATCGAGAGATTCGTTCCTCCTTGATTCCCGTCTCATCATTTGATGTCTGGATTCTCTTTTCAAATCAGACACCCACATTGAATAATTATGTTACTACTATTTTGAAATTCTCCTTCAGTGCAGTCAACTCTCTTTAATTGGATTGTGAGCTAACATATGTCATAACGGGTCTTAGGCTTTTGGATGTTAGGGCTTGAGTTGGAACAACTTATGGACTATATCTACGTTGGGTCATTCATTTCACATATCCATTTGGCCTTGAATAGAGCTACTTTTTACCACTACAATTTGTTCCCTACTCCTTTGGTTGACATTATTGATCGAAGGAGTGTATAACAGTCAAATACTTGATTCTCCCAAGATGGTAGCTCCATGCATTTAATTCGTTGCCCGACATTTTCTAATCGAGCAATAGATCCTATTTAGTATATCCTAACCAATTGCTCACTCATGTTGACTAGTTATACAAGTCATGTAACTGTCCCTTAGAATCTGGAGCACATCTTATGGTTACATCGGTCTTGGGTTAGTGATGACCATCATTAAGTATTTGTGTGGTGGTAGTTAAATCAATTATAATGGTAGAAGTCTTTTCAACTACCTTGATAGTTTCAAGTTATGTATGAGTGCCACATGGCACTAGGGTTTGATTCTTGAAAATTAGAACTTCCCGCTCTCCCTTGCCTTCACTCACTCTCTCTTTTAGAATTTCATCCTCTCTTTGCTCTCTCTCTTTCTTTTGCCCCAAAATTTTTCTCTTCTATTGTTGTTTGAGCCTATCCACCACTTTGTTCTTGCCAAGGTCTTGCACAGAAGACTCTTAGGACTCTCAAAGCATGCTCACAATTATGGTAAGTCTTTTTATTTGCTTTTAGCTTTTTTGGCTATTTTCTCTAGGATCTTTTTCCTTATTTTCTCGATGTTCTTATCAGTTTTTGTAAAAAAAATCTACTTTTTAGATATGATTTTTCTTCTATGCACGACTTGCAACTAGTTTCTACTAAATGTAGTATACTTTTTGCTAACCCAGGGTAGAGTTAACTCTAAGGTTAGGATACTAATCAAAGGTTTTGATACTGGGGTTTTTCATACAATGGTTACTAAAACAATGTCGAGGGAAATTGAAGTAATTGAAATAGGTGATAGCTTGCCAGTCTCTAGCTCTATCGGATCGAGATTAACTGGGTCATTCACTCAAGCGAAAGATGTTAGTCTAGCTGCTAGAATTGGTGTTGAGGCTAATGAATTGACCTTACTCGTGAATTTATAGTGGGATAAATCTAATTTCCCCCTACAGTTTGATATAATAGCCAAAAAACCCCCCCAATTTATAAAATCGCTAAGGACCCCTCTATAGTTAATATAAATATCCAAAAAACCCCTTATTGTTTATAAAAATATCCAAAAAACCCCTATCGTCAACTAAAATGTTAAAAATCAATGTTTGACCGTTAATTAGAAAGGGCAAAACCGTCAATTCATTATAAAATAATTTTAAAAAATTTGAACAAATAGATGAATGCCACGTGTGCTGTAAAAAACTACTTTTTTAATAATTAATAATTAAAAAATATATTTTTAAAAATAATCTCCATCACTTAATTAAAAAAATAAAAAAATTCTTTCCTTCAAAACACTTCTCTCTCCCCCCTCTTTCTCTTTTTACATCTCTAATATCTGCTTCTTCTTCTGTTCTCCTTTCTTCTTCTTCTTCTTCTTCTCTTCTTCTTTTTCTCTTTTTCTTTTTCTTCTCCTCTTCTTCACAAACGCCATCTGGGTTCGATTTCGAACCCAGATGTTCGCATTTGGGTTCGATTTCGAACCCAGATGTTCGTATTTGGGTTCGATCGAACCCAGATGCGGGTTTGCATCTGGGTTCGATTGAACGCTGATGAGGGTCTCGAACCTAGATGCGAACCCTCATCTGGGTTCGATTATGAACACAGATGTGGCATCTGTGTTTGTGTTCGTAATCGAACCCAGATGCGGGTTCGCATCTGGGTTCAATTTCTTTCGAATCCAGATGTTCACATGGATTTGATTTCGAACCTAATGAACATCTGGGTTCGATTTCTTTTTATTGTTTTTGTGTTTGTTTTGTTTTCAATGATTTTTTTTTTTTTTTTTTTAAATAGGTTTTAATGAGATTTCGAATTAATACATTTGTTGATGTTTAGTTGATGTGAAAATATGGTTTCATATCTAAAGATTGATAATGATGGTTTCATCTTTGGTTCATCATTTTGTTGTTAAGGATGATGATGATGATGATGTGTAAGAGATTAGTGGAGAAATGTTTGAAAGTATTTTTTGGGTTTTTATTTATTTTTTAAATTTATTTATTTTTTGTTAATTTTTATTTATTTAATTTTGTTTTGTTATTTTTTTAAGCTTCTCTATACTTGAGGGATAATTTCGTCATTTCGCTCACTATAACGGTCAGAATTTACTGTTCACTAACAGACTTAACAGAAGGAGGAAAATGAAATTTGTTCAAACTAGAGGGGAAAAATTAGCGATTAGATCAAACAAGAAGGGGGTCATTGGAATTATCCCAATTTATAGTCTCGGGATTGACTTTCAATAGAGAGGGTGTAGGAGGACTGTTGACCATCATGCCTAAGGAAAGCATAACCAACATCCCTTCTAGCATTTTACGAGATAATATTCTCAACAAGTTGGGACTAGAGGATATTATGAGTATGAAGTGTATATACGAGATCCTTGATGGTTACCTCAAACTACTTTGTAGCATTGAATGAGTTGATTGGTTCGAGCATGGGAGAACAATGTTCCGTGAACTCCTTTTCGATTAGGGATGAGACTTCCCATCTTAGGCCTGGCAAGGAAAGCTTTAACATACTTCCAAATCGCCCTTTGTGATAACGCTAAAATATGCTATTATTTTGTACCCATTTATCTAGTGCTTGTGATAAATATTCGAGTAAATCTCATTATTTATTTATTTATTTGTTTGTTTGTTTTTATAGGTGAGTCATGGAAGAATAATGAGTATTTTTGGAATTTGTCAAACCCAAGCTATAAGAGTAATGGACCAGCTCATATTGCAATTACAAAGCCCAAAATGTAATAGCATGAAGCAAGTCCAGCCCATGAAGTGAGACTCAAGTCCAAATTATGAGATTGAATACAGGTCCAAGTTGTGAGTACATGAAGCAATACATGGGCTGCACGCTTGAAGTTGTTAAAAGCCCAAGTTGTGATTTCATGAAGTAAAACTAAAGCCCATGTTTCAATTCTAAGAAAGCAGCAAATGCAGCCCAAGTTGCAACGCGAAAGCAACCATATTCAGCTCACGTTGCAGTACACACAAGCTGCCACACGGAGAAATGAAGCAGTAGATGTAACATGAATGTGAAAGCAAGAAATAAAGCAAAACATGCAACATGTAGCAATACAGACAAGAAGCGGACAACAAGCTACAGTGGCGAGTTTCAGCAGCCACCTGTGGAGAGCTGGGCCGTGATCGAAAAGCCGACGTGGAGAGGAAGTATTGCCCCAAACCTGTTATGGAAATTCACAACATGGAATTTTTCTAAATTTAATCTGGGAACAAGCTTGGTCGACACTTGATTTGGCGATTCAACAAGAGGAAAGATTCCAAATTTGATTGTGGAAATAATTCATCGGCTGACATCGCTCAAGCTCTATATAAAGACAGCTGCTGTGGACGTCCAAAAACACACAACACAACAAGGAGTGAGAGCTGTGAGCCATAAAGGGAGAGAGTTGAGAGAAGCTTTGAGTGTGGTTTCAAAGGGGCTGCGGGAGTGTAGCTGTGCTGATTTTGGACAGCCCATTTGGAGCCCATTCTTAGCCTATTGTAGCAGCTTTTGGAGAGCTTCCGTGCAGCAGCAAAACAACATCATCATCAAGCATGGGGCAGCAGCGAAGGTAAGGAAATTTGAGTTTAAGGAGTCAAGTTCGGCCTTAGAAACAAGGGGAATCACATCATTTTAATGAGAATTTCTTTAGTCTGAACTTTATTAATTTAATTGATGTTATTTGATTATTTCTTGATCATATTATTGTTTTGTAATTTGATGGATGATGACCTAGATCCAAGATCTAGAGTTATGATGTAGCACTAAACCATGAAACTCACCTACTAAACCATGAAATTTACATTTATAATATAGTTTTAATTCAATTCTCATTATTGTATTCTATTTCATTTTGTTCTTAATGCTTTGAATAAATTGGCCACTAGTTCAATTGATTTGGTAATAGTGGTGAACTCGAGAGATTTAGTCATGTGTTTAGACCTAAAATAGGATAACATAAATTGCATATAATAGAGATATACCCATGTGGTTTGTGTGGTCATTATTGAATGATTGATGCTTAATGTACCTAGATTGGTTGATTGTCATAGAGATATAGGCAGTTAATTAATTAACACAAGTTCACTTGACCATCGAGAAAAACTTGTGGATAAATAAGAATCATTCGATCAAACATATGATGAGAATAAATTATTAATAATAGAGATATGAGTTGAATAAATTGGGAGGGTGAAGTTGTAACTCTGAAATCTCATTCTCCTTAGCTGTGATTTATTATTTTATTTGTTTTAGAATTTAATTTAATTCATTGTTTTGATAGTTTAGATAATGTGTGATCTTATTCAGGTTAGTACTTAATTAGATTTGGACAATCCTCATGAAAAAAATATTTTACTTACTACTATATTATTTGTGAACCGTGTATACTTGTACGAGTTTCTAGTGTGAATATTTGGTATGATGTTTTAATTAGAAAAATCTTATCATTAAAATCAATTTATAAAATACACTAGAAATTTGTCATCATCTTGGCAGTTAATGCCCAATGTCTAAAGGTTGCTATTGGGGACTAACCATCTTTATAAGAAAAAGAAGATGGAGTTCAAATTGAAAGATCTCTTCTTCTTCTACTACTTGAAGGAGACTGACAAGGACAAAGATAAGTACTTCCTTGCTAAAGGGAAGCTGGTGAATGAAGAGTATGAAAAGTGTCAAGTGCTGACCCGGTAGGGCTTCATCAATTGGTCACTTTTGTGAGCATGTCCTCTATAGTCTTTGCAAGGTGCTTCGTCAACTCCTTATAAAGGTCGGAGCAATGGAGAAACCCCTTTATAAAGGCTAAAACTACAGTTGAGACGTAATACAAAATTGAGACCTTTGCTTTATTGAACCAACCGACATACTCTATGAAATGTTCTCCTAGTCATTGCGCAATTAAGTAAAGATCATCTAAATATTTCTTCAGTTTTCTACTACTGGTAAACTATTCCACAAAAACATTAGTGAGTTGCATGAATGACTTGAAGTTGTTGTTCGACGAATTGGTAAACACTACAACTTCTCTAAGGTCGTATGTGACAGGACCCTTCCCGGACCTTATCTATGCTCTTGTCTGGAGGATTCTGCCGGACACTTCAACGGATTTATCGAAACCGACTTGTCGGATTGAAGAAATCCGAGAAGCGAACACTAACTTTCTTCAACCGGTTTACTCGTTTAAACTCAAAAATTCAGTTTTCTTTTAAACTAGTTGAGAGTGATAAAATTTTTCTCGATTCTTTTTCAAATATATATATATTTTAAATTTTCGACAGCATAACGGCTGCATTTTTGATAAACCAAAATTTACCTATCAAGAAATTTACACTTCGACTAAAACCTCAATTCCTTCAAACTTCTTTATTCCCAAACATGCAATAATCATCATTATTTTTCCACAAACATGCAACATCAACACTCAATTCTCAATTTATAAGTACGGACTCATGTAAAATATATCTAGATGCATCATATATATAAAATGCATGAATATTTACAAATATACAATTTCAAAATATGAATATTTGTTTCTCAATTACATATCCATTTCATACATAAAGTTTTACATCATCACATGTCATGAATCGCCCACCTATATGTACACAACAAAATGATGTCGTCCTGTCGTCCGCGGTGACACACAATGAAATATAAATAGCTACAAAATAAACAAACAAGTTAGTGCAACGAAGATATAATATCACATACACTAACATGACAATTTACCATTTGTTTTATGATTTCTTTCAAAACCCCCATGTATATCCTTTAAACATTCTAACCATCACGGGCGATTAAAACTAACGCCAACGTGAAGCTTACTAAGTCATCTCAACCACTACGTTACGGAATTTACTGTATCGCACGTAGGGTGCTAAAGCTTATCATTGAGCAACTACAATGCGGGATTTTCTGCATCGCGATTATAGTGCTAAACTCTGGGCAACTACGAGTGAAATTTACTGCATCGCCACATAGTGCCAAACTATAAAAATAGCTAACTACGTGCGGAATTGTCTGCATCGCAACGTAACGCTTATACTTTCTATGAAACTGGGCAACTACGGACGAAATTTTCTGCGTCGTCGCGTAGTGCTAACTTTTCTCTAATCTGAGCGACTACGGACAGAATTTACTGCGTCGTCACGTAGCGCTAAATCTCATTATATCTTAAGGAATATACATGAGTTTTAAAGCTATATTTATTTAGTGCCAAAAGCACAAACTCACTAGTTTAGAGATCTTGAAAATTTTCTCATTTCAATTTCTTTTTATAACAACTTAGCATCAATTTCTATTTCAATATAGGTTCCATAGGACCCTATACACTCACACTTTAACTTGATATTGAAGATCATTTTCATTTTCTTTTATTACTTAACTATTACATTTATTACCAAAATCAAGAATTGACATGAACTTGTAAAAGATCTTAATTGGCGAACCACTTACCTCGAAGCCGCGTCACTTCGCGTCAAGCGTCTTAACGAGGCTCGTGGACGTCGCTCCCGCGCTCGTCACCTACACAACATTCCTCATCATTACTAGTGACAAAAATTTCAATTCTCACTATGAGTTAAGAATTCTCAACTATGACTCATTTTTTCCTATAAAACCTCCTAACTTGTTTCTAATTTAACCGAGAATCTCTAATTCTAATTTCTTCGTAAAATTTTCAGTTTTGGACCCCTAGGGATCACCCCATGCGGTCTGTTTAGTTGTTAGAGACTCGAAACGAAAAATTACATTTTTAATTCTCAACTTACAGCCCATAACAGAACAGGTGGTAGCACGCTGCTCAGGGCTCCATTTTCCTTCGTTCTTTTTCCTACGGTTCACTTATCTCACATTCTAGTCATACATAAAATTTCGTTGAAAAATATTATCATTTGCTAGGTCAAATCTAAAAAAAAGGCCCTTTTTTTCGGACATTTTCTAGCACGTTTAGTGCGTGTTTTGTATATTTTCCATTTCGGATTAGCGACGCTAGTTTTTCTTCCATAGCTAAGCTTCATTTAACTAATAATGATGAACCAAACTCAAACCATGCAATAAAAATTGTATTAGAATAACCGTTTCACTTCTCAGAGCTCTAACGGCACTATTTTGTGCATAACTTGCACAATTTTTATCGGATTCGATCCGTTCTAAAACCTATGGTTTTCTATGGTTCCTAGGCATCATTTGAGGTGTAGAACACCCCCAAATAAGCCAAATATGGTCAGGTCTCCTCTAACTAAAAATTAAGCTCGGGATTGATAAAATTGTTAAAACTAATTCTATTGAGCTTCTATCATTCCTATATGCTTTCCTATGCTTTTCTAATCATTTTTATGCTCAAACTTGGGTTCAAAATCTCTAAATTTCAGAGCTTATTTACTGTCTAATATAGTCATAACACACACATAAACATTACTTGTTCATTTGAACACTAACAATTCACTCAAAACTTTCATCAACTAGTTGGTGTGTGTGTGAGAGTTGATTTTGTTTCCACTTAAATCAAATATGTGGCAGCCATAAATAAAACTCTAAGCTACCATTTACACCCAACAACATGTTATTTAAAGTTCATCATCATCTAGTTAGGGTTCCACACTTAATTGAAGTGTAGAACACCAACACAACTAAAAAAAATTCCGCACAGAAAATTTCCAGCAGCTCTATTGCACTTTTTAACAAAATAAGGAGAAGATTATATGATATCTTACTTGGTACTTGGTTTAGAGGAGTGAGAGGACTTAGAAGAGGGTTTAAAGAAAGAGGTTAGAGGTTCAGAAGGGCTGGATGAGCTCTTCTCCTTCCACTTTTCCCTTGCTGCCGTCCAGCACCTCTGCTTTTGGTTTTCACGGCCAGCTCTTGTTTTGCTTCTGTTCTGCTCTCTTTCTCACGACTGAATAAGTTGTGATTGCTGGAAAAATTTTCAGCAAGGGTTACTTATATACTAATGACATTTCTTATAATTACATCATGTCCCAATTCTTTTTAATTTCATGTCAAACCCCTCTATTTCTTTCTACTTCTCACAGTTGCCCTTCCTTGAGTTGTTTCTCGCCTAATTGTATTTGCTGCTGTTTTCTTCTTTGTTTCTCACCTATTTTCATCTTTTCTTGTTGAAATCTTGCTAAATGTTCAATATATATAATTAACCTTCATAAAAATGGCACATAAGTCTCATTTTTAATTTGTTTGACCATCATTTTCTCTCCTCCTCTACTCTATACGGGAATCACTTTTGTTTTTGATTTTTATGGTAGCTTTGCACTCTTCACTTGTCCACTTGGCTTCTAAGTGTCTTGTGTATATATCTTATTAATGTTCTATGAAATATCAAGCTTGTCCCTTGATTTATTTTGATTATCATCAATCTCTTATTTAATCGCTTAATAGTTGTCCATTACTTACGAACAACTAATATAAAAATTTTCTTAATCGTGCACTCAAAATTTTATTTTTCTTTAATTTGTCTCTTCTTTGCGGATGAGTTATTTTACTCTTTATTAATCTTTTTCTTGCTAATTTGGTTGTTGTGAAACTCTAGAATGGCGTTCACAAAATCGAAGAATCGATTTAGCTTAATACTAACTTGATTCTATTGTAATGTTACTTAACTTCTATAATTGACGAATTTCGTCGTCAATCTTAAGTTGATAAATCTCTAACGCCATGAAATTCAATTAATCTAATGTAGAGATTTATTTTACCTCTCTAATCCATCTTTTAACACTAAGAGGTTATAGATCGAGACTAGGGGTTTACAGCATGGACTAGCTACTACGAACATCCACTATGAAGCAATATGGTTGTTAGGGTCGATCATTCCATTGTACATGTTCGTGTTGCACAAACTAAATTTCTTAGCCATCTTTACCAAAGCAATCGGGTCGATGAACGATGAAGTTGTAAAACTTGTTTCAGTTCTTATCCTAAGAGGTGTGGGCATACAAAGGATCTTGTTGATCATGGCTTTGATCGCCACGAATCTCTTAGTGAGCTCGTTTAACACCAAAGCGGTCGATCTTTGGTTTCCAGCTTCCTTTATGTTGCATGCTACTTTTAGTTGTACAACTTGATTTGGCTTAACATTAGGCTATCTTGTGTTTGACAGTCTGCGTCTGTTGTACTTTGGGAATTCATCCGAAAAACTACAGTCAACCATCACATTTCTTACTAGATCATCATTAAATCCAACGAAATTAAGATCT
This sequence comes from Litchi chinensis, assembly GCA_019925255.1. Taxonomy (NCBI): domain Eukaryota; kingdom Viridiplantae; phylum Streptophyta; class Magnoliopsida; order Sapindales; family Sapindaceae; genus Litchi; species Litchi chinensis. The sequence continues at coordinate 10,979,913 of CM034467.1, forward strand.
ATTGGTGGAATTATTGATTATCGAATATGACTGGTCCAATGTCTGAGAGTCAACTCATTGGCCACTAGTGGTGTTCTCTTTGCTTTGTTGGTTGTGCTCCATTTTGCTGATCTGATCTTGGAAGAGCCACCGTGCTAGTTAGCTGTACAGCCCTGGCTTGCAGTTTTGCACTTTCGATTTGAACCGTTTGAATTCCTGTCTCAAGTTTTTGAGCTTTGTAGCGTAGCTACTTATCTAGTTCATAAAAAGCAACATGAGCTTCAAGTGTCTGATTTTGTTGTTCTGCCATTTTGTAGTGCAAGTAGGTCTTTTTGACTTTGATGAACTAGGTCGCTAGTTACCTACAGATGGCGTCAAACTTTAGAATGTCATATCTACAATTACTAATGTAAAGGTGAGACTTAATAGTCAGCTTCAAGAGAGACCTAGCAACCTATAAAAAAAGTTGAATGAAGAGAGCGTGTATAACCTTGACATTAGGATGGTGCCAGCTAAAAGACACTCTAACACTTAAGTTATTAAATGACATATGAAATAGATAAAAACAAGAAAACAGATTTATGACTAACAATAGATATGTCGTTCATCTAATAATGAAATGAGGGTTTATTGAGATTGGATATTGATTAATTGTTGTAAGACGGCTGATTATGATTTGAGCATTAGGGCGACCGACCAGTGTGCAACAACGAAGGTGGAAACATTAGGTGGAGGTATGAGAATATTATGGTAAAAAGTAAAAGTGTAAAGAAATTGGATCCTTCACTCTGTGTTTCTCTCTCTGAGGTTCTATAGGAGGTGCTTGGCCTTGCATAAAAGCAAGAGGTGCATGTCGCTTGAATATATTTTGTAGGTCATAAGACATTAGAGCGAAGGCATCAACCCTTTTAACTACTCCAATTGTTTTGGCTGAGAGAAGGAGGTCGGATGAATGTGGGTTAGCTCGAAACTGAGTAGCAAGTTCTTCTCCATCGAAAGTGTCTTCTTCAAGATGTTTAATTAACTTTTTACTTGCAGTGCTATTAGAACCGGTTTTGATAGAGCCATCATTGGCACTTGGGAAGGAGCAGATCCGTAGATTGCCTTGCACCAAAATGAGTGTCGACGTTGAAATTCAGTCAACGAGAATTCAATGCCCAGTAACTGCAATCAATGTGAGAAAATACAAAAATCGAGAGAAACACAACAAAGAATCAAGAACAACAAAAGAAAAACAAGAGATTTTTAACGTGGTTCTGCGAGTGTGTCTATGTCCACAACTGTTTCTCTATAATTTGGCAAGTGACAGTATGTTATTGCTTGTATATCTGTTACAGTGATTTTTGCCCATATTTATAGAGGAAGAGTTGTTACAGATTAGGAAGCATTAAAATAGGAAAAGAATTTCATAATAAATACATTTCCTAATCAGTTGGAGTAGAATCAGGAAACTGCTCCGAGTATCTCGAGATCATGTTGACTGAATTTGAATTTGAATTAACTTCTGTTTTTGATGAGAGAATCACGATTAGATTGGGTAATTGCCATATTTGGAAGATGTTGTATTAATTGTCCACTAGGCGAGCTATTCACTACCTTGAGCGACTTCGAGCTGGACTTTGTTGATGAGCGAGCTATGCACAGAATGAGCTGCATAGTGAGTTGTAACCAGGCTGTGAAACGAGCTAACTGCTGCGAGCTAAAGAGCTCGCTAGGGCGAGCTGTAGAGCTTGCTAGCTAAGAGTTGACAACTGGACTTTGGCTTTTGGGTCATCTTATTGGGTTGACTTGTTGGATCTTGTCTGTTGGGTCTTTGCATTGAGTTGACTTAATGAGCTTTTATCGGACTTTTACCAGCCCATTTGATGAGTTCAGAAAATGCACATAACATCAGCCCCCCAGCTCTCAGTTCGTTCTGCGAATTGGGAGCTTGAGCTCACTGGTAAAAGTTAGCTTCTTTGGTAAGCTAGCTTGAATTACCATTTTCACACCCTTTCAAATTCTATCTTATTAGCTCTGACACGTGGCGGTCATGCAGGAGGTAACTGAATCGACGCTGGCACATCCTTTGCACGTGCATTTAATGCGCACGTCTTTCAATTGACGGGTACATGATTAGAAAGCCGTACCTTGCGTTGCACCGTTGGATCGATGGTGGTTACACAGCACGCAGATCTGATGGCTGGGGCTCGAGCTCGTCCACCTATATAAACTGGTGGAGCCCTTTGATTCTCTTTTTCATCTGTCATTTTCTCTCGAAGCCACCAAGTTTTCTCAGTATATTCACTGGTTCTTCACAAAATCTACACTTCCAGCTGCCATTCTTCACACTGTCACTAAAGATTCACGGTAAGTTCTTTCTTTTGACTCAAGCCTTCAGTTTTTTGGTTCATATTTGTTGAGTTTACATCATATTGTGCTTGCGTTTTGCCATTGTTGTGTCTGAACGGTTTGAATACGTCATGTTTTTGGATGTTGAATCTTTATCGTTCTGGGTTTCTTGCTAAGCACGACTTTTCAACTTCTGTGGATTTGATCCTGTAGCATATTTGTTTGCAACCTGATTATTGTTTGTGGCCTGTTATGCATGCGAATTGTAGGATTAGGCATCTGTAGATTACTAGCCTGTAGGTCATTTCTTCATAGGTCGACCCCCCCACTATAGGAGCGATCTGCGAACTAGAAAACTTAGCAAATTTTCAGCATTTAATAACCTGTTCCTTGCGACTTGACCTTACCCCCTTTTGTATAGATGTCTTCAAGTAGAGCTCGCAACGTTAGTGAAACAACTCAAGGTAGGGAGCGAGCAGAAGCTCAGCGACGAGCTGAAGGGGAAAGGAATGCTCGCAAAACGTTTGCTCACTATTCATCTTCTGTAGAAGTTTTCGAATTGGAGGGGATTGCTCTTCAATTCCATATCCCTAGAGGCTGTCGCGCGATGTCACCCATTCCAAAAAAACATGCAGGCTATCCTCCGTGGGGGTACATGGTTGTCAGTACCCAGCATCTGGAACATGGGTTGAGATTCCCAGTTCCTTCTTATTTGATCAAGTTCTTGAACACTGTCAAGCTCGCACCATTCTAGTTGACACCGAACTCATATGCGCAGCTGACTTCGTTAACTCTAGCCTTCCTCAAGAACAATCTTCCTCCCCCAACTCCAAAGATCATCCAGCGTTTCTATAGCATCAAGGCTTTGAGCACTTCACAAGAGGGAAAGCTAGATGGTATCTACTATCTCGCAGCTTGCCCGTCGGAATATAAGAAACTCTTGCCCCAAGGAGGCGCAAAGGGTAAATCTAACATAGGGGCATACAAGACGAATTGGTTTCTCGTCTCATACCCTTCTATTGCAGGTCTTAAAAACTTTAGTATCATCCTGAAACTAGGTATGTAGAGGAGAATCTTTAGAGAGCTAAAAATTTAATAATAATAATAATAATATTTTTTTAACATTTTGCTTTGTAGAGCTGAAAATTGACAAGTCTTCTCTCAGCAGCGAGGAGAAAAGGGCTCTCGAAGTGCTCACAAACTTGGGTGAAGCGAGCATCAGCAGTAAATTTGACACTGCCCTTCTACAGGCTCACGACCTTGCTCCTCCTGAAGATTCTCCATTGATAAATAGTGAGAATGATATATCGAGCATTGGGGAGCGCGAGCTTCCTTCCGTTCTCGAAGTTCCTGTTGAGGAAGAGGATACATCTGATTCCCAATAAGCTCCAGCTCCCATCCCTTCCTCGCGAGCAAAAACAGCACCAGTTCCTGTTCCTACCTCGCAGGTAGAAACTACTCCAGCTCTTGCTCCAGCTCGAGCAGTTCCAACTCGGGCAGAAACGGCTCCAGCTCGTGTAGTCCCTGTTGTACAAATATATTCATCTCCCTCTCTAAGTAGCACAACTATTCCAGAGGCTCCATCGCCTGCTCTAGCAGATTCGGCCCATACTCCAATAGTTCGAGTATCTACTGAAGCAGCACCAGCTCCAGCTCACACCTCGCCAATAAGTGCATCACGAACAGCTATTCCTTCAGGCCCCGCTTCCTCCTCTGTGCCAGCACCAGCCAAGACGAAAAAGCTTACTCTTCTGGAATTCTCTCCTGAGCGATTTGCCAAAGCTTCAGCCTTTTCAGCTACTCTATCAAAGCGGCTTGCTGAAGCCTCAGCCTCTCCAACTGCTCCTTCAAAGCGTTCTAAGTGACTTGTTAAAGCAAAAGCTCCTTCGGTTGCTGCTCCTAGCGAGGTGCCACATTCGAAAACAACAGTTGATATCCCACAGGCTCTAGCCCCCAGCTCACAGCTCGAGATAGGGGATGTTCCATCCGAGGTTCCGCCCCAGGAGGCCCAAGTTAGTACTAGCAAGAAAAAGACAAAGAATTTGACTACATGCACCTCTGTCATTAAACGCTATGCCTACAGGAGCAAGGAACCTGAGGTCGAAGAGGTTGAGGAGACTCCATCGCCGTCCATGTCAGACCCCGAAGACGGACCTGGAGGGAGGTACCTAAGCGTCCTTCTTGACAACTGGTCAAAAATCATGCTGAATCAAACGAGGACCTTAGAGAATAGGTCCCTCAGGGGTATGGACCTGGACGATTACGCAACTCGACATGGCATGCTGGTATCTCATTTTTCCTTTATCTCCTGACTTATTTACTTTATCAAATATTGACTTGTGGAATTTCAGATCGTTCTCACATCAATAAAACGAAGGAGAGGGACCATGTATGCTGAAGATCGAATAATGAAGCTGGAGAGTGAGTTGGAGAAAGCTAGGAAGGAGATGAACTCCTTAGCTGAGAGAGCCCGAGACGGGAAAAAGTTCGCAGAGGGTCGCGAGGCAAAGATAGCTGTGGCGACCATTGCTAGACAGACAACCGAAGAAGCTCTACTGAAAATGGAAAATGATTATGAAGCCACTAGGTTGCACCTTACCGCCTTACTACGTAATTGTGAAGATGAACGTGACAAGGCAAAAGGTGAATTGAATAATATGAAGGACGAGCTGAGATTGCGGAGAAACAAGTAGAGGTGCTCGGGTAACTAGTTTATGCCGTAGTGCAGCGAGCTGAGGCTGCTGAGCAACGGGCTGAGGCTGTTGAGCAACGGGCTGAAAGAGCGGAAGCTGCCGCTCAGCGAGCTAAAGAGGCTGAACACCGAGCTGAGCTGCTAAAGCAATAAGTGGGGGATGCAGTGCAGCGAGCTGAGGCTGTTGACCAGCGAATAAAGAATGTGCTATAATGAGCTGAGGCAGCCGAACAACAAGTAGAAGCTGCGAAGTTAGAAGTTAAGGTCACTAATTTGCGTGCGCATGACACTTTCGAAGATTTCTTGGTTTTCAGAGACAGATTTATTCAAGAAGCGAAGGTGCAGGTCGTTGAAGCCAGGGATGAGGCTGAGGAAAAAACGGGCCTTAATTTCCTTTACACGCTATGAATTTTTCTATCTTTGGCGAGGAGGGGACCCCGAGTTGTGGAGAAGTTCAAAGCAAAGACTGTCTCGTCTTCAGCTGTAGCTGATGTAGCCCTTTTGGCAAGGGAGACTCCTGACACGACTTCTCAGGCCGAGCCCGCTGGTGTTGATGACCTATCCAGCTCGTCTTCGTCATCTAGCGAAGACTCCCTTTTAGGGCCAGATCCTCCAGCCCGAGACTTGTAGTTTATTTTTGCCTTTTTCTTTACATTTGTACTCTTTTAATTTGTAAAAATTTTTTAACTTAATAAAATTTCTTTGATCATATCTTCTCTGTTGAATGCGTTTGAGCTATTGCGTTTATTGTAACACATTTTATGATCTTCATTTTATAAGTTATCAAACTTCTTGCGAGCTAATTATTAACGAGCTCGAAATTTGATATAATAACTTAAGCAATCAATTAATTCAACAGTTAATAAAATCTTGTAATATAAGCAACTGATCAGAACTTTTTTCTGCCACATTGGAATGTTGATGAGCTATGCAGGGATACTCAACCACTCCTGCTTTTTGGGTTTACTTTATTTTAATGAGCTATGCAGGGGTACGTAACCTCGCTTGCTTTTTATGTTTTTTTTTGTTTTAGCGAGCTATGCAAGGGTACGTAATCTCGCTTGCATTTTAGGCTCATTTTGTTTTGGCGAGCTATGCAGAGGTACGTAACCTCACTTGCTTTTTAGGCTCATTTTGTTTTTGTGAGCTATACAGGGGTACGTAACCTCGCCTGCTTTTTAAACTCTTTTTGTTTTGGCGAGTTATGCAGGGGTGCGTAACCTCGCCTGCTTTTTAGGCTCATTTTGTTTTGACGAGCTATGCAGGGGTACGTAACCTCGCCTGCTTTTTATGCTCTTTTTCATTTTAGCGAGCTACGAGCTAATCAGCACGGTGCCCGTTTACTTAGTGTGATTTGACTTCATGCATCATATAATGTGAGGAAATTGGAGCTTTAATCATAATAGGATTGAATTACATATGACAAAAATGTTACCGATAATATGGATGCAGATGCTCAGCATTCCAAGCTTGAGAGACTTCAGTCCCATTCATATTAGCTAAGTGATAAGCTCCATTTCCCAAATTTGCTTTGACGACATATGGTCCTTCCCAATTTGAGCCTAAGGACCCATCACTGGGTTTGCGGGCTCTAGGCAGAATGAGACGCAACACGAAATCTCCCACGTTGAAGCTGCGAATTCGAGCATTTCTGTTATAGTACCTCGCGATTCTTTGCTGGTAGACTGCTACTTTTAACCTGGCTGTTTTCCTGACTTCTTCAAGCAAGTTTAAGTTTGTAGCAAGTAACTGATCATTGTCATTTGAATTGAAGGTCGCTCTTCGTCGCGAGGTAACTTCTAACTCTGCTGGGATCATGGCCTTAGACCCATACACCATCGAAAAGGGCGTCTCGCCTGTGGTGCTGCGAGCTGTAGTTCTATAAGCCCATAATACCTTTTGAAGCTCGTCAACCCACTCTCATTTCTTCGCTTCCAATTTTATTTTCAGGGTCTACTTTATGATCTTGTTCACGGCTTCAACTTGCCCATTAGCTTATGGATGGTCCATTACTGAGAAGCTCTTGATTATTTTCAGGTCGCTACAGAACTTGAAAAATTGTTCACTGCTGAACTGGGTCCCATTGTTTGTCACGATTTGTTGTGGGACTCCAAATCTGCAAATAATATTATTCCACACAAATTTTTCAATCTTTGTAGTGGAAATTTCAGCCAACTCCTTTGCTTCTGCCTGCTTGGTGAAGTAATCAACTACGACCACGACATGCTTGCGTCTTCCACGAGTTGTTGGCAGAGGCCCGATCAAATCCATCCCCCAAATTGCAAAGGGCCACGGGCTCACCATTTGTTGGAAATAAGCTGGTGGAGCTCGCGGAATCTGGGCAAACCTCTGACACTTGTCACATTTCTTGACCAGGTCGATGACATCTTGCTTCATGATGGGCCAATAGAAACCCTGTCGCAGCACCTTTTGAGCTAAAGAAAGCCTCCTAACATGGTTTCTACAATGACCTTCATGTATTTGCCTCATTACCGCCTCACAATCTTGGCTATCTATGCATATCAAAAGTGGGGCTGAAAACCCCTTCTTATACAGCACATCATCGTAGATGCAGTACCTGGCTGCTTTAGCTCGCAAGCGCCGTGCTTCCAGCTTATCATTTGGCAGCTTCCCATCCTGTAGATAATTCAGAATTGGACCCATTCAGGAATCCGGTTGCACATTTATGACCATCAATGAATTCCTCTCTTCAGTACTGGGGGTTGGTAGGAACTCCACTGGGATCGCTCCCAGGAAGTCTGCATCTCGAGTGGTTGCTAGGTGAGCTAGGGCATCTGTATGGGAGTTTTGAGCTTGTGGAATCTGCTTCACTTCGTACTTCTGAAAAGCACTCAACATTTCATGAACTTTCTGGAGGTACGTGGCCATTTTCAGTCCTCTGGCCTGATACTCCCCCATTACGTGGCAAACCACGAGCTAAGTCACTGAAGACCCTCAATCATTCAGCTCACATCTCCTTAGCTAGGTGCAGACCTGAGAGCAATGCTTCATATTCAGCTTCATTATTCGTAGCCTGGAAACCAAACCTCAACGCATAAAGGATTTTATAGCATTCAGGACTGATCAATAAAACTCCAGCTCCAGCTTTCTGCTCGCTGGATGACCCATCAACATAAAGCTCCCAGGTCGGACCTTCAGAAGACTCAGCTTCATCATCCACAGGCCCTGTAAATTCTACAATGAAGTTTGCCAGAGCTTGGCCTTAATAGCCGTCCTTGGCTTAAATTGAATGTCAAACTATGCGAGCTCCACTGCCCATTTTAATAAGCGACCTAAAGTGTCCGCTTTCTGTAGAACTTGTTTCAGCGGATACTGGGTGAAGACTTCAATTGTATGAGCTTGGAAATAAAGTCACAGCTTCCTCGATGTGACCACCAGGCAGTAAGCGAGCTTCTCCATCTGCGAGTACCTGGTTTCAGCATCCTGCAATCTTTTACTCACATAGTACACTAGAAGCTGCGTCTTCTCCTCTTCTCTCACCAAGGTAGCGCTTAAAGCTTGCTGAGACACCCCCAAATACAAGATAAGCTTTTATCCTTCTTTGGGCTTGGAAAGGAGTGAAGCTCGTCTCATATACTCCTTCAGCTGCTGGAAGGCTACCTCGCACTATTCAGTCCACTCGAAGCCTTTTGTCTTCTTTAAAATATAAAAAAATGGGATACACTTATCTGTAGCCTTCGAGATGAACCTGCTTAATGCTATGACCTGGCCATTGAGGCTTTGCACATCTTTCACCCTAGTAGGTGACCACATGTCAATCAGTGCTTTGATCTTCTCTGGATTGGCTTCAATACCTCTACTGTTCACCATGAAGCCCAGAAACTTCCTAGAAGCTACCCAAACGCGCACTTGTGTGGATTCAGCTTCATCTGATAGCTCTTCAGAATCTGAAACATCTCTCCCAGGTCGCGTACATGATCACCCACCTGCTTGGATTTTACTAGCATATCATCCATATAGACCTCCATGGTCTTCCCGATCTACTATTCAAACATCATGTTTACCAAGCGTTGGTAGGTCACTCCTGCATTTTTCAACCCGAAGGGCATCACCTTGTAGCAGTATAAGCCGCGATCTGTCACAAACGAGATGTGCTATTCGTCCTCGAGATTCATGGGGATCTGATTATAACTCGAGTATGCATCCATAAAACTCAGGAGCTCGTGTCCAGCTGTAGCATCCACGAGCTGGTCTATCATCGACAGGGAAAAACTATCTTGAGGGCACGCCTTATTCAAATAAGTGAAGTCAATACAAGTTTTCTACTTCTCGTTTTTCTTCTTTACCAACATGGGATTGATGACCCAGGTCGGGTAGTAAGCTTCTCGGATAAACTTGTTGGCTAACAACTTATCTACCTCTTCTTTCAATGCTAGATAATGCTCCCTTGTCATTGTCCTTCTCTTCTGACGAACTGTCTTGTGGTGAGGATCAATATTCAACTTGTGTGACATCACCCTGGGATCTATTCCCACCATATTCTCATGATTCCACGCGAATACATCCAAGTTCGCCTTTAAGAAGTCAGCGAGCTGGGCTCTTAATTCTGGAGCTAAACCTCTTCCCAGCTTCAGACACCTCTTTGGATCTGCCTCGCTGACTTGAACATCTTTCAGCTCTTCAACTGACCAGTAGCTCGCTCTGCATCCATTTCGTAGGGGTCGAGATCATGACTAACTCACTTTTCTGTTGTAGCTCGTGGTTCGCCCCCCGAAACCACGTTCACATTCTTTTCTCTTACGCCTATCTTGACAGCATCTTCATAACAGTGTCTGGCTAAGTACTACTCTCCCCGAACACATCCGACGCCATTAGGGGTTGGAAATTTAACTATAGGGGTCCTGGTAGAAGTAACTGCATCCAGATCGTTCAACAAAGGTCTTCCCAAGACCACATTGTATGTTGATGGGTAGTCAATAATCAAGAAATCTGTAAACACAGTTACCTGGCGACCTGCCTCCCCGAGCGTAAGTGGCAACTTGATCTGGCCCACTTATATGATAGCATCTCCAGTGAAACTATAAAGAGGCTCTAGGGACGGTCTCAATTGCTCTGCCCCTAGCCCTATCTGATTAAAACAGTTTCTGTACATCACATTCACCGAGCTCCCAGTATCAATCATGATGCGTCGCACTTCCATGTTGCTAATTTTAGCTCGTATAACCAGCGCATCATTGTGTGGCCAGATCACACTTCTAGCATCCTCCTGAGAAAAAAAATCTCATCCGAGGTCGTCTTGGCTTTTTTGGTAGGTCCTTCCGACCCACTGACCTAAAAGATATGATTTGTTTCTTGGACATACCTCTCGTGCAACCTGTTTGAAGCACCTGCGATATGGGGGCCACTATGAATTGTAAAAATAGTTCTTACCACAGGCTCATGTTTTGACTGGGGAGCTCGCTGGGGTTGTTGTTGTGCTGGCTGCTGTTAAGGTCGTTGTTGTGGAGGTCGGGAGTCTGCAGGTCACTTCACATAATCCCTCAAGCGACCTTTCTTGATTAATTTTTCAATGGCGTCCTTCAACGGTCAACAATCTGAAGTGTTGTGCCCGACCTCATTATGATAGGCACAAAACTTACTCCTGTCTCTGTGCTGAACAGGGGCTCTTAAAAGGTAGGGCTTCCCAAAGTCTTCCCTATTCCTTTCTGCTGCAAAGATCCTATCTTACGAGTCTGACAAGATACTGTAACTTTCATAGCGACCTTGACGCTGAGGTCGTTGATTCCTTGGCTCTCTCTTTACCTTTTTAGCAATGTGATTGTTTGAGCCACTGTTCCTACCTTCTTTGTTCCTGCCATTGTTTCTCTTTTTCGTTTAGCTAGAACTGCCCGCTTCATTCTTCTGGGTAGGCTTATTTGGGCCGAAGGTCTCTTCCCACCTAATCTCCTTTACAGCTCGCTCGTAGAACTCTCCTAAATCCTTTACTGGGGACTTGTAAATGCTTTCATACAATTTCCCATCCTTACGCAACCCAGTTGAGATCGATGTCAATATACTCTTATCTTATGGATTCTCAACATTTGCGACCTTGCGTCTAAACCTGGTGATATATTCTTTCAACAACTCACCTTGACGCTGGAAGATAGTAGCTAGGTGGCAGGATAGAGTGAGCTGCCTTCTCAACGCTCTATATTGACCAACGAACTTCTGCTGACACACCTCCCAACTTCCTATGCTGCGAGCTGGGAGATTTTGAACCATGTCCTTGGAATGTCTCCCAAAGTAGTTGGGAATACGCGACACTTCACCATAGGATTACTTGTCTGCAGATCCATCTAAAAGTTAAAGGCATTAAGATGATCATAGGGATTACTGTCCCAATTGTACTACTGAATATTTGGCATTTTGAATCTCGAAGGGAGAGGCTGCGTCTCAATTTCCCTTGTGAATGGAGTCCTTTCCCCGTAATGCTCGCGCTGCTCTAGGGCTCCAGGTTCTGCTTCTAGCTGCTGGACCCTTTGGAGGAGCTCTTCTACTTAAGGATCTCGGGGCTCATATCTCCTCATATGGTCGCGACCTGGGGAAGGGTGTTTTGGGTCATATCTCTCGTCCCCTTCAAACGAGCCTCCAGGCTGATGGGATCTCGCATGTCGCTCATTCACTTCATCCACATATCGAGCTGCAGCTCGGACTCTATTGTGCCCAACCTCTACCCACCGACTTCCATCTTGGCTCAACCTTACTACCAAGCTAGCTGGGTGCGCGACTTCTCTTTCTTCGCGGACAGGGTGGCCTCGAGCTCTAGAGCGCGCATTAGAGAAACGAGTTGAGTCGGCAGGTCGTGGCATTTCCCTTGCTGGCCTTTGAGGCATATGCATTGCTTCATGCTGCTGAGACAAGTGCCTTGGAACTTCGACCTCAACCCTAGGTGCGTTCTGCACCTGAGCCTGCACCAACATATTGACAGCCTCTGTAAGCTATCTAACCGTGTTCTCCAACGCTTCTTGCCTTTGATGCCACACATGCTGCCCTTCAACTATTGGGGCAATTGGAATCGGTTGACGAGGAGGCAGAAGGGGAATGCCTGCTGCAGCACTGATTGCCTGGCCATGGGACGTACCTGTTGCATGCATGGGTGCGTCCTGCACAGGCTGCATGACAGGACCCTTCCCAGACCTTATCTATGCTCTTGTTGGAGGATCTTGCCGGGCACTTCAACGGACTTATCGAGACCAGCTTGTCGGGTCGAAGAAATCCGAGAAAGCGAACCCTAACTTTCTTCAACCGGTTTACTCGTTTAAACTCAAAAATTCAGTTTTCTTTTAAACTAGTTGGGAGTGATAAAATTTTTTTCGATTCTATTTCAAATATATTTATAAAATTTTCGGCAGCATAACGGCTGCATTTTTGATAAACTAAAATTTACCTGTCAAGAAATTTACACTTCGACTAAAACCTCAATTCCTCCCAACTTCTTTATTCCCAAACATGCAATAATCATCATCATTTTTCCACAAACATACAACATCAACACTCAATTCTCAATTTATAAATACAAACTTATGTAAAATATAACTAGATGCATCATATATATAAAATGCATGAATATTTCAAATATACAATTTCAAAATCTGAATATGTGTTTCTCAATTACATATCCATCTCATACATAAAGTTTTACATCATCACATGTCATAAATCGCCCACCTATATATACACAACAAAATGATGATGTCGTCCGCGGTGGCACACAATGAACTATAAATAGCTACAAAATAAACAAACAAGTTAGTGCAACGAAGATATAATATCACATACACTAACATGACAATTTACCATTTGTTTTATGATTTTTTTCAAAACCCCCATGTATATCCTTTAAACATTCTGACCATCACGGGCGATTATAACTAACGCCAACGTGAAGCTTACTAAGTTATCTCAACCACTACGTTACGGAATTTACTACATCGCACGTAGGGCGCTAAAGCTTATCACTGAGCAACTACAATGCGGGATTTTCTGCATCACAATTGTAATGCTAAAACTCTGGGCAACTACGAACGGAATTTACTGCATCGCCACGTAGTTCCAAACTATACAAATAGCCAACTACGTGCGGAATTGTCTGCATCGCAACGTAGCGTTTATACTTTCTATGAAACTGAGCAACTACGGACGGAATTTTCTGCGTCGTCGCGTAGTGCTAACTTTTCTCTACTCTAAACGACTACGGACGGAATTTATTGCGTCGTCACGTAGCGCTAAATCTCATTATATCTTAAGGAACATACATGGGTTTTAAAACTATATTTATTTAGTGCCAAAAGCACAAACTCACTAGTTTAGAGATCTTGAAAACTTTTTCATTTCAATTTCTTTTCATAACTACTTAGCATCAATTTCTATTTCTATATAGGTTCCATAGGACCCTATATACTCAAACTTTAACTTGATATTGAAGATCATTTTCATTTTCTTTTATTACTTAATTATTACATTCATTACCAAAATCAAGAATGAACATGAACTTGTAAAAGATCTTAAGTGGCGAACCACTTACCTCGAAGCTGCGTCACTCCGTATCAAGCATCTCGACGAGGCCCGTGGGCGTCGCTCCCGCGCTCGTCATCTACACAATATTTTTTCATCATTATTAATAACAAAACTCAATTCCCAACTATAAGGTCAAGAATCTCAACTAAGACCCTTTTTCTCTATATACCCTCCTAACTTGTTTTTACTCAACCGAGACTCTGTAATCCCGATTTTTGTGTAAAATTTTTAGTTTTAGACCCCTAGGGATCACCCCACGCGGTCCGTTTAGTTGTTGGAGGCTCGAAACGAAAAATTACATTTTAAATTCTTAACTCACAGCCCATAACAGAACAGGTGGTAACACGCTGCTCGGGGCTCTGTTTTCCTTCATTCTTTTTTTACAGCTCACTTATCTCACATTCTAGTCACACATAAAATTTCGTTGGAAAATATTATCGTTTACTAGGTCAAATCTAAGGAAAACGCCCCTTTTTCGAGCATTTTCTAGCACGTTTAGTACGTGTTTTGTATATTTTCCGTTTCGGATTAGCGACGCTAGTTTTTCTTCCATAGCTAAGCTTCATTTAACTAATAATGATGAACCAAACTCAAACCATGCAATAAAAATTGCATTAGGATAGCCGTTTCACTTCTCAAAGCTCTAACGGCGCTATTTCGTGCATAACTTATACAATTTTTATCGGATTTGATCTGTTCCAAAACCTATGGTTTTCTATGGTTCCTAGGCATCATTTGAGGTGTAGAACACCCCCAAATAAGCCAAATATGGTCAGGTCTCCTCTAGCTAAAAATTCAGCTCGGGATTGACAAAATTGTTAAATCTAATTCTATTGAGCTTCTATCCTTCCCAAATGCTTTCCTATGCTTTTCTAATCATTTTTATGCTCAAACTTGGGTTCAAAACCTCTAAATTTTAGAGCTTATTTACTGTCTAATATGGTCACAACACACACATAAACATTACTTGTTCATTTGAACACTAACAATTCACTCAAAACTTTAATCAACTAGTTGGTGTGTGTGTGAGAGTTGATTTTGTTTCCACTTAAATCAAATATGTGGCAGCCATAAATAAAACCCTAAGCTACCATTTACACCCAACAACATGTTATTTAAAGTTCATCATCATCTAGCTAGGTTTCCACACTTAATTGAAGTGTAGAACACCGACATAACTAAAAAATTCTGCACAGAAAATTTCCAGCAGCTCTACTGCACTTTTAAACACAATAAGGAGAAGATCATATGATATCTTACTTGGTACTTGGCTTAGAGGATTGAGAGGACTTAGAAGAGGGTTTAGAGAGAGAGGTTAGAGGTTCAGAAGGGCTGGATGGGCTCTTCTCCTTCCACTTTTCTTTACTGCTGTCCAGCACCTCTGCTTGTGGTTTTCACGGTCAGCTTTTGTTTTACTTCTGTTCTGCTCTCTTTTTCACGACTGAAGGAGTGGTGTTTGCTGGAAAAATTTTCAGCAAGGGTTACTTATATACTAATAGCATTTCTTATAATTACATCATGCCCCAATTCTTTTTAATTTACACAATTTCCTCTCAATTTCTCTGTTATCTTCACTGCTGCCCAGTTTTGATTATTTTCTGGCAGCTGCTGTTTTCTTCTTTATTTCTCACCTATTTTCATCTTTTCTTGTTGAAATCTTGCTAAATGTTCAATATATATAATTAACCTTCATAAAAATGGCACTTAAGTCTCATTTTTAATTCGTTTGACCATCGTTTTCTCTCATCATTCATTCTAAACGGGATTTACTTTTGTTTTTGATTTTTATGATAGCTTTGCACTCTTCACTTGTCCACTTGGCTTCTAAGTGTCTTGTTTATATATCTTATTAATGTTCTATGGAATATCAAGCTTGTCCCTTGATTTATTTTGATTATCATCCATGTTTTTACTTAATCTCATTAATAATTAATCACTTATCCTACTAAAACATTCTAGAATTCTCACTTGTGCACTTGTTTATATTGTTTTCTTTAACTTGTATCTTATCTATGGATGACTCATTTTACCTCTTCATTGATCTTTTTCTTGTTAATTTGGTTGTTATGAAACTCTAGAATGGCGTTCACTAAATCGATGAATCGATTTAGCTTAATACTAACTTAATTTTATTGTAATGTTACTTAAAATTTTATAGTTGACGAATTTCGTCGTCAATCTTAAATTGATAAATTTCTAACGCCATGAAATTCAATTAATCTAATGTAGAGATTTATTTTACCTCTCTAATCCATCTTTTAACACTAAGAGGTTATAGATAGAGACTAGGGGTTTACATTGCATGTTCTGTTGAGGGTGGTTCATATGGCTCTCCGCCTGGTCATCATCTCCAAAATACCTGTTTGATTTGGTCTTTGTCATGTTGTCAGAAATCGATGAATTGAGATGAAAAATATTGCAGTTTGGGCCCTCCTTCTAGTACCAAAATGTCGACGTTGAAATTCAGTCGACGAGAATTCAATGTCCAGTACCTGCAATCAATGTGAAAAAACACAAAAATCGAGAGAAACACAACAAAGAACCAAGAACAACACAAGAAAAACAAGCGATTTTTAATATGGTTCAATGAGTGCGCCTACGTCCACGGCTGTCTCTCTATAATTTGGCAGAGTGACAGTATGTTATTGCTTGTATATCTATTACAGTGATTTTTGCCCCTATTTATAGAGGAAGAGTTATTACAGATTAGGAACATTAAAATAGGAAACGAATTTCATAATAAATACATTTCCTAATCAGTTGGAGCAGAATCAGGAAATTGCTCTGAGTATCTCGAGATCACGTTGATTGAATTTGAATTTGAATTAACTTCCATTTTGGTGAGAGAATCACGATCAGATTGGATAACTGTCATATCTGGAAGATGTTGTATTAATTGTCCATTGGGTGAGCTATTCACTGCCTTGAGCGACCTTGAGCTGGACCTTGCTGATGAGCGAGTTATGCACAGAATGAGCTACATAGTTAGTTGTAACCAGGGTTTGAAACGAGCTAACTGCTGCGAGCTGAAGAGCTCGCTGGGGCGAGCTGTAGAGCTCACTAGCTTGGAGTTGACGACTGGGCTTTGGCTTTTGGGTCATCTTATTGGGCTCACTTGTTGGACCTTGTCTTTTGGGCCTTTGCATTGAGTTGAATTAATGGACTTTTATCTGGCTTTTACCAGCCCATTTGATGAGTCCGAAAAATGCAAATAACAATGAGCATTTCATCAATTGGGCTGCCATGTTGGAAAATTTCAACATGCTTCTCGCAACAAACTGCCTTGGCACAATCAATCAGCTTATTCAACATTTCATTACTCCAATTGTTGAACTCTTTTACCTTAACATTGGGAAATAAGAATGAATATGCAATTGTAGTTAATTAATTTTTCTAAACATTGATGTCGACGTTGAAATTTAGCCGATGAGTAATCAATACCCAATACCTGCAATCAATGTGAGAAAGCACAGAAAACAAGAACGAGACAATAAAGAACCAAGAATCAAACAGGAAGACAAAGGATTTTTAACTTGGTTCAGCGAGTGCGCCTACGTCCACGGCTGTCTTTCTTAAATTCTGCAGAGTGACAATATGATATTCAATGTGTCGTTTACAATGGTTTTTAACCCCTATTTATAGGGGAAGAGTTGTTACAGATTAGGAAGCTACAAAATAGGAAAAGAATTATGAATTAATTACACTTCCTAATAAGTTGAAATAAATCAGGAAACTGCTCCTTAAAATCCGAGATAATGTTGACTGTGTTTGAATTTGAATTAACTTCCGTTTCTGGAAAGAGAATCACGATCAAATTAGGTAATTGTCTATTCTGGAAGATACTGCATTAATTGCCCTCTAAACGAGCTTCTTAATGTCTATGCCGGTTTACGACCTCGAGCTGGAGCTCGCTGATAAGCGAGCTATGAATAAAGCAGACTATGGAACGAGCTACAACCTGCTGTGAAATGAGCTATCTGGTGCGAACTGAAGAGCTCGCTGGACGAGCTGAGCTACATAGCATACTGGGCTTGAATTGTTAACTGGGCCTCGTGTGATGGCCTTTGCATTTGGGTTGACTTTATCGAGCCTCCTATTAGGCCTGAATTGGGCTTTTACCAGCCTATTTAGTGAGTCCGGAAAATACATATAACATTAGTCCCCCAGCTCTCAGTTCGTTTTGCGAATTGGGAGCTCGAGCTCGCTGGTAAAAGATAGCTTCTCTGGTTAGCAAACTTGAATTACTATTTTCTCGCCTTTTCAAATACTATCACATCGATCTGACACGTGGCGGTCATGCAAGAAGTGACTTGAACCGACGTTGGCACGTCCCTTGCACGCGCATTTAATGCGCACGTCTTTCAACTGATGGCTACATGATTACAAAGCCATACCTTGCGCTGCATCGTTGGATTAATAACGGTTACACAACACAGAGATCCGACGACTGGGGTTCGAGCTCGTTTGTCTATATAAACCGATGGAACCCTTTCATTTTCTTCTTTCATCTGTCATTTTCTTTTGAAGCAACCAAGCAACCAAGTTCAGAGAACTCACCGGCTTTTCACGAAATCAACATTTCTAGTCACTATTTTTACATTCTCGTCAGTGATTCACGGTAAACCTCTGATCTCTTTCTTCAGACTTTCAGTTTTTTGGTTCATTTTGTTGAGTTCATGTTACGTTGTGGTTGCGTTTTGTTTTCTACCTGAACAGTTTGAATGTGTTATATTATTGCTATTGAATCTTTGCCATTACTGCGTTTGAGATGGCCTGAACATATCATGTTCTTGATGTTAAACTGTTGCTGTCAAAACTTTGCCATTACTGTGTCCAAATGGTTTGAATATGTCATGTTGTTGTTGAATCTTCACTGTTTTGGGTTTCTTGTTGAACACAACTTTTCAGATTCTGTTGATTTGATCTTGTGGCATATTTGTTTGCGAGTTGATTACTGTTTGTGGCCTGTTATGCATGCAATCTGTAGAAATAGGCACCTATAGACCATTAGCTCGTAGGTCGTTTATTCATAGGTCGAGCCTCCCATTGTACAAGTGATCTGCAAAATAGGAAACTTAGAAAGTTTTTAGTATTTTAATAGTCTGTCTGCAGCGACCTGATTATCTCTCCTTTTGCATAGATGTCTTCAAGTGGAGCTCGTAGTGCTATTGAAGCATCTCAGAATGGAAAGCAAGCAAAAACTCAGCAGCGAGTTGAAAAAGAAAGGGAAACTTACAAAACTCAACAGCGAGCTGAAGAAGAAAGGGAAGCTCGCAAAATGTTCGCTCGTCACCAATCTTCCATACAAGTCTACGAACTGGAAGGGATTGCTCTTCAATTCCATATCCCCAGAGGTTGCCGTGCGATGTCACCCACTCTAAAAAAACATGCAGCCTATCCTCCGCGAGGGTATATTGTTGTCAGCACTCAGCACCTGGAACACGGGCTGAGATTCCCAATTCCTTCCTACTTAATTAGGTTTTTAAACGCTGTCAAGCTCGCTCCGTTCCAGTTAACACCGAACTCATATGTGCAGCTGACCTCGTTGGCTCTGGCCTTCCTCAAGAACGGTCTTCGTCCTCCAACTCCCAAAATAATCCAAAATTTCTACAGTATCAAGGTTTTGAGCACAAAGCGGGAGAAAAACCCGACGACATCTATTACCCCACAGCTCATCCGTCGGAATATAAGGACCTCTTGCCCCAGGGGGAAGCAAATGGCAAGTCCAATGTTGGGAAATATAAGGAGAGCTGGTTCTATGTCTCCTGCCATTCTCTTGCACGTCTCAAAAACTTCAGTTTCGTCTTGGAGCGAGGTATGCAGAAGAGAAACTTTAGCGAGCTTAAAATAATAATTTTAACTTTTGCTCATTTATTCATATTTTATTTATTTACAGATATGAAAATGGACAAGTCTCCTCTCAGTAGTGAGGAGAAGAGGGCTCTTGATGTGCTCGCGAAATCGGATGAAGCGAGCATAAGCAGCAAATTTGATACTGCTTTTCTTCAGGCTCACGACCTTGCTCCTTTAGATGATTCTCCACTTATTGATGTTAAAAATGACATATCGAGTATTGGGCAGCGCGAGCTTCCTTCTGTCTTCTAAGTTCCTGTCCCTACCTCGTAGGTAGAACCTTCTGCAGTTCTTGCCCCAGCACAGGCAGAAACGGCTCCAGCTCGCACTACCTCCTCGCGAGCAAAGATAGCATCAGCTTCTGCTCCAGCTCGGGCAGAAGCAGCTCAAGCTAGCGCAGCCCCCATTGTACAAATAGATTCATCCCCCTCCCCACATCACACAACTATTTCAGAGACTCCATTGCCTGCTTCAGCAAATTTAGCGCATGCTTTAATAGTTCAAACATCTGCTGAAGCAACACCAGCTCCAGCTCGCACCCCAGCAGTGATTGCATCTCAAAAGACTGCTTCTCCAGCTCCTGCTCCTTCCACTGGGCGAGCTCCAGCTAAAAGGAAGAAGCTTGCTCTTCTGGAGTTCTCTCCTGATCAACTTGCTAAATCTCCAACCTCCTCAACTACTTCGTCAAAGCGACCTGCTGAGGCCTTAGCCTCTCCAACCGTACCTTCAAAGCGTTCCAAACTTCCTCAGTCACTGCCCCAAGCGAGGTACTGCCTCCAGAAACAACAGCAGATCTTCAGCTGGTTCCAGCTTCCAGCTCGCAACCTAAAAAAGGGGATGCTCCTTCTAGGGTTGCTTCCCAGTCAAATCGAGCTGGTTCCAGCAAGAGGGTAACTAGGCGTACCTTCGTTACACGACGTAATGTTTATCGGACTGACGAGTCTGATCTCCCGGAGGCCGAGAGGACTCCTTCTGCAACAAGACCAGAAATCGAGCTCGAACCTAGGGGGAGATATTTAACTTCTTTCGTTGACAATTAAACACCCCTTATGTTTACTCATGCAAGAGTCTTGGAGAATAAGTCCCTTAGGGGCACAGAGCTAAACGAGTTCGCAGCTCGTCATTCTATACTGGTAAGTCACTTTCCTTTATCTTCCGGTCTCTTTACTTTACCTCATATTAACTTGTAGAATTTTCAGGGCACCCTTGCTGCAATGAAGCAATGGAGGGAGACAAAGGCCACTGAGGAACGAATAATGAAGTTGGAAAGCGAGCTGGAGGCTGCTAATGATGAGATAGCGTTCTTGGCTAAGAAAACCACAGAGAGCCTCGAGGCACAGATGGTTGCGGCGAATAATGCTAGACAGACCGCCGAGGAAGCTCTGTTGGAAATGCAAAATGAACGCGACATACTAAGAGAAGTGCTAAAGCAGTCTGATCAGCGGGCCGAGCTAGCCCAAAAACAAGCTGAGAAAAATACTGAGGACCACGAGGCACAGTTGGTCGTAGCGAATAATGCTAGACAGACTGCCGAGGAAGTTCTACGAAGAATGAGAAATGAACGCGACACGTTTAAAAATGAGCTACACCAACTGAGAGAAGAGCTGAGGCAGTCTGAGCAGCGGGCCGAACTAGCTCAAAGACAAGCTGAGAGAGTGGAGGCTGCAACACAGCGGGCCGAAGAGGTCGAAAATCGGGCTACAATTGTAGAAGGACGGATTGAGGTGCTCAACCAACAAGTTAATGCTGTAGTGCAACTGGCTGAGGCGGCAGAAAAGCAGGCTGAAGAAGTAGAAGCTGCTGCTAAGCGGGCTGAGGAGGCTGAGCACCGAGCTGAGGTGCTTAGGCAGCAAGTAGGGGAGGTAATTCAGCGAGCCGAGTCTGCAGAGCAGCAGATAGAAACTATAAAGCAAGAAGCCGATGTCATCAATCGCCATGCAGACAATGCTTTCGAAGAGCTGATGGTCTTTAAAGAAAAATCTGCTCAGGAGCTAGAGATGCAGGTTGCTGAAGCAAAGGATGCAGCTGAGGAAAAAACAGACCTCAACTTTCTTTATACACTGTGGATGTCTCATCCGGAGATGGATTTTTCTATCTTTGGGGATGTGGGACTTGAAGCTATTGAAAAGTTCAAGGCAAGGGCTGCCTTATCCTCAGCTAATGCGGTCCCTTTGGTAACGGAGGTGCCTGGTGCGACCTCTCAAACTGAGCCTGTAAACCCCTAGTCTCGATCTATAACCTCTTAGTGTTAAAAGATGGATTAGAGAGGTAAAATAAATCTCTACATTAGATTAATTGAATTTCATGGCATTAGAGATTTATCAACTTAAGATTGACGACGAAATTCGTCAATTATAAAAGTTAAGTAACATTACAATAGAATCAAGTTAGTGTTAAGCTAAATCAATTCATCGATTTCGTGAACATCATTCTAGAGTTTCACAACAACCGAATTAGCAAGAAAAAGATCAATGAAGAGTAAAGTAATTCATCCATAGATAAGAGACAAGTTAAAGAAAATAAAATGTTGAGTGCACGATTAAGAAAATTTTTACATTAGTTGTTCGTAAGTAATGAACAACTATTAAGCGATTTAAATAAGAGATTGATGATAATCAAAACTAAATCAAAGGACAAACTTGATAGTCCATAGAACATTAATAAGATATACAAACAAGACACTTAGAGGCCAAGTGGACAAGTGAAGAATGCAAAGCTATCATAAAAATCAAAAACAAAACCAAATCCCGTATAGAATGGACGATGAGGGAAAACGATGGTCAAACGAATTAAAAATGAGACTTAAGTGCCATTTTTATGAAGGTTAATGATATATATTGAACATTTAGCAAGATTTCAACAAGAAAAGATGAAAATAAGTGTGAAACAAAGAAGAAAACAGCAACTACCATAAAAGAGAACAAAGCTGGCAGCAGTGAAAAGAAAAGAGAAATGGAGAGGAATTGTGCGAAATTAAAAAGAGATGGGGCAAGGATGCAAATTAGAGAAGTAAGAGTAGTATATAAGCAACACTTGGGTGAAATTTTTCAGCAAACAAAACCCATTTTCGTGCCTCCATTCAGCTGCAACAGTGAAGCACCAGAACAGAGCAGCAGACAAGCACACTGCAAGGCAGGAACTGCAGCAGGGAAAAGTGGAAGGAGGAGAGCCCATCCAGCCCTTCTGAACCCCTAACCTCTCTCTCTAAACCCTCTTCTAAGTCCTCTCAATCCTCTAAGTCAAGTACCAAGTAAGATATCATATGATCTCCTCTTTATTGTGTTTAAAAATGCAGTAGAGCTGCTGGAAATTTTCTGGGCAGAAATTTTTTTGTTGTGTTGGTGTTCTACACTTCAATTAAGTGTGGAACCCCAACTAGATGATGATGAACTTTAAATAACATGTTGTTGGGTGTAAGAGGTAGTCTAGGGTTTTATTTATGGCTGCCACATATTTGATTTAAGTGAAAACAAAATCAACTCTCACACACACACCAAGTAGTTGATTAAAGTTTTGAGTGAATTGTTAGTGTTCAAATGAACAAGTAATGTTTATGTGTGTGTTGTGACTATATTAGACAGTAAATAAGCTCTGAAATTAGAGGTTATGAACCCAAGTTTGAGCATAAAAATGATTAGAAAAGCATAGGAGAGCATATAGGAATGATAGAAGCTCAATAGAATTGGTTTTAACAATTTTGTCAATCCCGAGCTGAATTTTTAGCTAGGGGAGACCTGACCATATTTGGCTTATTTGGGGGTGTTCTACACCTCAAATGATGCTTAGGAACCATAGAAAACCATAGGTTTTGGAACGGATCGAATCCGATAAAAATTGTGTAAGTTATGCACGAAATAGCGCCGTTAGAGCTCTGAGAAGTGAAACGGCTATCCTAATGCAATTTTTATTGCATGGTTTGAGTTTGATTCATCATTATAAGTTAAATGAAGCTTAGTTATAGAATAAAATCTAGCGTCGCTAACCCAAAACCAAGAGGTTGCAAAACGGGCACTTAATTGCCCCCGAAAGTGTCCAAAACGGACGTTTTCCTTAGATTTGACATAGCAAACGATGGAGTTTCTCGACGAAATTTTCCGGGCGACTTAGTTATGTGATAAGGAGACGCTAGAAAAAGGAACGGAGGTGAAACCATGGCTGGTTTCAATTCTGTTTTTTTTTTGGTCAACCGTTTAATTAAAAAGTTGACTTTTTGTTTTAAGCTTTTGGAGACCAAACGAAACATATGGGGATGATCCTAGGGGTCTAGAAGTAAAACTTTTACAAAGAAATCAAAGTTAGTGAGTTTCGGTTGAGTTAGAAACAAGTTAGGAGATTATATAGAAAAAAAAATGGATCTTAGTTGAGATTATTAACCTTGAAGTTGAGATTCTCAACTTTTCAAATTTATCACTAGTAATGATGAGATCATGTTGTGTAGGTGACGAGCACGTGAGCGGCGTCCAGGAGCCTCGTCGAGACGCTTGACGCGGCCTCGAGGTAAGTGGTTCGCCACTTAAGATCTCTTTCAATTTCATGTAATTGGTTGATGTTGATAATGAAAATGGTAGTTAAGTAATCTAAAAAGAAAATAGTTGAAATGAGAGTTTTCAGAAGTTTCAAAATGAGTTAGTTTTGTGCTTTTGGCACTAAGTAAATGTAGTTTTAAAACCCATGTATATTCCTTAAGATATAATGAGATTTAGCGCTATGGGACGATGCAGTAAATTCCGTCCGTAGTCGCTCAGGTTAGAGAAAAGTTAGCACTACGCGACGATGCAGAAAATTCCGTCCGCAGTTGCTCAGTTTCATAGAAAGTATAAGCGCTACGTTGCGATGCAGACAATTCCGCACGTAGTTGGCTATTTATACAGTTTGGCACTACTTGGCGATGCAGTAAATTCCGCTCGTAGTTGCCCAGAGTTTTAGCACTACAATTGCGATGCAGAAAATCCCGCATTGTAGTTGCTCAGTGATAAGTTTAGCGCCCTACGTGCGATGCAGTAAATTCCGTAACGTAGTGGTTGAGATGACTTAGTAAGCTTCACGTTGGCGTTAGTTTTAATCGCCCGTGATGGTTAGAACATTTAAAGGATATACATGGGGGTTTTGAAAGAAATCATAAAACAAATGATAAATCGTCATGTTAGTATATGTGATGTTATATTTTCGTTAGACTAACTTGTTTATTTATTTTGTAGCTATTTATATTTCGTGGTGTGCCACCGCAGACGATAGGACGTCACCATTTTGTTGGGTATATATAGGTGGGAGATTCATGACATGTGATGATGTATAACTTATGTATGAAATGGATATGTAATTGAGAAACACATAGTCATATTTTGAAATTGTATATTTGTAAATATTCATGCATTTTATATATATGATGCATCTAGATATATTCTACTTGAGTTTGTAAGTTTGTACTTATAAATTGAGAATTGAGTGTTGATGTGGCATGTTTGTGGAAATATGATGATGATTATTGCATGTTTGGGAATAAAGAAGTTGGGAGGAATTGAGATTTTAGTTGAAGTGTTATTTTCTTGACAGGTAAAATTTTGGTTTATCAAAAATGCAGCCGTTATGCTGCCGAAAATTTTATAAAAATATTTGAAAGAGAATCGCGAAAAATTTTATCACTCCCAAATAGTTTAAAAGGAAAACTGAATTTTTGAGTTTAAACGAGTAAACCGGTTGAAGAAAGTTAGGGTTCGCTTCTCGGATTTCTTCGACCCGACAAGTCGGTCTCGATAAGTCCGTTGAAGTGCCCGGCAGGATCCTCCAGACAAGAGCATAGATAAGGTCTGGGAAGGGTCCTGTCAGAGCCTGCTGGTGACCTCGAGCCTTCTGGCATGTCCCCTTCTCATGAAGACCCCCTCTCTGGCCAAGATCCTCCAGCTCAAAGCTAACAATTTATCTTTTGTACTTTGTCTTTTTCAATCATCGATTTGAAAAGAACTTTTATACTTAATAAAATTTCTTTCATTATTTCTTCTCTGTTGAATGTGCTTCAATTATTGCATCTGTGATCACATATTTTATGATCTTCATTTTATATCTTCATGCGAGCTAATCATTAACGAGCTCAAAATCTGATAATAATTAAAGCAATCGCTTAATTCAACAGTTAATAAAATCTTGTAAATATAAACAATTGATTAGTTGGAATGTTGACGAGTTATGTAGGGATACTTAACCACACATACTTTTTAGGCTCTCTTCCTTTTGGCGAGCTATGTAGGGACACTTAGTCACCTGCTTTTTAGGCTCTTTTTAATATAGCGAGCTATGCAGGGGTACTCAACCACACCTGCTTTTTAGGCTCTTTTTAGTTTAAGTGAGCTATGCAGGAAGTCGTCACCTCGCCTACTTTTTAGGCTCTTTCATTTTTGGTGAGCTATGCAGGGGTCGTCACCTTGTCTGCTTTTTAGGCTCTTTCATTTTGGCGAGCTATGCAGAGGTCGTCACCTCGCCTGCTTTTTAAGCTCTTTTCCTTTAACGAGCTATGCAGGGCACATAGCCATACCTGCTTTTTAGGCTCTTTTAGTTTAAGTGAGCTAGGCAAGAGGTCGTCACCTCGCCTGCTTTTTAGGCTCTTTTTATAGCGAGCTATGCAAGGGTACTCAACCACACATGCTTTTTAGGCTCTCTTCCTTTTGGCGAGCTATGCAGGGACACTTAGTCACCTGTTTTCTAGGCTCTTTTTAATATAACGAGCTATGCAGGGGTACTCAACTATACCTGCTTTTTGGCCTCTTTTTAGTTTAAGTGAGCTATACAGAAGGTCGTCACCTCGCCTACTTTTTAGGCTCTTTCATTTTTGGCGAGCTATGCAGGGGTTGTCACCTTACCTATTTTTTAGGCTCTTTTCTTTTAACGAGCTATGCAGGGGCACTTAGCCACACCTGCTTTTTAGGCTCTTTTAGTTTAAGTGAGCTATGCAGGAGGTCGTCACCTCGCCTGCTTTTTAGGCTCTTTTGTAGCGAGTTATGCAGGAGCACTTAGCCACACCTGCTTTTTAAGCTTTTTTCTTTTTTATTTTTGGGCGAGCAGCGAGCTAATCAGCACGGAACTTGTTAACTTGGTGAAATAATGCACAACATAAGGGAAAATGGAGCTTTCATTTTCTGTAATGTTGAATTATGGGTAACAAATAAAGTTACTGGTAATATGGTCGAAGATGTTTGACATTCCAAGCTCGAGGGACCTTAGTTCCATTCATGTTGGTCAAATGATAAGCTCCATTTCCCAAGTTTGCCTTAATGATATAGGGTCCTTCCCAATTTGAGCCTAAGGACCCATCACTGGGCTTGCGAGCTCCAGGCAGAATAATACGCAGTACTAGGTCTCCCACGTTGAATCTGCGAATCCGAGTATTCTTGTTATAGTACCTCGCTATTCTTTGTTGGTAGACAGCTACTCTCAACCTAACTGTTTCCCCGAGTTCTTCAAGCAAATCTAAGTTTGCAGTGAGTAGCTGATTATTGTCATTTGGATTGAAGGTCGCTCTTCGCTGCGAGATGACTTCTAATTCCGCTGGTATCATGGTCTCAGACCCATATACTATTGAGAAAGGTGTCTTGGCTATAGTGCTGCGAGCTGTGGTTTTATAGGCCCACAATACCTTCTAAAGCTCGTTTACCCATGCTCCTTTCTTTGCTTCCAGTTTCATTTTCAAGGTTTGTTTTATGATTTTGTTGATAGCTTCAACTTGGCCATTGGCTTGCGGATGGTTCATTGCTGAGAAGCTTTTGACTATCTTCAGATTGTTGCAGAACTTGAGAAACTGGTCGCTGCTAAACTGAGTCCCATTATCTGTCATGATCTGTTGTGGAACCCCAAACCTGCAAATGATATTACTCCACACGAACTTCTCAATCTTCGTTGTGGAGATTTCTGCCAACTCCTTTGCTTCTGCCCACTTAGTGAAGTAATCAACTGCGACCACGGCGTGTTTACACCTTCCACGAGCCATTGACAGAGGCTCGATCAAATCCATCCCCCAGATTATAAAGGGTCATGGGCTCACCATTTGTTGAAGATAAGCTGGTGGAGCTCGTAGAACTTGAGCAAATCTCTGACACTTATCACATCTTTTTACTAAGTCGATAGCGTCCTGCCTCATAGTGGGCCAATAAAAACCCTGACGAAGTGCCTTTTGACCTAAGGAAAGCCCCCCAGCGTGATTTTCATAATGGCCTTCGTGTATCTGCCTCATCACTGTTTCACATTCTAAGCCATCAATGCACCTTAAGAGTGGAGCTGAGAACCCTTTCTTGTACAAGACATCATCATAGATGCAATATCTAGCTGCTCTAGCTTGTAGACGCCGTGCTTCCAGCTTGTTACTTGGCAGCTTTCCATCCTGCAAATAATTAAGAATCAGGCTCATCCAAGAGTTGGGCTGCACAGTTATGGCCATCATCACACTCTTCTCTTCTGTACTTGGGGCTGGTAGGAATTCTACTGGGATTGCCCCCAAAAAGTCTGCATCTCGTGTGGTCGCGAAGCGAGCTAATGCATCTGCATGCGAGTTCTGAGCTCGTGGGATCTGCTTCACCTCGTATCTTTGAAACGCATCTAGCAACTCATGGACCTTCTGAAGGTACAATGCCATTTTTGGCCCTTTGGTCTGATATTCCCCCAAAATGTGGCAAACCACGAGCTGTGAATCGCTAAAGACTTTCAACCGCTCAGCTCGCATTTCCTTAGCCAAACGCAAACTTGCAAGCACTGCTTCGTATTCAGCTTCATTGTTTGTTGCTTGGAAGCAAAACCTTAAAACACAAAGGATCTTATGGCCTTCCGGACTAATCAGTAAGATTCCAACTCCAGCTCTCTGCTCGCTGGATGATCCGTCAACATATAGCTCCCAAGCTGGCCCTTCAAAAGATTCAACTTCATCATCCACAGACCCTGTAAACTCCGCAATGAAATCTGCCAGAGCTTGAGCTTTAATAGTGGTCCTTGGCTTAAACTGGATATCGAACTGTGCGAGCTCAACTGTCTATTTCAACAAACGACCTGAGGTGTCCGCTTTTTGCAGAACCTGCTTCAACAGATACTGGGTGAGGACTTTGATTGTATGAGCTTGAAAGTAAGGCCGCAGCTTCCTTGATGCGACTACCAGACAATAAGTGAGCTTCTCCATCTGCGAGTACCTGGTTTCAGCATCTTGTAGCCTTTTACTTACATAATATACAAGAAGTTGCGTCTTTTCTTCTTCTCTCACCAATGCAGCACTCAAAGCTTGTTGAGACACTCCCAAGTACAGAATTAACTTTTTCCTTTCCTTGGGCTTAGAGAGGAGAGGAGCTCGCCCCATGTATTCCTTCAGCTACTGGAAGACAGTTTCACACTGCTCGGTCCACTTGAAGCTTTTTGCTTTCTTCAGAATGTCAAAGAAAGGGATGCACTTATCCGTGGTTTTTGAAATGAACCTGCTTAGTGCCGCGACTTGGCCATTAAGGCTCTGCACATCTTTCACCTTGGTTGGTAATCTCATGTCGATCAATGCTTTGATCTTCTCGGGATTAGCTTCAATACCTCTACTGTTGACCATGAAGCCCAAAAACTTCCAGAAGTTACTCCAAATGCACACTTGTGCGGATTCAATTTCATCTGATAGCTCATCAGAATCTGAAACATCTCCCCCAAGTCGCGCACATAATCATCCACCTGCTTGGATTTTACTAGCATATCATCAACATAGACCTCCATGGTCTTTCCGATCTGCTCTTCAAACATCATGTTCACCAAGCGTTGGTAGGTCGCTCCAGCATTCTTCAAACCGAAGGGCATCACCTTGTAGCAGTATAGACCGCGATCAGTCATGAACGAGGTGTGCTCTTCGTCCTTGGGATTCATGGGAATTTGATTGTAGCTCGAGTATGCATCCATGAAACTCAGGAGCTCGTGGCCAGCAATGGCATCCACGAGTTGGTCTATCCTTGGCAAGGGAAAACTATTCTTTGGGCACGCCTTGTTTAAGTCAGTGAAGTCAATGCAAGTCCTTCACTTCCCATTTTTCTTCTTTACAAGAACTGGATTAGCGACCCAAGTCGGGTAGTAAGTTATTCGGATAAATTTATTTGCCAACAACTTGTCTACCTCTTCTTTCAACGTAAGATAGCGTTCCCCCGTCATTGCTCTTCTCTTCTGGCGAACTGGTTTGTGGTGAGGATCAATATTCAGTTTGTGTGACATTACCTTGGGATCTATCCCCACCATATCCTCGTGATTCCACACAAATATGTCCAGGTTCGCTTTCAGGAAGTCAGCGAGCTGAGCTTTCAATTCTGGAGCTAAACCCCTTCCCAGCTTCAGGCACCTCTCTAGATCTGCCTTGCTGACTTGTACATCTTCCAACTCCTCCACTGACCCTATAGCTCGCTCTGTATTTACCTCGCGAGGGTTCAGGTAGTGACTAACCCCTTTCTCGGTCATAACTCGTGGCTCGCCCCCTGAGACCACGTTCACCTTCTGTAACACCCTCCCCTTGATCCTCGGCGTCCCGGACACTGATGACCAAGGCGGAGGACGTTACGATATTTTCATTACTTATTTACAAAAATCCATTTACTATTTTAATATAATTTATTAAAAATTCGACAGAGTTTCCTCTATTTTATTAAGAAATCCAAAATTCTTAAAACATGTATAATAAAAAAAAACACTTCAATATATATTCCACTTTCTCAACTTCTATACTCGGACATCTCGTCCGTCTCAAAATCACTTCAACACACAATTTCAACCCAAAGTAAATATTTTCTAATTATATTTTTCAAAACAAAGTAAACACAAATACTTTAAAACATTCCATCAACAAATTTTCTCATCTTTTTGAGAAAATATTTAGAACCATAATTCAAAATTTATATACATTATAATTTACAAGGTTTTACACACATATGCATTTAAATAGACAAAATATAAGTTCATAAACTTTCTTTTAACAAAAATATGCACATGTCAAGTATGACTACCAAAAGGATTGGAATTTTATGTGACTCTGGAAGCGCAATGGAATGATCTTCTTGTAGGACTCTTACTCTCAGCTTACATCAACTACCTGCGCGTGAGAAATCCAACGCGTTAAGCAAAATAGCTTAGTTGGTATACACAAAATAATATCAATCACAAAATTTTCACAAACATAACATATAAAATATATTATTTCACAATTCAATTTAAGTTCAATATAACATATCTTTAAACAATCAATCAAACTTTATAAAATGTATGTCAACCACATAGGTTCAAATCAAATTCATTATCGATTATTATTATATCATAAGAGCCTTTCGTAAATGCTGTCACGATACTATGGATCAATACGGATTTCACATCTATCTCCGGCATCAGACACTCGGTGCCAACCCGTCGGAGCTCAATTTCACATTCGTTTCATATTCTGGACCAGACACTCAGTGCCTCTCAAAGTCCGTTAATCATATCATATATACACGTAACGGCACAGTACTACTAATAATATCCTATTGGCATACCAAACACCAATTCCCACCTACCAATGTACAGGTTTACTCAGGCTCTCTATAATTTTATTAATAACGAAAATTATCAATTTCAATTAAACTTTATTACATAATTACATTCGTTTCACATTTCCACTTGGTTCCAAAAGATGGTTTTCGAATTTTTTTCTCTACGAACCCATCATTAATCACACAACTCATCGCAATATAATATAAATAGCATGTAAATATAAACGAAACGATAAAAATACCCCTTGGTTTCTCTATGTCTTCAATTTCGACTAAGGGGTAAAATTCTCGAAAATTGATTTCGTCTTCAAAAGTCATGTCACAAATCACTTTAATATCATTCGTTAAACACGTATATAAACTTAAAAATGACAAAAATACCCCTAACCCTTATTTAATTCAAATTCGGACATAAAGGGGGTTTTACCCGAAAACGTTATTTTACTTGGTTTTAGCTTATAAAATCTCTTCCATCATTATCCTACCAACACATACATATCATAAATAACAACTCATCACATTAAAATCACATTATCTCAAAGTTACGAAACAAAATATTAAACTTTAGCCACTAAAAAATTTAAATTTCGAAAATAAATGTATACCAACCTTTTAGAGCTTATACCCAAGCTCCTAGCACTCTAAATAGAAGCTCAAAGCTTCTCCTTGCCCTTGCTAATCTCTCCATGCCCTAATTCATCATCTAGGGTTTAAAATTTATACTTTAAGGTCATGAAAATCAAAATCACTTAATTAAATACAAAACCCACTAATTACCTATGCCTATGGATGCATTTATGTGCTTAAAAATCTATTAGAACACAAAAAAAATAACAAAAACAACACTTACCTCATTAAAACACTGTAGATCCAAAAATATAACTTGAATTTTAAGGGATTTTTATAAGAAATTGAATGATAGATAGTTAGGAGGGCTTAAATGGAAGAAAACTTAAGTAATTTTTGGCTTGAAAATGAAAAAAAAATTTGAGAGAGCAAGCACCAGGTCTGAACAGCAACAAGAAGAAGAAGATCTAAAATTTTTCAGATTTTCTGCCCTTTTAATACTAATATACTTTTCAAAATTACACTTTGACCCCAAAACTTTTTAAAATTTCATTTTGGCCCAAAAATTCTGACACACGCCCCTCTCCTATTGCTCAATACTAACAACTCACCAATAATCAATTTTCATCATCAAATCTTTCCCAATAAAATTCTAATTAAATCCTTTTGCTAAAAACTTACTTTCAAAAATAAATTATTCAAGAAAAACTATTAAATTTTCTAACAATTTACTATATTAATTCACTAATTATATTAATTAAACTTAAACTAAATTTTTAATCTCATTTAATGCAATTATATTGTAGATTTAATAATATTATTCATGCGAAAGTAAATATCGGGATGTTACACCTTCTTTCCTTTTACGTCCATTTTTACAGCATCTTCATAACACTGCCTGGCTAAATGCTACTCCTCCCGAACATATCTGATGCCATTAGGGGTTAGAAATTTTACCGTGAGGGTCTTGGTTGAAGTAACTACATCCAACTCGTTCATAGTAGGTCTTCCCAGGACCACGTTGTATGCTGATGGACAGTCAATTATCAGAAAATCTGCCAACACTGTAGCTTAACGACTTGCTTCCCCAAAAGTAAGTGGTAGCTTAATCTGGTCCACTGGTACAACGGCATCTCCAGTGAAACCATATAGAGGCTCTGGGGATGGTCTTAACTACTCTACTCTTAGCCCCATTTGCTCAAAACAGTTCTTGCACATTACATTTACCGAGCTCCCAATATCTATCATGATGTGTCTCACTTCCATGTTACTGATCTTGGCTCGAATAACTAGGGCATCATTATGAGGCAAGATCACACCTTTAGCATCTTCATCAGTGAATACAATCTCGTCCGAGGTCGTCTTTGCCCTCTTTACAGGTCCTTCCGGTTAACTGACCTGAAAAGTATGATTCGACTCTCGGACGTATCTCTCATGCGATCTGTTAAAAGCACCTGCGATGTGGAGGCCACCATGAATGGTAAAAATGGTTCTTACCGTAGGCTTATGCTTTGGCTCGGTAGCTCGCTGGAGCTGTTGTTGAGCTGACTGCTGATGAGGTCGTTCTTAATTGGGTCGCGAGTCAACAAGTCTTTCCACATAGTCTCTCAAGCGACCTCTCCTGATCAATTTCTCAATGGCGTTCTTCAACGCCCAGCAATCTGAAGTACTGTGCCCGACCTCATTATGATAGGCACAAAACTTACTCTGATCTCTTTGCTGAACAGGAGCCCTTAAAGGATTGGGCCTCCCAAAATCTTTCCTGTTCCTCTCTGCAGCGTAAATCCTGTCCGGTGAAGCCGTCAGGACGCTATATCCTTCATAACGACCTTGACGTTGAGGTCGCTCGTACCTTGGCTCTCTCCTCGCCCTTTTAGCAATTTGATTGTTCGAGCTGTTGTTTTTACCTTCTTCGTTCCTGCCATTGTTTCTTTTCTTTGGATGGTCGGAACTACCCGCTTCATTCTTCTGATTTTGCTTCTTCGGGTCGAAGGTCTCTTCCCACCTGATTTCCTTCGTAGCTCGCTCATAAAACTCTCTTAGATCCTTCACTGGAGACTTGTAGATGCTTTCATACAACTTCCCATCCTTACGCAGCCCAGCGGAGATCGCTGTCAAAATACTCTCGTCTGATGGATTTTCAACATTTGCGACCTCTCGTCTAAATCTGGTGATATACTCTTTCAACGACTCTCCTTGACGCTGAAAGATGGTGGCTAAGTGGCAGGATGGAGTGAGCTGCCTTCTCAATGCCTGGTACTGACCAACGAACTTCTGCTGGCATTGCTCCCAACTACCTACGCTGCAAGTTGGGAGATTCTTGAACCATGTCTTTGAATGTCCCCCAAAGTAGTTGGGAATACATGGCACTTCACCATTGGATTACCTGTTTGTAGGTCCATATGAACGTTAAAGGCGTCGAAATGGTCATAGAGGTCACTGTCCCCATTGTTTTGCTGAATATTTGGCATCTTGAACCTCGGAGGGAGAGGCTGTGTCTCAATCTCCCTTGTAAAGGGGGTCCTTTCCCCGTAGTGCCCTTGCTGCTCCGAGGCTCCAGGTCGCACTTCCAACTGTTAGACCTTCTGGAGGAGCTCCTTTACTTGTGGATCTCGGAGCTCGCATTTCTTCATATGGTCGTGGCTTGGAGCCGGGTGCTCTGGGTCATACCTTTCATCCTCATCGAACAGACCCTCAGGCTGATGGGATCTTGCCTATCTCTGTTCATCATCAACTCGCCGAGCTGCAGCTCTGACTCTATCGTGCCCAACCTCTGCTCGTTGGGTTCCACCTTGGCTCAACCTTACTACCAGGCTAGCTAGGCGTGCGACCTCCCTTTCTTCATGGACAGGGTGTCCTCCAGCTCTAGAACGCGCATTAGAGGCATGAGCTGAGCCTGCAGGTCATGGGATTTCCCTTGCCAGCCTTTCGGGCACTTGCATCGCTTCATGCTACTGGGGCTCATGCCTTGGTGTCTGAATCTCAACCCTAGGTACGTTCTGTACTTGAGCCTGCATCAACATATTGACTGCCTCTGTAAGCTGTCTGACCGTGTTTTCCAACGCTTCTTGCCTCTACAACAACACATTCTGCCCTTCAGCTGCTGAGGCAATTGGAACCGGTTGACGATGAGGCAGAAGAGGGATGCCTGTTGCGATGCCGATTGCCTGTCCATGGGACGTACCTGCTGCATGCATGGGTGCGTCCTGCACAGGCTGCATGTTCTGCTGAGATTGGTTCATGTGGCTCTCTGCCTGGTCATCATCTCCATGATACCTGTTTGATCTGGTTCTTGACATGTTATCAGAAATTAATAAACTTGAAACGAAAAAGATCGCAGTTTGGGCCCTCCTTCCAGCGTCAAAATATCAACATTGAAATTCAACCGACAAGTAATCAATACCCAATACCTGCAATCAATGTGAGAAAGCACAGAAAGCAAGAACGAGACAATAAAGAACCAAGAATCAAATAGGAAGACAAATGATTTTTAACGTGGTTCAGGGAGTGTTCCTACATCCACGGCTGCCTCTCTTAAATTCTGCAGAATGACAGTATGATATTCAATGTGTCGTTTACAATGGTTTTTAACCCCTATTTATAGGGGAATAGTTGTTATAGATTAGGAAGCTACAAAATAGGAAAAGAATTATGAATTAATTACACTTCCTAATCAGTTGAAATAAATCAGGAAACTGCTCCTTAAAATCCGAGATAATGTTGACTGTGTTTGAATTTGAATTAACTTCCGTTTCTGGAGAGAGAATCACGATCAGATTAGGTAATTACCTATTCTGGAAGATACTGTATTAATTGCTCTCTGAACGAGCTTCTTAATGTCTATGACAGTTTACGACCTCGAGCTGGAGCTCGCTGATAAGCAAGCTATGAATAAAGCAGACTATGGAACGAGCTACAACCTGGCTGTGAAATGAGCTATCTGGTGCAAACTGAAGAGCTCGCTGGACGAGCTGAGCTACATAGCATACTGGGCTTGAATTGTTAACTGGGCCTCGTCTGATGGTCTTTGCATTTGGGTTGACTTTATCGGGCCTCCTATTAGGCCTGAATTGGGCTTTTACCAGCTCATTTAGTGAGTCCGGAAAATATATATAACAATTGATCATATGTTAGCTTTTTTTTTTTTTTTTTTAATTAACTTCATAAATTGGAAAAGGAATGGTAATTTGATTCAATGATAAAATTTGAACATTCTAACAAGAAGTAATTAATTATACAAAGATAGAATTTATGTATAATTTTTTTTTTTTTAAGTCTCATAAGGATCACTAAGAAAAGTCACTGCATCAGTTAATTAATCAATGCACTTCTTCCAACCTTCTACACAATTCTATAAGTGACAATTGGATATTGTTTTAATTAAGACAAACTAATTAAGGAAATGGCATGGTTAGAAACATCAGGTAAAACATGTGGTTAAACATGAACCAAATATACAATTATAGAGAATAGGGATTAACTAACAGGTACTTTATTTTAATTCTTCACTATTGTTCCCTTTAAATTTGTACCCAAGTATTCTTGATTGTTGATGTTTATTTATTAGTGACTTTCTTAATTTGTTGAATTTATGAATCAATGGAGAACATGAAAACATGTGAATGGATGATTTGACTTAGGCAAGCAAACAACTTATTAAGCAAATTCAGTAGAGATAAAAGACCTTACCCTTTTTAATAAGTCCAAGCTTATCAATGCATATTTTACGTCATTTTCAACATCCAGGGGAGATTACTAAGCAAATTTTTAATATGAACAACTCCAGTTTGTGGCCAATTATATTGCTGACATTTTTTAGTAATATCATTTTACTTCTCCTTCGCTAGCTTTCCACAAGGAGATCATTTCTCTAAGTCTTATTGCATCCATTTGGTGTTTCCTGTTTTAATTGAAGACTTGATAAGATTCTATTCACCAAAGAATAATCCATAGAAAATAATATCCGTAGTGCTTTATTAGCTTATAGAAACAAAATTGGAATAAGAAAACAAAATTTTATTTGTCAACCTACATGTTTCCAACGAAAAAGGTAAATGTTGTCATGCCATAGACAGCAATTACAATCACAACACATTTTCCCAGGCACGCATACTTGATTCAAGGTTTTGACCAAAACAATTGGAAAATCTAAAAGCTTCTATTTGTCTAGGTACAATTATGAAGAAACATATTTTAAGCATAGTTAAACTTATCAGACTTGATGAAAACACATTGAAGTGTTGCAAAAGAAAAAAAAGATGATATTTTCCTCAGTTGGAATTAAAAGATCAAAAAAGTTTTAACCATCACAAAATCAAATAAAAAAGGAAGAAGAAAAAGGTTTTGTAATATCAACTCATCCAAAAGATAAACTAATTATAAGATGTAAGATTAGTATGTGCGGAGAAGTCTTTATAATTGGGCGTGTACAATCTTACGAGTCGTACTTTTGAGTTTTTCATGACAAAATATAGTTACAACTTAAGAAGTCCACATGGTAGATAAGATAAGACTAACTAGTGATACATCATTGCACCCATGTAATAAAATCATGGGGTTCAAGACTAACTACTTTAGCTGCCTAGGCGCCAGCTAAGCAGCCTACGCACTAGGCATCGGCTACATATTGTCTAGCACCTAGCCACTATCAATACAAATTATGCATAGTTGTAGTACTATAAATTTATGGCAACAAAAAACTTTTACTGTGATCAGTGTTTGAAAAATTGTCATTGAATCGTCGATTAATAGTGATTTTTTGCCCCGTTAATCATTGAACGACACCTTATCGGTCCAATAACCCCCAGATTAGGGATTTTGCTCACTGGATGTAAGTACTTGATCGAGTTGGTGATTTATCGGTTCAACTCGGCCTAGAACTAGAGAGCCCAACCACCATGCCCAGCCAGAAATGACCCCAAACACCGCCAAAGATATTATTTTTAGCCAACAGCCACCATAATACACAAAGAAAAAGAAATAGAGAAACAATGAGAAGAAAGAGTGGAGGAGAAGGGCAAATGCGGTGGTGATGATGATAACTATGACGTCGCAGTGATGATGATTATGATCTAGTTTCGATGACTGGTGCAGTGTGATGTGAGGTAAGAGAGAAGGGTGAGACTGTGAGAGGAGGTTGGAGGCATGAGACTAGGTAATGAATGTCTAGTTTTGAGAGTGAGAGAGAGAGAGAGAGAGAGAGAGAGTGTTGGAGGGTTGGATGGCTAGGGTTTATGTGAGAGTGTGGCACATCTGTATATATATTAAAATGAATTATAAAAACAATATCTAAATTTTGACTATAACAACATTAACTTTCCTTTTAATTTTTTTTTTTTTAACAAATTTGATTGTTGTGAATGGTACTTGAAGATTGATCACTAAGTAATCGATAAATCACTAATCGCTATCTTGTCGGTTGATTAGCAAGTAACAATTTTTGAAATCTTGACTATGATAAGTCGCTGTCTAATTGGTTGACATCTGCCAAATGGATTAAGTCTCTTGCATAATGTGCCTCCTTGTAGAGACACAACACATAATGTCTCTTTGCAGAGATACACCTAATTGGTTTATGTGGTGCATTGTGCACCTCTCACACCAAGTGCCACTGTATATGTGCTTATGTGGATGTAATCACTATACAAGGTGTAAATAATCACAAAGGTAATTATTAGAGTGGTTTGTTTTTATTTGATTTAGACATTTTCTTAATTTTCAAATTTTTAATTTTTATTAGTCTTTGGATTGGAATCCAATGAACACTAATATTCTATATTTCTATATATATAACTATACAAAGATTATGTAATAACATGACTGTTATGTATTGCCTGATCATTTTCTTTCATTTGGGCAGTGCGCTGAGAATGGATACAATGTATAGACATTAGATAGTGGACAACTACACAAAACAAATTGTACGCCTAAACTAAACTTTGGTCTCTTTGTAAGCTTATCCTTGTATAAATGAACTTTATCATTACATGGGTAGCTACAAGAAGGATTTATTTTTATTTTTATTTTTATTTTATTTTTTATTTTTTTAATCGTTAAACAAAAAAATTGTTATGAGCCATTAAATTTTAATTTAGTAATTACTAACCCTTCTATTAACAATATAGATAATGCATAGTAGCAAAAACCCTCTTAGTATATCTACATTCATAAAAAATTACACCAGCAGAACAACTGAAACTATATAAAAACATAATTATATATTTATAGAGTCAGGAATAATGTATGTGTTAGAACTAATGGGGACTTTATTTTTTTTCAAAAACAATAAAGTAGAGACTTTATAAAATTAATATTTTACAAATACCTAAGATTTTGTGCATCCCATTTGAAACAATACAACAACTTTTTCACCATATCCGTTGTCTCCACAATTTGAATTCAAGAGCATCCTTAAATATTCCCAACTCATACATTTTTTTTTTTTTTTTTTTGTATCTGTTTTGTTAAAACAAATATAATCAAGGAATCCATTGTCTGCCTAGGTAACAATGAAATGATGGTCTGTATAATAGCATCCATTATGATTTATGCAAGCTTTCTTCCAGCACTCCATCTTTTTCCATACTGCAAAGAACTGCCACGAGCCTTCAAATAGCTAAAAAACAAGACAAGACAAGGCAAGGTCAGTGAGTCGCTTGTTAGTCATAAAATATGCCCGGTTGAAACATAGTCAAATTTTTAATTTTGTAATTGGGCAACTATATTAGGTATGCTAAAACATCTCCAATCATACTAACTATCCATTGTCCTTAATTAAAATAATTAATAATGTGATATTTTATTAATTCCAACTACTCTCCACATTTTTAATGATTTTAAAAAAATTGAATCACTCTAACCTAATATAAAGAGTAAGAAATCATCTTTGAATTCCTTATGGCTGCTTTTTTTTTTTTTTTAATTATATGTTACTGTGAGGTTTTTTTCTTTTTCTTTTTCTTTTTTTTTTTTCTTTCTTTTTTGCTATGGTTTTGGAAGATATGACGTTTGATAAAATGAAGTTAGGATATGATTTAATATTGAAAATCTTACATCTTCTAGACTTTGGAGTGGTCTTTCTTTAGAGTGAGTTAAAGCAAGCAAGAGAGATGAAAGCCAGAACAAAAGAGATTAAAGCGAGAACAAAAAAAAAGTCAACAAGTTAAAAAGCTCTCATTAAGGGTATTTTTAAAAAGTTTGCGCTTTTATGTAATATTAAAACTTAAACTATTAGTTTAGTTACTTTTTTCACAAGAGAATATGGAAATGGTGACAGTTTCCACCATTTCCACATTATAAAAGGGTATCCACTAATGCATACATTAATTACTTCTAGAAAACCAAATAAAAAATCTAGGAAAATAATATAGAAATCTCATCCTAAATATCTATACATATTTGAGTGCATTATGACAAATTATTCAACCAAACAACTCAATAATAACCACATTACAAGTTGGGACTTGGGACACTAACATTGTTTTATTTATTTATTTATTTTGGTTTTTTTTGTTATTATTATTATTATTATTTAAGGATTAGTACTAGTCCAGGGGACCATTAAAACCAACTGGGATGGAAACACTGGTAGCACTATCCAGGATGCTGCTCTCATATGGGAGGGATTTGCGAGTGACATACACAAGGGTAAGGGGCAACCCACACATACATTTTCGACATAGGGACACTAACATTGTTGAGCGTCGAAACTCCTACCTATAAAAGTAAGGAATGAATCAAAGTAACTGTAACTTTAAATTTACCTTAGATTCTTTAAAAATTATTATTATAATTAGATTATAATTTTTAATCAATTCTTTTTTATGTAGTAAAAGACTAATATATCTTTTGGCTATTAAGTGTGATTGATAGAGAGACTTGAGTTATATTTTATTTTTAATTTTTATTTGTTATAGAAAGGACATAAGTTATATACTTTAAAGCCTAAGGAAGCATCGACAAAATTTGTGAATCTTGAAAGTTATTTTGGATGTCCTATGTTCCAATGCTAGATTTAGATTAAAACAAAACAAAAACTAATTTTCATAAGCAGCAACTATATTGCCATGATAAGAAAGACAAAAATTTAGTAATGTTAAAATTTTAATCTTTTATATTTTACTTCCATTCCAAATAATGATGTATCAATTGGTAAATTAATATATACTAATATGATTATTTCTTTCATATTCGAAATGCATCTATTTACTGATTATCATATAATTGACTAGTATGTAAATGAAATACAAAATGTTCAATATCTTTTTTTTTTTTTTTTTTTTTTAAATGAAATATCTAACATTATTGATAAAAATTAGGTAAAGCACATATGAAAACTATATTTCTCAGTAAAAGTTTTGTTGAATGATTTAATTCATCATATCTAAATTGTTATTTGGCTTACATGACCTCCATATAATTTAAGTAGAAGATTGACCCAAACTTTGAGAACTGTCGTTTTCATTCGTGTTTCTGAAGTATTTGCAGCTGCTATAAACAATTTGCAGATTCTGAACACCTTCACCAGATACAAAATGAGGAATATAATCATTCCAATTAAAAATAGTGAAGCTCTAACGATTGTCATTGGCCTTTCTTGAACTATAGGTCTAAGACAAAGCTGAATAAAGTGTGGTGGAGATACGTTCTTATTGAACCATAAATAAATTGGCAAGGTTACGTTCCCAGGGCTCGAACCAAATGGCCTATAAGAATTTTGCTTACAAACCCGGTATCACCAAGGTAACATGACTTGGTATTAGGTTTACAACCAAAACACCTAGTTGTAACTTGACAGAGTGTGTCTTCACCACACTCAACTTTTACAACCGTTTAGTACATAACTATGTTTTTGATTCCAAAATTAAGAAAAATTACTTAAAACAACTGTCAAGTCATGTTACAAACTGAACACTCAAATACACAAAAAAATTATTAAGTAGAAAAAAGTTTACCGTTGACATTTGCGAATACAGGCA
Source organism: Litchi chinensis (assembly GCA_019925255.1). Taxonomy (NCBI): domain Eukaryota; kingdom Viridiplantae; phylum Streptophyta; class Magnoliopsida; order Sapindales; family Sapindaceae; genus Litchi; species Litchi chinensis. The sequence continues at coordinate 11,021,339 of CM034467.1, forward strand.
CGAGTGAAACAAGCACAAGAAAAGCCCACTAGAGGTTTGATGAGTATAAAGTAGCATCTAATTTCTTATGAAATTTATAATCATAAATTGAGAGTTTACTTATGTAGATAACCACGTAGAGAACCAAGAGAACAATTGAGAATGTTTTGTCAAAATCAAGCAACTTTTTCTCATCATTGATCATAGGAACATAGCAAATCAAAGGATCAAGTATTATTAAACTAATTGATGCATGATAGTTTCCAAGCAAGGCAAACTTACTCTAAAAATTATCTGATAGTGAGCTAGACATGGTTTTAGAGACTTTAGGGAGATAAACAACTTCAAAATGAAGTTACAAACACTAGTATTTTGGTTGATAACTTAATTGTCTTTCAATTATAAATTACAAACCTATTTATAGAGTTATAGAAAATATTAAAAAAATATAAGAAACCACTACAATGATTAATTTCTTCTAAAATTAGGTCTAAAAGTGATGATAAGAAGTGGTTAGTTCTTTTTAAACTTGGTTTAAAATGGGCTTGATGAGGTGGTTAGTTGCTTTTAAAGTTTACAGAGTAAGGGTATGATGTACTGCAACTTGCTTTTGCACTAGATCCCTCGCTCTTCGAAAGAACTCGTCCTTGAGTGTTCAAAAGGAAGAAGGTGAGAGTGTGGTCCATGGTACTCATATAGATCTTGGTCAATGAAGGTGGGAGTCCAATCCATGGAACATTGTTATAAGCAAACTTTGCTTATAGTAATGCGTGGTCCCACTGTTGCAGATGCTTTTGATTGATGCAACCTAGAATTTCGCCTAGTGTCCTATTGGTGACCTTTGCTTGCCCATCTGTTTGTGGATAACAAGTAATGCTAAAATTTAAGGATGTATCCAGTCTCTTCCACTGTGTATGCCAAAAGTGACTCAGAAATTTATTGTCACAATCAGAGAATATTATTTTTGGTAATCTATGCAAATGAACTACCTTCTTAAAGAACAATCAAGTTATGTGACTAGCATCTAAAGTCTTCCTACATGGTATGAACTGTTGAATATCTTGTATGAGTGGTAACTCAACTTTCACCTCGTACAATGTCTTATTGTTTAGAAAGTAATGTTTTAATAGGTTTTTGTACTACCTCTAGGGTGATTACTGTTGCTTCCATCCCTTTTGGTATGATTAACAATGAATGATCCTTGTAGATTGAATTTGTTGTTAAAGTATCTCATCTCATAAGAGCAAGGATGATATTCACTTTATCGTTATAAAGATATAGGTGTTATCCTTACTATTATGAAATTTAAATCAAACTGCCATGGCCTATTAAGCAATAAATGACAAGTGTTCCTATCAACAAAATCACATATTACCTCATCTTTGTAGTGTTTTCCAGTGGACAAAAGTACTCGACATTGTTCTGTCACTATGATTTCTCTTACATCTTTAATCCAATTTATACGGTATGGTTTAGGACGTTTTTGTGTCCGTAGCTATAATTTATTAACCATCATTTTGGATACGATGTTCTCGCTAGATCCTCCGTCGATGATCAGATTGCAAACCCTTTGGTTAACCGTATATCAAGTTTTGAAAATATTGTATATCTAAAGATCAATCTCTTTCCTCAATGAGTACATAAGTTGTTGGACAAACAAAGATACTTCTTCATCTTTATATGTTTATTCCTTCTGGTTTTCTTCATCTCCTACCTCGTCTTATTTTAGATGAAATCCTTCATCCTCATTTTCTCATACAACCATGTAAACCGATTGTCTCTTGTTACATTGATTAGAATAATGTCTTGTTTGTCCACATCTAGAACATTTGTTGCCTTGTGGAGCAGCATAAGGCTTGTCGACGATAGGTTTCACATTGGTTTGATTTTCAGTTTGTCGTGCATACGGTGGAGTTCAAATGAGAGGAGTTGATTGTCCTTGGTTGGTTCTGATTATAGATTTTCTTAATAAAGTCCTTTTCACTATCATCACTTAATTGCTTAGAGCATTGAATTACTATCGCACTTTTAGTTGGAGGACTGAGCGTTCACTTATTAAGCTGTGACTCAACACGAGTAGCCAATTGTATGACATCTTGTAATGTAAAAATGGTTTGCAAAGCTATTTGTTCTTGGATATTGGGACGTAAGCCATTTTTAAATCAAGCTATTATCCAACCTTTTGTCTCTATAAATCATTCCAAGCCGACAAACGATGAAATTCTATCCCATACTCCGAAATAGATCTAGATCTTTGCTTGAAATTCTGGTACTATTGGAACAAAATCTTATCATAATCAAGCGTTAGAACCCCTACTTTCAATAACTGCTTCATTTGATGATGGGTTTTTATTAGACCTTTTCCTTACCGTGATCGAGTAAGTTGCAATTGTTCCTACCAAGTTGAGGCTCATCCTTTTAGTTTGTAGGCAATTAGCTTGACTTTCCTATCCTTCATGATCCTTATGTACTTGAAGAAACGTTCGACCTTTGATATCTAGTCAAGGGAATCTTCATTCCCAAATATTCGTTGAATGTAGGGAGGTTCAACTTCATCCGATATTCACTTTCTTGGTGTTAGGATTCTCATTGTTGATTTTGTAGGATCACATCTTCTGTCTCTTCCTTAATTGAATCATTGTCTGAAGTAGCACTTTGGGGAATAGACCTTGCTCTAGAGTTTTCAGGGTTAGCACATCGTGGGAAGCTTTGGTTGTGTCTTATATCCTCGATCAATAGTCGTAACTTTGTGACTTGTTGGGCTACTTGGATGAAATCATTCTTGGTTGTGAATCCAGACTTGATTTTCTTTATAATGTTTGAATAGAAGCCATTTTTTTTCTTTTTTTTTTCATTTTAAAAAAAAATCAAAGTAAAAACTATAAATATAAAAAAGAAAAGGACTAGATTGAAATAAGAAAAAGATTAGATTGATATTCTACACAACAAGAGTGAAAACAAAATTTGACAAGATTGAATTGTAATTTTTTGATTGGACTAAATTGTATAAGCCACTTGTAGGGACTAAATTGTAAAAGCCACTTGTAGGGACTAAATCATAATTTTATAGCAACTATAAAATACCATTGGTTTTTTGAAATAAAAAGAAACAATGAGAGGTAATTTTGTCCAAGGGTAACAAAAGTGAGGGCAATTTGGTCATAAAGCAGGGATATAAAATCTTATTTTTCTTTGAACGTTAACACCAAAAATCAAAACAAAAAAAAAGTAGAGAGAGAAAGAGATGGAGAGATGGGTTTGGAGGATAGAGAGAGGTAAGATGGAAGATAAGAGGGGAGAGGTCGATCGGACAGTGTCGATTTCCAATAAAGGTAAGTGAAGGGCGGCAGATCTGTTTTTTTTTTTTTTTTTTTGGTGGTTTGAGTGTTGATGGAGATGATTTTGGTGATGGAAGGTATGTGTCTATGGTCTATTTGAGTGGTGGTGGCTGACGGGTCTGTAAGGCTTTTTTTTTTTTGTCCTTTTTTTTCATGCGTTTTGTTGGTGATGGAGATGAGTTTGGGTGATCAAAGGTGTGTGTATGGTGTGTAGAGTAGTGGTGGTCGAATTTGTAATGGCTTTCATTCGTTTTTTTTTTTTTTTTTTTGTCATTGTTGTCATCTTGTGTGTGGGTTTTGGTAATGATGAGATGAGTTTGAGTTACAAAATGAATGTTGGTGCGATGTTTATGGTGGATTTGAGTGAGGTGGAGGCAGATATGTGATAATGAGTTTTTTTTTTTTTTTTTGCTATGTTTTGGGTGAGATAATGGTATGAAGGAAACCTTAGAGTTTGATAATCATGTTCAACGTTGATTGTAGATGAAGAAAATGACTCATTAGCAGTTATTTCTTCTTCTTTTTTCCTCATTCATTTTTTTTTTCTGGGTAATGGTGTTTGGTTGAAGGCGAAGGATTTTTTTTTTTTTTTGGTAAATGGATTTGTGTTTTGGCAGGTATTTATTTATTTATTTTAAAGATACTGTGTTACCAGGTGATATTTAGGTGTTAGGATTTTTTTTTTTTTTTTTTTTTTTTTTTTTTTTATTGCGTGGGTTATGAGTTGATTTTGATGGATGGAAAAAGTTGTATTTGGCTTTGGCTAGTAAAGCAGAGAGGAAGACTTATTACTCAGTATAGAGTGAGGTTCAATTGAAGGTGATTCAGCCCGAATAGAAGTTGCTCTGATACCAAACGATACGGGATAATTTTAGGTTAGATAAATTTTCTCTGAAAATTATCTGACAATGGAATAGATATAGTTTTGAGACTTTTAAAGAGATGAACAACTTCAACATGAAGTTAGAAATATTGGTATTTTGGTTGATTATTTGATTGTTTTTCAACTATGAATTACAAACTTATTTATAGAGTTACAGAAAATATAAATGTTGGAAAATATAAAAGAGCAACCCAGAATAATGTAATTAGGCCTTCGGTTATGGGTCGGGTTTTAGGCAAGATTTATAACCAAACATCCAACATCCAATTTGAAATTGGATAATGGATAATGATTATCAATCGCCAAAGCAGTTGACATAAGTCTAAAGTTAGCAGTTTAGGGTAGATGAATGTATGTCATTTAAAATGTAATAAGGTGCTACTGGACAGACTATGAAATCTTCTTCTTCTTCTCTAGAAAACATATTCAAACACAGATTAATTTCTCTAGGATCTTATACCAATGTTAAAACAAAAAAATTGAATATGTTGTGCATATGATAACAGTAAACTTAAAGAAATAAAATGGAATGAAAACAAAAAACGATTTTGAATTATTGCTCAAACTCCTAGAAATATGTTATTCAACTAGTTGGAATTCGATCACCAAGGATTGGAACCAAATCCACAATCCATAGTGTAAAAACCTTAACTGGTTCTCTTTTGTGAGTGTTTATTTTGTACGATGTTTAATCTTTCTTATGCAGTTTCTCATACACTAACTATCACAAAAACTGTAGCCCATTATATATATATATCCATTAAATGCCAAGAGTAGTTGTGATAGAAACTAACAACAACTGCTAAAGTAGTTATCTATCAGTTGTCCAAAAAATCGATGGGTCTTGAGTTGGATCATGGATCTGGGTTTGAGTTTTAGATCATCCTGGGTGAACTGACCTAAGATCCAAATAACTGAACAATAAGAAAAATGTAAAAAATCATTATAGTGGTTAATTTCTTTTGAAATTGGGTTGAAAAGTGATGACGAGAGGAGTTGGTTTCTTCTAAACTTGGTTTAAAATTGAGCTTGATGAGATGGTTCGTTGCTTTTGAAGTTTGTAGAGTAGGGGTATGGTGTGGAGCATGTAGGGATATGGTGCACAACAACGTGCTCTTGCATCACTAATCCACAAGACAAAAGTTTTCCAACTTGCTTTAGGCTATAAAGGCTTGAATTCTTCCATTATATGACGACATACTTTAGCTATAATGACAACAACGTGCTCTTGTATCACTAATCCACAAGACAAAAGTTTTCCAACTTGCTTTAGGCTACAAAGGCTTGAATTCTTCCACTACATGATGACATACTTTAGCTATAATGACCTTACAAGATTGCACAAAGTCAATAATAGTTTCCTACACAAAAAATATTCCTTCTATTTTGTCATTCTGTTTATTCATGGTGGACTATTGACCAGACCTGATCAAAACATATGTAAGTAGTGTATATTGTTAATTCAAGCAACTTTTTTTTTTTGTTAATTAAAAAAAGAAGAAGAAAAAGAAAGGAAAAAGAAAAGCACTAAATATGACTATAAAGCGCACATATATAATTGTTCATGTTAGATGGACACTACAAGAAAATAGTATATTAATACCAGACTATCTATATTGGACACTAAAGACCCAGTATGGATAATAAAATTTTATTATAAAAAATTGAAAAGGCACTTGTCCATACTAAGCACGAGCCGCTTGGTATGGATAGTAATATAATTTAATAATTTATTAAATATCTATATCGAGCACCCTTGTGCCTGTTATGGATACTGGTGATTATCCATACCAGGCCACTGGGTGCTCGGTATGGATAATATAAACAAATAAAAAAATTAATATTGTTTATTATCCATATCAGGCACCTGACTCGATCATATGGATAATTAGGTTATCCATATCGGTGTGAGTGGGGCACTTGATATGGATACTTTAGTTTTTATTTTTTAATAAACAATGATTATCTATATCGGGTGCCCCACTCACTCGGTATTGATAAGGATAATATGAATTATCAATACCCGATGGGTTGGGCACTCGGTATCGATAATTTGAATTTTAAAGAAATAAAAAAAAATTATGTTATCCATACCGGGCGCTCGACCTGACAGGACCCTTCCCAGACCTTATCTATGCTCTTATCTGGAGGATCCTGCTGGACACTTCAACGTACTTATCGAAACCGACTTGTCGGATCGAAGAAATCCGAGAACCGAACCCTAACTTTCTTCAACCGGTTTACTCGTTTAATCTCAAAAATTCAGTTTTCTTTTAAACTAGTTGGGAGTGATAAAATATTTCGCGACTTTTGTTTTAAATATTTTTATAAAATTTTCGGCAGCATAACGACTGCATTTTTGATAAACCAAAATTTACCTGTCAAGAAATTTACACTTCGACTAAAACCTCAATTCCTCCCAACTTCTTTATTCCCAAATATACAATATTCATCATCATTTTTCCACAAACATGCAACATCAACACCCAATTCTCAATTTATAAGTACGAACTCATATAGAATATATCTAGATGCATCATATATATAAAATGCATGAATATTTACAAATATACAATTTCAAAATCTGAATATGTGTTTCTCAATTACATATCCATCTCATACATAAAGTTTTACATCATCACATGTCATAAATCGTCCACCTATATATACACAACAAAATGATGACGTCCTGTCGTCTGTGGTGGCACACAATGAAATATAAATAGCTATAAAATAAACAAACAAGTTAGTGCAACGAAGATATAATATCACATACACTAACATGACAATTTATCATTTGTTTTATGATTTTTTTCAAAACCCCCATGCATATCCTTTAAACATTCTAACCACCACGGGCGATTAAAACTAACGCCAACGTGAAGCTTACTAAGTCATCTCAACCACTACATTACAGAATTTACTGCATCGCACGTAGGGCGCTAAAGCTTATCATTGAGTAACTACAATGCGGAATTTTCTGCATCGCAATTGTAGTGCTAAAACTCTGGGCAACTACGAGTAGAATTTACTGCATCGCCAAGTAGTGCCAAACTATACAAATAGCCAACTACGTGCGGAATTGTCTGCATCGCAACGTAGTGCTTATACTTTCTACGAAATTGAGCAACTACGGACGGAATTTTCTGCATCGTCGCGTAGTGCTAACTTTTCTCTAATCTGAGCGACTACGGATGGAATTTACTGCTTCGTCACGTAGCGCTAAATCTCATTATATCTTAAGGAATATACATGGGTTTTAAAACTATATTTATTTAGTGCCAAAAGCACAAACTCACTAGTTTAGAGATCTTGAAAACTTTCTCATTTTAATTTTTTTTTTATAACAACTTAGCATCAATTTCTATTTCTATATAGGTTCTATAGGACCCTATACACTCAAATTTTAACTTGATATTGAAGATCATTTTCATTTTCTTTTATTACTTAACTATTACATTCATTACCAAAATCAAGAATTAACATGAACTTGTAAAAGATCTTAAGTGGCGAACCAGTTACCTCAAGGCCGCGTCGCTCCGCGTCAAGCATCTCGACGAGGCTCCTGGACGCCGCTCACGTGCTCGTCACCTACACAACATTTTCTCTTCATTACTATTAACAAAAACCCCCATATCTCAACTATATGCTAGGAATTCCCAACTATGCCCAATTCTCTCTATATAGCTCCTAACTCGTTTCTAATTCAACCAAGACTCTCAAATCCCGATTTTTGTGAAAAAGTTTTAGTTTTGGATCCCTAGGGATACCCCCATGCGGTCCGTTTACTTGTTAGAGGTCTAAAACGAAAAATCACATTTTTAATTCAAGTGGACAGCCCTTGACAGTGTGCACTACGACGCACTGCCCGGGACTCCGTTTTCCTTCATTCTTTTTTCTACGGCTCACTTATATCACATTCTAGTCACACGTCAAATTTCATTGAAAAATATTATCATTTGTTAAGTCAAATCTAATAAAAAGTCCGTTTTGGACACTTTCGGATGTAATTTAATGCACGTTTTGCAAACTCTTGGTTTCGGGTTAGCGACGCTAGATTTTCTTCCATAGCTAAGCTTCATTTAACTAATAATGATGAACCAAACTCAAACCATGCAATAAAAATTGCATTAGAATAGTCGTTTCACTTCTCAGAGCTCTAACGGTGCTATTTTGTGCATAACTTACATAATTTTTATCGGATTCGATCCGTTCAAAAACCTATGGTTTTGTATGGTTCCTAGGCATCATTTGAGGTGTAGAACACCCCCAAATAAGCCAAATATGGTCAGGTCTCCTCTAGCTAAAAATTCAGCTCGGGATTGACAAAATTGTTAAAACTAATTCTATTGAACTTCTATCATTCCTATATGCTTTCATATGCTTTTCTAATCATTTTTATGCTCAAACTTGGATTCAAAATCTCTAAATTTCAGAGCTTATTTACTGTCTAATATAGTTATAACACACACATAAACATTACTTGTTCATTTGAACACTAACAATTCATTCAAAACTTTCATCAACTAGTTGGTGTGTGTGTGAGAGTTGATTTTGTTTCCACTTAAATCAAATATGTGGCAGCCATAAATAAAACCCTAAGCTACCATTTACACCCAACAACATGTTATTTAAAGTTCATCATCATCTAGTTAGGGTTTCACACTTAATTGAAGTGTAGAACACCAACACAACTAAAAAAAATTCTGCACAGAAAATTTCCAGCAATGCACTACTTCAAATTTCAGTAAATAACAAGAAAAGTAAGAGGATATCTCACTTGATCTTTGTTTAGAGGAGTGAGAGGGACTTGGGAGAGGTCTTAGAGAGATGTATTTGAGGTCTAAAAGGGTTGGAATGGTTGCTTCTTCTTCTAATTTTCTGGTTTGGCGCCCAACACCACTGCTGTCCTGATTTTCGTTTCAGTTTCAGTTCTGCTTCTACTGCTGCTGGTTAGGCACATCCAAGCTGCTGGTTTTCTTCTCCTTTTCGTGCCTTCTTCTTCTCTTCTTCTGGCCTTTCACTTCTGCTCTTAATCTCCTTTGGTTCTGCTTGTTTCTGGAAGCTCCTCACGCCAACAGCTGCTGCCCTGTTCTGCTCTCACGGTTTTTGTGTGTTTCACGACTGAATGGGTTGTGTTTGCTGAAAAAATTTTTAGCAAGGGTTACTTATATACTAATGACATTTATCATAATTACATCATGCCCCAATTCTTTTTAATTTCATGCCAAACCCCTCTATTTCTTTCTACTTCTCACAGCTGCCCTTCCTTGAGTTGTTTCTCGTCTAATTTTATTTGCTGCTGTTTTCTTCTTTGTTTCTCACCTATTTTCATCTTTTCTTGCTGAAATCTTGCTAAATATTCAATATATATGATTAGCCTTCATAAAAATGGCACTTAAGTCTCATTTTTAATTTGTTTGACCATCGTTTTCTCTCATCCTCCATTCTATACGGGATTTACCTTTGTTTTTAATTTTTGTGGTAGCTTTGCACTCTTCACTTGTCCACTTGGCTTCTAAGTGTCTTGTTTATATATCTTATTAATATTCTATGGAATATCAAGCTTGTCCCTTGATTTATTTTGATTATCATCAATGTTTTTACTTAATCTCATTAATAATTAATCACTTATCCTACTAAAACATTCTAGAATTCTCACTTGTGCACTTGTTTATATTGTTTTCTTTAACTTGTATCTTATCTATGGATGACTCATTTTACTCTTCATTGATCTTTTTTCTTTACTGAATGTATTGTGATGTAATTCTAGAATAAGCGTTTGCTCTTCGATGAATTGATTTAGTTTAGTATCAACTAGATTTCTTGTTTAAACTTCCTAATTACATTTCTAACCTTAGGAAGTTAAGAGAATCGAGACTAGGGGTTTACACAACCCGTCCAGTATAGATTGTCCAGATTATCCATACGAGGCAAATCAGGTGCCCGGTATAAGATAATTGTTGTTTATTAAAAAAAAAAATGGATTATCTATATCGGGTCAGAGCTTGGAATAGGAATAAATATCTATACTAGGCACCCACTCGATATGAATATTAAAAATGTTGTGGGTCAACCCATTAAGTTAACATATCCATACCGGGCCCTGCCCGGTATAGATATTCATTATCTATACTGGGCAGTCGTCCGGTTGAAGTATCTATATCGATGCAACCATATCAGGCTGGTTATTCGGTATAGATAGTCAATCATACTGGACAGTGCCTAGTATTGTTGACGTATTTTGTTGTAGTGAGATTGTGTAAATATAAAAACTAATAATAGGATACCAGTGGATAGTAAACTATATATACACTAAAATTTGCCGCTTATTAGAAATTAATAAAAAGTAACGAGTGTAAAAATCTAATAATTCAGAATACATTAGGACTAGTGCAATAATTCAGAAATACATAAAAAGTAACGAACCTAGAAATTTTATAGTTTATAATTACATAAGCAGGACATAGATAATACGAAAGAGTCACTTACGTGATCAACAATGGAAAAATCCAATTATAGCTTCAAGTAAACTTGACAAGAGTGCCCTTTCTTCTGACTAGATAAATGGGACTGGTGATAACAAATCTTTCTGCTGCTTGGTCAGTCACAATCTTGAGCTAGCATGACTCCAAAGACACAAATTTACAGTCAACCAGAAAATGATTATAATATCCTTTTGTCCTTCAAGCATATTATGGACCATACCCCTAGTTTGGCACTTCTCACAATAACAAAAAATGGCTTAGGTCGAGGAAAAAGCACAACTTGTTGACAACTTTGACTAGCTAACGATGAGTTGGCAAGTAAATTGTTTATTTTTAGGTGTTATAACTAGTGTTGCAAAAATCGTCGATTTTGGGCGATTTTTCAACGAAAAATAGGTGACTGGCGACCGGCCGATCAAATAAGGGGCAGATCGATGGTGAAAATCGGTGCCGTCGATTAAGCGGTCGACTCGGTCGAGTTATAGGGCAACTCGGCCCGACTCGCCCGACTTGGCCGATTAGCGCAGTTTTTTTTCAAAATTGTAACCCCAAAACGACGTTTTTTTGGGGTGTCCAAAATGACGTCGTTTTTGGTTGATTTAAACTTTTTTTATTTAACCCAAAACGATGTCGTTTTGGATAGCCCAAAACGACGCTGTTTTGGGTTTAGATTACAAAAATCGAAAGCTTCTTGCAGAAGCTTTCGGTTTTTGCTGACACTTGCCTTCCACCCAATGCTATCTTCGCCCCCACAACATCAAACTTCTTGCAAAAGTCTCAACTCTGGTCGCCGGCGTCAGTCCACAGCCATCTTGCCGTCGCCGTCTCCGACGTCGTCACCGATCGCTAGCGGTATGTACTTAAGCTTTTTTTTTTGTTTCCTTTTTTTTGCTTCTAGTTTTAGGTTTGTTAGTTTTTAAGTTTTGTAAATTTTTTTCATATTAATGTAGCTTAATGTAGTGATTTTTTTTTTAAGTTAAAATAGTGATTTGAACAAAGAAAAACTTGATATATGTTGAAAGTTGTGATTTTTAAGTTTTTAACACATAAAGTAGTAATTTTTATTATATATTGACATTAAAGGAATGATTTATATGTTGTTTTTTGCTAAGGCCTAAGAGGCTAAGACTAAGAGTTGTTTATTGAGTTTGGATGATGATTTTTAATGGCTTGTGAGGATATATATACATGAAATTGTTATTGAATATTTATTGCTTAAATTCTTTATAATATACTAATCTAATATTTGATTATTTGTCATGTGACTTATGTTACTTATGTTATGTTATGTAATGTATTAATGTTTAATTATTTATATTCTTTGTAATATTTGTGGTTGTGAAATGCTTCAATATTTGTTGGATGATTAGGTTAATTGATAGTTTGATATTCACGAATTATGGCGAATGATAATGCATCTTCGGGAGCTTTCACTACTCAATCTCTCAAGCGAAATTCAGATGATATTGGATGAGAGTATGGGATGTTGGTGGATGGGAAGAGTTTGAAAAAAATTAAATGTAAATTGTGTGGGAAGGTTATGTCTGGAGGGATATATAGGTTGAAAGAATATGTGGGCCACATATCCGGAAATGTGGCTAAATGTCCAAAGGCACTACCGGAGGATGTAAATAAATGTAAAAATGTAATTATGAAAATAAAAAATAGGAAAAAAATAAGATGATTGAGGAGAATTTGAAGAGACGGGAAGTAAATATTGGAGAACAAGAAGAGATGGAAGAAGTAGAGATTGGAGGGGTAAGGAAAGAGCGTCATTTTGTTGGCCTTATTGATAGATTCGCAAATGAAATTAATCCGGTGTTGTCACAAAACTCAAAGAAGTCAATGCGACAAAAAAAATCAATAAAGCACTCCTTAAAGAGAGAACCGATCAAGTACATAAATAGGTGACTAGTTGGATGTTTGAGAGTGGCATTCCATGGAATGCTATTGATAATGATAGTTTCTTACGTGCTTGTGAAGCAATTGGTCAATTTGGCCCGAGTTATAGGCCTCCAACACGTTATGAAATCGGAGAGCGATATTTGCCCCAAAAGGTGCAAGAGATCAAGTTGTTGTTTAAGAGGCAAGAAGAAGAGTGGGCTCAAAATGGTTGTTCAACTATGACGAATGCTTGAATGGATAGAAAAAGGAGGAGCATAATGAATTTGTGTGTGAATTACAGGTATGGATTGCATAGAATTTATTAACTATAGTCTATACATCATTACATTGTCTATATCATTGATACTATAAATCTATAATTGATAATTTTGATCATTTAATAAATAATGCTTTATTGATGTTTAATTATTGCAGAGTAGGAACCACTTTTATTTCTTCCAAATATTGTTCTGATGTGGCACACATGGCTGAACACATTTTCCAATACGTGAATGAATGTATTGAACAAGTTGGACCTGAAAATGTTGTTCAAGTAGTAACCGATAATGCCAGTAACAATATGACTACTGCCAAGATATTGAAAGAGAAAAGGCCAAACATATTTTGGACCTCATGTGCTGCTCACACCATCAATCTTATGCTTGAAAGTATTGGAAAGCTTCAGAGGTTTAGCAAGTTTATTGAGCAAGCAAAGCAATTGACGATTTTCATTTATGCTCATCACAAGACTTTGGCAATGATGAGGTCTTTTACAAAGAATAGGGACATCGTAAGGCCGGGAAAGACTAGATTTGCATCTGCATTCCTTACTTTACAAAACTTGATGGATAAAAAAAATGTTTTGAAGACAATGTTTAGTAGTGAAGAATGGGATAAGTGTAAATTCTCGCAAAGTGCTAAAGGGAAATTGGCCTATAATTGTGTGATGAGCTTTGGGTTTTGAAATTGTGTGACAAATTGTTTAAAGGTTTGTGCACCTTTGATAAAAGTGTTGAGACTAGTGGATGGGGATCGAAAACCATCAATGTCATGGTTATATGGAGAATTAAGAAAGGCTAAGCAAGATATTATAGAGGCCTTGAACAATGTTGAAAATAGTTATCAACCAATCATTGAAATAATTGATGGAAAAATGAAAGATCGGTTAGATTCTTTATTGCACATGACTACCTTTCTATTGAACCCTTATTACCACTATAAGGATCCAAAACTTTCCCTTGAAAGTGAGTTGATGGAAGCTTTAATAGAGTGTTTGGAGACTTTTTATCATGATGATATATCCTCTCAACATCAAATTATCATGCACGAGTGGCCAAGGTATAAGATAAAGGATGATGCTTTTGGAAAACCATTAGCCGTTAAAGGATATGAAGATGATTCTACGGATCCGAGTAAAAAATTAAATGTTCTAATTCGCATAAATTTGGAGTTGTTTTACTTGTTTATAAATTACTATTATAGATTATATTTTTAGTATTATAATTATGAAAATATATCTTTTAAGAACTAGTTCTATAATTGACTAATTATTTTTTTTTTTATGGTGTAGTTGAATGGTGGAACATCTTTGGAAGCCAAACACCTAATTTGAAAAAATTCGCAGGAAGAATTCTTTCATTGACCGCGAGTTCATCTGGATGTGAACGAAATTGGAGCAATTTTGAATGGGTAAGAACATATTTTTAATGTTCTAAATATTAGTTATTTACTAATTTATTTAACTTTGATTTTTAAATTTTATGTAGATACATTCGAAGAAAATGAATAGACTAACTATAAGCCGATTAAACAATCTAGTCTTTGTTCAATTCAATTCAAAATTGCTACGCAAAAAGCAAAGACAGATTGAGAAGAATATTGATGTGCTATTAACAATTGATGTTGATGCTACCGATGTACAAAGATGGCTTGTTCCAGGTGGTGATGTTGATGATGAAATAGGGTCCGATTTAGAGCAAATGAGACAACTTGATGAAGATTTTGATTCTGAAGAGGAAGGTGAAAAGGAGGGGGAGAAGAACATTGATTTAGAGTTTGAATCCGATAATGAACAAGTTATGGAAGACTATTATAAAGACGAAGAGTGGTTGCATCCTCCTTGCCCTTAAGATTTTCAGGGCCTTAACCTACTTTTTGGACTTTTCCTTTTTGCTTGCTATTTCATATTTGTTATGTTATTATTTAGTATTTGACATGTTATATTATATATGATGTTGGTTGTGTTTGAGATTGAATGAAGGACCGGAGGTCCTAAGTAGTTGTTGGGAATTGAGATGTGATAATATTTTGAAGTGTTATTATTTTTGTGTATTACAGGGTGGAATTATTGAAAAAATAGCTGTTATATTGCCGAAATTTTAAAAATATCTAGTATATAATATATATTAATTATTATATAACATATTATTATATTGTAATTATATGATTGTGTTAAAGTGGCTTTGGAGATTGTAAGAGATAGGTTTGAATGTTTAATGATATTTTACGATCATATGATTATATTTTGAATTTTTGATTCTATAGAAAATTTTTAATTTTTTTTTACAGGTTTGACCGTCGGTTCGTCAGTGAACAGTACTCGCCGATTAATCGCCGAGTTACCGATAAATCGCTAACCGCTGCCTTGCCGGTCGATTAGCGGTTAGCGATTTCCGCAACATTGGTTATAACCATGTTATTGTATTGGGTATTTTTTTTTTCAATGGAAAAAAACTTGTTAATGTATGAAAAAAAAAAAATTGATATTGGACCTAAACATTTGATGAACAAATTGACAACGGTGGTACATTCTTTTGTTTTGGGTAAATTTCATTTTCATTACTATATTTTGAAAAAGTGTTTGATTTCTAAATATCATTTGAAAATTCATCAAATTTTCTTTAAAGTTTCGAAAAAGTATCAAATTAGTTTTTTCCGTCAATTATTTTTAATCATAATCCAGGATTTTGATACGAGTACGGATAAGGTTATTTGAAAAAAAAAAGGAAAGAAAATTAAAATTTTAAAAAGACAAATATATCCATAACTCAAACAAAAAGCCGAAAGTTTTCCCACTCTCACGCACACCGTCGAACACAAAACCAAAACCATACTTAGACACTTAAAATTTTGAAGGAATTGCACAATACCTCCCTGTGGTTTGTCTAAAAACAGATGAAAATATAGTTATCCTTTTATTACACAAAACCCTCATAATGTTAGTTGACTTCCGTCAACTTTAATGGTTGACCAGAAATTTTGATTGAAAGTCTATATTTTCATCTGATCAACGGTTAAAGTTAACGAAAGTCAACTAACGGTATGAGGGTTTTGTGTAATAAAAAGGTAACTATATTTTCATCTATTTTTAGGCAAACCACAGGGGGGTATTGTGCAATTCCTTCAAAAAGTTTATTAACTTGTAGTTGTAACCAGCCTTTAGTTAATATATCCCTAGCATTGTGTTAGCAGAAGTAATGTCACACTGACTTATACATACATGCATGGAAACTAGTAGGTGACTTAAAAAAGAATTTATGTAAGTATTGTTGAAAGTCTTATTTTAGGTGGCAAAAATACATTTGGAGAAGAAGGAGAGTAGGGGGAGGATATATAATAATAGCAAAAATTGATAACAGGTAGAGGACAAAAACGAGAAACTGAAAAAAAACCAAAGAAATAGATGGTGTCTAAATTTGTAAGGGAATACACTCTAAAAATAGTAAAAACACTCTCAACAAATCGGTTCTCCCTCCAAATGTCAGACATGAATGAGCCTTTCTTTTGAATCACAAAAGCAACATACAAAACAAAACAAGCATGGCTGAGATAATAACTCTCAATCTAAACTAGTTTGTTGCATGAATTTCTCCTCACAACAAACTAACCATGCCACGTTGACTACACCCAGATTGATCGTGGTAGAATAACCCAGTACAAGCAAAAAAACATATGATCAAACGTTAAGTGTTAGAGAAAAGACAAATAGATGGAATGTTAAAGTGTTTTGGATTGGAAAGCAGAATGATGAGCAAGGAAGGGAGTAGCATGGTGAGAGCATGGGAGGCCACCTTGCGAAAAACGCAGGCAGCCAAGAAGAGGGCCAACAGCATATTTGGGACGACATCCGTGGCCCATGCAGATGACGAAAACAACAACGGTGATGATGATCCCAACGACAACAATGAGGAAAGTCTTATTAGCCTGACGGAGGGGTACCATGCAGAGAAGATTCTTCCAAATGGGGACTACTACACGGGACAGTGGTTGGACAATTTCCCAAATGGGAATGGCAAGTATTTGTGGACAGATGGTTGCATGTATGTGGGTGAATGGTACAAAGGCAAAACCACGGGGAGAGGTAGGTTCAGTTGGCCTTCTGGCGCCACCTATGAGGGTGAGTTCAAGAGTGGTTATATGGATGGTGCTGGTACTTACACTTCCTCCAATGGGGATACTTATAGGGGTCAATGGGTTATGAATTTGAAACATGGTCATGGGACAAAGCATTATTGTAATGGGGATTGGTATGATGGTGAGTGGAGATGTGGGACACAAGAAGGACAAGGGAGATACCAATGGAAGAATGAGAATTATTATGTTGGGGATTGGAAGAATGGTACTATGTTTGGGAAGGGGACATTTGTTTGGAACAATGGGAATAGATATGATGGTTATTGGCAAAATGGTATGCCTAAAGGAAATGGGACATTTAAATGGCCTGATGGGAGTTTTTATGTGGGGAATTGGAGTAGCAATCCTGAGGAACATAGTGGTAGTTATTATGTGGCTGGTTCATCTGAGCCTGAGGCTAGTGTGGATTGGGATCCTCAGACTGTTTATAAGATAGATTTGGCTGATTGCAAGATTGCTGTTGAGGAGAAAGTGTCCATTTTGCCATCACAGAAGAAGCTGGCAGTTTGGAATTCTACGAAGGATGGGGATAAGCCTAGGAGGATGTCGGTTGATGGGAGGGTGAGTGTTGGTGTGGATAGGGCGTTTGATAAGATGCATATGTGGGGGAGTGATGGTGCTACTGTTTGTAATGCTGGTGATGATAATAATGCTATGGGGAGGAAATCCGACGGTGATTTGTTGAGTATGCATTTTGGTAATGGGAACCCCAAAGGGGGGGCTGCCGCTCCTTTAAGGCCTATGAGATTGCCAAAGGCTGGAAAAAGGCAAGGCGAAACCATTAGTAAAGGCCACAAGAATTATGAGCTCATGCTCAATCTGCAGCTTGGAATCAGGTAGTCTTTTTGATTGTTAGTTTAATTTACCAACCGAATTCAAAGAGCTGATCTTGTTTCTCCTTTCCTTAAACCATACTTGCAGTCATAATAAGCATCAACTCATTTGTCTGAATGTTTCTGGCTGCAATTGTTATTAACATGTGGGAGTGATTAATTATACAGGCATTCTGTTGGAAGGCCTGCTCCAGCTACATCCTTTGATCTGAAGGCTTCAGCTTTTGACCCAAAGGAAAAAGTATGGACAAAATTTCCCCCCGAAGGAAGTAAACACACCCCTCCA
Source organism: Litchi chinensis (assembly GCA_019925255.1). Lineage (NCBI taxonomy): Eukaryota > Viridiplantae > Streptophyta > Magnoliopsida > Sapindales > Sapindaceae > Litchi > Litchi chinensis. The sequence continues at coordinate 11,039,443 of CM034467.1, forward strand.
CACCAATCCACTGAATTTAAATGGAAAGATTACTGTCCATTAGTTTTCAGGTCAGCTATTGTTGAGTATTATGTATTATTTTTTTCTTTTGTTTTTTCCCCTTGTGCATAGATAGATAGTTGATAACTGGTTTACTAATTGAGCACAGAACCTTAACGTAGATTTACCTAAATTGACGAATATATGAAATTCAATGATGCAATTGATTAGATATCAACGTTTGCTGCATCGTAGCTATTTTCTATAAAGATAGATCACAATTGTCTCATTTGCTTTTTTATGGTGCAGATATTAATATAAGACTTGATCATATTTGGTTTACAAAATTTAATGTGCAAATTTCTTTGCATGGATAATGAGGCATTTTTGATGCTTGAGTATTCACGTAAATGTTGTTAACCTTGTATGATCACAATTTGTTTTCAGAACTTTGAGGAAATTGTTCAAGGTAGACCCGGCTGATTACATGCTATCTATCTGTGGCAATGATGCCCTTCGAGAACTCTCCTCTCCTGGTAAAAGTGGTAGCTTCTTTTACTTGACCAATGATGATCGCTACATGATAAAGACAATAAAGAAGGCAGAAGCAAAAGTGAGCTCTACATTTCTTGCCATTGTTTGCGATAAACACTAGTTTAAATAAAATTGGAACCAATCTCTCTATCTTGGTTCTTATGGCACAGGTGCTTTTAAGGATGCTTTCAGCCTACTATAATCATGTTCGAGCCTTTGAGAACACTCTCGTTACCAAATTTTTTGGTCTTCATTGTGTAAAGTTAACTGGTTCAATCCAGAAGAAGGTACATATATAAGCTGTTTAATTGTATGCTAAAATTATTGTCTTCTTTTCTTTAACATGTTCTCAAAGCACACATTAGGATTTCCGACTCTGGTTGGTCTAATTCTCACTAATTCCTTGAATGAAGTTTTATTGAGTTTGATTGATGATGATCTAGGTACGCTTCATCATCATGGGGAATCTCTTCTGTTCAGAATATACCATTCATAGACGCTTTGACTTGAAAGGATCTTCCCTTGGTCGTTTAACAGATAAGCCTGAGTCAGAGATTGAGGAAACCACTATCCTTAAAGACCTTGATCTCAATTTTATATTCAGGCTGCAGAAGTCATGGTTTCAAGAGTTCTGCAGGTGAAATATGGTTTTTGTTTAAAAGACACTTGAGTCCAAATTTTGGCATGAGTCACACTAAGGTGATGTGTACTTTTCTTTTTGTTTCTACAGGCAAGTAGATAGAGATTGTGAGCTTCTGGAGCAGGAGAGAATTATGGACTATAGTCTTCTGGTGGGTCTTCACTTCAGAGAAACGTCACCTGCTGGGGAACTGATACCTTCTGGAGCTCGTACTCCCACAGGTTTTTTGCCATCCTCTTCTGTGTTGGTCCGAGCCTATCGTCTTTTAGTAATACTAGATTTTTTAAATTTTTTTGGTAAAATTCAAATGATTTGATCTGTAAATTCTTTATATCATATAAAAATAAGATGATGTGATAATTAATATGACATTAATAATTCACATATCATATTCTTTTAACAAAAATTTGAATAAAAAATTTAAAAATCCTAATGGTTTTTTTTTTTTTTATTTTCTTTCGTGGTCAATAAATAGGAGCCGGTTTTCTATCTTTCTTGCAGGTGAACCTGAGGCTGCAGGAGCGCCTCGACTTTCTAGAGTAGATATGGATAAACTTCTTATAGACCCTGCCAGGTATAGATGTCTTTGTTTAATCTTAATGCTCAAGTCCTACTAATTATGCAAAAAAAACTTTGAAAGTGTTGACAATACATTCGAGTTAAAAATGAAAATCTAATGCAGATCCAATGAAAAACAATAATTCAAAATAATAATTCCTTATTCATTTACGCAAAAATATTTCTCAGAATGTTACAATGACTAAATAAAACATTGGGGAACCAACATTCCTCCAACGTATAGTACCTTTGCAAACCAAACGGGAACAAAAGCTCTCATGTTTATTTGATTAGTCGTTCACATATAGTAGAGGCTGTGTAAGATTCTTGTAGACGTGTCGTTTCTCATTACATCTGAGGCGTTTTAGAAGATCAAATAGTAGTATTTGCATGCCAGTAATTTAGATGAATGTTTTAGTGAGGAAAGATGATGAAAGTGCTACGTTGCTACTAGTGCCCCATGCAAATAAACAAGAAGTCCGTTATAGTAACCTTATATTGCAGGTGGGCTAGTATCAGCTTAGGTGTGAACATGCCAGCACGTGTAGAAAGAGCTGTTAGAAGAAGCGATTGTGAGTTTCAGCTCGTAGGAGAGCCAACTGGGGAGTGTTATGAAGTTATAATGTTCTTTGGTATCATAGACATACTTCAAGACTATGACATTACAAAGAAGCTAGAGCATGCATACAAATCCATCCAATATGATCCCACTTCAATATCAGCTGTTGATCCCAGGCAATATTCCAGGCGGTTCCGTGACTTTATATTCAAAGTTTTCTCTGAAGATATTTGAAGGTTCAACCTAAACACCAGCAGTATTATTTTCCACAACAAGGAAATTGTTGTGGCTATAATAGTTATCATCGAAAAGAAGAAACACATACAGCAACAGAGTTCAGTTTGAATTGACTTTTCTCTTCCATTCATTCATTTGCTTTATATACAAGTGAATAGATATATACACACCATATATACAAGTGAATTTGTCCAAAACGTTGTAGCCTGGAGCTGTGAATTGAACCACTCCAGATGTAAAAGTGTTATAGAATTTGTTCTTTCTTTGTTCAATCTTTTAGTCTTGGGAGGTATAGACAAGTTTCCCAAGGATTTTTGGCATCTTAGTTGGATTGAACTGTATATAAAGAAAATGTACCAGGATCAAACTCAAATTTTATATTTTTTGTCACAAGATTGTGATGTAATAATTTGATGTAGTGAATTTTTGAGACATTCTCCAGAAGGAAATGCCCAGTACATTCTCTCTCTCTCTCTGTGTCAATGTATCCAAAATATATACTTGCGCAGCGTTTCTTCTGCTGGAGAAGACTGTCAGTCTGAGTTGATAACAAGATATGAAGCCTTTATGCTTATATTCTTTCTGAAAACCCATAAGTTGTACCTGTTTGCAAAATTCAACTAACCAAAATGTACTAACATAAGGTTTTAATTCTCTGAATATATATATATTTTATTATTACATATAAAGATTCTCTTAATATGTTTTTGTGCAGTCATTATCTAGATTCTATTTATTGAGCAAAAAGTCTCTCGCTCTCTCTCTCTCTCTATATATATATATATTTTACTAAATTTTTGATAATCTAGTGACACATCAATATATAAAATAGTAAATAATCAAAATTATTAGATTTTTTAATTCTCATAGATCACTGACTTAAACTTTTTTAAAAAAAGCTTAGTACAAACAAAAATTGACAGAGAATATTTGTTCATATTTATTAATAAGGAATCCAACTGAAAAAATAAAATAATAGGAAGTAGATTCTTGACATATATAAATTCTAATGTTTATTAAATATTGGGATATTTCATTTTACCTCTTTGAATAAAAAATAATATCAAACAAGCTTTGGTTTCGAATTTATTAGCCAAAAGACCCCAACCGTCAAAGTAAAAAAGTCAAAGAGTAATTTCCATCCAAAAATTAACAGATTCGTTTGATTAAAGGGTAAATAGGTAATTATGCAAAAAAGATGTGCACTGCTGGTTAACCATCACCAATTCTCTCTCTGTGTCTGTGAAAAATCTCACTAGTTCTCTCTCTCTCTCTCTCTCTCTCTCTCTCTCTCTATGTGAAAAACATCGCCTCTATCACCACACACACCTCCATCATCCCTCAACACCCATCATCACCAATTCACAACCACCTCCATCATGACAATCCCAACACTCAAACTCAACTTTCTTTGCCTTTTTGTTACTCTCTCTTTTGTCCCTCCATGTCTTCCTCTCCACTTCTCTCCAATCAACAACTACCTCATCGATTCCAACTCCACCGTGGACACCACTATAGACAATCGCCTCTTTTTTTCAAATAGTCAACCATGGATTAACACTAGTTTGGCTCCTCATCTCGGTCGGTCCAACTAGGGGCGAACCCACTGTTGGGCTGGGGGGAACACGTGCGCACTCCCCTCCCCCCTTCCCCCTTCCTCCTCTCCCCAACTCCGAAATTGAAAAAAAAAAAAAAAATTCAAAGTTTACCGTATAATCCAAATGAAAAAAAATAACCTAAACTATTATGTCGTTGCACTGTTGTATCTACAACAGTGCAAATGCTGTGTAGTAACTGCACAGCTATCAACTTTAATGTTTTTTTTTTTAAAATAATAATAATTATCATTATTTATTTTTTATCATTTTATTTTAAAAACTGACTTAAAAGTTATAAATTTTTTCTACCGAACCCTACCTTTTGTTCAAATTCCATGCCCTATTTCTATTTTTTTAATTGTTTATTATTTTCTTATTTTCTTATTTATTTTTTCTATTTCTAATAGAATTTATTTCCTTTCTTATTTGTTACTTCTATTAAATCTAGTTTTCCTACTTCTAATATTTTTTCTATTCCTAATTAATTAATATTTTCTTTTTCCAAATTATTTTTTTAGTTCTCTCCTATATAAATACTATTTATTTTTACTTTTTATGTGCTGTATAAAATTCGTTGACAATTTGTAATTTTAGTGAACAATTTTTTTTTCCTTCATCATTATTTGACATCTCTTTATTTTCACTTTGACATCTTGTGACTTATCAGGTTAGTCTCCTAAATTAATTATTTTATTTATTTATTTTTTAATAATTTGAATTTAATATATCCCATTGATAAAATATTAAACTTTAAATTATTGCATTAAAATTATCCATATATAATGTATTGTCATAATTCAATTATATATGTAATATTGTTTACTTTATAGTTTTATTTTATTTAGAATCAATAAATTATTATTAAAATTTTTTATTGTATTTTTATTCGTTATGAAACTGTTAAGAAGAGATATATGAAAAGAAAATCATCACTTGAGTTGGAATCATCTTCTTCAAAAAAAAATTGTGTTGAAGTTAATTTGTCAAATCTCCCGTCAATCCAGGGCTTCGAACTAAAATATGGGATTATGATCCTAATGTCCGTAAGCAAGTTCAAAAAGCATATTTGCTAAAAGGTCATTATCAACCTCGAGAACATAATTTTCCTATGAGACCTTTTGGAAAAAAGACTAGGCGATTCAACATTGTTTGGTTTACCGAACATTCAACTTGGTTAGAGTATAGTATAACAAAAGATGCAGCATATTGTCTAAGTTGTTATCTTTTCAAACCAGATATTAGAAAACAAGTGGGTGGTGACTCTTTTGTTGGTGAAGGGTTTACAAATTCAAAGAAGACAAATTCGTTAAGGCAGTATACTAAAAGTAGTGCCCATACAGATGCTTGGAGCAAATGTGAAGATCTATTAAATCATAATCAACATAATGAGTTAAATATAAACAAACAGTCAAATCAAGCTCGAATTGAGTGTCGAACTTGCTTACATGCTTCAATTGATTATAATTGTTTTCTTTTACGACAAAGGATTCCATGTCGAGGACACAATGAATCAAAAAATTCTAGCAATAAAGGCAATTTTCTTGAACTTTTACATTGACTATGTGCTTAAAATGAGAACGTAAAAGTTGTGATACTCAGAAGTGCTTCTAAAAACTTGAAAATGATGGCACCTAAAATTTAAAGGGACATAGTAAGTGTTATTTCAAGTGAAATTATTAATTCAATTATTAGAGATATTAACAATTCATCGTTTTCACTTATTGTGAATGAATCTCGTGATATATCTTCGAAAGAGTAGATGACTATTGTATTGAGATATGTGGACAAGAATGGTAATGTAATTGAGCGTTTCGTCAACATTAATCATGTTACTAATACTTTTGCACTCTCACTTAAAGTAGCTATTGATTCTTTTTTTTTTTTCTCTAGATATGAATTAATTATTTCTAGATTGCAAGGACAAGGTTATGATGAAGTAAGTAGCATGCAAGGTGAATGAATGGATTTAAAGCACTTATTTTGAAAGAGAATGAGAGTGTCTTTTATATGCATTGTTTTGCCCATCAACTTCAATTAACTCTTATTACTGTGGTGAAAAGTCATACAGATATTACTAGTCTTTTTTATTGAATTACTTAGGTGGTAAATATTATTAGAGCATCTACTAAACGTTGTGATATTTTTCAAGAAAAACAAGCCGTTAAAGTTTTTAAAGCACTAGAGAATGATGAACTTTCAAGTGGGTGAGGTTTAAATAACAAAACTAGTCTTAAAAGACGAGGTGATACACGTTGGGGCTCACATTACAATACTATAATCAGAATAATTTTCATGTTCTCTTCTATTGTATAAATACTTGATATGTTAGCGGATGATGAATTGAATCGGGAGTAAAAATATGAATAAAAGCTTTTATTGGATGCAATAGAAACATTTGATTTTATTTTTAATCTTCATTTGATGAGAACAATATTGGGAGTTACACATGAGTTGTCACTTACATTATAGAAAAAAAATCAAGATATTGTCAATGTCATGATCTTAACAAAAGCATGTAAAGAATGACTTTAGATAATGAGAGAAAATGGGTGGGATTCTTTATTGAAGCAGGTTTTCGCTTTTTGTGAAAAACATAAAATCCAAGTTGTTAACATGGATGATTTGTTTATGTCTCGAGAGAGATCAAAGTGTAAAACTCAGGAGATAAACAATATTCATCATTGTCGAGTAAACTTATTTTATATTGTGTTAGATTTGCAACTTCAAGAATTAAATAATTGATTTCCGGAGACAAATACTGAGTTGCTTCTTTGTGTTGCATGTCTTAGTCTAAGAGATCAATTTCGTGCATTTGACAAACAAAAACTAATTCAACTTGCTCAATTTTATCCAAAAGACTTCTCCTCTACTGAACTTTTGACATTTGAAGATCAACTTGAGAATTATATTGCAATCATACACTCTAATCTTGAATTTTTAGAATTAAATGACCTTACAAATTTAGCACAAAAGATGGTTGAGAAAAAACAAGATAAGGTTTTCCCATTAGTTTACTTGCTCTTGACATTGGCGTTATTACTACCTGTTGCAACTGCTACCGTTGAAAGAATATTTTCTATTATGAATATTGTGAAGACTGAATTACATAATCGAATGAGAAATCAATGATTCAATGATAGCTTGTTTGCGTATATGGAGAAAAATATTTTTGATAAAATTGATAAAAAAGTTATCATAAAATGATTTCAAGATATGAAGTCTCGTCGAGGAAGATTATAATTTTATGTAATTTATTTTATTTTATTTTTATTTATTTTAATGATTTCATTAGGATTTTTAAGCATAAAACTATTTGTTTTACATAAATATAATGTATGTTTTATTTTATTTAAACTTTATAGTGTTATCAAACATTGTTTTTCATAAAAACATTACACATTTAGTATATTCTTAATTTTTGATATTTTTATGATTTTATTTATGTATCCCTCTAGAACAAATTTTCTGGATCCGTCAGTGGGTCCAACTCAGTGACCAAATTTCAAGATTAGAGACCAAGGGCTTGTGACAATGGCGATGGCTGACGGTGGCGATGGGCGACAGGTGGCATGTTGAGTGGTGATGGAATAGGCTTTGGTGGATTGGGTTTCAATGGAGGGGAAGATACATACGTGATCAGTGGCGTGCTTGGTGGCATTGGCCATGAGGGAGAAGATGGAGTCAACTCGGATGGAGTGCGCTCGGAGATACGGGTATGAGGGAGAAGATGGACCCGCCTGACTAACTCCTTGGCAGTAGCGATATTCTATTGCTACTGCTGCTTGTGCTAGTTGGTTTGTATTTTTGGTGATTTTTGTGCTTTTCTGACAGACTCTCAATGGTGCATTTTTAGTGATTTTTGTGATTTTTTCGTTTGTGCTTGGTTGATGGAGAATTAGCTATGAAATAGAGTTGCGCTGTGAGTTTATGCTTTTAGTGATTATTTATGTATTTATTTTTGTGTTTGTGTTTGGTTCGCAAGAAAGTTGATGGAAGATGAGCAGGAAATGGAGTTTGGTCTGGGATTTTTCTTCACTGATTTTTTTTTTCAATTTTTTATTTAATTTTTTCTGTTATTTATTTATGTTGATTTTCGAGTGGTTACTGCGTGTGTGGCCAGCAAGGGCATTTTGATCTTATAGCGATTTTATCACAAAGTCAGTCGAAGATTGGATGGAACTGTTTTGGGACTAACGGTTAGAGGTTTTTGGCTAATATTTTTAAAAGTTAAGATTAATTGACATTACTTTCCATTCAGGGTTTTTTCAGATTTTTCTCTTAAAAGTTTTAAGAATTAATGGACCCCCAACATATCATAATTCAAATTCCTATCGAAAAAGGAACTTGATCCCCTCTCTGATCACCCTTGAAATCAAATTTTTTATCCTAATTTAAAAAGAGAATTCATGTATCTTGACTAAAATAACCTTCGATTAAATTAATAAAATAAAAAGTTAGTAGACATTAGAGTGGAACTTAGTTTTAATTGTGATTCCTCATCATTCCCTTTTTAATGGAACTTTGTTTCCTTCATTTTTCCATTCCGGATTAATAAATGTGCTCATAATGTATAACAATTTTGATGTAGAATATCCTAATAAGATTCACGCTGACATAAAGCAAAGAAGGAAATGATAATTTGATAAGAGATTTGATTGTAGTGGGGAATGATATTGGATTTGATTAGAAATGATTGATTGATTTAAGGATTTGATTATGATTGATTGTTTAGGAGTTTGATTGTGAAAAAACTTTCTAAACAGTATATATAGTAGATACTCTAATAAAAAATCAATAAAAACAAAACGAAAACGAACTCGTTTTATTGTACATGTCCCTGACTTCTTGATTGTTCAACTGATCAGACTTTGATTACCAATAATTTAGAATTTAAAGCTCTAATCACATTGTAATTACCTTTGTCACGTTTTCTCTGTTTCTCATTTGCACTATTCCGTGTTTTTGCTCTGCATGTGTGTAGCTTTTGGTAAACCGATTTCATCTACTTAAAAACCAAAAACCATTATGTATTTAAACAGCCAAAGTAGAAGTTACGTGGCAGTTCCATAAGAAATTAGGATCAATGTTGTTCCATAAGAAATTCAAATAAACAAACAGTTCAGCAAAAGTTATTGAGACATTGTTTTAGTTCCAACCGTTTGTTTCTCTTGAATTCAATGGCACAATTGATATACTTTAATTTCGTAGTTGTTGCTCCAAATTTTGGCGAAGAGTACAAGTTTCTTCAGTGTTCGTTCAACTTTTGCACTGCTTTCTAGACCAGCGTCAGCGGCCTTGCACTTGGTCTTGATAGATGAAGAAGAAGCGCTAGATTCAGTCATATTGTTAATGGGTTTAAAGGTGGAAGTGCCTGGCTAGAGTTCGACGTCTCTCAAACGATTATTTTGGTTCTACAATTAAAATGTATTGGATTTGAGGACAAGAGTCATAACATGTAAATAATTTATTTATTTATTTAAATATAGTATTTGTCTTTTCGGTTATCCAGAAAAAAAAAAAAGAAAAAGAAAAAAACTCTTCGTTTACCAATGCATTAAAAGTTAATAAAGTATTAATTTTTTCCCTTTTAGAAATGTATAAAAATTATTTTGGAAAGCATATCTTGTTAATCAAAATGCCATACAATTGACGGCTGTAATGTTGGTAATGTAATGCCATGAATCATTTGTAATTAACTTCAATTTTATTCAAGCAATAATATAAATTTCATATTTCAAGTGTTATAAAACTTTAAAAGTCATAATATTAGGAGTAACAAACTCGTGAAAATTTTTAATGTGTTTGTTACATAAGTTGTTAAATACACTAATATAGTTGTTACAATGTTATTAAAAATACTTTATTAAGATTATTGTTATTTGATTTCATCATTAAAAAAGAGTTAATATAGATAATAGTGGAGAGAACGCTCACTTTGGTTTATGGGTGATTACAATGGGAAACAACTAGCCACATTCTTAAGTGGATGTATTGCGATAAGATAAATTAAAAAAATGAGAAAATCAACATTCTGGGAAAAGAAGAGCTTAATGCTAGTTGTTGTTCTATTGTGTTTAAAAAAAAAAATAAATAAACCTAAGTGTAAAACATGGGGCATATAAGAAATGCCCAATGTCAAAATCAATTTAAGATAAAAATCTACTAAAAAGGAAAGTTTTGCCAAGCGTCAAAATAAATCAAAATTTTAGTAGTCTCTGAATGAGACACATGACAGGACTTATCCACTATAGTTTTTGCGTTATAATATTTAAGATTAATTTATAGTCAAGGCAAAACATCTAACCAAAGGAAATTATCTCCATTGAGAATTTAACTGGCAACGTATGACTTGATAGCGTCATGGTCATTCGTGGGATTAGGACAATTTGACCTATGTTGATACCTGAAAGAGCCTTAGCTTCAATTATATGGTTACCCAATTGCATAATAGGCAATTTCGTTCCATTGCATAAGACATTTGATTGATTAATGTTCCTCAACAGCATCACTAGCACCCCAACTTTAAAGTTTAGCTTATGATTTGCATGTCCAGAAGCTGTGAAAGTATTTAAAATATCAGGGGAATAGGTGTATCTTCCTCATTTCAAAAATTTGTATCTTCCTTGGAAATGGTGTTTGAACTTAAGCAGGTTCTCTCATCTCCTAGAATGAATGACATTAACCATTCATTTAGCATTGCAACTGTTGACGATCGGAATCGGTCAACACCCGATCGGGGGTCGGAACCTCACCGACGGAACGATTTGTATGGGGCCGGCGGTGAAGACCGTGCTGAGCCGGGGGTGAAGACCACGCCGGGCAGCCCCTTTTGGCCTCTTGGGGTCGCGTCCGGAGTTGAACCCTCAACCTTATATGTTTTTTGAGTTGACAACTCCTACCACCAAGCTGAGTAATATCGACGTTGAAATTTAGTCGACGAGTAATCAATGTCCAATACCTACAATCAATGTGAAAAGACACAGAAATCGAGAAAAAGACAATAAATAACCCATAATCAAACAGGGGAACACAGGATTTTTAACATGGTTCAGCAAGTGTGCCTACGTCTATGTTTGTCTCTCTTAAATTCTGCAGAGTGACAGTATGATATTCAATGTGTATGTTACAATGATTTTAACCCCTATTTATAGGAGAAGAGTTGTTACAATTTAGGAATCAACAAAATAGGAAGAAAATCATGAATTAATTACACTTCTTAATCTGTTTGAATAAAATCAGGAAACTGCTCCTTAAATTCCGAGATAATGTTGACTGAGTTTGAATTTGAATTAACTTTCGTTTCTGGAGAGAAAATCACGATCAGATTAGATAACTGTCTGTTCTGGAAGATACTGCATTAATTATCCTCTGAATGAGTTGTATACTGTCTATCACCTTGAGCGACCTTGAGTTGGACTAACTGAACAGTGAGCTATGCTTATGGAGCATGATAGAACGAGCTATAACATTGTTGTGAGACGAGCTCGTTGCTACGAGCTAAGAGGATTGTTGAGCGAGTTGTGGAGCTCGCTGGACTTGGAGTTTAAATATGGATCTTGTCTGATGGGCCTTGATTGGGTTGACTTTATTGGGCCTAAGTTGGGCCTGAGTTGGGCTTTTACCAGCCCATTTAGGGAGTCCGAAAAATACACATAACATAAGCCCTCCAGCTCTCAGTTCGTTCTATGGATTGGGAGCTCGAGCTCGCTGGTAAAAGCTAGCTTCTCTGGTAAGCCAACTTAGGTTATCGTTTTCCCACCTATCCAAATTCTATCTTATCAGCTTCGACATGTGGTGCTCATGTAGGAGGTAACTGAAACGACGCTAGCACGTTCCTTACACGCGCATTTAATGCGCACGTCTTTCAACTGACGCTACATGATTAGAAAGCCGTACCTCGAGCCGCACCGTTGGATTTATGACGGTTACACAACTCAAAGATCTGACGGCTGGGGTTCGAGCTCGTCCACCTATATAACTGGTGGAGCCTTTTCATTTTTTCTTTTTCATCTGTCATCTTCTCTCGAAGCAACCAAGCAACCAAGCAACCAGGCAACCAAGTTCAGAAAACTCACCGGTTTCTCACAAAATCAACACGTTCAGTCACCGTTTTACACACCTTTACCAAATATTCACGGTACGTTCTTCATCTGACCTCAAGTTTTCAGTTTTTAGGTTTATTTTTACTGAGTTCATGTTGCGTTTCCAATTGCCCCAATAGCTGAAGGGCAGAACGTGTTGCTGCAGAGGCAAGAAGCGTTGGAAAACACGGTCAGACAGCTCACGGAGGCCGTCAACATGTTGGTGTAGGCTCAGGTTCAGAACATACCTAGGGTTGAGGTTCAGGCACCAAGGTACGTGCCCCAGCAGCATGAAGCGATGCAAGTGCTCGAAAGGCTGGCAAAGGAAATCCCGTGACTTGCAGGCTCAGCTCGTTCCTCTAATGCGCGTTCTAGGGCTGGAGGACACCTTGTCCATGAAGAAAGGGAGGTCGCGCTCCCAGCTAGCCTGGTAGTAAGGTTGAGTCAAGGTGGAAACCAACGAGCAGAGGTTGGGCACGATAGAGTCAGAGCTGCTACTCGGCGAGTTGATGATGAACAGAGACAGACAAAATCACATCAACCAAAGGGTTTGTTCGAGGAGGACGAAAGATATGACCTAGAGCACTCGGCTCCAAGTCACGACCACAGGAGGAGATACGAGCTTTGAGATCCACAAGTAGAGGAGCTCCTCCAGAGGGTCCAGCAATTGGAAACGCGACCTGAAGCCCCGGAGCAGCGTGGGCACTACGAGGAAAGGACCCCCTTTACAAGGGAGATTGAGACAGTCTTTCCCTCCGAGGTTTAAAATGCCCAGCATACAGCAGTACAACGGGGACAGTGACCCCTATGACCATCTCGATGCCTTTAACGTTCAAATGGACCTGTAGACAGGTAATCCCATGGTGAAATTCTGTGTATTCCCAGCTACTTTGGGGGATATACCAAGGACATGATTCAAGAATCTCCCAGCTCACAGCATAAGTAGTTGGGTGGAGTGTCAGCAGAAGTTTGTTGGTCAGTACCGGGCATTGAGAAGGCAACTCGCTCCATCCTGCCACCTAGCTATTATCTTCCAGCATCAGGGTGAGTCGTTGAAGGAATACATCACCAGGTTCAGACACGAGGTCGCGAATGTTGAGCATCCATCAGATGAAAGTATATTGACAACAATCTCAGTTGGGCTGCGCAAGGATGGAAAACTGTACGAAAGCATTTACAAGTCCCTAGTGAAGGATCTGGGAGAGTTCTACGAGCAAGCTGTGAAGGAAATCAGGTGGGAAGAGACCTTCGACCCGAAGAAGCAGAATCAGAAAAATGAAGCGGACAGTTCCAGCCAGCCAAAGAGGAGAAACAATGGCAGGAACGAAGAAGGTAGAAACAATGGCTCAAGCAATTAGATTACCAAAAGGGCGAGGAGAGAGCCAAGGTTCGAGCAACCTCAACGTCAAGGTCGTTATGAAGGATACAGCGTCCTGACGGCTTCACCAGACAGGATTTACGCTGCAGAGAGGAACAAGGAAGATTTTGGGAGCCCCAATCCTTTAAGGGCTCCTGTTTAGCAAAGGGATCAGAGCAAGTTTTGTGCCTATCATAATGAGGTCGGGCACACTTCAGATTGCTAGGCGTTGAAGAATGCCATTGAGAAATTGATCAGGAGAGGTCGCTTGAGAGACTATGTGGCAAGACCTGTTGACTCGCGACCCAATTAAGAACGACCTCATCAACAGCCAGCACAGCAACAGCCCCACCGAGCTACTGAGCCAGAGTATGAGCCTACAGTAAGAACCATTTTTACAATTCATGGAGGCCCCTATATTGTAGGTGCTTCTAACAGATCACATGAAAAATACGTCTGAGAGGTGAATTATACTTTTCAGGTCAGCGGGTCGGAGGGACCTGCAAAAAGGACGAAGAAAACCTCGGACGAGATTGTATTCATTGATGAAGATGCTAGAGGTGTGATCTGGCCTCATAATGATGCGCTAGTTATTCGAGCCAAGATCAGTAACATGGAAGTACGGCGCATCATGATTGACACTGGGAGCTCGGTGAATGTGATGTACAGAAATTACTATGATCAGATAAGGCTAGGAGCAGAGAAGCTGAGACCATCCCCAGAGCCTCTATATGGTTTCACTGGAGATGCTGTTGTACTAGTGGGACAGATTAAGCTGCCACTTACTCTTGGGGAGGCAGGTCGTCAAGCTACAGTGCTGGTAAATTTTTTGATAATTGACTGCCCATTAGCATACAATGTAGTCCTGGGGAGACCTGCTATGAATGAGATGGATATGATCACTTCGACTAGGACCCTTACGGTAAAATTTCCAACCCTTAATGGCATTAAGTGTGTTCAGGGAGAGCAGCACTTAGCAAGACACTGCTATGAAGATACTGTGAAGATGAACGTGAGAGGAAAGAAAGTGAACATGATCTCAGGGGGCGAGCCACGAGCTATGACTGAGAAAGGAGTCAGTCACAACCTGGACCCTCGCGAGGTAGATGCAGACCGAGCTACTGGGCTAGTCGAAGAATTGGAAGATGTGCAAGTCAGCGAGGCAGATCCAGAAAGGTGTCTGAAGCTGAGGAGAGGATTAGCTCTAGAATTGAGAGCCCAGCTCGCTGACTTCCTGAAGGCAAACTTGGATGTATTTGCGTGGAATCACAAGGACATGGTGGGGATAGATCCTAAGGTAATGTCTCACAGGTTGAACATTGATCCTCACCACAAACCAGTTCGCCAAAAGAGGAGAGCAGTGATAGGTGAACGCTATCTTGAGTTGAAGAAAGAGGTAGACAAGCTATTGGTGAACAAATTTATTCGAGTAGCTTACTACTCGACTTGGGTCGCTAATCCAATTCTGGTAAAGAAGAAGAATGGGAAGTGGAGGACTCGCATTGACTTCACTGATCTGAACAAAGCGTGCCCAAAGGACAGTTTCCCCTTGCCAAGGATAGACTAGCTCGTGGATGCTACTGCTGGTCACGAGCTCCTGAGCTTCATTGATGTGTACTTGGGCTACAATCAGATCCCAATGAACCCCGAGGACGAAGAGCATACCTCATTCATGACTGATCGTGGCTTGTATTGCTACAAGGTGATGCCCTTCGGTTTGAAGAATGCAGGAGCAACCTATCAACGCTTGGTAAATATGATGTTTGAATAGCAGATTGGAAAGACCATGGAGGTCTATGTTGATGACATGTTAGTAAAGTCCAAGCAGGTAGGTGATCATGGGCGCGACCTGGGAGAGATGTTTCAAATTATGATGAGCTATCATATGAAGTTAAATCTACATAAATGTGCATTTGAAGTAGCTTCTAGGAAGTTTCTAGGCTTCATGGTCAATAGCAGAGGCATTGAGGCCAACCCAGAGAAGATTAAGGCATTGATCGACATGAGATCACCAGCTAGGGTGAAAGATGTGCAAAGCCTCAATGGCCAGGTCGCAGCACTCAGTAAGTTCATCTCGAAAGCTACGGATAAATGCATTTCATTCTTTGACATTCTAAAGAAGGCAAAAAGCTTCGAGTGGACCGAGCAGTGTGAAGTTGCCTTCCAACAGTTGAAGGAATACATGGGGCGAGCCCCACTCCTTTCTAAACCCAAAGAAGGAGAAAAGCTGACTCTGTATCTGAGGGTGTCTCAACAAGCTTTGAGTGCTGCATTGGTGAGAAAAAAAGAAAAGATGCAGCTTCTAGTATATTATATAAGTAAAAGGCTGCAAGATGCTGAAACCAGGTACTCGCAAATGGAGAAGCTCGCTTATTGCTTGGCAATTGCATCAAGGAAGCTGCGACCTTACTTTCAAGCTCATACAATTGAAATCCTCACCAGTATCCGCTGAAGCAAGTTTTACAGAAAGCGGACACCTCAGGTCGTTTGTTAAAATGGGCAGTTGAGCTCGCACAGTTCGATATCCAGTTTAAGCCGAGGACGGCTATCAAAGCTCAGGCTCTGACAGATTTCATTGTGGAGTTTACAGGGCCTGTGGATGATGAAGTTGAATCTTCTGAAGGTCCGACTTGGGAGCTTTATGTTGATAGATCATCTAGCGAGCATAGAGCCGGAGATGGGATTCTATTGATAAGTCCTGAAGGCCATAAGATCCTTTGTGCCTTAAGGTTTGGTTTCCAGGCAACAAACAATGAAGCTGAATACGAAGCAGTGCTCGCAGGTTTGCGTTTGGCTAAGGAAATGTGAGCTGAACAGTTGAAAATCTTCAGCGATTCGCAGCTCGTTGTCTATCACATATTGGGGGAATATCAAACCAAGGGACCAAAGATGGCCTTATACCTCCAGAAAGTTCATGAGTTGCTAGGTGCGTTTCAGAGGTACGAGGTGAAGCAGATCCCACGAGCTCAAAACTCACATGCAGATGCATTAGCTCACCTCGCGACCACACGAGATGCAGACTTTTTAGGGGCAATCCCAGTAGAATTCCTAACAGCTCCGAGTACGGAGGAGAAAAGTATGATGATGGCAATCACTGTGCAGCCTGAATCTTGGATGAGCCTAATTCTCAATTATTTGTAGGATGAAAAACTGCCAAGTAACAAGCTGGAAGCACGGCGTCTGCGAGCTACAGCAGCCAGATACTGCATCTATGATGATGTGCTGTACAAGAAGGGGTTCTCAACTCCACTCTTATGATGCATTGATGGCCCAGAGTGTGAAACAGTGATGAGGCAGATACACGAAGGCCATTGTAGAAATCATGCTGGGGGGTTTTCCTTAGCTCAAAAGGCACTTCGACAGGGTTTTTATTGACCCACCATGAGGCAAGACGCTATCGACTTAGTAAAAAGGTGTGATAAGTGTCAGAGGTTTGCTCAAATTTCACGAGCTCCACCAGCTTATCTTCAACAGATGGTGAGCCCGTGGCCCTTTACAATCTGGGGGATGGATTTGATCGAACCTCTATCAATGGCTTGTGGAAGATGTAAACACGCCGTGGTCGCAATTGACTATTTCACTAAGTGGGCAGAAGCAAAGGCGCTGACGAAAATCTCCACAGCAAATATTGAGAAGTTCGTGTGGAATAATATCATTTGCAGGTTTGGAGTTCCACAGCAGATTGTAACAGACAATGGGATCCAGTTTAGCAGCACCCAATTTCTCAAGTTCTACAGCGATCTGAAGATAGTCAAGAGGTTCTCAACAGTGGACCATCCGCAAGCCAATGGCCAAGTTGAAGCTGTTAACAAAATCGTAAAGCATACCTTGAAAATGAAACTGGAAGCAAAGAAAGGAGCATGGGTAGACGAGCTTCAGAAGGTATTGTGGGCCTACAGAACCACAACTCGCAGCACTACAGGTGAGTCACCTTTCTTAATGGTATATGGGTCTGAAGCCATGATCCTAGCAGAATTCGAAGTCACCTCGCAACGAAGAGCAACCTTCAATCCAAATGACAATAATCAGCTACTCACTGCAAACTTAGATTTGCTTGAAGAACTCAGGGAAACAGCCTGACTGAGAGTAGTTATCTACCAACAAAGAATAGCGAGGTACTATAACAAGAATGCTCAAATTCGCAGATTCAACGTGGGAGACTTAGTACTGTGTATCATTCTGCCCGGAGCTCGCAAACCCAGTGATGGGTCCTTAGGCCTAAATTGGGAAGGACCCTATATCATCAAGGCAAACTTGGGAAATATAGCTTATCATTTAACCAACATGAATGGAGCCGAGGTCCCTCGAGCTTGGAATGCTGAGTATCTGCGACCATATTACCAGCAACTTCATTTGTTACCCATAATTCAAGGCTATAATAAATGAAAGCTCAATTTTCCCTCATGATGTGCATTATTTCACAAAGTTAACAAGCTCTGTGCTGATTAGCTCGCTGCTCACTCAAACAAAAGAGCCAAAAGAGCAGGTGTGGCTAAGTGTCTCTACATAGCTCACCATAAAGAGCCTAAAAAGCAGGCGAGGCGACGACCTCTGCATAGCTCACTTAAACTAAAAAGAGCCTAAAAAGCAGTTGAGGTTATGTACCCTTGCATAGCTCACTACAAAAGAGCCAAAAAAGCAGGTGTGGCTAAGTGCCCCTGCATAGCTCGCCACAAAAGAGCCAAAAAAGCAGGTGTGGCTAAGTGCCCCTGCATAGCTTGCTACAAAAGAGCTAAAAAAGCAGGTGTGGCTAAGTGTCCCTACATAGCTCGCCACAAAAGAATCAAAAAAGCAGGTGTGACTAAGTGCACCTGCATAGCTCGCCACAAAAAAAACCAAAAAAACATATGACTAAGTGTCTCTGCATAGCTCACCACAAAGAGCCTAAAAAGCAGGTGAGATGATGACCCCTGCATAGCTCACTTAAACTAAAAAAAGCCAAAAAAGTAGGTGTGGCTAAGTGCCCCTACATAGCTCGCCACAAAAGAGCCAAAAAAGCAGATGACTAAGTGTCTCTACATAGTTCGTCATAAAGAGCCTAAAAAGCAGGCGAGGTGACGACCCCTGCATAGCTCACTTAAACTAAAAAGAGCCAAAAAAATAGGTGTGGCTAAGTACCCCTGCATAGCTCGCTACAAGAGAACCTAAAAAGCAGGTGTGACTAAGTGTTCTTGCATAGCTCGTCAAAAGGAAGAAAGCCTAAAAAACAGGTGTTACCCCTGCATAGCTCGTCAACATTCCAACTGATCAATTGTTTATGTTTACAAGATTTTATTAACTGTTGAATTAAGCGATTGCTTAAGTTATTATATCAGATTTTAAGCCTGTTAACAATCAGTTTGCAGGAAGCTTGATAACTTATAAGTTGATCATAAAATATGTTATAATGAACATAATAGCCCTCCTTCTAGCACAAAAATGTCGACTTTAAAGTTCAGTCGACGAGTAATCAATGCCCAATACCTGCAATCAATGTGAGAAAGCACAGAAATCGAGAAAATGACAATAAAGAATCTAGAATCAAATAGGGGAACACTAGATTTTTAATGTGGTTCAGAAAGTGTGCCTACGTCCACAGTTGTCTCTCTTAAATTCTGTAGTGTGACAATATGATATTCAATGTGTATGTTACAATGATTTTAACCCCTATTTATAGGGGAAGAGTTGTTACAATTTAGGAATCAACAAAATAGGAAGAGAATCATGAATTAATTACACTTCTTAATCTGTTTGAATAAAATCAGGAAACTACTCCTTAAATTCCGAGATAATGTTGACTGAGTTTGAATTTGAATTAATTTCCGTTTTTGGAGAGAGAATCACTATCAGATTAGGTAACTGTCTATTCTGGAAGATACTGCATTAATTATCCTCTGAATGAGTTGTATACTGTCTATCACCTTGAGCGACCTCGAGCTGGACTCACTGAACAACGAGCTATGCTTATGGAGCATGATAGAACGAGCTATAACCTTGCTGTGAGACGAGCTCGTTGCTACGAGCTAAGAGGATTGCTGGGCGAGCTGTGGAGCTCGCTGGACTTGGAGTTCAAATATGGGCCTTGTCTGATGGGCCTTGATTGGGTTGACTTTATTGGGCCTAAGTTGAGCCTGAGTTGGGTTTTTACCAGCCCATTTAGAGAGTCCGGAAAATACACATAACAGCAACATCTATAAGTGCAGAGCTAGAATTGCACTATCTTGAAAAAAATTAGGATCAGTGCTATATCATAAGAAATTCGGAAAAACAAACTCTACCAGTTCAGCGAAAGTCATCGGGACTTTGTTTTAGTTCCAACCCTTTATTTATCTTGAATTCAATGGCACATATGATAAGCTTAATTTCATGTTTTTTGCTCCAAATTTTGGTGAAGGGTACAAGTTTATTCAATGTGTGTTCATCATCAGCACTGCTTTTCGCATCAGCTGTCACATGTCAATCTTAAGTCTTAAATAATTTTTTATCAACTTAAACTTTTGGTCTGATGATAACTAACATAATATCAGAGCTTGAAAGTTCTTGATTCAAACCCTCTCTCATCTCTTTATCTAAAAATCACTTTGTTACACATGTTATATAGTAGGGGATGTGTAGCATGCGTCCATTATCTGTCCACGTTACAAGTGAGATGACGTGTCATCTATCAATTTCAAGTTTTTAATACTATAGTTGAATCATTTCTTATCAGCTTAAGCTTTTGGGTCCGTTGGTAACTAACATCAGCATCAACCATCTTGTGTTTCTTATTCAAATGAAGATGTAGATGGGTGCTTCTCCTTCATTCATTTTTGTTGGTGAGTTGAGAAGTATAAGAGGTACTGCTAGAGTTCAACATCTCTCAAACGATTATTTTGGTTCTATGATTGAAATGCATTAGATTTGTGGAAAAAGACAAGAATATCTATAGTGTTGATTTATTTATTTATTTGTCTTTTTGATTGCCAACAATAATAATAATTGGCTGTTGGCACCGTTGGTAGGCACCGGCAGCCCCCATGCCTTCCATTGTGTGTGGCATGAGTTCAACACCTACCCCTAAAATCCAAAATAATATATGTAGTAATAATAATAATAATAATAATAATAATAATAATAGTCTCTCACCATTAAGTGTGGATTGACTTCTCATCCTTGTGTGAGTCTCTTTACCATCTTTGTATGGGTGGATCCATTTCAATTGGGAGTTGTTCCCTGGGTCGTGCCATAGTGTTCCTATTCTGGTTGGCCCTGATAGCCTTCTGTGTCAATCCCAGTTCTCTAAAAAATATATATATATTAATAATAATAAACTATTCATTTGCCAATACATTCAAATTTATTAAAGTATTATTTTTTCCTTTTTGTAAGGTATACAAATTATTTTGGAAAGTAATATATATTGTTAATAAAAAAGTCATAAAATTGAAAGCTATAATGCTGGTAATGGAAAGCCACGTGTCCTTTGTAATTAAATTTAATTCTATTAACCAATAATATAAAATTAATATTTTGGATGTCATCAAACTTTAAAAGCTATAATATTAGAAGCAATAAACTAGTGAAAATTTTTAGGGTTTAGTTGAAAATTAACCTTTTTGTGATGACCCATTTGAGAAATGATATATATATATTTTTAAATCTTTCCAGTGTGACTTTTTTTGGACAAGAATACCCTTATTACTCAATCCAATTACAACTGACCCACCCTTTGTGTGTGATGGTCACCCTCTCTGTCTACAAAACTATCACTCTCTCTCTGGATTCCCAACTTTTTTCCCTCATTCTCGCTCTAGGAATCCTAACCCATTGTCTAAAGTCCTCACTGTTGCCCTTCACCATCGCACATCCACCCACCATCGTCACACCTTACCTCCACTCATTGTCGGTCACTCTCTCACTGTTTAAGTATTTTCTTTGACCCTCTTACCCTCTCACCCTCGTACCTCCACCCACCATCGTCGCACCTCCACCCACGACCGTCACACCTCACTGTCAGACCTCCAACCACCGGCGTTAATTATTTGAGTAGCCAAGCTTTTTGTTTGACTGTCGCATCTAACCAATCATCGACCTCCACCCTTTACCATTCGATTGCCTGGTCTGCTCAACTCTCAACTCCGGCGAAGAACAGGTACCTTTTTTTTCATTGTCTCTCATAAACCCTAGCAGCATCTTTTCTTCTCTTTTCACATCACCCTTTTCTTCTCCCTCACAACCCCCTTTTCTTCTCTCCCTTACACCTTATTTTCTCCATCGTGGCCATGTATCACCATTTGGTTTACTCGACTGCATCTCTCTCTCTCCATCGCTACTGTGTATCACCGTCTGGTCTGCTTAACTGTGTGCCTCTCTTTCCATCGCCGTCGTGTCAACTCTGATCTGCTCGACTGTGCCTCTCTCACTCTGGTTTGCTTCACTATGTTTACTTGTTTTCTGTTACTTCTGACTTCTCTCTAATATCAACTCTCAATTCACAGGTTTCTTTATAACTTGCAGATTAACAACCTCTCTCTCTCAATGTGGCCTATCTCAACCAGTAAGTCTCTTTACGATTCTGTTTATGATAGGATTTAAGCAACTGGGTATGATTTAGTTTTGGATTCTCAATGGTTTTGTGATCAAATTTGGTGACGTGGGATTTGAATTATAGTGTTTTGTTTTGCTTTGTTGTCCTTGATTGAAATATTTGGTTCGTGAATGATGGAGAGTAAGTTTCGTGTTGAAAATAGAATTTATTTTATGAATTTGTGAGCAATTTGTTCATTGTTGACTTGATTATGGATTATGGTTATGTTTTTGTTTCCTTATTAGGATAATCAGTGTTCGGTGCATTTGTTTTAGTGTTTTGTTAGTTGAAGGAGAAAATTCAATGAATAGTGACTTAGTTTGGTATGATCGAGTGCTGTTTTGATTGTTTGTATAAGATTATGTGCATTTAGGATGAATCATCCTTAGATTGTGTCTTCTTCCTTGCAAGATGTCCTTTTTATATGTGATATTGTATGCATGATAAGGCTAGCGCAATGGAGCCAACAGTAATGTCCTCTCTCGTTCAAATTTTTAGATAGTCCTATTATACACAAATAGATATATCTAGCATATACATGTGACAACTTCCGAGTTCAAATTCAATCCTATTATGATTCAACTTTTTAGTTTGGTTTATATTTGAATTATATGAGCATGAGATGATTTAAAACTTAAAATCTTTCTAATATAAAATGTGAAAGAGAATATAACTAGTTATTAGGTTTCAAATCTAAGTTGGCTGATCCTGAGCCTGATGTGTTCTTTGATATAAAGGTAGACTGACTGGTGGTCCATCAATTGTGCATATTAGTATATATGGTAAATCTTTAAGAACGTTAAGAAGATATTTAATAAGTAATATAAGAATATTCTTGTTCAACACCACTAGTATTTGTAATAGAATAATACACAAATATATCTAGAGCAAATATGCATGATTCCATTAGACCCTCTCTCAATCTACATTTTGAGATTTTTTCTTCTTCCTTTATTGACTTGTTGATTCTCTCTTGATGAGATAAGCATGACATTACCACCCTTACACCGAAAATAAAGTTTTTCATGGCCAAAACAAAGTTTGGAATTATACTTTTAATATATATTGTTGCAAGTGCTCTTAATCTATCTTACATTAGATTGCTTTTTTTTTTTGAAATAAAATACACCTTATAAAGAAACTATAAGTGTCTAAATGAACCATCATATTCATATAGATGATATGCATTAACATACTTTTTTGATTTTTCAACCAATGAAAAGAATGGACAGTAGGAACGACCAAAGGGGGCTGCATTTTGCAAAGGTTGCACAACATAGACACAAACGTAAGCAATGACTTTAAATGGGATTTATTTGTTGTGTTAATTAGTAGATCACACATTTATCAAATATTATATTAATTTAGTGAATGGAAAAACTAGTTATTAGCTTTACAAATGATAATTAGTGGAAAAGCAAACAACAATTCTTGGCACTTGGCATCACATGGGGGGCCTAGTGGTCCCTTTATGTTCAAAGGTCCCTTTCGAAAATAAAGTTGGAGGTAGCTCAAACTCTGGGACATACAGTCAAAGAATCATAGGTGATCCCCAAAGATGAGCCACGGTTGGTTGCTCTTAGGTCTGAGCAATATTTTTGGATGGACTTGGTCATAAATTCTAGAGATTAAAATGCTACTCTAGTAAGGTGAACATTTTGCTTCAAGGTTCATCTTGGACTTTTGAACCACAAACCTTTGAAGGTTTTAGCTGTAAACAAAATTTCACTTTCATTTTGTTTTTTCCTTGTATGTTTAGATTTCGAAGAGGGGGATCTGGTCCCAATCAAGGAAAGATGGTATACTTTTGATATTGAACAGAAAGCCATGGTTGAGAAGTATCTATCGTCTTTTAGGTATACAATCATGTCATGTTTAGTCTAACTTCTATGTAAGAATTTTAGAGTGTAAGAGAATATAAAATGAACAAATTATGATTAACTTATGCGGTCTTTCAACTTTTGCTTGCAGGAAGCTAGCCAAATGAACAAGAGATTGGAAAAGTGATTACTATGTTTACATATGATCAGTTTTTGGTAGGGCAACTGCTTGCTTCTACATATTTTGTTTGGGCAGCTTTTTGTTCATTTTTGAAGGGTTACTTCTTGCCCACTTACAGCAGTCATGTTATCTGTTCTATAGTCAATAAGTTAATACCAACATGTCACTTAATTTTTAATGATAACATGATAATTTAATCTTTCCCTTGTATCTGAAATGTATGATATTTGAACGAAATCAAAATGAGAATTGAGTTATGATATATATACGGTTGAAATACGATTGAAATCACGTCCAACTTTATTTTCGTATATAATCATGTGACATATTTAGCTGAAGCATCTGTACAGCTTATT
Source organism: Litchi chinensis (assembly GCA_019925255.1). NCBI lineage: Eukaryota > Viridiplantae > Streptophyta > Magnoliopsida > Sapindales > Sapindaceae > Litchi > Litchi chinensis. Next base: position 11,063,888 of record CM034467.1, read on the forward strand.
GAAACCTTTAGTTGTAAAGGCAAGACACAATGGCACTGGTACAATTTGTTTTTCTTTTTTGGGTTTATCAAATGTGCGTTAAATTTCAGTTTATATGATTGTTTATCTGTGGTTATTGATGGTGAAAAAGGGTCTGTTACTAATATTTGTTACGAGGTGAAACAACTGGAGTGCTAGAGTTGGTGACTTTAAAGTCTTGAAACGAGCATTCCCATTGCAATAGAAAAAGTGAAGAACATTTATTATATAATTTACTGTCGCCGTTGTTTCAAAATCTCATGATTTGTGAATGGTAAAGAATAACTATGTAAAAAACAATTATTGACTTGTTGGATAAAAGTTTCCATATCAACAAGTATAGAAACTTTGATATAATCAAAGTAAATAAGTAAGTTAAATGTCAACCTTCAAAAACTCTTCATATCAACTAAATTAATGAGCACTCCATCATCTTCCCAGCTGACATCCTTGGTTCTCAAATATTTTCCAATTAATTTAAGAGGTGTATTGAATTAGTTGTTACATTGAACTCCAAAACCAAGGGCTGCAACAGCAGCTTTCTTAGCAATGAGAAAACAATCAAGGATGAAAAGGGTCTAATCAAGATTAGCTACTCTTTTTCAAACATATTTACATACAGAAAGTCTGCTTGTCTCTTCGGCTGGAACTTCATTGGCAAGTTGCTAAGGGCCTTTCTTGCGTGGCTACTGACATTCACAATATAATTCAGTTAGGAAATTAGGCTAATAAATTAAACAATGAAAATATGAACAAGAAATGGAAAATTGATAAAAAAAAAAAAAAAAAAAAGAAGAGAAAAATGATGACCCCAACCTCCATTATCCAATCTGGGTACTCCCAACCGAAAGGGTTTTAACATCCATTTTTCAAGAACTATTGGAAGTACAAAAAAGAGCACTCAATTCACAACCTAAGTACTCAATTCCTAACCTCCGGGTTGGGAATCTCAACTCGAAGGTTGAGAAACAGATTGGAAGTCCTAACCTCTCAACTCGAAGATTGGGCCTTCCAACCTAGGGGTTGGGATTCTTAATCCCCAGGTTGGGAGGGTGGGAATCCCAACCTTTCGATTGGGACTCCCAACCCGGGGGTTGGGATTCCCCACCCGAAGGTCGGGATTTAGGGTTGGGATTCCTAATGTGAATGTAAAATCAAGATTGACAATCTCAATCTCCAAGCTGGAATTTCCAACCTAAAGGTTGAGATTAGTGGAAAATCCAACCTCGAGATTGGGAATCCAAGCTTGATTGAACATCCACGGTTGGGATTCTCAACCATCAGGTTAAGATTCTCAACCTCCCACCCTTGATTGAACATCCAAGGTTGGGATTCTTAACCATCAGGTTGGAATTCTCAACCTATAGGTTGAGAATCTCAACCATGGATGTTCAATCAAGGTTGGGATTAGTGGGAAATCCTAACCTTCAGGTTGGGAATTCCAACCCAATTGGGTTTCTCAACCTAAAAATTTGGATTCCCAACCTTGACATGAAGATTTTGCCTCTAAACTCTGATTGTTAGCCCTCGTTACAAATCCCACCCTCAAAATGTAGATTCACCAATAACAACTACCAATACAATATAACTCACATTCTAATCATATCCACAAAACCACACACAAAATACGCCAAACAACCACAACCCACAAGGTACATATTAGACCTCTAAATCTTTCTCTTTCAACAGCACTAAAACGACTTTCCTTCGTTCGTCTATTAAGGTCCTTTCCATTTGTGTGCCTTCCTAAAAAAACCTTTTGATGGCCTGCATCTAGTGGCCTGCGCTGATGAAGATGATACGGATGGCAACAACTACGACATGGAGGAGGAAGAAGTGAAGGAGCTGGACAATAAGAAGAATTACGATGTAGAGGAGGAAGAAGTGAAGGAGCTGGACAATAAGAAGGACTATGATGTAGGGTACGAGGCAGTTGGGTAGTGGTGGTGGTTGAGATGAAGACGAAGATATAAGCATGGTGGACAGCAAAAGCTTCGTGTACACCTAAGGGTGGGAGTCGGAGATGGTGGTTCTGCAAGATCAGATCAGTTGGATAGTTAACTGCAAAGCTTTTGGGCAGGAGTTATGACCCAATAAAAGAGCCAAGCTTTTGAGCATTTTCATTGAGGACATTTTTGTTCATCCTAGGTCTTTTTTTGTAAAGAGAGAAATAAAAGGTTAGTTTTGGAGTGGGCTCTCCAAAAGGGGTCATTTTATGCATTTTCTCAAAATTTTAATGTGTTTGTTACACAAGATTTTAAATATATTAAAACAATTGTTACAATAATATTAAAAATAATTTATTAATATTATTGTTATTTGATTTTGAGTTAATATAGATAATGGTGGACATGAGAATAGAGCTTAATGCTAATTGATTGTTTTATTGTGTTTTATATTTTTATATTTTTATATTTTTTAAAAATTTAATACAAAGCATCTAGCATGTAAGAAATATGAAATGTCGAAATCAATTTAAGATGAAAATTTACTAAAACAATAAGTTTTATCAAGTGTCAAAATAAATCAAATTTCTATCACCTATGAATAAGACACATGGCATGACTTTTCCGTTATGATTTTTGCTTTATAATATTTATAAGGGATATTATTGAAAACCACCTTAAAAGTAAATTAATCATAAACAACCCTCGGTTTTTTTATTAGGTGAATCACCTCTGATTGTCTGAAAAACCCAACCAGTGTTAAAATTTGAGGGCAAAATGCTAATATAATAAAATGATTAAAATTTTAAAATGAGAAAATTTGTTAAAGAATTGTAAAAATTTTTAAAAAATGAAATGAAAAAAGATCAAAATAATTTTAAAAATAAAAAATTAAAAAATATACTTTTTTTAAAGAAAATAAAATGATTTCCACCACCCATTAACATGATAGGTAGTGGACATTATTTAAAAGAAAAATCAAACAAAAATTATTTTTTAAAATTTGAAAAAAAAAATAATTTTTCAAGGGCATTAAAAATAATGGATGATTGAGATCCAATCTAACCCCTTAAAAAATCAACATCAACCAAGAAAAAAAAAATAAAGAAAAACAACACATTCAACAACCTATAAACATCAACCAATGCCAGAAACATTAAGAAGACATCATCCTCAGTCCATCATCAATATCAACCCATCATTGGCAACATCAACTTGCAATCTCCAACATCTCCAAAACAAACAAACACACAAAATACAAATCTTCAAACATCAAAGACCCATGAACCCTTATCTTGCAAGCGTAATCAATTTTCAAAAATAAAAACCTACAAACCCCCTATCTCATAAACCTAACTTGAGTTGTTGAACGACAAATGCAGACATAGCTAGCAAAGATAAGCGAAGGAGGAGGAGACATAGATAAGTAAAGGAGGAGGAGAAGAGAAGACCAAAGCTAAGATGGAGATGGAGCTGACAAAGATGAGGTTATGGGTTTGCGACTGATAAAGTTGGCAATGACAAAGTATGATTAGATGGTGGTAGACGAGAGATCTAATGGTGGGGTTTGTGGAGGTTTTTTTTTCTTTTTTTGTTTCGAAAAGAGGGCTTAGGGAGTTTGATGATGGTAGACGAGTTAATGATGGTAAGGTTTGTGGATTTTTTTTTTTTACTTTTTATTTTTATTTTATTATTGTCATTATTAATATTTTTATTTTTATTTTTTATTTAATATTGTTATTATCAATATATTAAAGGGTATTTCAGTCTCTACATAAATTTAAGAGGTATGTTAGGGATTTTATAGAAGCTTGATAAGGGTAATTTGATCATTTCATGATTTTGGATAGAAAATATTAACATTTTGGATGAAAAGTTAATGGTAGAGGGTAGTCCACCTAATAAAAAAAATCGGGGGGCTATTTACGATTATTTTACTTTTAAGGGATTTTTGTAATATTTCTATTTATAATGAGGTCTTTTTTTTTGGCACTACATAATTGGATCTATGTTTTACTAATACTAAAAAACTAAAGTAAGTTTTCTTAGCACATTTTTATTGTTCATTTTTAATGACAAAAATACCCTTAAACCTCATTTAAATAATTTGAAAAAAATAAAAAAAAACATATAAGCTTTAAAGAGTTTGAAACTGAAACAAATTGAAGAGAAAGGGAAATTAGAAAGATATTGAAACAGATGAATTCGAAGAGTCATCGACCCAGTAAATGTGTAAATAAAAACCTAAAACCAAAACCTCACCATTTATATCACACCAAAAGTAAAAAAAATAAAAATTGTTGAGAGGAAAGGCGAGAAGACGAATGGGTTGAGTTACGTTGGAGAGAGAAGAAGTGTCAGCAATGGCGACAACAATGGTGACAACATTCATCGGTTTTGAGGGTTTTAAGGTGAGTTTTAACTTTTTTAGGTTGGGTTGTTGTGAATGGTGATTGACTTTTACATTCTTTAACTTGGTTTTATGAATGATGATTAATTTTGATTGTTTGTGAACTTGGATTAATGGGAGAAATATGTTTGAATGATTTCGTGTGGTCCATGCCCTTTGTGTCTGTGTTCCGTGCTCTTTGTGTCTGTGTTTCGCGCCTTCTATGTATGGGGTCCACGTTCCCACTGTGTGTTTCACGCCCTTTGTGTGTGTGGGGTTTGCACCCTTTATGTGTCAGTTTCACAGCCTTTGTGTGCGTGGTCCATGCCCTCTATATGTATGGTTTAAACCCTTTGTGTGTGTTTCATGGCCTGTTTCTATATGTGTTCTGCGTCCTACTAGAAAATCATTTTCTACATGCTATTTTTTGTTTTAGATTCATGTTTGTGCCCCATGTTGGTGATTTTTTTCTATTTTAGGAAAATCATGTGTTGGTGATGTAATTGTATGTGGTCATAAACTGAAAATATGTGTTTTCACGAAGTATTGGAAATTTGTTTTTTGTTCTGTTTTCTGTTTTTGATTGCTATCGTGATTCTATTATTATTTGCAAAATGAGCGGTTTAGCACAGAGGCTAAAAACACTAGACAATCATTACTACGAGGGGCGCGTATTGAAGCAGAACCACTTAGATAGTTTCTCTATCATTGAGGCTACATTAAATTTGTTGCACGATGATGGGGTTGAGAAAAAACGATTCAACGATTCATGCTTCAGTTTAGATAGTTCATCTGTCATTGAGGCTACATTAAATTTGTTGCACAATGATGGGGTTGAGAAGCAACGATTCAATGATTCATACTTCGGTCACTTCCTCAACATGCAACTCAAGATGAATTGGTCGAGGTTGATTGTTCATGAGCTGCTCATGAAAGAGTTGCATCATGACAAATCATATGATGAGATGGGTTTTACCATAGGCAACACTGAATGTAGGTTGACGAAGAAGGAGTTTTGTTTAATCATGGGATTGAAGTTTGGGGACCCTCTAGATACTGATGCCTTACAACATATGAAGGGGAGTATTCATTAGAGATACTTCAATGGCAATCCTAATGTTACGATCATACAAATCAAGGTGACAATAGAAGCCAAATAGTTACAAATGCTCATGGATACAATAAAGCTATACTCATTGTTAATGTTGCAACGACTCTTGTATAGTGGGAATTCGCAGGCTAGGTGCCATTATGGTAGCTTCATTTGGTGGACAACTTGGATGCATTCAATTGATTCCTATAGGGCATAGTAATTTATGAGTATTTGATAAGGACATTTTTTTTTTATGAAGATTTAGGCCTCTAAATCTATAACTTTGTCATTCGTGAGTGTTCTTATGTGTTTTTTAATGTTTTTCAAGAAATAGGTCTCTAAATGGTCTGTACACTTAATTAGAAAGGATACAATATGAAATCAAGTTAAGGAAGTATTGGGTTTGGTTTTGTGAAAAAAAAAAAGGGCATAATTATGGATGTTCGAGCTTGAAAGATAGATTGACTTGTGAGAGCTTGTGCGGATTCATCGGTTTGAATTGTGTGAGTTACAACCTATCAAATTAAAGCTAAAGATATCTAGTTTCTATAGCAATTGACAGTTTATGAATCAATGGTCTGTAAAGAAAGATATGACCATTTTAGTAAGCAAGGGCTAGCGCACCTAGCACGCTTCCTCTCCAACCTACACCCCCTTATCATCCAAGCACACAGTAGTGTGCTTACACACCCACGTGCCAAGAAGTGCTAGACACTACAAGCCTATTCTAATAACATGAAATAGAGCATTTCTAATAGCATTTTTTGCTTTTTACCCTCCAATCCATGTCCTAACTCCCACAACTTTCACAAGGGACCAAAGCTCACATTTTTAGTAGTTTTGAGGGGCTAAGAATGGAGCTCTCATGCCCTTTCTCTCACCCTTGATTCTCAACCCAAATCATCTCCATTTCACCTTCAAAACTTCACCCACCAACATCTTACACCCATACTTTGGAGATTAAGCTTTGCATGAGCAAAAAGGAGAAACAAATGAATGTAAACAAATCAAATAGCATACTAAGACACGATAGTTAACATGAACATAAAGCTTTCATGAACAAATAAAATACATAACTTAACTGTAACGACATTACAAACCTATATAGGTTGAATTTCTCCTGCATATGATTTGGCTTAGCTTGCTTCCTCTTCAAAATGCCTAAATATCGTCTACTCAGGGCACCTCTTCCAATGTTTTATGGAATACTGTTAAGGGCTGTTCAATTCCCATTTAATAATAAAACCTCTCAAATATACAAATCGTATAAATTTCATATAGTAGTTGTGAGATCGTCTCCATACGGATATGTGAATCAGTTGCCAAACTAGTCTTCACTAAAAATAAATAACAAAAAAAAAAAAAACAAATAAAAGTGTACTAAGATTCCAGATTCCACTTAGATATAAAAATCGATCATCAAAACATTGAAGATTTATTGGTTATGTTTGTCACTAGTTTCTCACTAATTCTTTCAATATATCTCTTCTGATAATGTATTGAACATACAGTCGTCCACTGACACCTATCGTTCGATGGCTATCGAATGAACAAAAGCTTATTAGGTTTAAGGTAATCTATCACCTAAGCAAGGGTTCGAACTCGAAAAAGAGGAGCTCTATAGATTCAAACGTGGGAAAGAGAGATTCATAGATTGTTTTCTCAACTTTTGTTGTGTATTTGCAATTTTTCCTTTGTATGTATCCATGTATTTTATGTTGTGTTGGGATAATGATGGATTTTTATTATTAATATTAATAGAGTTTATTATTATTGCTTAAGGATGGTGTGCATGTTAAGTAAATGCTTGTATATGATTAGCCATCATGTGCATTATTTGAATTTATGTGTTAAGACCAGAAGGAATAGCACATAAAGTGCTAGACAAAATTCCTACACGAGGTTAAGAAAGGGAAATAGGCCACTCATATGATAGTCAACTTGAGTCGAGTTGCCGTGAGTGCTCGAGTGACAGCACATATATGCTTTTGAGGTTGTGCTCTAATTAGTAACTAAGTGGGCCGCTAGGTGAAATGATATAGGCAAGGATCCATATCCTCATATTCTTCGATGGTCAGTCATTTACCCAGAGACCGACTGTAGTAGCAGTTAGAGTGTACTGGACTGAAAATGTATGACTTGCATGCTTTAAGTACATATAGCATATATCATTATTGCATATGGCTAACATTGGTCATTTGATGTTGTAAATGCAGGCAGTGCAGGAGTTAGTCCTTGATGAAGTTGAAGCAAGTACACTTTATTGTTAGCATATCGCTGAAGAATTTCTTGTAGATGTGCTAGTAAATCCACTTCTGGATGGCAGGATATATGTTCCGTTAGTGGGTGGAAGGTGCAGAAGAGGAATTGAATGCCATTTGTCCAATGATAGTAAATGTACCTCCGTTGCTAGTTGCATGTCTATTGGCACCCAATGTCCATCCATCAAGTCTAAATTTTTTTGGAGGACACACAAACTAGCAGATGCCAACCACAACATTGACATCTAATAGCCTCTATAGTTCGAGCCTTAGCATGCACACACACAATGCAGTTGTAGGAGTGGGAACGACGAAAGCACGGAGAGGAATGACCCCAGAGATTTATGTTGGCAGAGCCTAGGTAGTTGTTTGTTCTAGCTTACCTATAATGTGCTTATTTAATACATTTTTATCGTGGAGGTGACCCAGTTAACCCTTTTATATAAGTAGGACCAAGAACATAGCGCATCGATGGACAAGCGTGATTTCAATGCTTATGGGTTACGATGAAATCTAGTCGATTACGGTTCAAAGCCCAATATTTGAAATTAATGGAAAACAAGGCAAGAAAACAAAAGGAACACAAAAGACAAAAAGGAAGAACAATGCACAAAGAGTTTTTTACGTGGTTCAGCAAGTGTGCCTACATCCACGACTGTTCCTTTAATAACTTCTGTAGAGTAACGGTATATTATTTCTTCTGTGTATGTTACAATGAATTTCAACTTCTATTTATAGGAAGGGACGTTTATAATTTGAGTTGAAATAAAATAGGAAAAAATCGTGCATTAATTACATTCCAAATCGATTTGCACCAAATCAGAAATCGGTTCCATTAAATTAGGGATCAATCTATCAACATTTGAATTTGAATTTATTTTTAATTTTGATAGTAGAATTGTGGTTGAATTAGATTGTTGCTTTTCTGGTAGATTTCCTTAGCGAGCTGTTCATTGTGCGAGCTAAAGACTGTCTCGGACGATCTCGAGCTAGATCTCGCTCTAAGTAATGAGTTGTGTATAGTGCGAGTTAAGTAATACAGGTAGCGACTTATAGGTGATAGCGGTGATGTGAGCTAACGAGCTTGCTGGGCTGGGTGCTAATGAACCGGGCTTTGTTTGTTGGGCCACTTCATTGAGTCGACTTATTGGGCTTCTTACCAGGCTTTTACCAGCACATTTATTGAATCTGAAAAATACTCATAACATCAGCCTCCCAGCTCTCAGTACGTTCTGTGAACTAAGAGTTCGAACTCGATGGTAAAAGTTGACACGTCACGTCTTGTCGTCCTGTGCTTCTTCAAATTCCATCCCATCACTTTAACACGTGGCAACGATTCAGATGATAGCTCGATTGGCACATCTCGTGCCACGCACATTTAATGCGCACGTCTCTCAACTGACGGTTATGATTACCAAAGCAGGAATTCATGTTGAATCTTTAGATTTTTAGTGGTTAAATTGCTCTCAAATCGAACGATTGAGGCATGGGCTCGGTCGCCCTTATAAATAGATAGAGCCCTTTCATTTTCTTTTTACTCTGTCATTTTCTTCTCCAGCCGTCGAGTTTTTCTTTTCTCTCTTCACTTCATTCTGCTTCCTTGAGCCGGTTCTTCTAAGATTCTTCATCTTCAATCATCGGATTTCTCTTTTCTCGACAAGGATTCACAGTAAGTTTCTTCCCTAATTTCAAGTTTTCGACTTTTGGTTTGTATCAGATTGTGTCTGCATTGCATTTCCTGGGTTTGAAATCAGTTTGAACACTTCATATTCTACTGTTGATTGTTTTGTTGTTGAGTGCGACTTTTCATTTTCTTGTTGATTTGGTCTTGTAGCTTGCCTATTTGTAATTTGTTTACTGTTTGTGGCTTTTACACACGTATGCGAGCTTTAGGATAAGATACCTAGAGGTCGCTAGCTCGTAGGTTGTTCTCTTATAAGTTGAGCCCCCCATTATATTAGTGAACTGTGTGGCGTTTGTGATCTGTAGACTAGGGAACTTCTTTAGTAGGAAACTTAGACATTTAGGCATGGTCTGCTTGCTGTGACCTAACTATACCCTTTTTATGTTTAGATGGCTTCAGGTCATGACCGTCGAACATATAAAGTAGGAGATAATGAATCATCCAGCTCGGAAGAGCTTGCTTTAGGTGAAGCACGCAATGTTGGTGAGACAACTTCTCAAAGCGGGGAAGTCGTAGAGTAATTCGTAGCTCGGACTGATCTAGCAACAGCTCGTCAACTCGCTGAGGAGTAGCGAGCTCACGAGGTGTTCATTCATCATTCTTCCAAGATAGATTATACCGAGATGGGGGGAATCATGTTGCAATACCACATTCCCAAGGGCTGCCGTACGATGTATCCTGTTGCTAACGACCACGCGTGCTATCCTTCCAAGGGATACATCGTCATCAGTACTCACCATCTTAAGCACGGGCTTAGGTTTCCAGTCCTTGCTTACCTAATCGAGTTCCTGAATAGACTCAAACTTTCACCCTTCTAGCTAACCCTAAACTCATATTCGCAGCTGACATTCTTGGCCTTAGTTTTTCTTAAAAATGACCTTTCTCCCCTAACTCTAAAAATCCTAAGCCACCTCTATAACATCAAAGGTACCGGTAACATATAAGATGAAATGCGAGAGGGAATCTACTACCTCGCAGCTCGTCAATCAGACTACAAGAGTCTCCTACCTCGAGGCAATGCAAAGAGCAAGTCCAACGTAGGGGCTTACAAGACGAGCTGATTTTACATTTCTTGCTCTTCCTTCCGGTAGCTTGATAACTTCACCGTTATTCTAAGTCCAGGTCGATGGAAGGGGAAACATCTGCGAGCTGAGGATCCTTTTTTTTATTTTTTTTATTTTACGAGCTGATATATTTTGTTTTGTAGACGTAAAATGGGATAAACCCATCCTCAGCAACGAGGAGGAAGAAGTCCTCAAAGCGCTTGTAGATTTAAACGAGACAACTCTCAGTAATGCGCTCGATAAAGATCTCCTCAGGACTTACGAGCTAGCTCCTTTTCTTGACAATGAGCTAATAGACAGCAAAAGAGACATAGGAAGCAGGAGAGAGTTCGAGCTCGCTTCCGTGTTCAAAACTGATAGTGAAAAAGAGGCTGCACCTACCCCACCTGCAGATCAAGCTCTTGCTCCTGTCCCGTAAACAGATCAGACTCCTTTTCTTCAAGCAATTTCAGCTCATGTTCCTTCCTCGCACATAGATCCAACTCCTCAACTAGTTCTAGCTCCTGCTCCTCGACGAGCTACAAAGATGGCAAAATTCACCCTAAAAAAGGCTAATTCGAAGCGACTTGTCGACCCTGCAGCCCCTTCAGCTGCTACTTCTAAGCTTCCTATTAAGACCAAAACCCATTTAGCTGCTGCTCCCAACGAGGTGCCTCCTTTGGCATCAGTCGTAGATCCTGCACAGGTCTTAGCCCCTAGCTCTCAACCAGAGGTGGGTGAAGTTCAATTTGAGACTCCATCTCTTGAGAACCAAATCGATTCTAGCAGGGGTGGAAGGAGAAAATCAGTGCCCAGCCCTTCTTTAGTCATGCGATGTCGCATAGACAAAGAGAAGAAGCTTGAGGTCGCATAGGTCACGGAAAGGACTGAACCACAAACCCGAGTGCGACTTGAGGATGGGCCAGGAAGAAAATATTTGAAGTTCTTCATTGACCATTGGTTTGAAATCATGCTGACCCACACCAGGACTTGGAAAATAATGCCCTTAGTGGCCTGGACCTGGTTGAATATCTAGGTCGCCATGCACTGCTTGTAACTGACTTCCCTTTTATCTCTCTTACCTCCTTGTTTTGTTAGATACTAACTCATTTCATTTCAGGCCGTATTGGGGGCAATAAAGTAGAGGCAAGAAACTAGAATCTCTGAGGATCGAAGGGTGAGATTAGAGAACGAGTTGGAAAAGGCGAAAGAGGAGCTCAAGTTTTTGACTGTAGAGGCTGGGAATGCCACTAGATGTCAACAAGCTTTTGAGGCGAAGCTGATGGATGCTAAAGTGGCAAAGAGGGAGGCTGATGAGGCTCTAATTCAGGAGGAGAATGGTCATAAGGCTATGAGGTCGCATCTTAATGCTAAGCTCCTCAATAATGAAGAAGAATTAAGGCAAGAAGCGAGCTTGAAAAGGCCTTGCAGCGAGCTGAGGCAACTGAGCGGTAAAATAAGGCCACATTATAGTGAGTTATAGCTATTGAACGCCATGCGGAAGATGCTCATAGGGAGGTTATCGCCTTAAAAACGAAAATTGCCATAGTTAAGGAAGAAGCGGAGGAGCAGATCCTTAAAGCTAGAGAGGAGGCTGAATAAAAAACATGTAACGATTTTCTTTTCACCCTATGGGAGGCCCATCTCAAGCTAGATTTCTCGATCTTTGGTGAAGTGGGACTCCCGAAGGTGGAAAGATTCAAAGCAGAAGTTGCCTCGTCTCTAGTCATTTCAAACGCACTTCCTTTGGCTATGAAAATACTAAGTAAAAGCTCTCAAACCGAGCCAACTTAAGTCATCGAGCTTTCCACTGATGAATCTCCTTCAGGATCAGTTCCCCATAACCAAGGCGTTGAGTAGCTTGCTATGCCAAACCTCCCGTTCTTGTCATCTGATTTTTCTTTTGATTGTATTGTGTCACCTCATTTGGTAGGGTTTTTATAAAAAACTTTTCTTGACTTAATAAAATCGTTTCTTTGTTAAGTATATGTTGAATTCATTTTACTTACTTCATTTGCTGTTTCATATTTTTGTTACATCTTTTTTTTCTAACTGTGGGAATTCCCAATGAACTGAAAAACAAGCTATTTAAACAGATGGTAATAGAACCTTGCCCAAGATCATGAAACTATTGATATTAATAAGTTGTAACTTGAAAATTGTTATCACCAATTGACCCAAAGATAAGTCAATAGAATATAATAAAGTTATTACGAGCTAAGTAGTGGGTCACAACCTCGACTATCATATTGAAATGTTGATGAGCTATGCAGGGGATCGTAACCTCGATTGCTATAGCAATAATTTTACGAGCTATGTATGAGATCGTAACCTCATCTGTTATAACAATAATTTTACGAGCTATGCAGGGAGTCGTAATCTCGCCTACCATAACGATAATTTTGAGAGTTATGTAGGGGTCGTAACTTCGCATACTATAGTGATAATTTTGCAAGCTATGCAGGGGGTTGTATGTAACACCCTCCCCCCTCGAACCCCGACTTCCAAGATGCCAGAGTCGAGGTGGAGGACATTACAACTTCTTAATTACAAAATCCATTTAATTTCTTAATTACAAAATCCATTTAATTTCTTAATTTATTTTACAGAAAATCCGGCAGAGTTTCCTCTGTTTTATTGAAAAACCCAAAATAGTAAAACCTGCATAATCAAAAAATACTTCTAATATGTTTTTAACTTTCTCAACTTCCCATATCGAACACTCCGTCCCTCTCAAATCCATTTCAACACACAAATTAGTAGAAAGACATATATTTTCCCAAGTACATTTTCAAAACAAAATAAACACAGATACTTTAAAACGCTACATCGTCTAATTTTCCCATCTCTTTAAGAAATGTTTAGAAATATAATTCGAAATTTATATACATTGGAGTTTACAAGGCTTTTCACACATATGCATTTGAATATACAAGCTGTAAATTCATGAAACTTCATTTTAATAAAAATATGTACATGCCAAAGAGGACTACCAAAAAAATTGGAAACTTGTTGTGACTTTGGAAGCGCAATGGAATAATCTTCTTGTCGGACTCTCACTCTCAGTTTTCTCAGCTCACATCAACTACATGCACTTGAAAAATTCAACGCGCTAAGCAAAATAGCTTAATTGGTATACACATACAATATCAAAATCACAAAATTTCATAAACATAGCATGAAAAAGTTATCTTTTCACAAAACAGTTAATGTTCACCATAACGTATTTTCACACAACCATTCAGAACTTTATAAGAGGTTTTTCAAACATATATATTCATTTCAAGTGCGTTATTAGTTATTATATTATCGTAAGAGCTTTTTGTAAATGTTGTCACGATACCATGAATTAGTAACGGATTTCACATTTACCTGCGACATCGGACACTTGGTGCCTACCCGCTAGAGGTCAACTTTACATTCATATCAACGTCTAGATCGGACACTCGGTACTTCTCAAGGCCTGTTAATCACTTCAATATATAAACGTAATGGCGCAATACTGCTAACAATATCTCATTGGCATGCCAACCACCAATCCCTACGTACCAATGTACAGATTTACTCAGGCTCTCTATAATTTCATTAATTACGAAAATTATCGTTTTTTATTAAACTTTTACAAATTGTTTAACTATCAAACATTTTCATTTACTTTCGCTTTTTGAAATATTTCGAAACCTCCCTTTTGGCCATTACCAAAGGACAATTTTGCCATTGGTTTCACAATAAAAATTTTATTACAAAATCATGTTCGTTTCACATTTTCACTTGGTTTTAAGAGGTGGTTTTTAAATTTTTCTCTTTGAAACTAAAATTCATCACACAACCCATTCCAACATGAGGTAAATAACATATAAATACAAGTGAAATGACGAAAATGTCCCTTGGTTTCCCTAAGAGTACAATTCGGCCAAGGGGTGTAAATTTTGAAAATTTGTTTTGTCTTTGAAATTCATTTCACACATCATTTAAACATCATCCGTTAAACACATAAATAGGCTAGAAATGACGAAAATACCCCTAGATCAATCTATAGGGTGAATTTGGCCATAAAAGAGGTTTTTGTAACAATTTTCATTTCTCATGTTTTCTCATCATAAACTCCCTTTTATCAATATCAAAATAACACATACACATCATTTATAACAACTCAACACATCCAAGGAACAATATCACCAAGTTACAAAGCAACATAATAAATTTTTAGTTACTAACAAAAATCAAAATCAGGAATAAAGGTATACCAACCTCTTTGAGCTTACACCCAAGCTTTATAACACTCCAATTAAAAATTTAAAACTTCTCCTTACCTTTGTTAGACTCCCCACGCCCTAATTGATCACCTAGGGTTTCAAAATCACATTTAAAGTCATGAAAACAACATCAATACTAATAAATGCTTACCCAACTACCTCTACATGCCCATGAATACCTCCACATGCTTACTAACCTATTTTAAACTCAATAATAAGAAATTACAGCACATACCTCACTTGGACCTCTTTATAGCGAAAATACAACTTGGTTTCTTCAAGAGTTTTGCAAGAATTGAAGGTATAGATGGGTAGGGAAGATAAAAGTAAGGTTATTTGTGAGTTTAATAGCTTGAAAAGGGAAAAAAAAATTGAGAGAAAAGTGAAGAATGTTGGTCGACAGAATGGAAGAAGAGGAAGAAATGAAATTTTGTAATTTTTGACCCCTATTTATACTAAGAAACCTTTTTGAAATTTTACCTTTGCCCCCACCTTTCTAAAATTCTATTAAAGCCCAAAAACCTTTACATTTGCCCATTTTCTATTGGACAACAATGACAACTCACAATTCCACTTACTTTTCCACCACACACTTACTAATTTTCTATTAGTTCTCATAACTTTTACTTTTAGATGTCAACTTGTTATTGGTTCAAGAAATTTTCATATGTAGTGCATCCTAAATGCACTCTTTTAACCACCCAATGACAAATTTCCATCATCAAATTTTTCTCATTAAAATTTTAATTAAATCCACTTTTCAACATAAATTATTAAATCAACTATTAAATTTTTTTAACAATTAAATATATTAACATACTAATTATACTAATTATATTTAAACTAACTTTTAATCCAATTTAACACGCTCACTTATTTAATTTAATAACACTACTTATACGGAAATAAATTATGGGATGTTACATCGTAACCTGCTTGCCATAGCAATAATTTTATGAGCTATGCAGAGAGTCGTAACCTCACCTGCCATAGCGATAATTTTGTGAGCTATATAGGGGGTCGTAACCCCGCCTGCCATAGCGATAATTTTACGAGCTATGTAGGGGGTCATAATCTCGCCTGTCATAGTAATAATTTTGCGAGCTGTGAGCGTAACGGCAAGCTAATAGAATGGAATCTGCTAGCTCAATAACTCATAAAATTTGGAGAACATGTAGAGAAATTAATAGAGTAATCACTCAATAGTGCAAGTAATATGAGGAACTTAGAACTTTCATTAACTTTGATAAAATTGAATTATAAATTAAACATATGTACTCAAAGAGTTATTGATTATATGGACAAAGATGTTTAACGTTCCAAGCTCGAGGGACTTTAGCTCCATTCATATTTGCTAGACGGTAGGCTCTATTTCCCAAGTTTTCTTTGATAACATAGGGACCTTTCCAGTTTGGACCAAAGGATCCATCGCTGGCTTTACTTGCAAGCTCCAGATAGAATAAGACGTAGTACGAGATCACCTACGTTGAAACTTCGAACTCGGGCTTTTTTGTTGTAGTACCTCACAATCTTTGCTAATAGACTGCTACCTTCAACTGTGCTACTTCTCTTGTCTCTTCAAGCAGATCGAGGTTTGTAGCAAGTAGCTGGTTATTGTCTTCCGGACTAAAAATTGCTCTACGTTGTGAGGTCACTTGTAGTTCTATTGGGATCATGGCTTTAGATCCGTACACCATTGAAAATGGGGTTTTGCTTGTAGTGCTGCAAGCTGTGGTTCTGTAAGCCCATAACACCCTTTGTAGCTCGTCCACCCACACTCCTTTCTTTGCTTCAAACTTTGTCTTCAAGGTTTGCTTTATTATTTTATTCACAACTTCAACTTGGTCATTGGCTTGTGGATGGTCTACTGTTTAAAAGCTTTTGACGATCTTCAGGTCATTGCAAAACTTGATAAACTGGTCGCTGCTAAACTGGGTCCCATTATCTGTCACGATCTGCTGAGGAACCCCAAACCTACAAATAATATTATTCCACATAAATTTTTCTATTTTCGTTATGGAGATCTCTGCCAGCTCTTTAGTTTCTGCCCACTTAGTGAAATAGTCAACAATGACTACAGTATGCCTGCATCTTCCCTGAGCTGTTGGTAGCAGTCCAATCAGATCCATTCCCCAAATCGCAAAGGGTCATGAGCTCACCATTTGTTGGAGATAAACTGGTGGAGCTCGTGGAATTTGAGCAAACCTTTGGCACTTATCACACTTTTTGACCAGGTTGATGGCGTCCTACTTCATAGTAGGCCAATAGAATCCCTATCGAAGTGTCTTTTGAGCTAAAGATAGCCCTCTAGCATTATTTCCACAATGGCCCTCATGCATCACGATCTCGCAATTCTGGCCATCAATGCACCTCAAAAGCGGAGCTCAAAATTCCTTCTTGTACAACACATCATCATAGATGCACTATCAGGCTGCCCTGGCTTGTAAGCATCGTGCTTCTAATCTGTCACTTGACAGCTTCCCATCTTGCAAATAATTCAAAATTGGACCCATCCAGAAGTTAGGCTATACGGCTATAGCCATCATTGAATCTTTCTCTTTTATGCTTGGAACTAGCAGGAACTCTACTGGGATTGTGCCGAAGAAATCTGCATCTCGGGTGGTTACCAGATGAGCTAGTCCGTCTATATGTGAGTTTTGAGCTTGGGATCTGCATGACCTCATACTTCTGAAAATTACTTAGCATCTCTTAGACTTTCTAGAGGTACACAACCATTTTAGGTCCTCTGATCTGATACTCTCCCTGTATATGACAGACCACGAGCTGAGAATTGCTGAAAACCCTTAATCGTTCAGCTCGCATTTCTCTAACCAAGCGTAGACCTGCAAGTAGTGTCTCATACTCAGCTTCATTATTGGTGGTCTTGAAGCCAAATCTCAAGGCCCAAATGATCTTATGACCTTCAAGATTGATCAACAAAATTCCAATTCCAACCTTTTGCTCGCCCGACGACCCATCAACATATAACTCCCAGGTCGGAACTTTAGAGGATTCAGTCTCTTCATCTACGGGCCCTGTAAATTCTGCGATGAAATCTACTAGAGCTTAAGCCTTGATTGTCGTCCTTGGCTTAAATTAGATATTAAACTGCTTTCTTTACTGCCCATTTAAGTAACCAATCTAAGGTGTCTGATTTTTAGAGAACCTGCTTCAACGGATATTGGGTGAGGACTTCAATTCTGTGGGCTTGAAAATAGGGGCGTAGCTTCCTCGATGCGACTACCACGTAATAAGCGAGCTTCTCCATCTGCGAGTACCTAGTTTTAGCATCAAACAGCCTCTTACTTACATAATATATAAGAAACTGCGTTTTCTTTTCTTCTCTCACTAAAGCAGCACTTAAAGCATGCTGAGATACCCCCAAGTATAAAATAAGCTTCTCTTTTTCTTTAGGCTTGGAAAGAAGTGGAGCTCGGCCTATGTATTTCTTCAATTGTTGGAATGCCACCTCACACTATTCAGTTCATTCGAAGTTCTTTGCCTTCTTCAACATATGAAAGAAAGTGAGGCATTTGTTTGTTGCTTCTGAGATGATCCTGCTGAGAGTTGTAACCTGACCATTGATGCTTTGCACGTTCTTGATCCGAGTAGGAGACCTCATATCAACCAATGCCCTAATCTTTTCTGGATTGGCCTTGATACCTCTGTTATTTACCATGAAGCCAAGAAATTTTCCAAAAACTACCCCGAATGCGTATTTATACGGGTTCAACTTTATCTGGTAGCTCTTTAGAATTTGGAACATTTCCTCCAGGTCGTGTATATGGTTATCCACCTGCATGGATTTTACTAGTATATCATCCATGTACACCTTGATGGTTTTCCCAATATGCTCTTCGAACATCATGTTGACTAGGCGCTGATAGGTTGCCTTAACATTCTTTAGTCCGAAGGGCATTACTTTATAACAATATAGGTCGAGGTTAGTAATGAACGAGGTATGCTCTTCGTCCTTGGGGTTCATCGGGATCTGGTTGTAGCCCGAGTATGCATCTATGAAGTTCAAGAGTTGATGACCAACTGTTATATCAACGAGCTGATTTATTCTAGGCAAGCAGAAGCTATGCTTTAGGCATGCTTTGTTTAAATCTGTGAAGTCAATGCAAGTCCTTCACTTTCCATTCTTCTTCTCTACCAGTATAGGATTGGCAACCCAAGTTGTGTAGTAAGCATCGCGGATAAATTTATTTGCCAACAACTTATCTACCTCTTCCTTCAATGTGAAGTAGCGTTCCCCTGTAATAGGTCTCCTCTTTTGACGAACTGACTTATGGTGGGGATCAACGTTGAATTTGTGCGACATGACCTTAGGGTCTATTCCCACCATATCTTCATGGTTCCAAGCAAAAACATCGAAGTTCGCCTTGAGGAATTCAGGACAAACCTTGGAGTCAAACCTTGCCCTAGCTTGAGACATCTCTCTGCATTTACCTCGCTAACTTGGATATCTTCAAGCTTTTCAATAGGCCCAGTCGCTCTGTCTGCATCCATTTCTCACGGGTCAAGATTATGACTCACCCCTTTATCGCTCATAGCTCATGACTTACCCCTCAAAACCACGTTCACCTTTTTTCCTCTAACGCCTATCTTCACAGTATCTTCATAGTAGTGTCTAATCAAATGCTACTCTCCCCTAACACATCTTATCTCATTGGGGGTTGGAAACTTGATTGTAAGGGTCCTGGTAGAAGTGACTACGTCCAGGTCGTTCATTGTAGGTCTTCCCAGGATCACATTATAGGCTGATAGGCAATCAATGATAAGAAAATCTATCAACACAATAGCTTGACGACTTGATTCCTCGAGTGTGAGTGGAAGCTTGATTTGGCCCACTGGTGTGATGACATCTCCAGTGAAGCCATAAAAAGGCTTTGGGGTAGGCTTCAACTGTTCCGCTCCCAACTTTTTCTGGTTGAAGCAACCTTTATACATGACATTAACCAAGCTCCCTGTGTTGATCATAATTCATCGCACTTCCACATTACTAATCTTTGCTCGGATGACAAATGCATCATTATGAGGCCATTATACATCTCTCTCGTCTTCCTTGGTGAATATAATGCCATCCGAGGTTATCTTTGCCTTCTCCACAGATCCCTCAAATCCACTATGACTTGCGAGCAAGACATGGTTTGCTTCTCGTACATATCGTTCATGCGACTTGTTTGATGTTCCTACTATATGGGGGCCATCATGAATAGTGAAAATTATTCTTACCATAGGTTCATGTCTTGCCCGGGAGCTTGTTGGGGTTGTTTCTGTGCTGATTGTTGTTGCTGCTGAAGTCGTTGTTGTGGAAGTCGTAGGTCTGCTGGTCTCACCACATAATCTCTCAAGTGACCTCTCTTAATCAATCTTTCAATGACGTCCTTTAACGCTCAACAATCCGAAGTATTGTGCCCAATCTCGTTGTAATAAGCACAAAACTTACTCCTATCTCTGTGCTCAACAGGGGCTCTCAAAGGATGTGACTTTTTGAAATCCTTCCTGTTCCTTTCTACTACAAAAATCTCGTCCTGTGAATCTGACAGGATGCTGTAGTTGCCATAGCAAACCTGACGCTAAGGTCGCTCATTCTTAAGCTCTCTCTTAGCTTTTTTTGCGATTTGATTACTCAAGCCACTGCTTTGACCTTCAACTTCGTTTCTACCATTGCTCATCTTCTTTGACTGGTTGGAATTGCCCGCTTCACCTTTCTGATTGGATTTCTTAGGGTCGAAGATCTCCTGCCATCTGATTTCTTTTATAGCTCACTCATAGAACTCTTCCAAGTCCTTTACCGGAGACTTGTAAATGTTTTCGTATAATTTCTCATCTTTGCGAAGCTCGACTGAAATCGCGGTTAAAACACTTTCGTTTGATGGGTTCTCCACATTGGCAATCTTGCGTCTGAACCTAGTAATATAATCCTTCAACGATTCATTCTAACGTTGGAAAATGGTGACCAGATGACAAGATGGTGCGAGCTACCTCCTTAGAGCCCTGTATTGGCTGACAAACTTTTGTTGGCAATCCTCCCAACTTTCTATGCTGCAAGTTGGAAGATTTTTAAACCAAGTTCGTGAAATATCCCATAGAGTGGCTGGAAAAACGCGGCACTTCAACAATGAGGTGTCTGTCTGAAGATTCATCTGGACATTGAATGCATCCAGGTGGTCGTATGGATCATTGTCTCCATTGTACTACGGAATGCTAGGGACCTTGAATCTGGGAGGGAGAGGCTGTGTCTCGATCTCCCTGGTAAAATGAGTCATTTCTCCATAATGGTCACGTTGGTCTAGGGTACCAGGTCGCGCTTCGAGCTGTTGTACCCTCTGAAGAAGCTCTTCTATTTATGGATCCTGGAGTTTCTGTCTCCTTCTATGATCGTGACCTGGGGAGTGGCGTTCTGGCTCATATCTTTGGCTTTCTCTGAACGAGTCGCCAGCTTGATGCTACCTTGGATGTTGCTGATTATCTACCTCATCCTCTTCATATCGAGATGCAGTCGGACTCGATCATGGCCAATTTTCACATGACAGCTTCCATCCTGACTAACCTTTACTATTAAGCTTGTAGGACGTGCAACTTTTCTCTCTTCATGAGCTTCGCGACCTCCAGCTCTAGAGCGCGAATTAGAAGAACGAGTTGAACCAGTAGGTCACGATACCTCTTTTAGTGGTCTTTCTGGTGCCTGCACTCCCTCTTTAGGCTGTAGATATGCTTGTCTCGAAACAACAACCTCAAGTCTGGGCACATTCTATGCTTGAGCCTGTGTCATCGCCCTCACTGCATCTATAAGCTACCGGACGGTATCTTCCAACACCTTTTTCCTTTGATGCCACGCTTGTAGCCCCTCAATTGGGGCGATTGGTACTGGTTGGCATGGGGGTAGGGGAGGCATGCCCGTAGTAGCACTAACTGCCGGAACATGAGAGGCACTGGCTGCGGATATAGGTGCATCTTCCATTGGCTGAATATTATGCTGCTGTTGACTTGTTTGACTTTCTAGTTGGTCGGCCTCCGAGTCCAAGCATTTGGTTATTCTCACTCTTGCCATGTCTTTCAAAAACTCAAGAGAATTGTTGTCGAAAAGATTACAGTCTGGGCTCTCCTTCTAGTGCCAAAGTAATGACGGTGAAATCTAGTCGACTACGGTTCAAAATCCAATACCTGCAATAAATGGAAAACAAGAGGAACACAAAAGACAAAGAGGAAGAACAATGCACAAAGAGTTTTCTACGTGGTTCAGCAAGTGTGTCTATGTCCACGACTGTTCCTTTAATAACTTTTACAGAGTAACAATATATTATTTTTTCTGTATATGTTACAATGAATTTCAGCCCCTATTTATAGAGAGAGACATTTACAATTTGAGTTGAAATAAAATAGGAAAGAATCGTACATTAATTACATTTCAAATCGGTTTGTACTAAATCAGGAATCGATTCCGCTAAATCAGGGATCAGATCTATCAACAATTGAATTTAAATTTATTTCCAATTCCGATGGCAGAATCATGGTTGAATTAGATTATTACTTTTTTGGTAGATTTCCTTAGCGAGCTGTTTATTGTGTGAGCTAAAGACTGCCTCGGACGATCTCGAGCTAGATCTCGCTCTGAGTAATGAGTTGTACATAGTACAAGTTAAGTAATACTGGTAGTGGCCTGTAGGTGACAACGGTGATGCGAGCTCGTCCTTGTGCTAGCTGAAGAGCTCGCTTGGGCTAGGTGTTGATGAACCGGGCCTTGTCTACTGGGCCACTTCATTGGTTCAATTTATTGGACTTCTTGCTAGACTTTTACCAGCCCATTTATTGAATCAAAAAAATACTCATGACAAAAGTTGAAGGAGAAAAGAAGAGAGAAAAAAAAATGAGAAAATTCATGATGCTTGAATTTGGGTGTCTGATTTATCTAGATAAATTATTTTATTTTGATAGAATTTGGATATCAAGAAATCAGTTAATTTTTCCATAAATTCTAAATTGAGGTTATATGATTTTAGAGTGAATCCAAGTTTATGAGGAATTAGATGAGAACTCACATTACATCTAGATATGATCATAGGAGTTCTGTGAGTGGATATTTTATTTTAACTAAATTGATTTATTATTATGATTATTTATATTTTATCTTTTATTTATTTACCGGTTATTAGAATGAGATGATTTAATTAGTCAATTAATTTTATAGATTATAAATTATGTTTTACGGTTGAAATAAGAATTTATTATAAATTCGTATATATATATATATATATATATATATATATACATCTCAGAAATTCTAATAGGAATTTTACATTTACAACATGAGTTATTATAAGAAAGATTTCAAAATGTTTTAGAAATAAGATTTTATGTTTTAAGAAAGAATATTGATTATGTTTTGAGAAAAGTAGCTATCCAGAATCATATGTATATTAGAAAAGATTTGAGAAAGGAAAACAAAAATATTTTCAGAACACCAAGATTATATCCTTCTCTCTAACGGTCAAGTAGGCTTCACGTGTATAAGTCTTAGAGAGTCGCTCAATACATGTATGGTCAGATTTTATCTTTCACTTTATATGTGTTTTAAGCATCTCCACCACGTATGACCATATTCCCCTATATGCTAAATTGGTGTAGATTGAGCTGTTATTAGCATACAAAAATGGTCTATACAATTATTTATAGTTTATCACGATATGAGATGATATTTCAGTTTTATTTCCAAAAATGATGGAGCATGGATCATTCAGAACTTTTTTTTTTTTTTTTTTGGCTACCAATTTTATGTTATGTTAGTTATTATTGAAAGAAAATGATTTATTTAGTTTTAAAAAGTTATATCCACTCATTGAGCATCAATGCTCACTCTTTTATAAAACTCATTTTTTCAGGTATCCACTATAGATTATGTAGATTATTGTATATCATAAAAATGGCAAAATAGTGATGACAGAATGCATCAATGTATTATTTTTATATCAGTGTATATTATTTTTAATTAACCAAATTTTTTTAAATGTGTTTCAACATTATTCTTGTAGATGAAATATTTTTTTATAAATATTTTATGAATATTTTATATATTCAATAAAGAGGTCCAACACGAGAAATAAATAGATTATCGATTTATTTAGATTAAATTTACAAAGTGACCATCTGATTTACTAGGATTTTTTTTAAAGATTTTAGGTTTTCCAAAACTCCATATTTTCATTAGAAAATACCATAGCTTTCACGACATTTTCCTGGACTCAAGACAGAAATCAGGATGGATTCCATCAGTTTTTATGAATTTTCCTGGACTCAAGAAAAGAGTTGGGATAGGTCTTGACAACACCAAACGAGAAGCAAAGAGATGTAACTTCGAAGACATTTATGGATGGGGTGCGTGAAAAGGAGAAGCACAGAGATGCATAGTTGGCTGAATTGAGCACGACCATTTTCGACATTAGAGGGGCTATTCATGGTATGTCGCGTTCATCCAGCGCTTCAGACAATGATGCTACAACTCGCCCTACGGAGATATGTAAAAATCAATATTCACTTGCGCTATTCTAACATGAATTGGAATTGTTATTAAAAATAATAGATGACATTGCATGTCGGTGCACGACTCAACGGACCAACGAGCTGTGCCCAGTGAGATGCTCCCCAAGGGGATTATGCCTGCCCACCCTTCTGATAAGGAGTCTGCACTTCGTGACTTGCAACTGGTAACGTGGGTCATGGATGGAGAAGTTGCACTGGTGGAATAAGTCCTTGTTGAAGAAGTCAATGTTTTATTGTTTTGTTGCAAATAGAATTAGTCAATTAATAAGTTAGTTGTGGTTGAATGAGTTGCTGAAAGCTCTCCTATTATCGGGGTTCCACTAGTGGAAGTCCCTATTGTTTAGCATTATCGTTGTATGGTTGTGGCCTTTTAAGGTTCACATTTGTTAATGAATAAAGTATCAGAGAAGATACAAAATATTCTCCCAACCTATTCTTCTTCCTCCTCTGTCCTTCTTCCATTTCTTCCCTAAATTCTGTTTCTAACATTGGTATCAGAGCATCGGTTTTATCCATGGAGACTCGTGCCAAATCGTCTGCAGAATTTCGCAGCGAAATTCATGAACTCATTTCCAGTCAGGAAGCCAAGAATGCAGAAAATGCTGCCAAAATCGATACACGTTTCGAACAACTCATTGATCTCATTGCCCAGTCTAATGCTCGCTTCGATCAAATCACCCAGGATTTGCAAGCCTTGCGTCTTCAACAGAATCATCAACCCATTTCCAGCCACATTCGACCAGCTCCTGACAGAGAAACCCATTACCACTGTCGTTCCCCAACAAACAAGGATCCTATTGTGCTAGACACCGGAGAAACGTCCAACAACAACATGACCACTCAACACCATTCCAATTTGAAGTTAAATTTTCCAACATACAACGGATTGGAAGATCCAACTAGGTGGATATTCAAAGCCGAGCAGTATATTGAATTCAAGCAGATCGAACCCCAACAACAGGTGCAGTTGGCATCTTTTCACCTGGAGAAAGTGGCATTGCAGTGGTACCGTTGGTTTACCAAGAATCGAGGTCCTTTGAGGTGGAATGAATTTACCATGGCTCTCCTCCACCGTTTTGGCCCGACCGACTATGACGATCCGTCCGAAGCTTTGTCTCGTCTCAAACAAACCACGACAGTCAACGCATATCAGGTGGAGTTTGAAAAACTGTCACACAAAATCGATGACCTTCCAGAAAATTTTTTAGTAGGATCATTCATTGCAGGTTTGAAGGATGAAATACGGTTGGATGTACGTGTCAAAAAGCCGAGAACACTGTCAGACGCCATTAGTGTGGCACACCTTATTGAAGAAAGAAATCAGCTCCAACGAAGGCCAACGAATTCTTTCCGTCCAACAGTTTCTGGAAGCCAGAATCGAGCAGCTCAGAGCTCAACTATCGGCCTACTTGGTCCAGCTCCTGCACAGCGTACAGCCAACAACGAGGGTAACTTTCCAGGTCCCATTCGTCGGATTACGGGGCAAGAAATTCGAGAGCGACGTGAGAAGGGCCTCTGTTTTTATTGCAATGAAAAATATGTGTCAGGACATCGATGCTCTAGTCCACAGTTGTGCATGATGGTGGATATAATGCAGGAAAATGAAATGGAGGATGTCAACATGGAAATTGAACCAGTTCAGGAAACCATACCAGAAATATCCTTCCATGCTTTGGCTGGAACCACACATCCACAAACCTTTCGGGTGATCGGAAGGGTCGGAAACCAAGAACTAATAGTGCTTATTGATGGGGGAAGCACCCACAATTTTATCAATCAGTCTGTGGTTACCAAATTAGGTCTGCAGGTGATTCGAGGTAAGACCTTTCAGGTAACAGTCGGAAACAAAGAAATTATTGAATGCACTAGTCGTTGTATGGGACTCTGCTTTTCAATCCAAGGGTTCACAGTCCGAGCTGATTTTTACGTACTTCCTGTGGCCGCCTGTCAAGCTGTTTTGGGGGTGCAATGGCTGGAGACGTTAGGTCCAATTGAAACTGACTACAAAAAGCTCAGTATGACTTTCACCCAATCTGGCCGGATTCATGTATTGCGAGGAATGAGCAGTTCTAAAATCACCCACATGAGTGAAAAGGAACTACTGCACTTATCAGGTATGGGATTTTTTGTTCATATGATTTCAGATGTGGCACTCATTCAAGAGACAATAATGCCACCAGACCTCAGCAAATTAATTTCAGAATTTGCACATGTGTTTAAGGAACCCACCGGACTGCCACCTACACGAAGCCATGATCATCGGATTCCATTGCTCCCTAACCAGCCACCGGTTAACACGAGGCCTTACAGGTACCCGTATTACCAAAAAAAGGAGATCGAAATTCTAGTCAAAGAATTCCTCAAAGCTGGAATTATTCGCCCTAGTCGGAGTCCATTTTCGTCACCAGTTTTGCTAATCAAGAAGTCGGATGGGTCTTGGCGCTTTTGCGTCGATTACAGGGCACTCAATGAAATCACGGTCAAAGATAAATTTTCGATACCCGTCATCGATGAGCTACTTGATGAATTACATGGCGCGAAATTTTTTTCGAAGCTAGACCTACGCTCCGGGTATCATCAGATCAGCGTCCATCAAGAGGACGTTCCAAAAACCGCTTTTCGAACCCACGATGGACATTACGAATTCTTAGTAATGCCATTCGGGTTGACGAACGCTCCGGCCACCTTTCAAAGTCTCATGAACAACATTTTTCGGCCACATTTACGAAGGTTTATTCTTGTTTTTTTTGATGATATTTTGGTGTATAGTAGGTCTTGGGAGGATCATCTGCAGCACCTAACAACAGTACTTCAAACCTTGTCTGATCACCATTTGTTTGTCAAAAGCTCCAAGTGCCAGTTTGGCATGATGACAGTAGGTTATTTGGGCCACCTTATTTCTGTCAATGGTGTGGCAGTGGACCCAGCAAAGATACAATCAGTTCAGCAGTGGCCAGTGCCAACATCGGCTAAAGGGGTGCGCGGGTTCCTTGGGTTGGCTGGGTATTACCGAAAATTTGTGAGGGGATTTGGTGTGCTAGCTGCTCCATTAACAAAGCTACTCACCAAGGAAGGGTTTAGCTGGACAGAAGAGTCTCTTGCAGCCTTTAACAAACTAAAACGTGCTCTCATTTCACCACCTGTATTGCGGCTGCCCGACTTTGCACAACCATTCGTGGTGGAATGTGATGCGTGTGGAGATGGTTTAGGCGCTATTTTGTCTCAGCAGAATCAACCAATAGCCTATTACAGTGAAGCATTGAAAGGAAAGGCCAAGTTACTATCAACTTATGATAAGAAAATGTTGGCGGTAGTGAAGGCCGTTCGGAAGTGGCGACCGTATCTCTTAGGCAAGCCATTTGTGATCAAGACGGACCATCGGAGTTTGAAATATCTCTTGGAACAGAGGATCACTACGCCTTCACAAGCACGATGGCTACCAAAAATTATGGGGTTTGAATACTCTATTCAGTACAAAAAAGGTAAAGACAATCAAGGTGCCGATGCACTCTCTCGCATTGCCGCTTTTCAATTTCAAGCCTTGTCCTTGCCAATTGCGGATTGGTGGTCAACTTTACAACAGGAGGTAACACAACAACCTTATTATGCTACATTGTCTAACAATCAGTCCTTAAAATGTGTTCAAAGGGATGAAGTATGGTTGCAAAATGGGAAGGTCCACTTGAGTCCAACATCGTCACTTTTGCCAGTTGTTTTGGCGGATGGTCACTCTTCTCCAGCCAGTGGCCATTTCGGTTATCTAAAGACTCTCACTCGAATTTCTGAAAGCTTTGTGTGGCCTGGCATCCGGTCGTCTGTTAAGGAATTTATTCGAAACTGTGAGGTGTATCAGCGTTGTAAGTATGAAACCCTTCGACCAGCCGGATTGCTTCAACCCTTACCTATTCCGCAACGTATTTGGACAGAAATATCTATGGACTTTGTTGAGGGATTACCGTCGTCACAGGGCCACGATGTGATCATGGTTGTGGTTGATCGTCTTTCGAAGTATGCACACTTTGTGCCATTGAAACATCCTTATACAGCAATGACAGAAAAGCTTTATCAACAATGTGGTGCGGTTACATGGAATGCCTATTTCAATTGTCAGCGATTGTGACAAAATTTTCATTAGTACTTTTTGGAAAACTCTATTCAAGTTGCAAAGCACAACACTGTGTTTTAGTTCCAGTTACCACCCGCAATCCGACGGCCAAACCGAGGTGGTGAACCGCACCCTTGAACAATATTTACGATGCTTTGCGTATGACCAGCCCAAACGGTGGATGGATTGGCTCTCATGGGCTGAATATGCATACAACACAGCCGTCCATTCCTCTACAAAATTGTCCCCTTTCGAAGCCGTTTACGGTGTTCCTCCTCCCTCTATGACATCTTACATTCCGGGCACAACAAAGGTACAGGCAGTAGATGACTTGCTGCGCACAAGGGAGGAAATATTACGCGAGCTGTGGAGGAATTTGTCAAAGGCACAAGTGCGAATGAAAACTCAAGCAGACATGCAGCGACGTGAAGTTACTTTTGAAGTAGGCGATTATGTATTCTTAAGGCTGCAGCCTTACCGCCAAAAATCGGTGGCTTTCCGAAGCTCGTTAAAATTGGCACCTAGATTTTTTGGACCCTTCAAAATCCTTGCCAAAATTGGGTCGGTGGCTTACAAACTAGACCTGCCAGCGGAGGCACAAATACATGATGTTTTTCATGTCAGTTTACTCAAAAAAAAATGGAGACCCGTCAGCAATAACACAGTGGTATCACTCCCTCCCGTCTCAGTGGATGCAACCGTGTTACCAGAACCTGAATGTATCTTGGATCGCAGGGTTGTACAGAAAGGGAAGTACCGTCCCAAAACAGAAATTCTGGTCCAGTGGAAAGGAGCCCCTCCTGAAGATGCCTCTTGGGAAAACTTGTGGCGTTTTTCCAGAACTTATCCAAAATTCGGTCTTGAGGACAAGAACCTTCTTAGGGGGATGGATTGATAAGGAGTCTGCACTTCGTGACTTGCAACTGGTAACGTGGGTCATGGATGGAGAAGTTGCACTGGTGGAATAAGTCCTTGTTGAAGAAGTCAATGTTTTATTGTTTTGTTGCAAATAGAATTAGTCAATTAATAAGTTAGTTGTGGTTGAATGAGTTGCTGAAAGCTCTCCTATTATCGGGGTTCCACTAGTGGAAGTCCCTATTGTTTAGCATTATCGTTGTATGGTTGTGGCCTTTTAAGGTTCACATTTGTTAATGAATAAAGTATCAGAGAAGATACAAAATATTCTCCCAACCTGTTCTTCTTCCTCCTCTGTCCTTCTTCCATTTCTTCCCTAAATTCTGTTTCTAACACCTTCAAATGTGGTCACAGTTTAGACAGACAAGCAGGATGTCCCTACTGTGCAAACTAAGGCGCAATTGATGAAGGAGGTAGCGGGGGTTTACCCTTGCAACGAGTATTGTTGTGGTGGATGCTACAGACGTACAAACAATGGAGGAGGCAGCAAGGGTTATCCTTGCAAGATAGTTAATTATTGCTACGAACGCTACGAACAAGCAGGCGACGGAGGGGGTAGCGGGGGGTCCCCCTAAGGCAATAGTTAGGAAAATGTATCCGCTGCGTGAGCGCAAGCGTGGCCAACAGTTGAAGTCGTCGTCTACTGGAACATTGCATCCTCGAAAGAAACAGAAGAATGATGGAGATGCAAAAGCTAAGGTACAGGCAGTCAGAAGGCAGCACAGACATCCAGACCATCGGTGGCCCGGACAACTGAGGATCCAAAGTTTATAGCCAATCTTTTATAGGAGTATCAAGATTTCGTTACAACATTTACAGATGAGTGAGTATATAATTGCTATTTCCTGACTTTTGACGCACATTTGTTACATTGTTGTACTGACGCTCCATATTTTGCCATTTGTTTTAGGCGTGACGGGATTTACTCCACAGGGTGGCTAGAGCGTGGTTCGCGAAGGTAGCGATGAACAGCGAATGGTTAAATAATGAGCTAAGACCTGCATCCATCAACGCGTTAGAAACGAACTTTCAATATGTTGTGTTATATTTATGTTCATAATGGTACAACAAATAGAGTCGTACTTGAAGATGCTACGGCTTTGTCAGAGGGACCAACTGACCATATATGCCTAAGACGTAAGCTTCTTGTCGTTAGATTTCTATATGAGTGAATACTGTTATTTATAAGTACAATTGTGATGTGTTTGAGTTTATTGTTATATGACACAACTATGATGCAGACGCATACATTCAATGACTGGAGGAAATACGAGCATGACTTGAATGTCGAGGTTACACATCGATTTTCCATGGCTTAGCCATCCAGGCTAGCCAGATGTCGGCCTTAACAAAGCAAGAGGCGCCAAATCGGATGGCATAAAACGTTGGAAGGATGTGAATAAAGTAAGTGAATCCTCAAAGTTTATGAGTTGGTTCATTAACTGTTTCTGCATAATGTTTTGTTACATTTACCTTTTTTATGCAGTTATTCCTACAATGCAATGTGGGTGGGCAGCACTGGATATTGGCTTCAGTGCACTTGCGAATGTACACCATTAAGCTATATGACGGTTTAAAGACGTCCTGGCAAAAGTTCAAAAAGCACAACTTGCCTGCATTCGGTACATTCTACTGGATTTGATGCAGAAGATTGGTAGGGCCGTACCGATTCAGGCAATAAAGTTGGAATTGGTTACCGATCCCAAACTCCCACAACAATTGGAAATAAGTAACAAATCTCGTCATTATTGTACTTTATAGAACATTGCTGCTGTACATCTACTCACAAATAATGATATTTGGTGCAGTGGAAATTGCAGTGCGTTCACTTGAACTACATCGACCACTTTGTCAGGAAGCAATCGTTGAGCTTCATGCCCGAGTTGATGCCCGAGTTTCATATACAAATGACAAAGACCATTTTTCTATAGTCAAAAAAGAAAGATACATGATTTTATTTTTGTTGCTTTTTCCGGTGGGAAATTCCTATGCATATTTAACTATTGCTATCACACTTTGAATTATTTCATTCATTTAATTTAAGAATAATGTTATATTTTATTCAGCTTTTTTCTCCATCAACCTTTTGTTTTTTAGAATGGACAACAAGAATATTGTATTATATTTGGAGAAGAAGTTTTAAAAATGCCGCCTAATAAAAACTCAAAATTTTCATCTTTTTACCAAATATGAGTTATTATTTATTATTCAACATGTGAAAAAAAAATCCAAAGTTCATTAATTTGTTTCCAATTTTGTTAAGATTTCTATGACTTATAATACGAAGGATCTTTACGAATTATAATGAGAATAGGATTTATCAAAATTAATGGTGTCTCAACAAATTCATTTTGTAATAATTATAATTATCTTCTATTTATGAACAATTTTTACTCAAAAGATAAAACAATAAAACTCAAAATTACCCAATTGAACACATATATCTGAAGAACACGTATAATAATTTTTAGTCAAACGATAAAACAAAAAAACTTAAAATTTAACGGTTCAAATACACTATTGGACACTCCATGCTTCTTCCTTGTCCTTCAACTTTTGAAGGATTGCATCAATATGCACAATTGTAGGCATGCCGAATCCTATTACAGTATCCGAAGTATGGAACCAATCTTTAGGGTGCGACAAAGCCGCCTTTCTTGCATAAATTTGAACACGCTCTAGCATTCTGCAATATTGCAAAATTTCTGTAAGAAGGAATTCCTACTCAAAATCCAACAGGTAGAAGTCCGGAAACATACCTCCACCAAGTGGCTAGCACTCCTCACATGCAAGTTGAATGCTAAACAGTGCCCTTTCCTTTTGGTTTTTAATGACCCAAGAATCATCCTCTATGCTTGAAAATAAACCTTCATGCGTGAGAGACTCTTAATATCGTAACAACAATCCATGGAATGAGAGAGGAAGTTCTTTAAAGTGGAATAAGGGGCTAAAACTATGAAGGGGATACTTATAGCGAGTAAATATAAACTAGGCCACGCACATGAAATGTCGGAAAAAAAAATAAAGAAAAATAAAAAAAAAAGGGCACATGTGAATTAGTTAATCGAATACACATGAATCGAGGCAACATTAAACACATACAACCAATTAAAATAGTCGTGAAGAAACAAGAACACAATCTTCAAGGCACTGATTATTGCATGGAAAATAGTCCACGTAGTCAACATGTGAACTTACAGTGAACATGTATACTTTCCAGTGGTGCGAGCCCTAACTGTGTTTGGTCCGCACCATAATTGTAAGTGGTGCATGCCTTAACTATGTGTGATCTGTGTCCTAACTGTATAGGGTCCGCACCTAGGGGTGACAAAACGGATTGACGTATCGGATTGAGCCGAATTCGATTCGATTCGTTTATGAATTCGACCAACATGATATGAATTCGTTTAATAAATGTGTTAACATTTTTGGATTCGACACGAATTCGTTTATAAACAGGTAACACGACACGACACGATACGATTAATTCGTTTATTAGTTGGATTATAAAAG
The DNA here is from genome assembly GCA_019925255.1 of Litchi chinensis. Classification (NCBI taxonomy): domain Eukaryota; kingdom Viridiplantae; phylum Streptophyta; class Magnoliopsida; order Sapindales; family Sapindaceae; genus Litchi; species Litchi chinensis. The sequence continues at coordinate 11,096,657 of CM034467.1, forward strand.
ATCTAAACCTATTAACCTGCCAACCTATTAATTCGTTTAACCCGTTAACCCATTTAACCCGTTTAATTCGTTTAACCCATTTAACCCGTTTAATTCGTTTAATTCGTTTAAAAACCAACACATTAAATCCACTATATAATTTCAGATCATCCACATTTAAAAACTAAACAAAATAAAATCATGCTCAAACTTAATAGAAATCCATATAAATTAAAATTACATCAAAAAACATTCTCCAACATAAAACTTTGCAACTTAAATTCTTCTCTCTTTGATTCCAAATGGACCTCCAAGCTACACAAAAAAACAACATTAGATATTTAAATTTACAGTGTTAAAGTTCAGAAATATAATCAAGAAAATTATCACAAAAGGTCGCCATTTTTTGTCCATAAATCCATACAACAAGAATCTTAAGAGATCGTAAAAAGATCAAGCATAACCTAAGGCACAACCAGCTGCTGATAAAGTAAAAATTCAACACAAAACCTTCATTTTCAAACTATTAATAAAATGATGAATCACTGGTCAATTATTGCTAACAAATAAAATATACATATCATATATATTATTTCAGAATTCATTTCAATTGACTTGTTTTTCTTCTTGTCACAAACCACCTTCTCATTGAAAAAGTTAACCAATCACCAAAAGCGAAAATCCACCATATGCTTTTAAAATTGATGTTATTTTCTTAAAACAATATAAATCCTTTTCTAATCAATATGATAAAAAGAACATAAAATATATTCTAAATTTATAATTAAAATTGTTGAGAACAATAAAAACGAATAAAACTATTTGAATCCATTATTTTCACCCTATATTCAAAACGTTACTACAAATCTCACAGTCACGGACAGTGCAAAACACATACAACTACAATAAACCAAACCCAAAACAAAAAAAAAAAACATATCTCAAAAAATAAATACTCACTTGTGAACTTTATCAAAATAGCTATAAATAGAACAAAGAAAAACAACAAACAACAAAGAGAAAAACAAAGACCAAGTCTGAAGAGGAAATGTATACCTGTTGATGATGAGACCAAGCTCTGGCTTTTTTCACCACCTACTCTGTTTTCAAAAAACAAAACACAACTTTGAATCTCAATATTTAACATAAAACCCACAAAAAAACCTGAAAAGCAAACAAGTAACAATGCGATACCAATCTGGTCTGGAGTGTGGTGTTGGGGACTTGGAGGCTGTTGATCTGATCTAGACTGTGGTGTAGAGGAGATGATTTGATTTGTGTTGTTATTTCCTTGCTATTTTTTTAGATATTAAAGAGGGGGAAATGGCAGTGGATATGGTAGTGGGCGTTGTGAGAGAGGAAATAGTGATGAAGTCTATGGAGATGGTGGATCTAGGCATTCAAAAGGACATAGACATTGTGAGAGAGAAATAAGGTGTGGGTGGTGGCTGCCGAACAAAAGAAAGGGATAGGTTTAGGTTTTGGTCAAATGTTTATATATATATAAGTGAATAATTACACACTTAACCCTCTAATGTATTAATATTACAATTTTACCCCTAATAATCATGTCAATCCACGATTCGTTTAAGTAAACCCAATTCGATTCATTTAATAAACGGGTTAAGCGAGTTGACACGATTATAACACCAATTCGTTTATGTCAAACCCATACTCATTTATTTTTTATGAATTCGTATCGACCCATTGTGTCGTAACCCATATTATCACCTCTATCCGCACCCTAACTATGGGGTCCACGTCGTAATTGTGTGTTCATATGCTCATTCATGTGTTGTTTGTTTCTTCACGAGTTTGTTAACTGTTTTAGCGTAACCTATTTTGCATGCTATAAATATTGTTTTCCAAAATGTTAGTCCCTCATTCCACTTTTCAAATTCTTAGTCTTGTTGGGATTTTTTTTTTTTTTTATATTTTTTAATATGGGCTTACATATTAAATAACAATTATATTATGAGTTATCTATTTTAATAGTGTCAAATAAGTGATCTATTAATTGAGCTCTAGAAATATTCATTGGGTATGGACTTTAATGTTAAAAAACTTAATACTAATTAAATTAGAGTTAATGTAAACCAAGTAGGTTAGTATGTAAAGAACATAATTAGGGTTATAGTCCCCAAGTCAAATCAATGTGTTTTTTTGCTCTATTTTCTCCTTCCCATTCAAGTAGAAAATTATAGAGCAATTTAAGGAGATTTGACTGTGGAAGACTCGATTCTATTCAAGTTTAACAATATGGATTCAGGTATATTTTTTCTACAATAATTTTTATTGATTTAATATGAGTTTCTATATTTTGATATAGGTTTTCACATATTAAAGTTAGATCCAACAAATCGTATAAGAGCTAACTCATATTGAATCACTGAGAAATTAATTGGTTTGATTATTGTTGTTGTCATAGAAGCATGAAGAAAAATATATTGATTTTCCATGGTGTTTTGTATTTTTGTTAGAGTGCCTTTCGTGTTGTTTTGGATTATTAAAGCAAGTATATATATGACCGGATAAAGTTATGCGTTAAATATACATATATATAGTTTATTAATGTTTTGGTTTATTAATGTCATCAAATATACATGACCAGACAATAGTGTGCATCTTAATTTATGTCAACAGTATAAAGTTTGGCACTTAATCATTATCTTCTGTATTGGTTACAAAAGTTAAAACAAACCATGCATGCACGATAATTAAATTGATGACAACATTGTTTTGGTTTGGAAATAAAAGTTTATGAATATATGTTGCCAAAATAAATTACTAAAATTTATTGCAACAATTATATTATTTTCATTCGGAAATTTAAAAAGAAAAAGGTCTAATATTTCAAAATAAATTGATTGAAATTATATGTTGTCAAAGTAATCTCTATAAAGTAAATTTATTTATTTTGAAATATTAAGATGTGTATGTCTATTGTTTATGCAAATAATAACCGGCCCAAAGGAAAATTGTTGTTTGGCCAAATAATGGACATAGTTGTGGTAATAAATATGTGACGACTATTAGGTTTTTCACGTAAGTAATAAGTCGGTCCAAAGAAAGACTTACTACTTGACGGGATTAATTGTCAATATTTGATTACTACACGAAGATTATCACTTATAATTGATATTTTTGTCCAAAGACTAAATGTCAATGTTGTGCTAGACATCTTGTTTTAGGGCCTATCATTATGGGAATAGTTTAATCATATCACATATAAATTTATTAATTGAGCATTCTTATCTTGTGATATGATTATTAATTGTGAGCTTATATTTGGTTTTGTTCTTGATTCAGTTACTACTTCTGCTTCAACAATAACTGCTAATATCAATTCAATTCTTATGTTTAATGACATAAATTTCAAGAATTAGAAAGAGAATGTTATGATTGTTCTCGGTTGCATGGATCTTGACCTTACACTTCGAGAAGAACGGTCTACATCTCTTAATGAGAATAGTTTTACTGATAAAAAGACAAGCATGGAGAATTGGGATCATTCTAATCGCATGTGTCTTATGATCATGAAGCGTTCCATTTCGGAAAATTTTAGGGGCTCTTTGTTTGAAGAAAAAAATGCTAAGAAGTTCCTTAAGGAAATAAAACAACATTTTGCGAAAAACAAAAAGGTTGAAACAAGTACCCTTTTAGCTAACTGTTTGGGCATTTTTTGGATTAAGCAAATGGGCCAGTAAAAGCCTGGTAAAGGCCCAATAAGTCAACTCAATGAAGCGGCCCATCAGACAAGGCCCAAGTTATCAATGTCCAACCCATGAAAGCTCTATAGCTCGCACTAGTGAGCTCGCATCACGGCAGTGTTACAGATCATAGCTAGTATTACAGTTCGCACCATGCACAGTTCGTTACTCATAGCGAGGTTTAGCTCGAAGATCATCTAATGTAGTTTATAGCTCGCTCAATGATCAGTTAGACAAGGAAATCTTCCAGAAAAGACAGTAACACAATTTGAAACTCATTCTTCTATCAAAATTGGAAATAAATTCAAATTCAAACTCAGTCAACGTGATATCTGATTTTTTGAAGCAGTTTCCTAATTTGGTGCTAACCAATTAAGAAGTATAGTTAATTCGTAATTCTTTTTCTATTTTATCTCAATCTAAATTGTAATGTCTTTTTCTCTATAAATAGAGGCCAAAATTCATTATAATAGAGAGAGAATGAATATTATACTGTTACTCTGTAGAATTATTAAGAGGAATAGTCGTGGACGTAGGCACACTTACTGAACCACATTAAAAATCTTCTTGTGTGTTGTTTTTAGCTCTTTGCCTTCTACTCTTCTTGTCTTTTCTGCTTTGCTTTACATTGATTGCAGGTATTGAGTTGTGAACTCTCGTCGATCAGAAATCAGTGTCGACATTTTAGCGTTAGAAGGAGGGCCCAAACTGCAATCTGTTTTGCTAAAATTCTTCTATTTTCAATAAACATGGCGAGAATAAAAACAACCAGATATGTGGGCTCCCAGGCTGACCAAGTCGAGAGTCAGACCAGTCAACACCAATGTGACGCGCATAAGGTGGAAAACGCGCTCATACCCACAACAGACATGTCTCATAGCTAGACAGTTGGTGCTGCAGCAGGTGTGCCTCCCTTGCCCCTACGCCAAACAATTCCAGTCACCCAAGCTGAGGGGCTACAAGCATAGCATCAGAGACAGGAGGCGTTGGAGCTTATGGTTCGATAGCTTGCAGATGCGGTTAATACGTTCCTACAGGCTCAAACACAGAATGCGCCCGGGATTAAGGCTGCTGCACTCAGGCAAGCATATCTACAACATGGAAGAGTACAGGTGCTCGAAAGGTCAGTGAGGGAGGTATGTGCGACCTACCAGTTCAACTCGTTCTTCCAATTGGCACTTAGAGCTGGAGGTCACCACGCTCGCGAGGAAAGAGAAGCCGCATGCCATGCATGTTTAGTGATAAGAGCGAGTCAGGATGGTAGCCACCGTGCAGAAGCTGGTTATAATAGAGTCCAAGCTGCATCTCGGCGTGAGGAGGACGAGGTAAATGATCAGCGACATGCAAGGTCACACCGAGCTAGTTGCTCATTCAGAGAGAGCCAGAGACATGAGCCAGAGTGCCACTCTCGAAATCGTGATCATAGAAGGAGACACGGGCCTAAGACCCATAAGTAGAGGAACTTCTTCAGAGGGTCTAGCAGCTTGAAGCGCGATCTAGTGCCCCGGACCAATGCGAGCATTATGGAAAAGTGACTCCGTTTACTAGGGAGATCGAGACGCAACCTCTCCCTCACAGATTCAAGGTCCAAAACATCCCACAGTACAATGGAGACAGCAACCCCTATTACCACCTTGACGCATTTAATGTTCAAATAAACCTTCAAATGGATAACCCACTGGTGAAGTGATGCGTCTTCCCAGTTACCTTGAGAGATATCCCGCAGACTTGGTTTAAGAATCTTCTAGCTCGCAGCATAGGAAGTTGGTAAGACTGCCAACAGAAGTTTGTTAGCCAATATAGGGCTTTAAGGAGGCAGCTCGTACCATCTTGCCATCTGACTACCATATTTCAACGTCAGAATGAATCATTGAAAGATTACATCACTAGGTTCAGACATAAGGTCGCTAATGTGGAGAGCCCATGGGAAATTGTATGAAAGCATTTATAAGTCCCTAGTAAAGGACTTGGGAGAATTCTATGAGCGAGCTGCGAAGGAGATTAGATGGGAGAAGACCTTCGGCCCGAAGAAGTCCAATCAGAAGAATGAAACGGACAGTTCCAGCTAGTCGAAAAAGAGAAATAATGGTAGGAATGAAGGTAAAAGTCAAGGTAGTGGATCAAGCAACTAGATTACTAAAAAGGCTTGGAGGGAACCCAGGAAAGAGAGGCCTCAGCGTCAAGGTCGCTATGACGATTACAACATCCTGTCAGATTCACAGGACAAGATTTTTGCAGCAGAAAAGAAATAGGAAGATTTTGGAAAGCCCAATCCTTTGAGAGCCCCTGTTGAGCACAGAGATAGGAGTAAGTTTTGTACTTATCATAACGAGGTCGGGTACAATACTTTTGATTTTTGGGCGTTGAAGGACACCATCGAAAGATTGATCAAAAGAGGTTGCTTGAGAGATTACGTGGTAAGACCAGTAGATTCACAACCTCCGAGACAATGACCTCAACAGCAACAGCAGCCAGTACAACAGTAGTCCCAACGAACTCCCGAGCCAAAGCACAAACCTGCGGTAAGGATAATTTTTACTATTCATGGTGGCTCATATATCGCAGAAGCATTAAACACGTCGCATGAGAGGTATGTTCGGGAAGTAAATCATGTCTTGCAAGTTAATTAGTCGGAGGGACCTGCGAAAAAGGCGAGAATGACGTCGGATGATATTGTGTTCACCGAAGAAGATGCTAGAGGAGTGGTCTGGCCTCACAATGATGAACTTGTCATCCGAGTCAAGATCAACAACATGGAAGTGTGACGAATCATGATTGACACTGAGAGCTCGGTCAATATAATGTATAGAAGTTGCTTCGACCAAGTGGGGCTAAGAACAGAGCAATTGAAGCCTTTCCCAAAGCCTCTTTATGGCTTCACTGGAGATGCCGTCACACTAGTGGGCAAGATTAAGCTGCCACTTACACTCAGAGAAGCAGGTCGTCAAGCTACTGTGTTGGCGAATTTTTTTATCATTGATTGCCCATCAACCTACAATATGGTCCTAAAAAGGCCTACAATGAACGACCTGGACTTGGTCACGTCAACCAGGACCCTCACAATCAAGTTTTCAAACCCCAATGGCGTTGGATGTATTCGAGGAGAGCAGTACTTAGCCAGGTGCTGCTATGAATATGTTGTGAAGATGGGCATTAGAGGAAAGAAGGTGAACGTGGTTTCAGGGGGCGAGCCACAAGCTATGAGTGAAAATGGGATTAGTCATGATCTTGACCCTCGCAATGTAGATGTAGACCGAGTCACTGGGCCAGTCGAAGAGTTGGAGGATGTTCAAGTCAGCGAAGTAGATCCTGAGAGGTGTCTGAAGCTGGGAAAAGCTTTAGCTCCAGAAGTAAGAGCCCAGCTCGTTGACTTCCTAAAAGTGAACTTGGATGGTTTTGCTTGGAATCATGAAGATATGGTGGGGATAGACCCTAAGGTCATGTCGCACAGATTGAACATCGACCCTCACCACAGGCCAGTTCGCCAAAAGAGAAAACCAATGACGGGGGAACGCTACTTTGCACTAAAGGAAGAGGTAGACAAATTACTGGCCAACAAGTTTATCCGCGAAGCTTGCTACCTGACTTGGGTCGTCAATCCTATGCTAGTAAAAAAGAAGAATGGGAAATGGAGAACTTGTATAGACTTCACAGATTTAAATAAGGTGTGCCCAAATGATAGCTTCCCCTTGCCCAAAATAGACCAACTCGTGGATGCAATAGCTGATCATCAACTCCTAAGCTTTATGGATACGTACTCGGGCTATAACTAGATTCTAATTAATCCCGAGGATGAAGAGCACACCTTGTTTGTAACCGATCGTGGCCTGTACTGTTACAAGGTGACTTATCAGCGCTTCGGGCTGAAGAACGCAGGAGTGACCTATCAGCGCTTGGTGAATATGATGTTTGAAGAACAAATTAGAAAGACCATGAAGGTCTATATTGATGATATGTTGGTGAAATCCAAACAGATGGGTGATCATGTGTGTGACCTAGAGGAAATATTCCAAATTCTGAGGAACTACCAAATGAAGCTGAACCCGCATAAATGTGCATTTGGGGTAGCCTCTATGAAATTTCTTAGCTTCATGGTGAATAGTAGAGGCATCGAGGCCAATCAAGAAAAGATAAAAGCATTAATTGATATAAGGTCTCCTACTCGAGTTAAAGACGTGCAAAGACTTAATGGTCAGGTCGTAACACTTAGCAGGTTCATCTCGAAGGCAACAGATAAGTGCATCCCGTTCTTTGATGTTTTGAAGAAGACAAAGAACTTCAAATGGACTGAACAATGCAAGGTAGCTTTCCAACAATTGAAGGAGTATATAGGACGAGCTTCACTCCTTTCTAAGCCTAAATGGGCATGCTTTGAGCGCTGCTTTGGTGAAAGAAGAATAGAAGACACAACTTCCTGTATATTATGTAAGTAATACTAGGAGATTATAATGCAAGACTAGGGGTTTACACTATGCTAGGCGAGGTTACGATCCCATGCATAGCTCGTCAACACTTCAATATAGCAGTCAAGGTTCCGACCTGCTGCATGTCTTAGAAGATTTTATTACTTTGACTCAAACAATAACTCAAGCTATTACATTAGCTTTGCGATTTCGAGCCAATTTATGTTGCACATTCTTAAAATGATTAGCTCACAAGAAGTCTCACAACTTAGAAAATAAAAATGCAATGTACAACAGCAAATGAAGAACTTCAAGCACATTCAACATAGAAATCGTGATAAAGAAATTTCATTAAAATTGAAAAGTCCATTACAAATTGAACGAACTAGAGTACAAAGCTTAATGGAAGAAACTGAGAATTCAAAGGCAGAAGACAAGGCGAGCTGCTAGTTGCCTTGATCGTGAGAAGCTGATCCTGAAAGAGAGCTATCGCTAGAAGATTAATCACTAGAGAGCTCGATGACTTGAGTTGGATTAGAGGTCGCACCAGGAATATCAATAGGTATCTTCATTACCAAGGGAAGTGCATCTGATACAACTGGAGACAAGGCAGTTTCAGCCTTGAATTTCGTCACAGCCCGAAGTCCTGTGTAGCCAAAGATAGAAAAATCCAGATCAGAATGGGACGTCCACAAGATGAAGAAAAAGTTAATACCTATTTCTGCTTCAGCCTCATCTCTGGCTCTAACGACCTGTGCTTCCATTTCCTTGGCAGATCTCTCTTTCGAAACCATAATCTCTAAACAAGCGTCATTTGCACGGCGATTAACAGCCTCAACTTGTTGTAGCGAAGCCTCTATTTGCTGTTCAGCCTCCTCTGCTCGCTTTTCAGCAGTTTCAACTCGCTATTCGGCCTCCTTAGTTCGTTTTGCTGCGGCCTCTATTTGTTCAGCTCGCTTTTCAGCAGATTCAGCTCGATGTTTGGTTTGTTTTAGCTCATACTTTACCTTGCCTAATTCATCTTCATAGTTACGAAGCAAGGCGATGAGATGCGACCTCGAAACTTCATAGTCATTTTCTGCGCACATCAAGGCTTCCTCAGCTTTTTATCTAACAACGTTAGCATCCCTTAGCTTTGTCTCAAGAAACTTTTCGTGCCTTTTGGCCTTCAGAACCTCCTCGCTCAAGGATTTGATTTATTCATTTGCTTTCTCCAGCTCAATCTCCAATTTTGTTATTTGATGATCAAAGGTTCTAATTTCCTACATCTGCTTTATTGCTGCCAAAGCGACCTAAAATTCTACAAGTTAGCATTTAATAAAGTAAGGAAACGAGAGGTTAAATGGAAGTAACTTACTAGCATCTCATGCCAACCTAGGTATTCGGCCAAGTCCAGATCGCTAAGGGATATATTTTCTAAGCTCTTCGTATGGATCATTATGATGTCTGACCAGTTGTCAAGGAAGGACTTTAGATATTTACCCCCTGGTCCATTTTCAGGGCGTGGCCTGGTCGGTGAAGTAGTCTTCTCAGCTTGTGCTGCCTCAAACTCACTGCCTTTATCTACGCAATGTCGCATGGTCGAAGTAGACCACTTTGTGTCTTTTTCCTTCCACCCCTGGTGGCACCAATTTAGCTTTGCTGAGGCGGGACCTCGGATTGAACTTCTTCCACCTCAGGCTGTGAACTGGGGGCTAAGGCTTGTGAAGGACTTGCTGTTAGTGCCGAAAGCAGCACCTCGCTAGGAGTAGCGACCGAAGGAGTTTTGGTTTTGGCAAGTCACTTAGAAGGGGCAGTTGAATGAGCTTCATTCTCAGCAGGTCGCTTCTGATGATACTTCAGAAGAGTGAGTTTTTCCATAGTTAGAGCTCGTTCAGAGACGAAAGCTGAAGCTGGTGTAAGAGCTGGTTGAGATGAATTTGTGGGCGAGGTACGAGCTGGAGCTGGAGTCGCTTGGTCGGGAGTTGGAATTGAAGCTGTTTGAGTAGTTGATAGTTCTACTTGAGCAGAAGTTGAGGGAGTTGCTTGAGATGGAGCTGAAGCTAGAATTTCTTAGAGAGCAGGAGCAGCTTGATTTGATAAAGAGGAGAGAGCGGGCTCTTCCTCACTGTTAGCTTCAAACACAGAACGAAGATCTCTATCTCCCCTGCTTCCTATGTCTCTTTTGTTATTCAACAGCACGCAGTTGCAAGGAGGAGCCAGCCCGTAAGTACTAAGAAGGTCTCATCAAGTGCGTTGCTAAGGACTGTTTTATTTGAATCTGCAATCACCTTGAGGACTTCTTTCTCCTGAGTGCTGAAGACAAGTTTGTCCCCTTTGATGTCTGCAAAACAAAGAATGTCAAAAAAAAAAAAAAAAAAAAATCAGCTCGCAGGTGTTTTCTCCTATATCTACCTGGACTTAAAACGAAAGAAAGATTGTCGAGATGTCTGAGGGAAGAATAAGAAATCCAAAACCAGTTCATCTTGTAGGCCTCAGTGTCCGATTTGCCCTTGGCCTCACCTCAGGGCAGGAGGTCCTTATAATCTATTTGACGAGCTACGAGGTAATAAATCCCTTCTCGCATTTAATCTTTTACGCCACCAGAGCCATTGATGCTGAAAAGGTGGCTAAGAATTTTTAGAGTAGGGGGAGGAAGGTTACTCCTAAGGAAAACCAAAGCCAAGGACGTCAGCTGCGAATAAGAGTTCGGAGTCAGCTGGAACGGGGAGAGATTGAGCCTGTTCAGAAATTCAATGAGGTTGGCAAGAATTGAAAATCGAAGCCCATGCCTCATGTGTTGGGTACTAATAGCGATATACTCCTTGGGAGGATAGCATGCGTGGTCATCAGCAGTAGAGGACATGTAAACCCCTAATCTCGACTTATGAATCCCTAGTGTTAGAAGCTAGATTAGGGAGATAATATAAATCCCTACAATTAATTAATTGAACTTCATGGCCTCAGAAAGTCATTAAATTAAGAGTACGACGAAATTCGTTGACCATAAAAAAAAATGTTAAGTAGCATTGCAATAAAATCAAGTTAGTATTAATCTAAATCGACTTATCGATTTCGTGAACGCCCATTCTAGAACTTCATAATAATCAAATTAGTAAGGAAAAATATTAATGAAGAGTAAAATAACACATCTGTAAATAAGAGACAAGCAAAAGAAAACAATACTAGTAAGTGCAATTTAGGATGTGTTATTTAGAATGGTTAGTTAATTTCTAACTATAATTTAATTAAAGAGATGGTTGATAATTAAAATAAATTCAAAGACAAACTTGGCTCTTCATAAAATATTAATGAGGTATGTATGTATATATATATAATACATAAAACATAAAGAAAATGATGAAAGAAAATTTAAAAACAAAAGAGAAAGGCAACCATGAAAAACAAGGAAAAGATAGGAGATTGAAGTGAAATTAAAAGAGATGGGGTAAAGGTGCAATTATGAGAAGTTCAATGAGTATAAATATAACCTTTTGCTGAAAAAATTTTCAGCAAACAAGAGCTCTCCAGTCGTGAAACACACAGAAACCGTGAGAGCAAAACAGGGCAGCAGCTGTTGCCGTGAGGAGCTTCCAGAAACGAGCAGAATCAAGGGAGAAGAAGCGCAAAAGCGAACGACCATGAGAAGAGAAGAAGATGACATGAAAAGAAGAAGCAACCAGCAGCTTGGACGTGCCTAACAAGAGCAGAATAGAGCTGGTTGTGAAGAGGGAGCAGAACCGAAGCAAAACAGAAAAGTGAAGACAGCTCTGCAGAGGTCTGGACGACCAGCAGAAGAAATGGAAGAAGAAAAGCCATTCTTGCCCATCCAAGCCTCAAACTCTCTCCTCTAAGACCCCTCTCAAGTCCCTCTCACTCCTCCAAACAAAGATCAAGTGAGATATCCTCTTACTTTTCTTGTTTCTTGCTGAAATTTACAAAAGTAGAATGCTGAAATTTTTGTGCAGAATTTTCTGCCTTGTGTTGAAAGTTTATGCTTGAAATTTGTGTAGAACCCTAAGTGATTGATGTAGGGACTTAAAGGTTGAGTTGTTGTGTGTTAATGATAGCTTAAGAGTGTAAATATGGGCTGTCATATCCTTGCTCACAATAGAAACGAAAATCAGTTTTCTCACACTCCACCTATTTGACAAAAAGTGTGAGTGAGTTTGAGAGCTTTGGATGACAAAGTTATGTTTATGTGAGTGTTAAAGACTTGAAGAGCAGTAAATAGCTTTGAGTTTAGATGGTTTTGAACTCAAAATTTGGCATGAAAAAGCATAGAAAAGCATAGAGAGGCATGTAGAGGTCAATAGAGCTAATTTGACAATTTTTGCAATCCCGAGTGGAATTTTTGAGCTAGAGAAGACCTAACCAAAACTGACTTATTTGGGGGTGTTCTACACCTCAAATGATGCCTAGGAACCATAGGAAACCATAGGTTTTGAAACGGATCGAATCCGATAAAAATTGTGCAAGTTATGCACAAAATAGTGCCGTTAGAACTCTGAGAAGTGAAACGGTTAGCTTAACGCAATTTTTATGGCTTGAAATGAGTTTAGTTAGTCATTATTAGTTAAATGAAGCTTAGTTATAAAGAAAATCTAGCGTCGCTAATCCGAAACCCAAAGTTTATTAAACGGGCATTAAAATGCACCCGAAAGTATCCAAAATGGACGTTTTCATTAGATTTGACTTAGCAAACGATAATATTTCTCAACGAAATTTGTCGTGTGACTAGAATGTGATGTAAGTGAGCCGTAGGAAAAAGAACGAAGGAAAACGGAGCCCCGAGCAACAGGTTATATATATACAAAATGTAAATATATGATTCATGTATGTATACTTGGCATTAAAGTTGTTGTTTATGCTTATGGAAATGTGATGAATTTTGCATGGTTGAGAATTAAAGAAGTTGGGAGGTGTTAAGAAATAGTCGAAGTGTTGTTTTCCTTACAGGTAAAATTTTGGTTTATCAAAAACGCAATCGTTATGCTGCCGAAATTTTTATAAAATGAATTTGAAATAGAATCAAGGAAAATATTTAACACTCCCAACCAGTAAAAATAAAATCAAATCACTAAGTTTTAACGAGTAAACCGGATAAAGAAAGATAGGGTTCGCTTCCCGGAGGCCTTCGATCCGACGAGTCGGTTTCGAAGAATCCGTTAAAGTACCCGGCAGGATCCTCCAGACGAGAGCTTAGATAAGTTCTGGGAAGGGTCCTGTCAGGACATCACACGGTGACCTTTGGGAATGCAGTATTACATAACAATTCCCCTCATCTCAGTATAGTCCATGTTAGAGGAATGATGAATGAACACCTCGCGAGCTCGCCTCTCTTCATGAGCTCACCGTTCCTCCTCAAGTCTAATTGCTTCCGGATCAACCCCAGCTACGAATCGCTCTACAACTTCCTCGTTTTGAGTTATCTCGCCTATATTGTGTGCTCTGTGCTCGACCATCTACACATAAAGAGGGTGCAGTTAGGTCGCAGTAAGCAGACCATGCCTAAATATCTTAAAGTTTTCTGCTAAGGAAATTCCCTACTCTGCAGATCGCTAATATAGTGGGAGGGCTCGACCTATGAGAGAACGACCTACGAGCTATAAACCAACAGATACCTAATTCTACAGTTCGCATGCATGACAAGCCACAAACAGTAAACAGATCGCAAATAAACAAGCAATAAGATCAAACCAACAGAAAATAAAGAGTCATGATCAACAAGAAAAATAAGATTACAAAAAATCAACATCGAGAATACGAAGTGTTCAACCCATTTCAAACACAGAGAGTATAATACAAGTGCAACACAACTCAAACGCGATGAAAACAGATTAAAAACCAAAAACTTGAAGTCGGAAATAAAACTTACTATAAATCTTTGTCGAGAAATGAAAATCCGGTGACTGAAGATGAAGTTTGAGAAGAACTGGTGCGAAAGAGCAGTAAAGGAAAATCGATGGCTGAAGAAGAAAATGATAGGTAAAAAAAGAAAAAGAAATGGCTCCACCAATTTATAGGGACGGTTGAACTCGCGCCCTAACCGTTCGATCTGAAAAGTATGTAACCGCCCTGGATTTAACGGTGTAATGCAAGTTACGATTTAGTAATCATGCAATCGTCAGTTAAAAGACGTGCGCATTAAATGCGCGTGACACGAGACATGCCAGTGCCGATTCAGTTATTGTCTAAATGATTGCCGCATGTCAAAACTGATGGGATAGAATTCGAAAGAGCGCGAAACGACAATTTAAGACAAGTTAGCTTTTACTAGTGAACTCGAGCTCTCAATTTGCAAAATGAACTGAGAGTTGGAGGGCTGATGTTATGGGTATTTTTTGGATTAAGCAAATAGGCTGGTAAAAGTCTGGTAGAGGCCCAATAAGTTAATCCAATGAAGCGGCCCATTAGACAAGGCCCAAGTTATCAACGTCCAACCGATGTGAGCTCTACAGCTCACACCAGCGAGCTCGAATCACGGCAGTGTTATAGATCGGAGCTAGTATTACAGTTCGCACCATGCACAATTCGTTACTCAAAGCAAAGTCTAGCTCGAAGATCGTCTAATGTAGTTTACAGCTTGCTCAATGATCAGTTAGACAAAGAAATCTTCCAGAAAATGCAATAACCTAATTTGATCGTGATTCTTCTATTATAATTGGAAATAAATTCAAATTCAAACTTAGTCAACGTGATCTTTGATTTTCCAAAGCATTTTCCTGATTTGGTGCTAACCGATTAGGAAGTGTAGTTAATTCATAATTCCTTTCCTATTTTATCTCAACTTAAATTGTAACGCCTCTTTCGCTATAAATAGAGGTCAAAATTCATTGTAACAGAGAGATAAGCAATATTATACTGTTACTCTACAAAATTATTGAGAGGAACAGTTGTGGACGTAGGCACACTTGCTGAACTACGTTAAAAATCTTCTTGTGTGTTGTTTTTGTTCTCTGCTTTGCTACTTTTCTTGTTTTTTGTGTCTTGCTTTACATTAATTGCAGGTATTGGGCTATAAACTCTCATTAACCAGAAATCAACGTCGACACTAACCTTGTTTCAATGAAGTATAAAGAAAAATGAAACATAAGGGAGTACATCATGGAAATGTCTCATATTGCTTCCAAACTAAATGTACTAAAGTTATCGTTGTTTAAGGACTTGCTGGTGTATATAGTTTTGATTTCTTTTCCTACACAATAAAATCAGTTTAAAGTGAGTTACAACACTCAAAATGATAAATTGACTCTTAATAAGCTTATTTCTCATTATGTGCAAGAAGAGGAAAGATTGAAGCGAGAATGTTTTGAAAGTGCTAACTTAGTAACCATCTCTAAGGAAAAGAAAAGGAAAAAAGGAAAAAAAGTTACAGTTGGGATATCACGGCATAAGGTGCAAAAGAAATAGGATCGGGAATTTACTTGTTACTTTTGCAAGAAAGCTGGACACATGAAGAAATAATGTCTAAAATACGTCAACTGTCATATCAAGAAATGTATGTTTCTCAATTTAGTTTGTTCTGAAGTTAATTTAGCTTCTGTACCTAAACACACTTGGTGGATAGATTCTAGTGTCATTAGTCACATAAGTGTGTCTATGCAGGGTTGTTTGTGGAGCTGATAGCCAAGTGATGTTGAAAGATTGATATATGTGGTTGATGGCAAAACAATTGCAGTATAGGCTATAGGAACTTTTATGTTATTGTTAAAGACTGGTTAATTTTTTATTTTGGAAAAGACTTATGTAGTACCGTCTTTTAGACAGAATTTGGTTTCAGTTTCTGTTTTAGACAAATTTGGTTATTCTTATTCATTTTGAAATAATAAATTTAGTCTTTATCAATATTCGAATCTTATTGGTACTAGTTATTTATCTTTACATAATAACCTATATTTGTTGGATACAATTGTCTTAATTAATGAAACCTTACATATAAATTCACGAGGTATAAAACAAAAATTAACTGATAGGAATTCCGCCATACTATGGTACAAACGTTTAGGTTATATCTTTAAACAGAAGATTCAAAGCCTTGTATTCGATGAGATTCTTGATTCCTTTGATTTGACAAATTTCAAAGTCTATATTAAGTGTATTAAAGGAAAACAAACAAACATAAAGAAATTAAGTGCCAACAGATGTTCTAATATCTTAGAGCTAATTAATATTGATATTTACGGACCATTTCCCACAGCTTCTTGGAATGATCAATAGTATTTTATTATGTTCATAGACGACTATTTAAGGTATGGGTACCTATATTTGATACATGAGAAGTCTCAATCTCTAGATGTTTTTAAGACCTTTAAAGTTGAAGTTAAAAATCAATTTGGCAAGAAAATTAAAGTGTCAAATCTGATCATGGTGGTGAATACTATGGCAGATATGACGGATCTACTGAACAACGTCTAGGACCTTTTGCAAAATTCTTAGAAGAATGCAGTATCGTCTCGTAATACACAATGCTCACAAACCTAGCATGAATGGTGTTGTTGAAAGACGAAACAGAATGCTTAAGGACATAGTAAGAAATATGGTCAATCATTCGTCTTTACCATAATCCCTCTAGGGAGAAGCACTAAAAACTGTAGCATATATCCTCAACAAGGTTCTAAGCAAAGTGGTAGTTAAAACCTCTTATGAATTATGGACGGGCAATAAGCCTAATATTAGACATTTTCACATTTGGGGTTGTCCCGCTGAGACAAGACCTTGCAAGCCAAATGAAAAGAAATTAGACTTAAGAACTGTAAGCTGCTACTTTTTTGGATACTCTTAACGGTCAAGGGGTTTCAAGTTTTACAATCTCATTACTAGAACAATTTTTGAGATAGGAAATGTAAGATTTTTTGACGAAGTTGAGTTTGTGGGAAGAGATAAGATTAAAAACATTGTCTTTGAAGAGAAATTTATTTCTCTTCCTACTATTACTATTAATAATGATTAGGTTTCTGTTGTGTGTATTTCTCGGATTCAGTAAATTGGGCTGGTAAAAGTCCAATTTATGCCCATTTAAGACCCGATAAGAAGGCCCAATAAGGTCAACGTAGTCAAAGCCCATCAGACGAGGCCCAGTGTTGACTCCAAGACCATCAAGACTTCCAGCTGGCATCAGCAGACCCATAAATACAGCCAGGTCGCAGCTCGCCGCTTGCGCAGCTCGCTTCTAAGCGAGCTCGAGCTCGAAACCACCATAACGCGTCAGCTCGCTCAGACACGTGATAAGCACAAAATCTTCCAGAAAAGGCAGTTACCAAGTTCAATAGTGATTCTCTCTCCAAATATGGTAATTGCCCAATCAAACCATGATTTCCTCGTCAGACATGGAGATTAATTCAAATTCAAATGCAAGTCATCATTATCTTGAGATAAATATAGCAATTCCCTAATATTATCTAAATATATTAGGAAGCATAATTAATTTATAATTCTTTTCCTTATTTTTCCCAATTGTTTAGGGAATGTAATTAATTCAGGATTCTTTTCCTGATTTACTTCAACTAGAATTGCAACTCTCCTTCCCCTATAAATAGGGATCGAAAACATTGTAACAGAGATATATACAATATTTAATAATATACTGTCACTCTGCAGAATTTGAGAGATAGACAGTCGTGGACGTAGGCCTTTCTATTGCCGAACCACGTAAAAGCTTGGTGTTCTTCGTTCGATCCTGTATTTCTATCTTTGTCTTTCCTTGGTTTTCGTGTTTTCTCACATTGATTGCAGGTATTGGGCATTGATTGCTCGTCGACTGAAAATCAACGTCGACATTTTGGCGCTAGAAGGAGGGCCCAGACTGCAATCTTGTTCATCTTAGTTCATTAACCTTTGACGAGATGGCAAAGACTAGATCAAACAGGTTCCTTGGAGATGACGATCAGGCAGAAAGTCACGTGAATCAATCCCAACAGAACTTACAGCTTGGGCAAGACGCAACCACGCATGCCGCAGGCCCGTCTCATGGACAAGTTCTCGGGGCTACAACAGGCATTCCTCCTCTGCCTCACCGTCAAACGGTCCCAGTTGCCCCGACGGCCGAAGGACAGAATGCATTACTGCAGAGGCAGGAAGCGTTGGAAGATACGGTCAGACAGCTCACGGAAGCCGTCAATATGTTGGTGCAGGCCCAGGTTCAGAACGTGACTAGGGTGGAAGTTCAGACACCGCAGGGAGTGCCCCAGCCTCCCGAACCAGCACGAGGACTTGAAAGGCTGGCAAGAGAAGTCCCGCGACCTGCAGACTCGGCTCGCTCATCCAATGCGCGTTCGAGGGTTGGAAGACACCCTGTTCAGCACGGAAGGGAGGTCGCACGACCTGATAGCCTGGTAGTAAGACTGAGCCAGGAGGGAAACAGGCGGATGGAAGTTGGTCAAGGTAGAGTCCGAGCCGCAGCTCGTTATATCGACGAGGTGGATGGGCAGCAGGTAAGATCCCATCATCATGAGGGTCAAGTTGAGGAAGACGAAAGGTATGACCCTGAACATCCTGCTCCAAGTCATAATCACAGGAGGAGATACGAGCTCCGAGACCCCCAACTAGAGGAGCTCCTCCAAAGGGTCCAGCAGTTGGAAGCACGACCCGGAGTTCCGAAGCAGCGTGAGCTCTACGGAGGCAGAACCCCATTTACAAGGGAGATTGAAACGCAACCTCTTCCTCCGAGGTTCAAGATGCCAAGCATTCAGCAATACAATGGGGACAGTGACCCATACGACCATCTAGACGCTTTCAACGTTCAGATGGATCTGCAAACAGGAAATCCGATGGTGAAGTGCCGAGTATTCCCCGCTACATTGGGGAATATTCCAAGAACGTGGTTTAGGAATCTCCCAGCTCGCAGCATAGGAAGTTGGGAGCAATGCCAACAGAAGTTCGTTGGTCAATACAGGGCACTGAGAAGGCAGCTCGCTCCATCCTGCCACCTAGCCACCATTTTTCAGCGTCAGGGTGAGTCGTTGAAGGAATACATCACCAGATTTAGACGCGAGGTCGCGAATGTCGAGCACCCGTCAGATGAAAGCATTCTGACAGCGATCTCAGCTGGGCTGCGCAAGGATGGAAAGCTATATGAAAGCATTTACAAGTCCCCAGTGAAGGATCTGGGAGAGTTTTACGAGCGAGCTGCGAAAGAGATCAGGTGGGAAGAAACCTTCGGCCCGAAAAAGCAGAATCAGAAGAATGAAGCGGGCAGTTCCAGCCAGCCAAAGAGGAGAAACAATGGCCGGAACGAAGAAGGAAGAAACAACGGCTCAAGTAATCAGATCGCTAAGAAAGCGAGAAGAGAGCCAAGGTATGAGCGACCGCAGCGTTGGGGTCGCCAGGAAGGATACAGCGTCCTGACGGCATCACCGGACAGGATTTACGCTGCGGAGCGTAACAAGGAGGACTTCGGGAGGCCCAATCCTATAAGGGCTCCCATTCAGCACAGAGATCAGAACAAGTTCTGTGCCTACCATAATGAGGTCGGGCACAGTACTTCGGACTGTTGGGCGTTGAAGAACGCCATTGAGAAATTAATAAGGCGAGGTCGCTTGGGAGAATATGTGGCAAGACCTGCTGATCAGCGACCTCACCACCAGCGACCTCAGCAGCAACAGCCAGGACACCAGCAGCAGCCCCAGCGAGCTCCCGAACAAGGTCAGGAACCTGCGGTAAGAACCATCTTTACTATCTATGGTGGCCCCCATATCGCAGGAGATTCCAACAGATCGCATGAGAGGTACGTCCGGGAGGCGAATCATTCATTCCAGCTCAATGGGTCGGAGGGACCTACCAAAAGAGCGAAACCGACCTCGGACGAGATCGTATTTACCGAGGAAGATGCCAGAGGAGTGATCAGTCCTCATAATGATGCGCTGGTTATACGAGCTAAAATCAGCAATATGGAAGTTAGGCGCATCATGATCGATACCGGCAGCTCAGTGAACGTGATGTATAGGAGCTGTTTTGACCAGATGGGGCTGCGAGCAGAACAGATGAGGCCATCCCCGGAGCCTTTGTTTGGATTCACTGGAGATGCTGTGGTACCAGTGGGGCAGATCAAACTGCCTTTGACTCTGGGGGAGGCAGGTCGTCAGGCCACAACCCTGACGGACTTCTTGATAATCGACTGCCCATCAGCGTATAACGTGGTCCTCGGAAGACCTGCTATGAACGAGTTGGACATGGTGACTTCAACCAGAACTCTGACAGTGAAGTTCCCAACTCCTAATGGCGTCGGATGTGTTCGAGGAGAACAACACCTGGCTCGTCGTTGCTACGAAGATGCAGTGAAGATGGGTGTAAGAGGAAAGAAGGTGAACGTGGTCTCAGGGGGCGAGCCACGAGCTATGACTGAGAAGGGAGTCAGTCACGACCTGGACCCTCGCGAGGTAGACGCAGACCGAGCTACCGGTCCAATTGAGGAGTTAGAGGATGTACCAGTCAGCGAGGTAGATCCTGAGCGATGCTTAAAGCTAGGAAGAGGATTAACTCCAGAGCTGAGAATCCAGCTCGCTGACTTCTTAAAGGCGAATCTGGATGTGTTTGCATGGAACCATGAGGACATGGTGGGAATAGATCCAAAGGTGATGTCTCACAGGCTGAACATTGATCCTCATTTCAAACCAGTTCGCCAGAAAAGAAGGGCAATGACAGGGGAACGATACCTAGCACTAAAAGAAGAGATAGACAAGCTTCTGGTTAACAAGTTCATCAGAGAAGCTTACTACCCGACCTGGGTCGCCAACCCTGTGCTAGTGAAAAAGAAGAACGGGAAGTGGAGGACTTGCATCGACTTCACCGACCTAAACAAAGCATGCCCCAAAGATAGTTTTCCCCTGCCAAGGATAGATCAGCTCGTGGATGCTACTGCTGGCCACGAGCTCCTAAGCTTCATGGATGCATATTCGGGATATAATCAAATCCCAATGAAGCCTGAAGATGAAGAGCACACCTCGTTCATGACTGATCGGGGACTATATTGTTACAAGGTGATGCCCTTCGGATTGAAGAATGCTGGAGCGACCTATCAACGCTTGGTGAACATGATGTTCAAAGAGCAAATCGAAAAAACCATGGAGGTCTATGTGGACGATATGCTAGTAAAGTCCAAGCAGATAGGTGACCATGTTGGCGACCTGAGAGAGATGTTCCAAATCCTGAGGAGCTACCAGATGAAGTTAAATCCACTCAAGTGTGCATTCGGAGTAGCTTCCGGGAAGTTCCTGGGCTTCATGGTCAACAATAGGGGGATTGAAGCAAACCCTGAAAAGATCAAAGCACTGATTGACATGAGGTCGCCCACCAGGGTGAAGGATGTCCAGAGTCTCAATGGCCAGGTCGCAGCATTGAGTCGGTTCATATCAAGAGCTTCGGACAAATGTGTCCCTTTCTTTAACATTCTGAAGAAAGCGAAGAGTTTCGAGTGGACTGAGCAGTGTGAAATAGCCTTCCAGCAGTTGAAGGAGTATATGGGACGAGCTCCACTTCTTTCCAAGCCCAAAGAGGGAGAAAAACTGATTCTATACTTGGGAGTGTCGCAGCAAGCTCTGAGTGCCGCGCTGGTGAGGGAAGAAGAAAAGACGCAGCTTCCAGTCTATTATGTGAGCAAAAGATTACAGGATGCTGAAACCAGATATTCGCAGATGGAGAAACTGGCTTACTGCCTGGTGATTGCGTCAAGGAAGCTGCGACCTTACTTCCAAGCTCATACTATCGAAGTCCTCACCCAGTATCCGTTGAAACAAGTTTTGCAGAAAGCAGACACCTCAGGTCGTTTGTTAAAATGGGCAGTGGAGCTCGCGCAGTTTGATATCCAATACAAACCGAGGACAGCTATCAAGGCTCAGGCTCTTGCAGATTTCGTTGCGGAATTTACAGGACCTGTAGATGATGAAGCTGAATGTTCTGAAGGACCGGCCTGGGAACTTTTTGTTGATGGATCATCCAGCGAGCAGAGAGCTGGAGCTGGAGTTCTACTGATCAGTCCTGAGGGCCATAAAATTCTTTGTGCTCTAAGGTTTGGCTTTCAGGCGACAAACAATGAAGCTGAGTATGAAGCTCTGCTCGCAGGACTGCGTTTGGCTAAGGAGATGCGAGCTGAACACTTGAAGATTTTCAGTGACTCACAGCTCGTCGTCAGCCACGTAATGGGAGAATATCAGGCTAGGGGACCGAAAATGGCCCTCTACCTCCAAAAAGTACACGAGCTGCTGGGTGCGTTCCAGAGGTACGAGATGAAGCAGATCCCACGAGCTCAGAACTCGCATGCTGATGCACTAGCTCGCCTCGCAACCACGCGAGATGCAGATTTCCTTGGGGCAATCCCAGTTGAGTTCCTACCAGCTCCAAGCACAGAAGAAAAGAATATGACGATGACCATATCTGTTCAGCCTGATTCATGGATGAGCCCTATTCTCGAATACTTGCAGGATGGAAAGCTGCCTAGTAACAAGCTAGAAGCCCGACGTCTGCGAGCTAGAGCAGCCAGGTATTGCGTCTATGATGACGCACTGTACAAGAAGGGGTTCACAGCACCGTTATTGAGATGCATTGATGGCCACGAATGCGAAACAGTACTAAGGCAGATACACGAAGGCCACTGTGGGAATCATGCTGGGGGGCTGTCTCTAGCTCAGAAGGCACTTCGCCAAGGCTTCTACTGGCCCACCATGAGGCAGGATGCCCTCAACTTAGTGAAGAAATGCGACAAATGTCAAAGGTTTGCTCATATTCCACGAGCTCCACCAGCTTACCTCCAACAGATGGTGAGCCCGTGGCCCTTTGCGATCTGGGGGATGGACCTGATCGGACCCCTACCGATGGCACGTGGGAGATGCAAGCATGCAGTAGTCGCAGTGGATTATTTCACTAAGTGGGCTGAGGCAAAAGAGTTAGCTGAAATCTCCACGACAAAGATTGAGAAATTTATGTGGAGCAACATTATTAGCAGATTTGGGGTCCCACAGCAGATTGTGACAGACAATGGGACCCAGTTCGCCAGTGACCAGTTTCTTAGGTTCTGTAACGACCTCAAAATTGTTAAAAGTTTCTCAGCAGTAGACCACCCACAAGCCAATGGCCAAGTGGAAGCTGTAAACAAGATCATCAAGCAGACCCTAAAGATGAAATTGGAAGCTAAGAAGGGAGCGTGGGTAGACGAGCTCCAAAAAGTTTTGTGGTCCTATAGAACCACGGCTCGCAGCTCAACTGGCGAGACCCCATTTTCAATGGTATATGGATCAGAGGCTATGATCCCGGCTGAGTTTGAGGTCACCTCGCAAAGAAGAGCGACCTTCAATCCAAATGACAATAATCAGCTACTTGCAACAAATCTGGACCTGCTCGAAGAACACAGGGAAACCGCCAGGTTAAGGGTAGCTGTCTATCAACAGAGAATAGCGAGGTACTATAACAAGTATGCTCGCATCCGCAGATTCAACGTAGGAGACTTAGTCCTACGCCTTATTCTACCTGGAGCCCGCAAGCCAAGTGACGGATCCTTAGGCCCGAACTGGGAAGGACCGTATGTTGTCAAAGCAGCCTTGGGAAATGGAGCTTATCGCTTAGTTAATGTAAATGGAGCCGAAGTTCTCCGAGCTTGGAATGCCGAGCATCTCCGCCCCTATTATCAATAAGTTTGCCATTATCTGTAATATGGATTGATTATAAATAAAAGCTCCATTCTCCCCCTGTTTTTGATTCAACACACCAGGCTAACGGGCTCCGAGCTCAACAGCGTAAGAACAAACTAATGAGCCTAAAAAAGCAGGCGAGGTGACGACCCCTGCATAGCTCGCTATAAATAAAAAGAGCCTAAAAAGCAAGTGACTAAGTGTCCTTGCATAGCTCGCCTAATGAGCCTAAAAAGCAGGCGAGGTGACGACCCCTGCATAGCTCGCTATAAATAAAAAGAGCCTAAAAAGCAAGTGACTAAGTGTCCTTGCATAGCTCGCCTAATGAGCCTAAAAAGCAGGCGAGGTGACGACCCCTGCATAGCTCGCTATAAATAAAAAGAGCCTAAAAAGCAAGTGACTAAGTGTCCTTGCATAGCTCGCCTAATGAGCCTAAAAAGCAGGCGAGGTGACGACCCCTGCATAGCTCGCTATAAATAAAAGAGCCTAAAAAGCAAGTGACTAAGTGTCCTTGCATAGCTCGCCTAATGAGCCTAAAAAGCAGGCGAGGTGACGACCCCTGCATAGCTCGCTATAAATAAAAAGAGCCTAAAAAGCAAGTGACTAAGTGTCCTTGCATAGCTCGCCTAATGAGCCTAAAAAGCAGGCGAGGTGACGACCCCTGTATAGCTCGCTATAAATAAAAAGAGCCTAAAAAGCAAGTGACTAAGTATCCTTGCATAGCTCGCCTAATGAGCCTAAAAAGCAGGCGAGGTGACGACCCCTGCATAGCTCGCCAAATATTCTAGAAAACCCGTTATTTATACTTACAAAAATTTTGTTAAGTGTCGCTTTTATTATTAACAAGTTTTGGGTTCATTGATTATTAGCCCGCAGGAAAAATGAAGAGCATTGGCCTGAGAAATATTCAATACAGAAGAAATGATGAAAGGAATTTTCATTAAGTAATTGTAACTGATTACAAATTAAAAAATTAAAAGAAATACATAAGAAAGAAAACAAATTGCTAGTTCGCAGCAGGAGGATCTGGATCAGCCGGGGGTTCGGGATCAACGGTGGATGGGGCAGCTTTTGATTTGAAATCCTCAATAGTTTCAAGCCCTATGTCCCCGAAGATAGAAAAATCCATGTCTGGATGGGACATCCACAGTGTGTAGAGGAAATCACGACCTGTTCTTTCCTCAGCCTCATCCCTTGCATCCGCGACCCGCACTTCCAGTTCCTGAGCAGCTTGATTTCTGAAGGCCGTTAGATCCTCGAAGGCATTATCAGCGAGACGGTTGACAACCTCAGCCTCTTTTTTCATGTCTACAACTTGCTGCTCCGCAGCCTCAGCTCGCTGAATAGCCTCCCCCACTTGTTGCCTAAGCACCTCAGCTCGATGCTCAGCTTCCTTCGCACGGTTATCCGCGGTTGCAGCCTCCTCAGCCCGTTTGGTTGCGGCCTCCTCAGCACCTTTAGCGGCAACTTCCATCTCACCAGCCCGCTTATTGGCCTCCTCGGCCTGCTTCTCGGCAGTTTCAGCTCGCGCCAGAGCAGCATCAATCTGACGATGAAGCACTTCAGTCTTCTCTTCTGCAGCTGAAGCTCGCTGTTCGTCCAGTGCGGCCTGTTGCTCAGACTGCCTCAGATCTTCTTTCACCTTGAGCAACTCATCCTTTAGCGAAGCATGTTCATTCTCTATTTTCTTCAGGGCTTCCTCAGCTACTTGCCTTGCAGCGTTTGCCTCAGCAATCTGAGCTTCCTGACCCTCTATTCTGCCCGAGGTCATGCGAGCTAAGTCATCAGTAGCCGCCTCCAGGTCGAACTCCAGCTTCCTGATCTCATCCTGGGTAGCCCTTGTCTCCTTTCTCCGCTTCATTGCAGCAAGGGCACCCTGGAAAATATGAACAGATTAAGATCCAGTCAAGTAAAGAAATCAGCAGATGAGGAAAAGTAACTTACCAGCATGCAATGACGAGCCACGAACTCATCCAAGTCCTCGCCCCTAAGGCTCCTATTTTCCAAGACATTCGCATGATTGAGCATAATTGTTGCCCAACTGTCAAGGAAGGAATTTAAGAATCTCCCTCCGGGACCCAGCTCGATGTCTGATGGGGTAGGTGAAGGAGTTCTCGCGCGCTCCGGGAAATCACGTGCATCATTGAAGGTACCACCACGTCGCGACACAACAGTACGCCTAGTCGCATATGTGCTGGGGCCAGCTCGGGTTGCCTCAGGAGCGGCATTTGAAGGAGCATCACCTTTTCCAGGCTGCGAGCTGGAAGTTGGAGGTGACTGAAGACTTGTAAAAATATCGGAGATGGGCACCTCGCTAGGAACGGCAGTCGAGGGAGTAGTTGCTCCAGCAGCAACATGCACCTCGCTGGGAGCAGTGGTTGAAGGGGCAGTAGCTTCAGTGACTGCAGGCACTTTGGTGGATACGGCAACTGCAGGAGCCTGGTCCTGACCAGATGGTTTGGAGCGTTTAGAGGGTGCCGCTGGAGTGGCTAAGTCTTCGGCAGGTCGTTTTGCTGGAGGAGCCGAAGAAGCTTGGAATTCAGTAGGACGTGCAGGAGGGGATTTCATGAGGACAAGTTTCCTCCTGTTAGCTGGGAGTTTTGTAGAAGAAGGAGCAGGACTGGAGCACGAACTGGGGATCGCAGTGGAGCCCCTGGAGTAGACGTGCGAGGTGGAGAAGAAGATGGATCAGCCTGTGCAGTAGGAGCTGCAGGGACTGGGTCTGATCCTGTCCGAGCTGAAGCAGGAGCAGAAGAAGAACTTTTTCTAGATGCACCCTTTGAAGGGGTGCGAGTTGAAGACGATCTCGCCTTCGAGGGGGTGCGAGTTGAAGACGATTTCGCCTCCGATGGTGTGCGAGCTGAGGATGATCTTGCTTTAGACGAGGTGCGAGCAGGAGCACCTCGAGATGAAGTCTTCCGAGGTGGAGAAAGTGAGCGAATGTTATCCGAGCGAACGTCCTCCTCTGATGATGAAGAGATTACTGGCGGAGGTCGGGAAGTAGACGCATCCTGAACTGAAACCTCGAAAACAGAAGGAAGTCTAGGCTTGTCGCTCGTCTTGCCAATATCTTCTCCAGCTCGCAGAAGAAGAGATTCCTTAGGAGGGGCTAGTTTGTAAGCCCTAAGCATGGCATCATCGAATCTGCTGCTGATACCTGCATCGCCCGATTTGGCGAGCTTGCCAAGAGCTCGTTCCTCCCCGCTGCTGAGAGGAAACTCGTCCATTTTCAGCTCTGCACAGCAAATGATCAAAGAAAAATGATAAGTAATGGAGATGCAAAACAAAATCAGCTCGCTTAAACCTTGTTATGAGTACCTGGTTTCAGGACGAAGCTGAAGTTTCGGAGATCTGCAAGAGACGGGCACGAGATATAAAACCAACTCGTCTTATATGGCCCGACGTTGGATTTGCCTTTTGCTTCTCCCTTGGGCAAAAGGTCTTTGTATTGTGACTGACGGGCTGTGAGATAATAGATGCCGTCCGGTTTCTCTCCATCTCCCGCAGCCAAGGCCTTGAAAGAGTAAAACTCCTGGATGATCCTCGGTGTGGGGGCATGAAGGCCGTTCCTGTAGAAGGCTATGGCCAGCGAGATCAACTGGGTGTAAGAATTCGGAGTCAGTTGGAAGGGTGCGAGCTTGACTCTGTTCAGGAATTCAATCAAGAACGGTGGAACGGGAAACCGCAACCCCTGCTCAAGATGTTGGGTGCTAACAGCGATGAATCCCCTGGGTGGATAACACGCGTAATTGTTGGAGTCAGGCAGCAGTATGCGACAACCAAAAGGGATGTAGAATTGCTTGACAAGTCCCTCCACCTCAGGACGCTTCAACGATGTGGGATGACGAGCGAGTGCTGCGCGAGCCTCTCTCCCCTGAATGGCATGAGCTCGAGCTTTGTCATGTTCGCGAGCTTCGTTGCTTGGGATCATTCCCTTGCGAGTACCACTTGAAGACATCTAAAAATGAAGAAAATAAATGGAAATATATGTATCATTGCAGGAGTAACAATGGTGATAAAGCATGATGAGCCCAAGATAGAAAGTTTGAAGAAAAAGAAGTCTCACCTTGAATCGTTGATAAGAGGAAGAACGACGAAGAAGACTGAAGATCTCGTAAAAAGGCAGAGAGTTCTGGATGTTTGAAAGCTTGAATACTTGTTTGCTTCGAGTGAAAGTGACAGGTGAAAGAAGAAAATGAAAAGGGGCCATCGGTTTATATAGACAAGCAAGCATGAGTCCCAACCATCAGATCTTTGGGAAATGTAACCGTCATAGATCTGACGGTACAGCGTAAAAAGAGGCTTTGGAAATCATGCTGCCGTCGGTTGAAGGACGTGCGCATTAAATGTGCGAGTAAAGGACGTGCAGACGTCGCTTCAGTTACCTTCTGCATGATCGCCACGTGTCGCAACTGAAAAGGTGGAATTTGAAAGTGCACAGAGGCGGTTATAGAAAGTAAGCGTGCCAGGGAAGCAACTTTTACCAGCAAATTCAAGCTCCCAGCTCGCTGAAGCGAACTGAGAGCTGGGGGGCTAATGTTGTGTGTATTTCTCGGATTCAGTAAATTGGGCTGGTAAAAGTCCAATTTATGCCCATTTAAGACCCGATAAGAAGGCCCAATAAGGTCAACGTAGTCAAAGCCCATCAGACGAGGCCCAGTGTTGACTCCAAGACCATCAAGACTTCCAGCTGGCATCAGCAGACCCATAAATACAGCCAGGTCGCAGCTCGCCGCTTGCGCAGCTCGCTTCTAAGCGAGCTCGAGCTCGAAACCACCATAACGCGTCAGCTCGCTCAGACACGTGATAAGCACAAAATCTTCCAGAAAAGGCAGTTACCAAGTTCAATAGTGATTCTCTCTCCAAATATGGCAATTGCCCAATCAAACCATGATTTCCTCGTCAGACATGGAGATTAATTCAAATTCAAATGCAAGTCATCATTATCTTGAGATAAATATAGCAATTCCCTAATATTATCTAAATATATTAGGAAGCATAATTAATTTATAATTCTTTTCCTTATTTTTCCCAATTGTTTAGGGAATATAATTAATTCAGGATTCTTTTCCTGATTTACTTCAACTAGAATTGCAACTCTCCTTCCCCTATAAATAGGGATCGAAAACATTGTAACAGAGATATATACAATATTTAATAATATACTGTCACTCTGCAGAATTTGAGAGATAGACAGTCGTGGACGTAGGCCTTTCTATTGCCGAACCACGTAAAAGCTTGGTGTTCTTCGTTCGATCCTGTATTTCTATCTTTGTCTTTCCTTGGTTTTCGTGTTTTCTCACATTGATTGCAGGTATTGGGCATTGATTGCTCGTCGACTGAAAATCAACGTCGACAGTTTCTATTTCTGATATTGTTCAAAATGCAAATCCAGAATATCAAGACAATGTAGAAAAGCTTCCTGTGCAAAATAAATAAATTATACCCAAAATACAAACTCAACAACCTCAAGAGAATGTGTCATTGAGACGATCCACTAGAGAAAGGAGAAGTGCAATTCCAAATGACTATATTGTCTTTCTCCAAGAACATACGGTTGATATAGGAGTGGTGGAAAATGATCCAATCAACTTCCATCAAGTCAAACAAAGTTCTAATTCTCAAAAGTGGATCGATGCTATGAATGATGAGATGAATTCCATGAAAAACAATGACGTTTGGGATCTCGTCGAATTGCCTGAAAGTGTGAAACCCATTGGTTGCAAATGGATATTTAAGACCAAAGGAGATTCAAAAGGCAATATTGAGAGATATAAGGCTCGTCTAGTTGCCAAGGGTTTCACTTAGAAAGAAGACATTGATTACAAAGAGACTTTCTCTCCGGTTTCAACGAAAGACTCTTTCAGGATTATAATGACACTTGTGGCTCATTTTGATTTGGAGCTACATCAGATGGATGTAAACACTGAGTTATCAATGGTGACATTGACAAAACAATATGTATGATGCAACCAGAAAACTTTGTATCCGGTGATCCAAAGAAAATGGTTTGCAAATTAAAGAAATCCATCTATGGTCTCAAATAGGCTTCCCGTCAATGGTATCACAAATTTCATCAAGTCATTATCCCATATGGGTTTGAGGTAAATAAGGTTGAAGATTGTGTATATCATAAATTCAGTGGGAGTAAATACATATTTCTGGTGTTATATGTCGATGACATACTACTTGCTAACAGTGATATAGGCTTATTGCACGAAACCAAAAGATTTATGACAAAGAATTTTGAGATGAAAGATCTTGGGGATGCCTCTTTTGTATTAGGTATAAAGATACATTGAGATCGAACTCAAGGTGACAAGACTCAAACCAGACCTTCTTTAAGCTCTTGTTTGGAGGATCCTGCCGGACACTTTAACGGACGTCTTGAACCCGACTCGTCAAATTAAGGAGATTCGAGAAGTGTACCCCTGAATCTCTTAGCCTGTTTATTTGCTTTAACTTAAAAATTTTATTTTCTTTTTAAAATAGTTGAGTTGGTGTAAATTTTTCGCGATTTCATTTAAAACGATTTTACGATAATTTCGGTAGTATAACGGCTGCATTTTTAAGGTTTCCAAAATTTAACCTGTATTATATTAAATCATCTCTCAACTTCTTTTGACCATAAATATATATTTTCTTAATCCAATTCACATCACTCATTATTCACAAGCTACTAAATTCCATAACATACATGCTGAAACCCTTTGGGAATTACGCAACAATACATATATCAAATATACATAGATATATCAAGTAATAAATGTGGATCACGTGCAAGTGTTCAATTGTATATACATATCAAAAATTGTGTCACAAATTCCCAATCATGAAGTCCTTTAAATGTATTATTTACAACGCCAAAATGTGTTAAATGTTTATGTAAATCATCTACTTGACGCCCACCTATATATGTAACGATAATCTCTCTGTCCCACAGTCACCTACAACAGCACCAATAGTATGTACAAGCTACACAACAAGTAAACATGTTAGTACAACAGAACAACGTAATATAGTCGTATAATTATATAATAATTCATAAACTTACTTAATCTTAAAATTTTCGATTTTTAAAGTTTTTCTTTCTAAAAACTCTATACATACCCTTAAAATACTCAAACCATCACGAACGATTTTTTTTTTTTTTATCTAATGCCAACGTGAAGCTATTGAGATATCTCGACCACTACGATGCGGAATTTACTGCGTCGCAACGTAGTGTGAAACAATCTCGTATCTGAGCAATTACAATATGAAATTTACTGTATCGCAGTTGTAGTGCTATAACTCTGGGCGACTACGAGCGGAATGTGCTGCATCGCATCGTAGTGCCAAACTATGAATCTAAACAACTATGTGCGGAATTGTCTGTCTCGCAACGTAGAGCTAGATACTTTAGAAAACTGAGCAACTACGGACGAAATATTCGACGTCGTCACGTAGTGCTAAATACTCAGTAAGTTGAATGACTACGGACGAAATTTTCTACATCGTCACGTAGCACTAAATCTCATATAATCTGAAGGTATACACATGGGTTTCAAAATTGTTTTCGTTAAGTGCAAAATCACAAAACTTCTTACTTTTCAAACTCTTAAAATTTTCTCAATTCAAATATTTTGAAATCGACTTGGTGTTGATTCATTCACTTTGTGAATTCCATAAGAAACTCACATGCTCAAAACTTGGATTCGGGATTTGAAAATCATTTTTGTTTTCGTTTAACAACCATAAGCAAGGCTTAAAATAGAAATTGAAATAGATGTAAGTAGTAAGACACTTATCTCAATCTGCGTAAGCTCAAGTCAAGCGTCTTAATGAGCCTCTCATGCCTCGCTCGCTCGCTCGTCACCTACATGTTAATTTCTTATTATCACTTGCTCAATTACATAACTCAAAACTTAAAATAACATTTCCAATATAATTTTCTCTATTGACAACCCTTTACACTATAACCTTCCCAACTCGATTTTAATTCAACCGAGACTCTCTAATTTCGATTTTTTCACACGGGCCTTATTTATTATCATCTATGGACACTCTGGAATGCTTAAAATGATCGTCGAAAGCCCGGAACGCAAAATCATTGTTTTTGGACCCCCTAAAACTGAGACTATGCTAGGGCCTATCCTAGCGATTTTCTTTGCTCCATTTTCACTCTAAGCATCTTCGTAACTTGCACTTAGGTCACCCATAAAATGGTTTCGAAAAATTCTAAGTATAGGGGGTTGAAACCTATGAAAAACGCCTATTTTTTAACACTTTTTTATGCACATTTTTGCATCCTACATGCAACGAATTCAATTCTTTCGTATCTAAGGTTCTTTTATTGAATTATGATCAAATACATTCATTTCATGCATCGAAGAATGCATTTACATTCACATTTCACATTATGACTACATACGCGTACTATTTTAGTCATAACTTCCTCAATTTTTATCGGAATCGTCCTCTTCCAATTTCTATGGTTTTCTATGACCCTTAGATATGTTTTGAAGTCTAGAACAACCCCAAATAAGCTCGAAGAGTGCAGGTCACCATAACCCCTTCATATAGCTCGAGATTCTCAACTTAGCTCTATGCTTCTCCTTTTGTAATTCCATCACTTCTATATGCTTTCCTAACCTCAAATATGCTTAGATTTAAGTTCAAATTAATCAAAACTCAATGGTATCACAATGCCCTTCATGGCCGTGACACACATCCATACACATCAATGTAGAGTTCTTTTCAATTTTACATGTTCATTTCTCTCAACCATTTTATCAAACAACATATGTACAACTTATTTGACATTTCACTACCTTAAATCACAATTTAAGGTTTC
Organism: Litchi chinensis; assembly: GCA_019925255.1. Classification (NCBI taxonomy): domain Eukaryota; kingdom Viridiplantae; phylum Streptophyta; class Magnoliopsida; order Sapindales; family Sapindaceae; genus Litchi; species Litchi chinensis. The sequence goes on from CM034467.1 coordinate 11,129,184, forward strand.
CCATCCATAAACCCTAGCCTAACATTTATACACTATAACATGCCATCTAAACTTCCATATCACACACTTAGGGTTCTACACTTGTTTTAAGTGTAAAACACCCATCACAACACACCACAACAACACAACTATCACCACATCCATACAACTCCCACTATCATCAAAATTGAGAAAGAGGATGACATCTTACCTTAGTTCTTACTTAGGGTTGATGATTTAGCTTGAAAACACCCTAGAGTTGTAAGTTGAAGCAAGAAAAGTTTATTGGAAAGCTATCTTCTTCTCCCCTTGTTTGCCGTCTAAACACCCTCTCTCTCTCTCTCAATTCTCATGATTTCTTCTTCTTTATTTCTTCAAAATTTTCCAAGTGTCACATATATATATATAAGTGACTTTTCCTAGAATGACCATCATGTCCCTCTTTGACTTACTTTGACTATCATTAAAATTTTAGTTTCCAATCAAGGGATAAATAACTAATACTTATAGATAATTATACTTAAAATTCTTATTTTGGATATGACCAAATTGCCACTTGTTAAATTATCTCTTATTTATAAAAAGATGATTTTACCCTTCTTCGACTTTTTCTTATTTAAACCAATATCGTATGGTTCTACAATTGTCGTTAACTCTTCAATGTTTCTGATTAAACAAATGTTGGCGAAATTTATCATTTTAATTTCATAATCTAGTTTCTAACACTAGGGAGTTCAGAATCGAGACTAAGGGCTTACACAAGGTATCATTGAGTTATCACAAAAGAGCTATATTGAAAAAGTTTTTGATAGATTCGACATGAAATGTTGTGCACCAGAAGACACCCCTATAGCTAAAGGAGACAAGTTCAGTCTCAATCAGTGCCCTAAAAATGAGTTGGAATGAAAAGAAATGCAAAAGATTCCTTATGCGTCAGCTGTAGGAAGTCTAATGTATGTTCAAGTATGCATGCGTCCAGACATTGCGTTCATAATGAGAATGTTAAGCAAACATTTAAGTAATCTAGGGATAGATCATTGGAAAGCAACTAAACGAGTTATGTGTTATTTACAGAGAACAAAAGATCACATGCTCACGTATCGAAGATCAAATCATTTAGAGATCGTTGGGTGTTCTGATTCCGATTTTACTAGATGCCAAGACAGTAAAAGATCCACGTTGGGCTATATTTACCTGCTAGTTGAAGGAGCTGTTTTCTGGAAGAGTACTAAGCAAACACTCATAGCTTCTTCCACTATGGTAGTTGAATTTATAGCTTGTTATGAGGCATCTAATCATGGGATATGGCTTCGAAATTTTGTCATGGGGCTTGTATTGAAAGACCATTAAAGATATATTGTGACAATAATTTGGTTGTGCTATATTCCAACAACAACAGAAGCTCTATGAAGTCAAAACATATAGACATCAACTTTCTTATTTTAAAGAAAGAGTTCAGAGTCTTCAGGTGGCTATAGAACATATTGGGACAAACTCCATGATTGTGGATCCGCTTACTAAAGGATCACCACCCAAGGTCTTTCATAAGCACACTGCTTATATGGATGTTGTTTTGGTTGATGATGTGCATGTTTAGTAAGAATTAGTATTTTGATGTTCTTTGTTATGGACATATTTTATATTTATTTTCTATAGAATAAAGTATATGGTTCAGTTATAAACTCTGAATGTTATTTATGTTTGATCTCATTAAAGATTAAAGTATAACTAGTTGGAAATAGACATGTTTGATATCACATTGCTTGTAATTTCCATGCTATGCATCCATACTTGATCTTTATCATTGAATATATCAATATGGTGACCATTGATGGATCTAGTTACAGATATATATAACAAAGGTCACTTTGATCCCATACTAATATAGTTGATGGACCAGATTGTAATTAAGGGGATATTTCAAACTAGATAACTTTTTAGTGTGCACTCAAGATTATAGATAATATAATTGTTTCAAAAAACATATGTAACCCAAGTGGGAGATTGTTGAGATTTTTTTTTTTTTTTTTTTTATATTTCTTAATATGAACTTACATATTAAATAATAATTATATTATGGGTTATCTATTTTAATAGGTCAAATAAGTGATATATTAATCGGACTCTAAAGATATCCATTAGGTATGGGCTTTAATGTGTAAAAACCTAATACTAATTAAATTAGGGTTAATGGAAACCTAATTAGGTTAGTATATAAAGAACATAATTAGGGTTATGGTCCGCAAATCAAATTAACGTGTTTTTTTTCTCTCTTTTCTCATTCCCATTCAAAAAGAAAATTATAAAGCTACCTAAGGCGATTTGATTGTAGAAAACTTGATCCTATTCAAGTTTAACAATATAGATTCAAGTATGATTTCTCTATAATAATTCTTATTGATTTAATATGAGTTTTTAGATTTTGATATAGGTTTTCACCTATTAAAGTTATATCCAACAAGTCTTTCATTCCATACACTCTTCCTACAAAATTCTAAGACTTTGAAGCATGAAAGATGTCTTTTTGGATATTATTGAGGATGGGTTTTGGGTCATTAAAAGCCGAAAGAAAGTGGGAACTCTCGGAGAAGGCCTAAACCTCCTACTTTGGTCATGATTGCGAAGGTAAGTTTCTGGCCTTGTGTCCTTGTGTCTCCAAATCTAATCCTTCACTTCTATTTGTTATGTTAAATTACTTCCTCGTTTTTGTATTGTATTCTTATAATTACACAAACGAAATACAAAATATTAAAATTTTTGGGTCCGTTAAAAGCCAAAAAGATGGGAAATCAAAATTAAACATTCACACTATGTTAGTGTGAATCATGGAGGGCGGTTCCCTTGTCTTTTCGCTTTTAATGTCCCAAAAAGAAAAATCTCAAATCCAATAGTGATCAAAATTTCGTACTTTTGTGGGTCTGTAATTAGATTACTTGATTATTCCTTCATATGTTGTAGGAGGTTTACGCTTTGAATGGACTTGTGCAAGCAAGCTGGTGAATAGTCATGCATACATTTTTTATTAGAAATGTAGCAATTCCAAATACAATGACATTGCACATACGAGTGTATGGCATGGTTGACATTTGTGAAGTTGCAGACTTCACAAGAAGAGGCATAAAGTGCATATGCACAACCAAGAAGCAGTACATTAAAAAATTTAACACTATAATCACCACATTAGCATATTGGTTCACACATATAGTTTGGATATTCCTTCGCAAACTTGGAAACATTATTTCATATACAGTGATGCATATAATAGCTGTCTGTTAATGAAAAACTTCACACATTTGTCGATATTTCACTCATATCATAACGCTAATGATAATCGAATATGTTATACTAACAAACTTATAGTTCTTTCGATGGCACTAAAAATTAAAATTCCTTATAACTATGATCACATGAAGAAGGATAGTAACTCATTTGCAATCATTGGTTGAACTCTAGCCCTTATTAACAAAGCATTAAAGATGCCACAATAAGATGCGTAACACACACATTTAGCGTGTAGAACACACCTATTTCTCAACCAGTAAGTAAATAATTGTATTTCTCAAACCCTTCTTCCCATGCCAGCCTTAAACCCAAACTAATATATAGGCACAAATTCATTTCCTCAACCATTATCTTCACACGAATGTGCAAACCTTCATGAAATTCAAGCTAGCTATTAACCTAGTTGGCCAACTAAATCTCAAACCCTTCTTTTTATGCAAAACTTAACCCCAAATCCATATCATAATACAAGAAGAAACCCATTTCCTCAATCATTCTATACATATGAATGTGCAAACCTTCATCAAACTTAAGCTAAATATCGCATTTAGAATGAGTTTCTTACCCCAAAAATGAATGAAATAACTTCTTGGATGAATGAAATAGCTTTAGATGTCTCACTAGAATATTGGTGAGATGAAAGAATGTAGAAGAGAGATGAGAGTGAAGCTGAGAGTAAAGTGTGTGCACCTAAGAGTATAGGAGAATGAAGTATTCTTTTAAGAAATTTGTAATGAAAAATAAAAGATATGACTCATAAATCTTTTAATGAAGGGTAGTATCACGTTTTAACTAAGGAGATAGTAGCAAAACTGAAGTCAATTATTTGGTGCTAATTAAACATACCATTAGTTCTTTGGTGTTATTTAGTATCATTTACTCATGTTATATTAATTCTACATAATTTATTACTAAAACATGGTGTAATATTGTTATCTTGGTATATTACAAATGTTTGAGGTAGAGACTTTATCTAAATTGATGTTTTTGAAATGATAAAAATAGCTTAGTTAGCTATCTAATTACAAGCCACCTTTTTAATAATAGAAAGGGGGAAAAGGAAGCCCTTTATTACTAGTAATGCAATCTTACAAGAAATTTCATGTAATACTAGAGTATATATGAATAATATATGAATAATAACTTGCAGAGATTTATTACACTAAATTTATTGTGAAAGTAAAATATTACATAAGTTGCATGGAAGTAATGCCAACTTGAAATTTATACACTAAAGTGACAGAAATCTTGCTCTGAAACTATGGAACTTGAATTGTTGATTATAGCATCTTCCAAGCAGTTGGATGCAATCAGCCAACACACCAACTTCATAAAGTCTAGAAATAAAAATGAAAAGAGAGTTTTTGATAAATAACAATAATGTCTAAACTAATTGGAAAATGTTTTAGAATGTGGATCTCTTATACATGTTGAAACTATTTTTTGAAAATTCCTATATGGTGCTCACAATCACAAACATCTAGCAGACATGTATCTTACATACTTACACTATAAAGTGAACAAGGCATCATCTATGTGACAAACAACAAATGAAGAAAATATCACAAAGTACAACACCATTTAAATTTTTACAATTCAAGATAGTTATGGATCTAACTCTTGTCAAGTATGTGACTAAAGAAACAAAAATAGAAACTAGAAAGATTGTAGATAATTTTCTTGCAGTTACAAAGATAAGTCATAAAATGTATAACAAAGATTGGAGCATTTACCTTATTGAGACAATGACTAGAACTTGCTAATTTCTTCTTCTTCCTTTTCTGCGTCTTCCAGTCAACTTTAGCACTTTTCTTTCACCTATACTATAAACACCAAGGCTTTCTGGTTGAAAATATAATATACCCATAGATAGGCCAATCACAAGTCCACTTCCGTAGCCCATCAAAATGATTTTCCAATCAAACCAAGTTGAATTATCCTGTTCTTCTTTAAATGTTGGTGGCTCTAATTCTGGTGCTTCATCATTGCTACATTTTTTTGACAATGGCAATCTAGACAATCCCACATTCCTAATATAGTTGTTGTTTTCAAATGTATTGAACTGCTTTCTCGAAGGTATAAGTCCCTTAAGTTGGATTGCATGAGAGGTTTAAAGCTAAAAGATATGTCAAACTTGTCAATTGCATAAGAATATCTCCCTAAAGCTTGTTTGAAAACAAGTTTAATGATTCCAACTCATTCAAATTTTTCAATGATACTGGAATATGACCTATTAGATTGTTATGAGAAAAGTTGGGAACTATAAGAGAATTTAATCTTTCAATTACATTTGGAATTTGTCCTTGAAATTTGTCCTTGAAATTTATTCCTAGACAAATCCATAGTAGTTTATGTAGTTACAATTCTCTGTATTTTTATATCAACTCCTTTCATTGTGACTATCACAGTGGTTTGATAATATTGATTCCTCATATATTTCATTTCAACACTAATGTTTTCTCCACTCATCATAGCTTGAAAAGTTTTCAAAATCTTGTTTGCAAATAACCATTGAATTTGTTGTGGGAGAGGCCAATAATTCTCAACTTAGAAAACGAAAGTCTTGTTTCTGAATTGCCAAGAGGACCATGGAATCTATTAGATCTCAATATAAAAACTTGCAGTTCTCGAAGAATTGCAATCCAATGAGGAAAAGTATCATTAATGATGTTTTTTCCAAGATCTAGGACTTCCAAACTACCACAGTTGGCCAAAGAATGTGATAAAGGTCCCTCCAATCGATTCCCATTAAGGTTGAGAGTTTGTGACTGACTGTCTTTTACAAATGTTTGAAGTAAGCTCCCGTTAAAGTTATTTCTCTTCAAATCTAAAACTAGGAGGGTAGTCAAGTTCCCTAGACATTATGGAATCATTCCATATAAGCCATTGTTAGATAGGTCAAGATATCGAATTGAGCTCAAATTGCAAAATAATGAAGGCATCATTCTTGTCAATTTGTTGTGGAAAGCTAGAAAAAAAAAAGCAAAAAAAAAAAAAAAACACCAATGAAGGTGGCAGAGTCGGAAGCAATCCTTTAATCAAGTTAGAATGAAGGTCAATAGTTTCTAGATCCATCCATGGACGCTAATCTATGCCTTTTAAATGAGAAATATTTAAAGTATCTAGGATACTAATGTTGAATAGCCAATTGGAATCTCGTCGTGGATTTTGTTGCTAGACAGATCTAACATCCATAAGTAACTAACAGATGATAAAACCTCTAGGAACTCATTTATGTTGCATGAAGATAAACCCAATAAGTCAAGTTGACGAAAAGAAGAGTTAATTTTGATTGAAGTGCATGAGTGTTATGAGAAAGATCAAGCCAACTAAGATTTTTGAACTTCGCAAACATGTAAAACTCTACTGTACCACTTAATTTGTTTGAATAAAGTATGAGATCTATGAGATTTTCAAGTTCAAAAATTGAATTTGGGATAGGGCCATGTAATCTATTATTACTCAAATCAATTCTTTGCAATGAAGTTTTTTGAAATTCAGCAATTTGTCCAGTTATTTGGTTATTACTAAGATCCATGTATACCAATAGTTATAAACTAAAAAGCTAAGAAGGTATAATCCCATTTAGCAAGTTGTCATCTAAATGGATAGAGGCTAAATTTTGAAGTCCATTTCCAACACTAAAAGAGATTGGACCAGAGAACTGATTGCTTGGTAACTCCAAAAATGAAATTTGAGTTAAGTTGAAAAAATTATTAAGAATATCACTGTCAAACTTATTTTTATAAAGTTTTAACTTTTCAAGGTACAAGAGATTTGAAAGAGAAGAAAGAATTCACCAGAGACTATTATTTTCCAAACTCAAATATGATAGTTGTGTAAGATTACCAATTGATGCAGGAACTGAGCCGAGGAAACTAAAATATCCCAAATCTAAATAAACTAGAGACTTTAGATTTCCAATTCAGTAAAGCAATTCTCCGAAGAATTGAGTGAAAGAGACATCCAAATACCTGAGAGGACTACTCCATTTAACTTTTGGAAAAGTGCCTGTAAGTTGCTTGTTGTAAGCTATATCAAGTGTGTGCAGGTTTGGTAAGTGGAAGATGCTTTTCGAAAAGCTTCCTTGTAATCCACATTCCTCTAGACTTAACCATATCAAAGAAGAAGATAGATTAAATAAGTAACCAGAAACAATGGTTGACATGTTTATAGCATTGAGTCTAATGTCTTCCAACTTGGTCAGATTTTGGACTAAACTTTTCATAACAACTGTTTCTATTGTCAAATTTTTCCCAAAGAGATCAAGTGAAACTAATTTAGACAAGAGAGAGATTTCAGGCAGAACTTGACTAGAAAAGTTGGAAGAAGAAGGTTAAGATGTGTCAAACTTGGAAATCGGACAAAGTTTGAAGGAATTTGAGATTGAATAAAGTCATTGAAAGCAAGGTTGAGCGTTTAGAGGTAAGAAAGGAAGAAGAGGCTATTGTTGGAAGGTATGGTGCCTAAAAGTCGACTATTACTAAGATCCAAACCAATGACATAACTCGACACTCGCTACAAGAAAACAGTGTTTTAATAATACCGGACTATCCATACCGAGCACTAAAAGTCCGATATGGATAATCAAATAAACTAATAAAAAATTGAAAATTTGATTAACCATACTAGGTGTCATGTCACCCGATATGAATAATCCATACCAATTAGTATGATGCCCAGTATGGATAGTATAAAGAAATTAATAAAAATATTTATTATTTTATCCATACCGAGCGAGTCGAGCGCCACGTATGGATAAACCATTTTTTAATATTTTAGTATGTACAGATTATCCATACCAAGCACATGGTCTGTCCGGTATGAATAGGTTTATAATTCATACCGGACAAGTCGAGTGCTCGATATGAAATATAGATTTAAAAATATTATAATATCCACACCAAGCACTTGACCCACCTGGTATGGATACTACGATAATCCATACTGGGGAGGTCGGATGCTCGGTATGGATTATCCTTTTATTAAAAAAATAAAAGGATTATCCATACCGGGCCCAACCCGCCCGATATGGATAAACTGGGTATTAAAATACCCATCCAGCTGACCTCTCCCATTTCCTCTATTTTCTTTCTTTCTCTCTCTATCTCTTTCTCACTCATTCTCTTTCTAAACACCCTAACCGTCACTGCCGTTAACTTGTCGTCGATCCAGTTACTGTCCGAAATCACTGTCGTCCCCCTTCGTCGCTGACCTACCGGTGAGTGGTATTTTCTTATTCTCTTCTCCTTCTCAGCTGATTCTTCTTCGTCTTCGATCTCCTCCTCTTCTTCTACCGTTCATCTTCTTATTCTTGTGCTCATTCTCCTTTTCTTCTTTATCATCTTCTTATTCTTCGTCTTGTTCTTCTTCCTTAGGTTTACGAAACAATCAGACTGTCGTCCCACCACCAAAGCAGCAGTCCTACTATTACCATTTTTTCCTCATTTTTTTACTTTAATCCTTTTTTTTTTTTTTTTTTGCAGCTTATTCACTCATCTAGTGCTCTTTTGAAAACATTATCTTTGTCGATTTTCTCCTTATATGTTGTTTCAATTTATCTATCAAAGAGGTATGGACTTTATTGTGGTGAATTGTTTTCAATATGTTGAATTTGGAATTATTACCTACAGATATTTATGATTTCAAATTTTGGATGATGATATGACGTATATATGAAGTTTTTGAAAATTTATGACTTAGAGTTTTTGTTTAATTACATTCTGAAATATTGAATAAAATCCATAGTGACTCTTGAGTTAGTTGTAAAATCGTATAATTGTTTTGTGGTGTTATTAATGATTATCATAGTAAAATTATATATTGTTTTGTTGAATATCAAACTTGCACAGTGGAAGTGTAGTTTTTACTCTTTTGTTTGAAAAATTTCATGTTTATTAGATTTCAAATTGAGTTATGAAATAATAGACCTGATATTTTGAGGTAACTGAATCAAATTTATGCGAATATGATCATGAATTTGTTTCTAAAGAGAATGGATAAAAATTGATAAATAGATGTTATTAATTATTCATTAGTGTATATTGATTCATTATTTGGAAGTTTAATAATTTACTGTAGTTTAACACTATATTGTTACGTGTTTTGTTTTTTAGTGTTATATGCTTTTAAATGGATAAGAAATTGTTAACATTTTTAAGATTAATATCCTAAACTCATTAAATTAAGACCTAAGATTTAAACTTATAGTATTTTTAATGAATTCTTCTGTCGTTTTTAAACTTTTAGAGTGTCAAAAGAATATAGGAAGGGAACTAAAAATTTTGTTAAGGCTATGAACAAATATTCAATAAATTCTAGTTTCGTCCCTTGCCCTTGTATAAAATGTCTTAATGGGAGGTATCATAATACTAAGATAGTATATAAGCACTTAGTCATTAATGAGATGGATCCTCAGTATACAACTTGGTTCATATATGAGGAACCCCTGAAAACTTCTACACCGTTGAAAACACTTCCAATATATTTAGAATGTATAGTGATGCAAATCATGAAACTTATTGTACTATTGAACCTAATCTTAAAGTAAGAGAGGAAGACATAACTGCTACTTTAGAAGATGTTACAACTCCTTTATATGAAGGTTGCTCAAAGTATACTAAATTATCGGTTATTGTAGCTTTATATAAATATAAAGCTACTTATGGTCTATCCGATAGGGGGTTTGATGAACTTCTTAATATCATTCGAGACATGTTGCAATTAGATAATGTTCTACCAGAATCATTGTACTTAAGAAAATAGTTGTTGAAAGTGTTTGATTTAAGGTATAAGAAAATTATGCATGCATCAATGATTGTTGTCTGTTTAGAAAGGAATTGGAGCATCATGAAGAATATTCAAAATGTAGCGCTTGTAGATGGAAAGTAAACGAAGTTACAAAAAATATTCATAAAGGAGTACCGACTAAAGTACTTCGATACTTCCAATCATATGGTGGTTTAGGAGAATGTTTACATCAACTGAAATGGCTAACGACTTGAAATGATATTCTACCCATACAAGTCAAGATGGAAAGATGCATCATCCCGTTGATTCTAAAGCTTGAAAGACTATAGATAGGAAATGACCATCTGTTGCTTTAGAGTCACGCAATTTGAGGTTGGGCTTAGCTGTGGATGGATTTAATTCTTATAGTAATCTAAGCATAACTTACAGTTGTTAGCCGGTGGTGTTAGTTACATACAATCTACCTTCATGAAAGTGTATGTCAAAAGAAAATTTGATGCCAACACTATTGATTCCATGAAAAAAAACAACTCGGGAATGATATTGACGTATACTTGCAGCCACTAATCGAAGATTTGAATGAGCTATGGCACTCAAGAGCACAAGTGTATGATTCATCTACTAAGTCCACCTTTAACTTAAAGGTTATTTTAATGTGGACCATAAATGATTTTCTTGCTTATGGAAACTTAGCAGGATGTTGTGTGAAAGGTGAATATAAGGTTGTTCAATTTAAAGATGCTTGATGATTATGCTTCAAATATATCTAATTGTGTTTCATTGAATGAATGCAAAATAGTTAGGCTTAAGTCTCATGACTATCATGTATTAATGTAACATTTGTTATCGGTGGCAATATGAGGTCTATTGCCTAAAGAGCAAAGAATTGTCATATTTCTATTGTGTTCATTTTTTAATGCAATTTGCCAAATACTGTTAGATAGAGATAAGATAGATTCATTGGAAGATGAAGTTACAGTTACGATATGTATGCTTGAACGTTATTTCTCTCCTTTTTTCTTTGATATAATGGTACATCTTACAATTCATCTAATAGGAGAAGCTCGCTTATGTGGATTGATTCAATGTCGTTGGATATACCCTTTTAAAAGGGTATTCTTATACTATTCTTTACATATGAATTAATATTAATAATATCTACACATTTCATTTGCTTTTATATATTCATTTTATAGATTTATGAAGGTATTAAAAGGATATGTAAGAAATCGTGCATGACCAGAGGGTTGTATAGCAGAATGCTATTCAACCAATGAATGTATGCAATTTTGTAGTAGGTATATACCACAAGCAACAGATATTGGTGAGAAGCACAATAGAAATGAAGATATTGTGTTTCAAAATGTAGTGGAAGGACATCCCACATCTGCACCGACATTAAAAACGATTTCTATGAACATGCTACAGATTGCACACATGTATATATTGTTGAATAATGCACTAATGGAACCATACATTAAGTAAGTGGTTTAAATTAAAGTTGAATATAATGTAAATATTAGTTAAAATTACTAACATTATACATATTTGGTCATGTTGTTTTTATTTATATAAATTTTTATTAGCATACGCCTGGAAGAGCTTTAATAATTAGATTCCAATTTGTTAAGTAGACCAATTTTGTTGCAAATGATACATACTAGAGAATTTCCAACATGGTTCAGAAATAAGGTGAATTCACTAACTTATACGTTAATAAGTTGATGTTTTTATCTTAGTTTTTGATCCTTGAAAATCTAAATCGTAATCTCCCAAAACAGATCCTCGATGAATCAAATATCATAGATATGACCCCAACTTTAAAGCTTCTAGCACTCCGACCAAGTATGTAAGTCACATGTTATTCAAGTTATGTTGTGAATGGGAAACGATACTACATAAAAAGTAGTGAGAAAACTACACAAGATAGTGGTGTTTCCTTTGAAGCAAAAATTGTTTGTAATGAAAGAAACGACACTTAAGTTGTCAAGAAGATGGTTTACTATGGAGTTTTAAGGGAAATATTTTTGTTGGATTTCTTAGCATTTCGTGTTTCATTGTTTAGATGTGATTGGATACATAATGCGAGTGATGTTAAAGAAGAAGATGGGTTCCACTAGTTAATTTTAGCCTCACAAGCAATACAAGTGTTTTATTCTAGGGAAAATGATAACTTTAATTGGTATATTGTCCTAAGAGCACTTCCGAGAGGTTTTCATGATCTAGAGAAGTTTGATGAGCATGCTTATATGAAAACTGCACCTTTAGAAATGTCTAAAATTGATGTTAGTATGAATGATAGTGAGGATTATGCTTGGATAAATTATGAGGAATTTGTTGTAAACATGTAATGTTAGTGAATATAATCATATTTTCATATTTTATTTGCAATATCTATGTATACATATTGTTTGTGTTTATATTTGTGAGGAGACAGAGTCTCTGAAGTGATTGGATATGTTGTGAAATTACTGTGCTATTTACATTGCAGGTGAACTAAATTTTTGGTAAAGTTGAGAAACAGAGGAAACTCTATCAAAATTTTTGTAAAATGGATTAACTTTGTATCAATAATTTTATATATTGATAATGTTATCCATGTGTTGGCTACTAATATATATTATTTCCATAACATTTTCAAATATCGATTGAAGGAACATTGATTGGTCAGTCTTTAAGTAGCTCCAGTGGAGAAAAAAAAAAGAAGAGGAATAGGTCACAACCACTTAGATTATGAGAAAATGGCCAAGGTCAAAACCACAAGGATACAAATTAATGAAGTTGGACAACCAATTGAAGAAAATTCAGTGATCTACAGTTCAGGTTGTGGAGTCATTGCAACTCAGATGATACCTATAACCTATAGTAGCTAGGATAAGGTACCACAATATTTAAAAGATACAGTATGAGAGAATATAAAGATATACACTGGTTTCATTTATTTATAATATCAATGTTATATATTTATTTTTACAATATATTTAATTACTTTTAAACATTTTATAACTGTAGTTACGACTTGGTGTTGATGAGTCAATGAAAGTTCATATGTTAAAATCAATGAATAAGTGTTGGAGACACTATAAATGTAGAATAACAAAACAAATTAGAGACGTTCCTCCCGATCCTGATGCACACATTAGATATGAAATACTAAAACCAACTAACGTTAGTGATCAGGATTGGATATCATTTGTCAATCAGCGACTGTCTCCAGAATTTCCGGTAATCTTACAATTCATATTTTCAAGCTAGCATGAACACTAATGTTTATTGGATTTTAATTAAATTTTACAATATTTTTGGATACTAGTAAGTATTATAGCAAGTTGTCAAAGAAAAATCATACCCCACATACATCAAGTCGTAAAGGAATAACACGACTACGAGAAGATTTGATAAAAGTTTAATATATTGTAATGACTATATTACATGTGTATGTTTTTGTTTTTCAAAATTGTATATACTTTTGTATATATCAATATAAATGTTAGAGAGCGAAAAAAGTGACTGCGAATGAAGATCCCGGAGTGGATAAAGTTGACATTTGGATAGCCAGTCACAAGTATAAAGATGAAAGCGTAGTGAATGAGGAAACTACTGATAAAATTGTATGTTACATTATTTTGATTAATTATTGTGTTTATTGTATTATAAAATGTGTATAGTTTTTATTAATGATAATATCATGTGACATCATTTATAGGCACAAATGGAGTCACTACATCAAGAAACCTAACATTTAATTGGAGATGATGCTATCTCACAAGTTATCTAAAGGGATCCGACCTGGATTTTTCTTATTGAGACCCAAGCGGAACCCTCCCGACACCCCAACGGGAATTCTTACAGTCTTCTATCTGTGACTAACTTAAAGGATTCTGTGGAGTGAACCGGTGATAAAAGCTCATTTCATAACCATCTAAAAATTCAGGGTTGAAAAATTTTGGTCGTACAACAACTGTTTTTCAAACATTCCAACCATTTCAAAACACCGATAAATCAATATATAAATACTTCTAAAATCAGTCATTCATTTATCCACTTCTAATAGGGACCTTAGGTCCTCTTCACAATCAAACTCAATCATAAAATAAATAACTCAATTATAAAATAAAATAATTAAATCAGAATCCACATCAAATTTCAAAATATTTCATTGTACAAAAATTTCAAATATTTATATAAGATCTAAAACATATATTCACTTTATGCATGTTTATGAAACATCAAAAATATATACATGGATTTCACCATCCCGTCATCTAAAGGGCTCGCCTATCTTCGCGTTGTAATTTCACTCGCTCTGGGCATCTGTACTTACACCTGAGGAGGTTTTTTTTTCATAATAAAACAAGAAAAAGAGTGAGCTAACAGAGCTCAATGAATGTTATGTTTTTCTATTTAAACTTTACTTTCTAAATAACCTCCCAAAATTATTTAAAAGAAATCTTTAGTTCATAACCAATTCTATATCTTTGAAAACCACTTATTTTGTAAATTTTTATAAGTGATTTCAAAAGCTATTACTTTGAATAAGATCAAAATCTTTCATTATTTTTCATAAATTTTCGTAAAACGACTAAAGTGCTATTTTATGAATCTCACATATGATGAGAACCCCGTATATATATGATACGACACTCACAAACAATTGAATCAACAACCCCAAGAAAGTTTAATTCAGGAATAAATAAAATAAAATACCTTAACCTAATGATTAGCGAACCACGAACCAAGATAACAAAGACGCCACTCCCAAGAACAAGATAAGAATGGGAGAGATAAATCAAGTTGATAACTCAATAATCAATCCTTAATAAATTCTCAAAGTTCTTCAAGAACAAAGAAAGAACTAAAATTTCCATTCAAAATTTTGGCTAATCCCGTTTATGAAGTTTACATGACATTTTATAGGCAAAATAAATGAAACCCTAGCTTCTAAACATTAGATGGACGCCCTAGCCCCTTAGTACACCCCACTTGGGATTGAAAAAGCTAAGTTTAAACTTAAAATAATTAAATTTGACAGTCTAAAACATAAACTAATGACCCATCACAAAATAAAACAAATAAAAGTCTAATGTTATCAAAGTTTGATACTTAACAAACTAATTAATCAAACCAACTTAATTAAAATTAGCCCATAACTCAAATTAATACAAACAAATGAAACCAGCCCAAGTTGCCTTTAAATAGCCACCCAAGTCTTCAATATTTATGATCTTAGACTTGATCTTAAACTTGAATAATGTTTTGAAGCCTTGATGTCCTTTCCATATCGTCTAACCCTTGTTATGCAAGACTCTTGACCCAAATCTCTTTAGTTAGCTCATTTAGTGCCTCCTTCATTCTCTTAGCTCTACCTCTTGTCATATGCCCTCTGTTGATGCTTAAAAGATCATTCGGCTTGCTTCTTTGATTTCCATCAATCCCCCTCTTCTCAAAAAGATTTGTCCTCAAATCTACACCTGCATTGAAATCAAAAGGAGAAATATTAGAAACATTAAAGGTAGCACTAACATTATACTAATCTGGCAAGTCTATCTTGTATGCGTTATCATTGATGCGTTCAACCATTTGGAATGGACCATCTCCACACGGCTCCAACTTGGATTTCCGTTGCTCAAGAAACCTCTCCTTGTGCATATGCATCCAAACCCAATCTCCTAGTTCGAACACAACTTTCTTCTGCCCTTTGTTAGCTTGCGTAGCATATTGCTCGATCCATCTCTCAATATGTTACCTAACTTTTGCATGTAATTGCCTAACAAATTCAGTTTTCTTCGTCCCATCCAAGTTTGCTCTTTCCTCCATAGGCAAAGGTATCAAATCCAATGGAGTAAGTGGATTGAACCCGTACACAACTTCAAATGGCGAACACCCAGTAGTCAAATGCATGCTCCTATTATAAGCAAACTCTACATGTGGCAAGCAATCTTCACAATTCTTTAAGTTTTTTTGAATGATGGAACGTAGCAAAGTACCCAAAGTTCTATTAACCACCTCCGTTTATCCATCGGTCTGTGGATGACAAGTAGTAGAAAATAACAGTTTTGTTCCTAACTTTCCCCACAAAGTCCTCCAAAAATGACTTAAGAACTTTGCATCTCGGTCTGAAACAATACTCTTTGGCACTCCATGTAGTCGAACAATCTCTTTGAAGAATAAATCAACAACGTGTGTGGCATCGTCGGTCTTGTGACATGGTATGAAGTGAGCCATCTTTGAAAACCTATCAACCACAACAAATACTTAATCTCGACCTTTTTTGGACCTAGGTAAACCCAATACAAAATCCATAGAAATATCAATCCAAGGTTACTAAGTATGGGCAAAGGTGTATACAAACCATGCGGTAAAGCCCTAGACTTCAACTGTCTACATGTTATGCACTTATCACAAACTCTCTCAACATCTTTCTTCATGTGTGGCCAAAAGAAATGCTCATCTAGCACATCTAAAGTTTTCCTAACACCAAAATGTCTCATTAGTCCACCCTCATGTGCTTCCCTGACTAATAACTCTCTGATAGACCCTTGAGGAATGCAAAGTTTATTCACCATAAACAAAAATTCCTCATGCCTATAGAATTTTCCATAAGCAGTGTTCTCACATGCGACATACATAGAAGAAAAATTAGGATCATTCACATACAATTCCTTGATATGCTCAAAACCTAATAATCTTGCATTCAAAGTAGAAATCAAAGTATACTTACGAGATAAGGCATCAGTTACAACGTTTTCCTTTCCTTGTTTATACTTAATCATATAAGGAAACGTTTCTATAAACTCTACCCATTTAGCATGCCTCTTACTCAACTTACTTTGTCCTTTCAAAAACTTCAAGAACTCATAATCAGTATGGATTATAAATTCCTTAAGCCACAAATAATGTTGCCAAATTTCTAAGGCCCTAACTAAAGCATACAACTCCTTATCATAAGTAGGATAATTCAATGATGCTCCACTTAGTTTCTCACTAAAATAAGTTATAAGACGCCTATCTTGCATAAGAACAGCCCTTATATCTATCTTCGATGCATCACATTCTATCTCAAATGTTTTAAGGAAATGAGATAATGCAAGCAATGGTGCAGAACACAATGTATCCTTAATCAAATCAAATGCATGTTGTTGCTCACTACACCATTTGACACTCATACTGTTTTTCACAACCTCAGTTAACGGTGCAGAAATGGTACTAAAATCTTAACAAATCTTCTATAAAAACTAGCTAGCTCATGAAAATTGTGCACCTCAATAACATTCCTAGGTATAAGCCACTCTCTAATAGCCTTAACCTTTTCCTCATCTACTACTATCCCTTTTGATGAAACAACATAGCCCAAAAACACAATCTTTTCAGTGCAAAATGAACATTTTTTTAAATTAGCATACAACTTTTTTTCCCTTAACACATCAAGCACACAATGCAAATGCGTAACATGTTCATCTATGCTTTTGTTGTACACTAATATGTCATCAAAGTAGACCACAACAAATTTTCAATGAAAGAGTACAAAACATGATTCATTAGCCTTATAAAATTACTAGGAGCATTAATTAAACCAAAAGGCATCACTAACCACTCGTATAAACCGTGTTTAGTTTTAAAGACAGTTTTCCACTCATCTCCTTCTTTCATTCTAATTTGATGGTATCCATTTTTCAAATCAATTTTAGAAAACACACAAGATCCAAGCAACTCATCCAACATGTCATCTAATCTAGGTATGAGATGTCGATACTTAATTGTAATTTTGTTAACAGCTCTGCAATCGACGCACATACACCAAGTCTCATCCTTCTTAGGTACAAGTAGAACCGGTAAGGCACATGAACTCATGCTCTCCCTCACATACCCCTTCTTTAACAATTCCTCAACCTGCCATTGAAGCTCTTTGTCTCATCGGGGTTGCTCCTATAAGCTGGATGGTTTGGAATTGAAGCTTCGGGTATGAAGTCAATTTGATGCTTTATTCCCCTTTTCGGTGGCAATCCATCTAGCATCTCCTCAAGGAATACATCATTGAATTCCTGCAAAAGAGGCATAACAACACTAGGCAAAGAAACACCAATGTCAGAGTTAAAAAAATAAGTGTCTTTGTACAAAAATACAAACATTTGCTGCTTGGCTAGAAGAGCAACTCTCACATAGCTCCCTTTTGCAAAAACACTCATTTTCTTCTCTCATTTTCTCCTTTGCACTCAACCTTCTCACTTTTCGTTTGCTCACACTCTAGTGTTTGGTCACTCTTTCTCTCAACCTCACTAGTGTTTGAACTTTCAGCGTCTCTTTTTCTATCACTCTCTTTCTTTTGCTCACTTACTCTTATTCTCACTCGATCTTCATAAACCTGTTAAGGTGTTAAAGGCACAAGAGTGATCGTTCGTCCACCGATGGTAAAAGAATATCTATTCTTAAACCCATCATGTGTCACTTTCCTATCATATTGTCATGGACGTCCCAAAAGTAAGTGACTTGCGTGCATAGGTACAACATCACATAACATCTCATCCTTGTACCTACAAATAACAAAAGATACTAGCACTTGTTTCGTCACCTTAACTTCTCCACAATCATTCAACCATTGTAATTTGTATGGTTTAGGATACTTAGAAGTAGGTAAGCTTAATTTCTCTACTAACTCAGTGCTAGCAACATTGGTGCAACTACCCCTATCAATGATCATACTACAAATCCTATCCTTGATATGGCATCTGGTATGGAAAATATTTTCTCATTGTACCTTCCTTCACCTGCACACTCAAAGCACACCTAGCCACTAACAATCTCCCATCTACAAGATACGCAACCTCAACATCACTAGTTTCTTCCAATTGTGGCATCTCATCATCATCACTCTCACCATCAGTTTTTATGTCTCTATCCTCCCTCAAGATCATAACTCCCTTATTAGGACATTGAGAAGAGATATGTCCTCTACCTAAGCATTTAAAGCATTTAATGTCCCTATTTTTCTTTTGACTTTCCTCAGACTTGCCCTTATCGTGACTACCACCACTCTTCTTAGACTTAGTATCCTCAGCCTTAGGCTCGAAAGGTGTCTTTTCATCTTTTTTAGCCCAAGTCGACTTCCACGAGGATGTAGAACCTGAATTACTACCATACCGTGACATGGTACCCTTTGCTTGAGTTACCTCTCTACCTTCATGGCCATATGAATCATTTCCTCCACTTCGACATAATGTTGCAACTCCACAATGTTGGCAATGTCCCTGTTCAACCCTTGCAATAATTGAATCATAGTAGCCTCCCTATCTTCATACACATTGGCTCTAACCATGGCTATCTCCATCTCCTTATAATAATCCTCTAAACTCCTAGAACCTTATGTAAAGCTTGTCAATCATTGGTATAGTTCCCTATAGTATGAACTAAGAACGAACTGCCTCCTCATGACAACTTTCATGTCATCCCAAGTGTTTATAAAACATTCTCAATTTCTCCTTCTATTCAACACTAACTGATCCTACCAAACCACAACATAATCCACAAACTCGGTTGCGGCTAGCTTTACTTTCTTCTCCTCAGCAAAGTTATGGCACTCAAAAACTAACTCCGCTCGTTTTTCCCACTCAAGGTACACACTGGGATCTATCTTCCATTAGAAATAGGGTATTTTCATTTTTATGCTATTAAGATCCATATCCTGTCTATCATTCCATCTTCCTCTCTTGTTCCTAATCCCATAATTCCTATTATCCCTATTACCAATACCTCTACCTCCACGTCCACCTCTACCACCTCTAAAGCGGTCCCTATGGGCATTGAAGGCATTATCTTCGAATTCTAATTCATCTCCATGGAACACCCCAAAGTCATCCTCATACTCATCGTCACCACCACGTAATTCTGGAGTCCTCCTTTGTTGCCCTCTTTGCAAATCAGCTATGACCTCATCTTGTCTGTTCAATCAATCTCTAATGTCTCCAAACACCATGTTCATCCTCTCAAACTGTTGCTGCATTGCTTTGAGCACATTTGACTTATTGATCTTTTCTCCTCCTTCAATATCTTTTTCATTACTCGAAGACATGATTGAAACCTGCAAAGAATGTTAGATAGAAATAATCTTACAACACTCTCTCACGTGTTTCACTCTAATCCTTACGTGTTTATTACTCGTCACTCTTGTTTTTACTCAACACTCGTGATGTAACTCAACACTCCCTGTCCACACTCAAAGTTTTATCTCTAAGTTCTTTATAGAACTAATCGATTACACCAAGGTTACCCTTAAAGTAATCACCTTACTCAACAAGAAAAGAACACACGTTTATGAAAAGAAATAATATAACAAGAAAGACATTAAAGAAACAATGAAAACACAAAAAGAAATTACTTATGGTCAAAGTAAGAAACAAATGGAAACAAGATGATTTTAATGGACATAAATTAGGAATGATATAAAATTTGCCCCCTTCATTTAAGCAAGGACAAAATAGGAAGGAAATAAAATTGATTACTTTTATTTTGACAAGAATATAAAAGGAATGACACAAAATTGATTCTTTTAATTTAGGTAAGAACACAAATGGAAGGAAATAAAATTTATTCCTCTAATTTAAGCTTCTCTTATGTGTAAGATGTCCAACTAGAAAAGTAATAAAGTTTGTATTTCCTCCAATTAAGATTTTTCCTTCTTTTTATTATTATTATTATTATTATTTGCTCTTTTTCTCTGTTCTGTTTTTTTTTTTTTTCTGCTCTTTTTTTTTTCAATATAAGAAATCACTCACAATAAGGATTATTGGTAACTTGCGAATTGAGATGAAAACAACAAAAAATAAAAAATAAAAACAAAAAAACAAAAGAAATATGATATGAACAGTAACCAAAATGAACAAGAAAGAAGATGAACAGATCTGACTTTTTTTTTGTTAAATAAATCCTGAATTAATTAACCAAAAACTCTTATACCAAATTATGTGAACCCCGTATATATATGATACGACACCTACAAACAATTGAATCAACAACCCCAAGAAAGTTTAATTCAGGATTAGATAAAATAAAATAAAAAGAAAGAACATTGACCCAATGATTAGCGAACCACGAACCAAGATAACAAAGACGCCATTCCCAAGAACAAGATAAGAATGAAGGAGATAAGTCAAGTTGATAACTCAAGAATCAATCCTTGATAAATTCTCAAAGTTCTTCAAAAAATAAAGAGAGAAAACTGAAATTTTCATTCAAAAATTGGCTAATCCCATTTATGAAGTTTACATGGCCTTTTATAGGAAAAATAAATGAAACTCTAGCTTCTAAACATTATATGGACGCCCTAGCCCCTTAGTACACCCTACTTGGGCTTGAAAAAACTAAGTTTGGGCTTAAAATAATTACATTTGACAGTCTAAAACATAAACTAATGACCCATCACAAAATAAAACAAATAAAAGCTCAATGTTATCAAAGTTTGATACTTAACAAACTAATTAATCAAACTAACTTAATTAAAATCAGTCCATAAACAAATTAGACTCAAATTAATACAAACAAATGAAACCAGCCCAATTTATCTTCAAATAGACACCCAAGTCTTCAATATTTATGATCTTGGACTTGATCTTGAACTTGAATAATGTTTTGAAGCCTTGGTGTCCTTTCCATGTCGTCCAACCATTGTTGCGCAAGACTCTTGGCCCAAATCTCTTGAATCAGCCCATTTAATGTCTCATTCATTCTCTTAGCTCTAGCCTTTATCATAGGCCCTCCGTTGATGCTCAAAGGATCATTAGGCTTGCTTCTTAGTTTCCATCAACATATAAAAATTTTGTTTTTCTTTCTAAAACGTACTAATGGAAACCCAAGAAACTACAATCACATGGCGACTAGACTAGTGCCACTCAATGTAAGGTCACGTGCTGAAATTGCTAACGATGTTCACCGTGACAAAACTATAAAGACATCTCAACTACCACGCAACGAGAACTACCATGGCATACGTGGAGCAAGATAATATCCACACGTGCAGATGGTGACATGATTGACTCAAACCCTACACGCAGATGTTAGCAACACACAACTATGCCCTTCTAACACTAGCCATACACGTATAAGGTATTCCGACCGGGTGTGAATCTATAAATAGTCTATAAGGTTGGGTAAGTCATTAGCCGTTTAAATCTTCATGATTATATTTCAAATTTGTATTTTTCATTCTATAAGCATGAAAATTCTAAAACATTTTTCATTAAATCTCACTAAATTATAAGAGTTCAACATTTCTACGATTTCATGCTTATAATACTTTCTTTTAAACTAAAATATAAAAGCATTTCATAAATCCACAAGCTTAATAAAAATTCATTTAGAAATAATAATGTTTTAAAAATAATAAGCTAATAATGCATTTTACGTTCATAAAATAAATTTACACTCACATTAAAGCATACTAAAAGAAATGCATTTTTCAATTCATAAAATAATTTACACTCACAATTTTCTAGTTCACGGAATGTTCACTTTCCTAGCTTGCAATAATTTTCAATTTCGGGTAGCTTCATCTCCATGTTACCTACATATTTGAACATTCTATTTTTAAGCAACGTTGTAACTAAACTCATTTGTAACCTTTCCATCATAATCACATTCACACATACGGTTAGGGGTGTAATTGTAAGTTCAATTTACAATTCATTACATTTTCGTAATTACATGAAGTTTTATCGCAAAGTCACTATTTATATTCTAATGCATTCCTTTAAATTTCCAAGCTATTTTTTATCATCAAAACAGCCCCTAACATCTTTCGAAACATCCAAAATAATTTTTCATCAAATTTTTACACACTAATATCACACCAATATTCATAACAACTCACTCAAACTACTTTTACATCATTTTCCATCACTTTGGCCGTGACCTATCAAGCATCCAACACCAAATTTTCTCTTCAATTTTCATACCAAAACCACATGCAAATACATTTACATCATCTTAAGATTAGAACAATATAAACCTAAACATTATTTCATCACTAATCATCCAAAAACGTGTATCTAAAAACTACACAAACAACTCATGGAAAACTCAAAGTTTGTCTTCCAAACTAACCTCAAATGGCTAGATTTCCCTTCTAAGTTTATATATCCTTCATGCATGTGAGAAGAAACTTCAAAAATGGCTTCCAAACCTCACAAAATACAAGTTGTCATGACTTTTTCGTCTCGGCAGAACTGCAATCCTTCATTAGCCGAATTGCTTCTCCTTATTGTTTGTTTTGCTTGACCGAGTGTGTGTGTTGATCTCTTAAGTTGAGATTGCTAAAAATATAGCTTCCAAGTCACTAGAACAGCAACTTCTTACCTTGATATCTCACAGTAGAATAGCTTCACTTTCTTGGTGTCTTTCTCGACCAAAAACTGTATTCACACTCTCTCTTGTTGAATAGCTTGCTGCATGTGTAGAGAAACTTCAAAAATAGCTTCTGAAATTCACCCAAGGCTGCTGCATTTTGATCCCTTCTTCTCTAGGCTTAACTGTTTCTTTTCTCTTCTTGTAACCGACAACTCTCCCACTTAATCCCTTAGTGTTTCTCTCGACAAAAGAACACCTCCTCTCTTCTTTCTTTTGTTGACTGAGCTATGATAGTGATTCCTTTGTTTCATTTGTTTATTTGTCTTCACTTATATATGCATCATCTAATCCGTACACTTGTCATCCACTTGCTTATCCACCACAACACTTATCTTCACATTATTCATCAAATGTGACACTTGTCTCTCATGCAATCTTTCATTCTCTCATTTCTTGACACGTGTCCCATTATGCATTACTTTCAAGCTTTTCAATTTCCTAAAATGTCGTTCTCGTATTCGAAATCATTTCGGATCCATCTGAAAATCTTATTAGAACCCAATTTCGCATCTACAAATTTTATTAAAATTCGATTATTTATTCGGATCCAATCGATTTAAACTACTTTATACTCCTACAAATAAAATTATTTTCGATCCTATCCAGAAATTCTACTATAATTTAATTGTACATTCGGGTACTTAGATTATTTTATTTCTCTATGGAAATTGTATATGGTACTAAAATCGAATAAAGTACTTTCGTCCTATAAACTTTGGATCACTTAAAATCTTTTCAAATAGACTTATCTTTGATCCATCTCAGTTTCGTTAAACACTAGTACTAATTCCGGAGCTTTTGATTCATGTGGTCTGCCTTTCCAAAATCACTA
This sequence comes from Litchi chinensis, assembly GCA_019925255.1. Lineage (NCBI taxonomy): Eukaryota > Viridiplantae > Streptophyta > Magnoliopsida > Sapindales > Sapindaceae > Litchi > Litchi chinensis. The sequence goes on from CM034467.1 coordinate 11,153,422, forward strand.
TTCATATAGAAATACTATTCACTAAAAAAATTTTATTTCTTCTATGAAGAGGAAATTTTGGGTTTTACGGATTCGAAAATCACTATTCACTCGAAAATACTATTTATCCAAAAATACTATTCATCCGAAAAAATTTTATTTCTCCTAAATAGAGAAAATTCTAGGCTTCATATTATGGGTAAAAAGCATCAAGTAAAGTTCGAGGAATAGGTCATGGTGTAAGATCATCAGTTATACAAGCATCTGTGGTTGGTAAACAAAGCTTTGCATAATATCAACAACATGTTGATGGTGAGATGGCAACCATGAAGCAGACAATTGCTAATTTGACAAACTTACTCATGACTCATTTGTCCAACATAAATCAAGCTCAAGTATTGACATGTGTGCCTCCCACTTAGCCGGTGAACGACTCAACTTCTTTAGACACATGTTTATTTTTATTATTTGGTACTTAATATTTTTTTTTTCCATTTTCATGTTCTTTCACAAGTGGATATAATCATTTTTTCATACTTTTTTACCATGTCTGTGTTTGTAAATATATATATTTATATATTGTTTGCGTGAAATTTTATTGAGAAATATTGTTTTGGTTGGTTCGATTGTCAAAGATTTAAGAAGTTTGATAAATTGCAGGGGAATTAAATTTGTGGTAAGTTTGAAAAATAAGAGAAACTCTATCAAAATTTGTGTAAAATTGATCAAGTTTATATGCATTGTTTTATATATTGCATTTGTTGTCTATATATTGTCAAATAGGGGTACGTATAATTTTGTTTTCTCGATATCTATGTTTCCTAACAACAATGTTATTTATTGTTTTTGTAGACACAATATTCAAGTGGCTCAAATCTTATGAGATCTAGTAAAAGTGTTCAATTTGTTGATCCTTCAGCTAAGGTAAAATATATGCTGGATTTATATTATTTATTGATTCAATTTAATTTCATATATATATATATTTATTTAGATGTAAGTATTTAAATTTTTTTATAGGACTAAATATTTAAATTCTTGTGTATATAGTCCATATCTCGAGATTCCTCAAGCCAAGCTAGTGGATCAAACAACAACCAATGCAAATTATTAGATTGGATGGGGAAAGGAATCATGGTGGCTGAAGCAGAAATTGACTCAAAGGACCCCTATGCTAAAGTTCATCACCTCGAGCTTAGTCTAGATTTTTGGCGCGTTTCTGTCAAGAAAGTAATGGTTAGTATTTCACTACCTCGACCTACCAACGAGATACTAACTTTGGAAGATGCATTAAATTCATTTATTGCTTAGCTAGTAAAATATATTGTATCTTAGGATTATGTACTAAGGTTTTATTATAATATTTCATAATGTACGTTTAACTGTAGAGTATGTAATTTAAATGTTGTTAATATATTAAATAACATATATTTTTAGCATTCGATGTACATTGGTAATTTTATCGTAATATTAAAAAAAATCATCAATTTAATTTATTATTTTATTATTGTAAAAGTTTTTCCATACCGAGCAACAGCCCGAATGAATAAATTATCCATACCGAACCAACCCGGTATGGAAAATAATACATATACTGAGTCGAGCCCGAATTAGAATATATATTCATACAGGGTGGATGCCCGATATGGATAATAAATATCTATACCAGGCTGTTTAGTATGGATATAATGGGTTAACCCATATATACCTGAATCCATACCAGGTTAACCCGGTATGGATATCTATTATTCATACCGGGCACCCACTGGGTATGGATATGTGAGTATCCATACCGAAAGCAAGCATACCAAGCTGGCTACTCGGTATTATCCGGTATGGTTTGGCTTTTTTGTTGTAGTGACTCTATCACATATAACCCCATCCCATAAATAGCAATCACTATCCTCTTTCCAATGATTCATTTTTGAAGAAGTATCAAAGGAAAGGTGTTGCTTAAAGTGAAGCAAAGCAGAACCTTGGTCATGAGAACAGAGGTTTGCATGACACAATGAGTGCAAGACAACAAGTTGGAGGAAAAGAAGTTGCAAACACCACGTTAACCAACCCATTTTTATAGGTTATTTGAATATTATTGCAAACACCACGTTAACCAACCCATTTCTCAATCTTTTTACAGGCTTGTTTGTAAATTTTATTATTTGAATATTATTGCAGCTGCCACCCACTTGGCTAAATGACTACTCAACCAACAGATTGGTGTTATTAACTAAGCAATTGAAAATGGCCATAATCTTTTTCTTGTTCTTTTTATTTAGGAATAAAAATAAGACCGGTTTTGTCAATATATTATAATAAAATTAATTCTCTTAAAAAAATTTCATGATACTGATTAGAAAAAAAAAAATAGGATTGATTCTGATGTTTGACTACAGAAGTAGTTTTTTTTTTTTTTTTTTATCACGAGAAAAAAGTTTACGTAATTAAATGATGAAAAAAAAAGAGGCATTTCTACTTAGAAAATAATTTAATAAAATTATCATTTGAACTAAAGATTTTGATTATAATATAATCTTCTTTTAATATTTTAAAAAATTACAAGAGTTTACGTAAATAGATGTTGTATAAATGAGAATGAGAGTACATATGGCAGAGTTGAAATCACAGTATCTGTAATCCATCAATAATTTAGCACCTAAGTCTTGGACGATCAAGACTTTTCTATTGATTTTAAATGCTATCACAATCGATCTAACTCCCAAACTACGTAATTCTTGCAGTGAGTCAAAATATGTAGGTAAGCTACATCATAGTTTTGACCATTCTTCAATTGATTTATTGTTCAAGAAATTTCTACGCATGTATGTAGAAAATCAATAATCTCTACTAGTTGTATGACATTTATTTTTCTCCATTATTTAAAATGTATAATTTTATGTATTTATTAACTTGATGTGACAATTAATAAACCTAACTGCATATTTAACAATTAATAATTATCTTCAAAGTTGTTGAATATATCTCACAAGAATATTAACTAGTTCCCATAATTTAATATTTTATCTCGGGTAAGAGAAAACATTAAATAGAAGAAGACGAACAACATTGAAATAACAGACTATGTAGTTGCCTTGGTATAATCGTAGTGGAAATATCATGGAAAACTTCCTACCCTCTCTTGTTAGTCCAATGTCTATAATTATTTTCACTATTCAAACACTTTTGCAAAGTTGAACAGTTTTACATAGATTGCATTGTGGTTATTGGGTGTCATCTTGTTAGTTGTAATATCTCTAGCATATGTAATTTATTCAAGCTATAAATTATAACGCAAAGATGCAGCTTCAGAATTGTTGTCATTTTATTATTACAATTTTCTTACCGTCAATGTTGGGATTTAGTCGACCTAGAGATTCTAGGCCCAGACTATAGTTCTGATAACAAGAGACAATAAAAGTAGATAAAAACAACTAAGAATGAAAAGAGGAGAGGAAGAACAATGTAAAGAAAAGAATTTTATGTGGTTCAGCAAGTGTGCTTATGTCCACGGTCGTTACTCTAAATGATTTGGTAGAGTAACTATCTTACTCATATCCCTCCTCTCTAATACAAAGAATTTCACTCCTATTTATAGAGTGTGGATTTACAATTTGAGTGCAACACACGTTAAGAAGTAAATTATTACATCAACTGCTTTTCCATAACAATCATGACATTAACTGCTCTTCCATAGCAATCATTGCATTAACTACTCTTCCATAACAATGATTACATTAACTACTCTTCCATAGCAATCATTGTATTAACTGCTCTTCCATAGCAATCATTACATTAACTACTCCTCCATAACAATGATTACATTAACTGCTCCTTTGAATCTGGCACAAGATCGAGAAGTTTGAATCCGAGAGATTTGATCTAGCACGAAACCAAAGAGCTTGAGTTCTTCTCGGATTTGATTGCTACTAGCTTCTAGAAGATTACTTGGTACGAGCTCGATGAACTGACATATCACTTTCACGAGCTGAAGATGAATTAAGGTAGCTTTGGTCTAAGACACGAGCTGAAAGAGAAGGTAGCGAGCTCGACACTATAACCTAAGCACTGAGCTTTCTGGATCTTTTACTATTGGACTCAACCATTAGGTCTTTAGAAGTCCATTTATCCATGTCGCAAAAATGGTCATAACACTAGTCCCCTAGCTCTTAGTGCAATCTGTGGACTGGGAGCTAATCACACTGATTCAGATAGACCCTTGGGAGCTTAAGAGGCATCGCTTCGACTTCTGTCCTGTCTCTTCGACACATGGCGACTCTTCGGGTGACTGTATCACTAGCATGTCTCGTGCCATGCGTATTTAATGTGCATGTCTCTCAACTGACAACATGTGACGACAAAAACCACAATTCGCGCTGCACCATCATATTTAAGGCAGTTGGGCAGCCATCAGATTGAACGGCTAGGATTAGAATCCCACACCTTTAAATAAGTGAAGCCTTTTTATTTTCTCTCTTACTCTTGTCATTTTCAAGCTCAGACACCGCTAAAGTTTCTTCTTTTCTCGCTTTGTCTCTGTTTTCTTCTCATTCTCATGTCAGCGCTTTTTGGCTTTAAAGCTAGTAAAGATCAATATCTTCGTTCAAACGATTGAAGAGTACTGCATTCACAGTAAGTCTTCACAACCGACTCCTGATTTTTTGTGTGTTATATTGTATTTTCTGAATTTGAAACTTGTTTGAATGCTTCATGCTCTTGTTTTAAAATGCTTTGTCATTGATTGTGACTTTTTGTTTCCTGTTGAATTGATCATGTTGCTTGGTCATTCGTGACTTGTTTACTGTGTGACTGTTTGTCTTCGAACTATGTGATAAATGACCTGTAGAAGTAGGAACTGTAACACCCTCCACCCGATTCCCATTCGGATGAAAACTCGAGTCGGAGGATGCTACCTTTATCGGTTTATTAGTTATTAATTTACATATATGTCCTATAAATTTTTTTTTTTTCTCGAAAATCCGACAAAATTTCCTCTGTTTTTCTGAAAAACCCAAAATTATAGAAACCTGCATATTTCAAAAGCAAACACTTCTAAAATACATTTGTTTTCTCAACTTCCAATTCGGATCCTCCGTTTGACTCCAAAATCACTTCACCACACAAACATTTATAAACACAAACTTTAATAAAAATTATCCTGATTGAAATTAAACACTAATTAAACGATAAATAAAAGTTTCTTTACAAAATTACTTTACAAACCTAAAAACTTTTTCTACAAATTATACATCATCATTTATAAAATATCGTAAATCCATATACATATATATATGCATTTCTAGATACTTTAACACCACTATACACTACTAAACGAAGAACTACCGACTATGGAGGGAATGTGACTCGTGAAAAATGCAGCAGATGTCTTCTTGTCAACTCTTATCTACAGCGCCCAGAATTTCAACCTACGCGTGAAAAATCCAACGCGCTAAGTATTTCTACTTAGTGGGTGTACACTAAATTTAAAAGCCATAAAATTTTCTCACACAATCATATAAACTCAAAATTCCAACATTTCCAGAATTCGTAGTATAACCTGATTAAAATTCACCGTATTGTCAAACAAAATTCCATAAATCTCAAACTTTCATTATTTCATAAAAATTATGTCATTGTAACACAAAATTTCACAATTTTCAAGCTTTTATCAAAATTCATAAATAACTCCATTTATTCATAATTGCACGTATACAACACATGAAATTCGTTTTCAAGTATATCAAGAATCAAACTTTCAAAATGCTCAAACTTTTATTAAATTTCACAAATAAGTCATTTTATCAACAATTGCACATATAAAACAAATATTTTAAATTCCTCATTTCACAAAAATATATCATAGTGTAACACAACCTGTTTTTACGTTTTTCTCAAAATACTAAAATAATACGTAAGGAATTTACTTTATTAACAAAAGCACATATAAACCACATAAAAGACTTTTCCAAACATTTCAACACGATACCTTCAAACTTGTATGTTAAATCACAACGACAGCACATTATTAACAAATACATATATATAAACACATAGAAATCATCTTCGAACATGGTTACACGATTTTCATTTAATAGTTTTCTCAGTGCCCTTTGTAAACTCTGACACGATACCATGGACTGGAAATCGGGTTTCACGTATCCCCCGGCATCGGACACTCGGTGACTACCCGCCGGAGTACGTTTCACATATCACATAAATTCTGGGACCGGACACTCGGTGCCTCTCAAGGTCCATAAATTTCATCTCAACATATATAAGCAAATCGGCGCAGTACTGCTATAATCACCCTATTGGCATGCCAACTACCAATCCCCACCTACCAATGTTCAGGTTTACTCGGGCCCTTATAATTTCATTTATTATTAAAAATTTCATATTTTCACAATTTTCCTTTCTCAACAAAAATTCTCATTCGGAAAAACTCAGAACTCTTTTTCAGTCAAATTATATATAATTCTCATTTATTCAAAACATCATAAGACATCATTTCTCATTCAAAAGTGACTCATCAATCTCATCAAAATCGTTGTGCCCTTCTTCCGATATACATTCGGTCAAGGCACTAACGTATTCGTTTCCTTCCATTTCTTTTTCATTTTCATTCGAAAGTTATTAAAAATCACAATCCAATACCATTTGATAATAAATAGTCAAAATAATTTTCACAACTCCTTTTAATTCCACATTCGGTCAATACTTTTTCTTTCACAAAATTTTCCAAACTTTTTCATTATTCAATGCCACAAAATCATTCATGCTAAAATTCACACGTAATCACGAAATCAATTTAATTAAAAATTGAACATAACGCACTTTTTCACAAACTTTTCAAAATTTAAATATCAAATATTACAAAAATCATTCATAACATAATTCGCACATTTTCATGGAATCAATTTAATTAAAAAGCAATAAACTCATATACTAAATTAAATCAAAATCTCTACTAATAAAATAAGTTTTTAAGATAAGTGTACACCAACCTTTTGGGCGCTTTCTGTAGCATATCCACTCATCTAACTCATCTGATTTTCTTATCATCCTAGATCCACCCTAAAATCACACATAACTTAATCTATAACTCATAGAAAAATAAATTAATTCTCTGAAATCTAAATTCTATAAAAAATAAACTTATAATTTGAAAAAATTGAGCACTCAAAAAAAAAAAATTTCTTCTTCCCGGCTTCTCCTTCTCTCTAATTTTTCTTTTTCTTTTCTGCTTCTGCTGGCCGAATGGCCTCTGTTTTTGTTTTTGCTTCTAAGAAACTATATATATATACACCCACATCCTTATCTCTTTCTCCACCGCCTCATGTCAGCCACTCTTCATTTATTTATTTATTTATTTATTTATTTCTTCTTTCTCAACCGGCGCCACACACACACACACACACACACATATATATATATATATATATATTTTCACCACTCGGCAGCCTTTGCTTTTTTTTATTATTAATTTATTTATTTATTATTATTATTATTCTTTTCTTTCTCAACACCAACCACTAACATATATATATATATATATATTATTCAAATGATTATGGCCCACCACCTATAATTAATATATATATACATTTATTTCAATGGATCCCATAACTTAATATTATTATTATTATTTTATTTTAAAAAAAAATCAACTCACCGGTTGATTATATATATATATATATTTCTTTTTTAACACATGTAAAGTTTCATTTTGAACCCCTATTACCTTTTTCTTTTTAATCCAATTTTCTTAATTTCTTTTAAAAATATTCTCCAATAGGATATTTGTCCACAAACTTTTATACTTCTAAAATTAAAACTGAACCAAATTAATAACAATAAATTAAATCTCAATTAATCGCTTAGGTCCAATTAGATCGGGGAGTTACAGAAATGTCATTGTACATATATTTTACAATTAAATATAATCATGTCATTTTTAACACCTCATTCCTTTTTTTTTTTTATCACTTAAAAGTCACAATTTAAATCTTAAAATTTACCACACTATCTTTTTAATTTATACTCAATTTATAATTCCCTTATGCCACATGTTTATCATTTCTTATCTCTTCTGATTTGTCTTTTTCGGGATACTCGGATTCAGCTTTTCTGGAAGTTTCTCAAAATCCTTTCAAAATTCACCGGGGCCTATATTCGGACTGCTTACATACTCTTGGTAATCTCAGTTACTCTTAAAAGTCAATCCATGCTCTTTTCGAGCTCTCCGTAAATTCACTAAATCGTATCCAGCGATTTCTAAATTGATTTTATTTCCATCCGAATCACCTTCGAAAATGTCATTAGAGTTTCTAAAATACTTCATGAACATTTTAACACTCATTTTGACACTTCTCTAAATTTTTAGATTTTTTTTTAAAATCTTTCTGAATTTCCGATCGGATCTGAAACTGCTCCATTTTACCTCAAACGAACTCATTTTTAATCCATTTCAGTTTCCTTAGACTCCATACTTAATTCGGAGCTTTTCGACTTCGAGGTCCGCTTTCTAAAAAACTCACTATTCACACGGATGTTATTCCGTCCGAAAATACTGTTCATCCTAAAAATCACTATTCATCCTGATATATTTTCATTTCTCTTAAATAGAGAAAATTCGGGATGTTACAGGGTCGTAGTTCTAGGTGTCAAACCATTTGGCCTGATGGCCTTACACACTAAGCCCCCGCTGCTTTCAGCAATCTTTATGGCAAAGCCACGACCTGATGTGTAAGAGAGTAGATATAGGAATCTCTTACTTTAGTTCACTAGGCTTGGTCTACTTTCAGTGTCCTGACCCTTATTCCTTATTTTTCTATAGATGTCAAGTCGTACACGTCGTAACTAATGAGTTGATGATGCTGATGAAACTTCCAGCTCTGAGGACCAAACAAAGCAACAAATTAGGATTACGTAAAAAGTGGCCTCTCAAAATGGTGAGGTCGTAGAAGAGCCTGTGGAGCGTGTTGATCCCCCTACGACTTAGCCCCCTACTAAGGGATGGGCAACTCACGAAATTTTCTACAGCCAAAATTCGAGCATAAACCTTCGAGACTTGTTAATCATAGCTGAGGAGTTCAATTTTCCTTTGGGATGTCGTGCCATGGTCCCATCTATCCACGACCACGTGGCTTATCCACGTAAAGGATTTATTGCAATAAGCCGTCAGCACCTAGAGTATTGGCTTAGGTTCCCAGTCCCTAGTTATCTTATAAACCTTTTGAATGACCTGACCCTTGCTCCTTTCCAACTAACTCTAAATTCTTACGCCCAAATCACCCCTTTATCTATCATTTTTATTAAGAATAAACTATCATTTCCAAGTCTACAAATTTTCCATTGTCTTTATAACTTTAAGGGCACCACTGGTTGTAAAACAGAGAAGCAAGATGGCTACATTACCTCTCAACTCGCAATTCTTCCTTCAGAGAGTTTCTACCCAATAACAGTGGTAAGTCTAACGTGAGAGACTACAAATCCCATTGGTTTTACCTTTCTTGCCCTTTGTTTTATAATCTTAAGAATTTTTCATTTACCCCTTCTCCAGGCACGTGTGACCTCACCTCGTAGGTTATCTTTTTTTTTTTTTTTTTTTTAAACGAACTTGTTTTGTTTTACAGACGTCACCAGCAGCAAAATCAGACTCACAGACGAGGAGTCAACGGCATTAACAAAATTTGCTAAGGTCAAAAGTCTGCTAGATGATCAGCTGCCAGCCGACTACTAGCTGCGAGCTTATGGCCTTACCCCGCAGATTGACAACAAGCGTCTAAGCATTAATCGTAACCTCGAAGTTCGTGAGAAGAAAGAGGTCACGTCAGTCTTTAAGGCCTTTGAAGAAGGAACTTCTAGCCCATAAAAAGACCTCTTGAGATGATGGTTGAGTTGGACTTGTTGGCGCCACCACATTCCCCTACAAATAAGCTCGTAGAGCTTGAGCTTGATGTCATGATCGTGGACTTCGCCCCAATATCCTTTCATCCCGTAGAGCCTAGCCAAACTTTAAAAGATACTACCCAACAGGTAGCATCGGGACCTACAGCTGCACTTCCTCCCAACGCCAAGACTACGATGGCCTTTAAAACTCAAGCCTCCGAGTCGATGTTTGTGTCGGGGAAGAAACCAGCAGATAAAACTACTCCCAAGTAGACGAAAACTTCAGTTGAGGGGAGCTCGTTTGCATCAAGGCCCGGACCCAAAGACAAGGGCAAAAGCATAACCTAGCCTCTACCTCTCAAACGCCAAAAAGTTAGTAAGGAAAAGGAGATAATGATTGGATGGGCTTCAAATGAACGAGCTAAGGAATGAGTTGAGGAGTGATCTCAGGAGTTCTCAGTAGAAGAATTTTTGGATGACCTCTTGGACTATATGCCGCAGTACTTGAGGCACGACGCCTAGAACCAATATAGGGAGGATCTGGTGGGTCAAAAGCTAATAGGCTATGCAGCTCGCCATTGAGTATTGGTAAACCTTAACTCACTTCATTACTATTTTTTAATGTCGTTTGTTAGAATACTAACTTCGACCTTCTTTTAGGCCGCCATGAGTATGATGAAGCTGCTGAGGGTGATCACGACCTATGAAGATGAGAGGGCATCTTATTTGAAGCCATTCAGAAGGAGTTCAAGTCTAAAAGGGAGAAGGTGAATGATGAAGTGAGCTTCTTCCAGAGGGAATTTGAAAAAGCAAAGAAGCTAGCTGAAAGCCTTGAACGTAAGTTGAAAACTATCGAGGATGCTCTGACCCATGAGGTGGCTCTTTAGGAGAGCACGACTTTAAAGTTCAATAAAGCCGATGAGGAGTTGAGGAAAATTAAGAGCGAGCTAAATTCTGCTTAAAAGCGAGCTGAGGCTATGAAAAAGAAAGCTGAGACTATGGAAAAGAAAGCTGAGGCTATGGGAAAAAAGACTAAGATTGCAGAGAAGAAAATTAAACTAACTCAACAAGATACAACTGTAATTAGGCAGAAGCTCGTTAAGACCCAAGAGGACATTGCCCAATTCGAAGATCGCACCTAAGCCTTTGACACTCAATGGCATAAAGATGCTACCTCGAAGACCAGTAGCGCATTCTTGTACACGCGTTGGAAACAACACCTGAACATGGACTTCTTGTTTTTTAGGCAGAATATAGTTCTAGAAGTCCAAAAGTACACAACTCTCATTACCAAGGCTCAAGGTGCTCAACAGAGTGTTGCTCCCCCAACTCCTCAAGGTATTGTTCCTCAGGGTGCAGCTTCTTCAACAACTTAAACGATAACTCCTTAAACTCCTCCAGCTCCTCAAGCTTCTCAGGGTCCTCCAGCTCCTCAAAGTCCTCCAGCTCCTCGAGGTCCAGAGGAAGCCTCACAAGATCAGCCTTCTAATAATGCATCTGATCAAGCTTAGGAAGTTTTTAACTTTTGTTTACTATAATTCTAGAACTCTTCCTCCTTTTGTGGGGATTTTTTTAATTTATTTTTTCATTGTTCTATTGAACTTTCACCTCGCTGACCGAGGTCGTAATAAATTCCTATCTTGCAATTTGCTCATTTTATTTTTCCTGAGTATAAGAGGTGCATTACTGAGTTCACAAACCAATGTCATTGAATTAACATGATAAATAATGAGCCACAAGCAAGCATTGTCGAACAATAAAATAAGTATATCGTAATTGATCGTAATAAGGAACCGGGTCACAGATATTAGCTTAAGGTTAACTTAGTCGGGCCTTTAAGGAAATAAATGACAAGTGCACACAGGTTGTGTATACATATTCCACGAAGTGTTTGCTTAGGCACACCTTCTAGAGCTTAATAATAATAGTTTACGGGTTGCATATGCACCTTCCAGAGCATAAGTGCTTATAGGTCGCATTTGCACCTTCCAGAGCATGAAGGCTCACAAGTCGCACATGCACCTTCTAGAGCATAAAGGATAACAGCTCACAGGTAGCAAATGCACCTTCTAGAGTGTAAAAGATAACAACTCATAGGTAGCAAATGCACCTTCCAGAGTGTAAAAGATAATAGCTCACAAGTAGCAAATACACCTTCCAAAGCGTAAAAGATAATAGCTCACATAAGCACCTTCCAAAGCATGTACTCACAGGTTGCATATGCACCTTACAGAGCATATGGTGTCTACTCTAATGGGTTACAATAGAGTCATATTGAAAATGACCCAACATGATAATTTTTTGCCCAGTAAACTAGCTCCTTTTCTGCATTGAACATATAAGAGGTAATAGCAAAATATGCAAAATAACTCATTAATAGTTATCAAAATAAATTATATAGGGTTTTAAGAGCGAGCTAACAATCAAGTGAAGTATAGGCGAGGTGCTCTACGTTCCACGTGCAGGGACCTTAGCTCCATCATGTTGGTCCAATGGTAGACTCTATTTCTCAGGCTTTCCTTAATGATGTAAGGGCCTTCTCAATTCGGGTTAAGCGTCTCATCATTAGCTTTGCAAGCTTCCGAAAGGATTAGGCATAAGACAAGGTCGCCTATCTTGTAGTTTCGAACTCGGACCTTTCTATTGTAATACCTGACAACCCTTTGTTGGTAAATCGTAACCTTCATACGAGCTTCTTCCCTCGATTCCTCAAGCAAATCTAAGATCGTAGCGAGTAATTAATCATTATCTTCAGGTCTGAACATAACCCTTCATTAGTTGGTGATCTCGAACTCTACTAGGATCATAGCTTCTGATCCATATACCATCGAAAAAGGGGTCTTACCGGTGGAACTGCGAGCTGTCATTCTGTAAGCCCAAAGTACTTTTGTAGTTCATCTACCCAAGCTTCCTTTTTTGCCTCTAGCTTGGTTTTCAAAGTCTGCTTAATAGTCTCGTTTACTGCTTCGACCTGACCGTTGGCCTGAGAGTGGTCCATAGTTGAGAAGCTTTTTACGATTCCAAGATCCTTGCAAAACTTGATAAACTGGTCGTTGTTGAGCTGAGTTTCATTATCTGTCACGATCTACTGAGGGACCCCAAACCTGTAATAATGTTACTCCACACAAATTTTTCTATTTTTGTGGTGGAGATCTCTGTCAGCTCTTTGGCTTTCGTCCTTTTAGTAAATAGTCCACAGCGACCACAGCGTGCTTGCACCTCCCATGAACTGCCGGTAGAGGTCCAATCAGGTCCATCCCCCAAATCGCAAAAGGCCACGAACTCACCATGTGTTGGAGATAAGCTGGTGGAGCTCGCAAAACCTTAGCGAACATCTAACACTTGTCACATCTTTTGACTAAGTCGATGGCATCCTACTTCATAGTAGGCTAGTAGAATCTGTGCCGAAATGCTTTTTGAGCTAAAGATAGGCCCCTAGCATGATTCCCGCAGTGGCCAACATGTATCTCTTTTAGCACGACCTCGTAGTCTTGGCCATCAATGTATCTTAAGAGCGGAGCTGAGAAACTTTTCTTGAATAACATGTCTTCATATATGCAATACTAATCTACTCTAGCTCGCAAGCGGCGTGCCTCCAATTTGTCATTCGATAACCTCCCGTCTTACAAGCAGTTCAAATTGGGCTCATCCATAAGTCTGGATGGACACCTATAGCCATTATCATGTCTTTCTCTTTTGTGCTTGGGGCTGGTAGGAACTCCATTGAGATGGCTCCTAAAAAGTCTGCATCTTGCATAGTCGCGAGGCGAGCTAATGCGTCTGCATGTGAATTTTGAGTTTATAGGATTTGATTTACTTCAAACTTTTGGAAAGTTCCAACAGCTCTCAAACCTTTTAGAGGTAGATAGTCATCTTGGACCCCTTTGTTTGATACTCCCCTCGGATGTGGTAAACCATGAGCTGAGAGTCATTGAAAATTCTTATCAGCTTAGCTCTCATCTCTTTTGCCAGAGGGAGTCCTACGAGCAGCACCTCATATTCAACTTTATTGTTAGTGGCCTCAAATATGAACCTTAAGGCACTGAGAATTTTGTGACCTTTGAGACTAATTAGCAATACCTCAGCCCCAACTCTTCGCTCATTAGATGATCCGTCCACATACAATTCCCAGGTCAGGCCATCAGAAAATTTAGTCTCTTTCTCTACAGGTCATGTGAACTCTACGATGAAGTCTACAAGAGCTTGAGCCTTAATTATCGATCCAAGCCTGTACTCAATGTCAAATTGTATAAGCTCTATAACCCATTTAAGTAGTCGGCCCGAAATGTCTGACTTCTGGAGGACCTGCTTCAATGAGTACTACGTGAGGACTTCAATTTTGTGAGCTTGAAAATACGAGCGTAGCTTTCTTAATGCAACTACCAGGTAATAGGTCAGTTTTTCCATTTGCGAGTAACTAGTTTCAGTATCAACAAAATACACAAGAAGTTGTGTCTTCTCATCTTCTCGCACCAAAGCAGTACTTAAGGCATGCAGAGATACCCCAAAGTATAAGATGAGCTTCTCTCATTCTTTTGGCTTAGATAAAAGTGGAGCTCGGACATGTATTCCTTTAACTATTGAAACGCCACCTCGCACTGCTCAATCCATTCTAAGTTTTTTATTTTTTTCAGCACATCAAAGAAGGGAATACACTTGTTAATGGTTTTAGATATGAATCTGCTGAGAACTGCAACCTAACCATTAAAGCTCTATACATCTTTGACCCGAGTAGAGGACCTCATGTCAATTAGCGCCCTAATTTTCTCGGGGTCAGCTTCGATCCCTCTGTTATTCACTATAAAACCAAGGAATTTACCAAAGGCCACTCCAAATGCACACTTAAGTGGGTTCAACTTCATCTGGTAGTTCCTCGGTATTTGGAACATTTCATTCAGGTCGCACACATAATCAGTCGTCTGTTTGGACTTCACCAGTATATCATCTACATATACCTCCATTGTCTTCTCAATTTACTCTAAAAATATCATGTTGACCAGGCACTGATAGATTACCCCCGCATTCTTTAATCCAAAGGTCATCACCTTGTAACAATGTAGGTTTGTGGTTTGTGATGAACGAGGTGTGCTCTTCGTCTTCTGGGCTCATTGGTATTTGATTATAGTTCTAGTAAGCATCCATGAAACTTAAGAGATGGTGGCTAGCTGTTGCATCTACGAGCTAGTCGATTCTCGGCAAATGGAAACTAACTTTTGGACAAGCTTTGTTGAGATCTGTGAAGTCGATGCAGGTTCTCTATTTTCCATTTTTCTTCTTTACCAAAATGGGATTAGCTACCCAAATTGGGTAGTAAGCTTCTCTAATGAACTTGTTTGCTAGAAGCTTGTTTACTTCATCTTTTAGAGCAGCATAACGCTCCAATGTTATTGGCCTCCTCTTCTGACGAACTGGTTTATGATGAGAATCAATGTTTAGCTTATGCGACATCACCTTTGGGTTAACTCCACCATATCCTCATGATTCTAGGTGAAAACATCCAAGTTAGCCTTCAGGAAATTAGCTAGCTAAGTCTTTACCTTATGAGGCAGATATTTTCCCAGCATGAGGCATTTTTCAACATCTACGTTGTTGACCTGTACTTCCTTGAGCTCTTCCACGGGGCCTGTCGCCTTATCTACATCCATTTCTCTCGGATCCAGGTCATGATTGATTCCTTTCTCACTCATAGGTCACAGATCCCCACCAAACACCACATTGACCTTCTTTCCCTTAGCCCCCATCTTCACAGCATCTTCATAAGATCACCAAGCTAGGTGATATTCTCCTCGCACACACCCCACTCTGTTAGGTGTTGGAAACTTTATGGTGAGGATCTTCGTCAAAGTTACCATGTTAAGATCGTTCACGGCGGGCCTTCCCAGAATGACGTTGTATGCCGAAAGGTAATCAATGATTAAGAAATCTGCCAAGGTGGTAGACTGGTGACCTGAATCTCCAAAAGTGAGAGGGAGTCTGATCCGCCCCCGTGACTACATCCCCCGTGAATCCATATAGAGGCTTTAGAGATGGCTCCAACAGCTTAGACCTCAAACCCATCTACTCGAAGTAACTTTTGTACATTACATTGATCGAGCTGTCAGTATCCACCATGATTCTTCGTAGCTCAACATTGTCAATTCTGGCCCAGATGACCAATGCATCATTGTAAGGCCAATGAACTCCTCTGGCATTTTCTTCTGAAAACACGATGCGGTCCCAGGCTATTCTGGCCTTCTTCGTAAGTCATTTTATTCTGCCATGGCCTGTGAGCAAGACATGACTGGCCTCGCGCACGTAACGCTCGTGCTATCCATTTGATGTCCCTATGATGTGAAGCCCACCATGGATTGTAAAAATGGTTCTTACCGTAAGCGTATAGTCTTGCTCGAGGGTTAATTAGGCTGCTGTTGTGCTGGTTGCTGAACTTGTCGAGGACGCTGTTGTTAAGGTCACTGATCACAGGTCTCACTACATATTCCCTCAGGCGACCTCGTCTGATTAAGTCCTCGATTGCGTCCTTCAGCTCCCAGCAATTTGAAGTGTTGTGTTTGGTTTCATTGTGGTAGGCACAAAACTTCTTTGAGTTCCAGAACTTGTTTAGGAGATTTGTGGGGGTAGACTTCCCAAAGTCCTAATTGTTTCTCTCTATTGCAAAAATTCTATCTTGCGTATTCGACAGGACACTATACCTTTCATATTGTCCTCGATGTGGAGGTCGCTCTCTCTTAGGCTCATGTCTAGCTCGTTTTGCCACTTGGTTTGTAGAGCGATTCCTCTGGTCACCATTTCATCACCGCCATGATTTCTCCTTTTCCCTTGGTGGGAGCTGCCTGCTTTGCTCCGCTGGTTATTGAGCTTCTTTGGCCAAAAAACCTCTTCCCATCTTATCTCCTTGGTAGCTCGCTCGTAGAATTCACCCAGATCCTTTAGTGGAGACTTATATATACTCTCGTAGAGCTTTCCATCATTTTTGAGCCCTACTGAGATTGTTGTTAAAACATCGTCATCCGAAAGACTCTCTACATTGCTCACCTTATTCCTGAATTTGGTAATGTAATCCTTTAATGATTCATTTTACTGCTGAAAGATTATAACGAGGTGACAAAGTGGCGTAAGTTACCTCCTCAATGCCCTGTACTGGTTTATAAACCTTATTTGGCATTCTTTCCAGTTTGTTTATACTACGTGCTTGGATACTTCTCAACCAAGTTCTAAGAATTTCCCGTAGCGTCACTGGGAACACATGGCACTTTACCGAGGGATTGGATGTCTGTAAGTCCATTTGTATATTAAAAGCATCCAGATGATCGTAAGGGTCAGTATCCCCATTATAAGGTGGAATGTCAGGAAGTTTGAACCTGAGAGGCAAGGGCTCTGTCTTGATCTCCCTACTGAACGGGGCTCTCTCTTTATGTTGCTCTCCCTGATTCTGGGGTCCAGGTCGTGCCTCCAGCTGCTAAACCCTCTGTAGCAGTTCTTCCACCATCGGGTCCTAGGGCTCAGATCGCCTTGTAGAGGATTGCCTACTCCCGCTCTCTTGCTCGATTGAGTAGCGATCTCGCGACTTGCATCCCTTATGAAAACTTTCTGCCTAACGCGGACCCCTTCGTGGCTTGTACTCGTCATCATCACGACATGTGCCAGCTCGCTCATGCTCACGACTAGTTTCCATATGGCAACTACCATCATAGCTTACCCCCACTCTTAAGCTTGCAGGGGGAGGTGTCACTTCTCTCTCGCGAGCTCGTCGTCCACCTCCACTTGAGTTTAAGTTTGAGGAGCAGATCGAACCTTCTAATAGCAACCTTTCTCTAATCGCTCCCCCCTCCGAAGTTGAGACTTCATTAACTGATTGCTAGTGGGCTTCTCCAAAGGGTGCAACCTTAACTTGTCTCTGCACAGCTTGGACTTGAACCTGTGCCAATGCCCTAACTGCATCCGCCAACAGCATCACGGTGTTCTCTAGGGCTTCCTAGCATATCCACGATTGTGGAAGTACCCATCGCAACACCTCAGACCGGCAGAGTGTTTTGTTAGTACACATAACCCTCGGACTATTCAACCACCACATCAAAGCTTTTGGTCGTTCTTCCTCTACCCATGGCAGTTGATCGAGATTCAAATAACAATAACCAAAAAATCTCAGAGTCGCAGTTGGGCCCTCATTCTAGCGCTAAAATGTCAACATCGGGATTTAGTCGACCTAGATATTCTAGGCCCAAACTGCAGTTTTGATAACAAAAGGCAATAAAAGTAGATAAAAAAAAAAAAAAATGGGAGAGGAAGAACAATGCAAAAAAGAGAATTTTATATGGTTCAGCAAGTGTGCCTACATTCACGATTGTTACTCTAAATAATTTGGTAGAGTAACTATCTTACTCATATCCCTCCTCTCTAATACAAAGAATTTTACCCTTCTTTATAAAGTGGGGATTTACAATTTGAGTGCAACACACGTTAAAAAGTAAACTATTACATCAACTGCTCTTCCATAGCAATCATTATATTAACTGCTCTTCCATAATAATAATTACATTATCTGCTCTTCCATAGCAATCATTGCAATAATTGTTTTTTCATAGCAATCATAGCATTAAATATTCCTCCATAACAATGATTACATTAACTGCTCTTCTGAATCTGGAACAAAATTGGAAAGCCTGAATCCGAGAGATTTGATCTGGCACGAAACCAAGGAACTTGAGTCCCTCTCGGATTTGATTGCTACCAGCTTCTAAAAGATTACCTAACACGAGTTCGACGAGCTGACATATCATTCTTGCGAGCTAAAGATGAAGCAAGGTAGCTTTGATCTAAGACACGAGCTGAAGGAGAATGTAACGAGCTCGACACTGTGACCTGAGCACTAGGCTTTCTGGGCATTTTACCATTGGGCTCGACTATTAGGCTTTTAGCAGCCCATTTATCCATGTTATAAAAACAGTCATAACACTTACAATGGTGACAAATGTTACTGATTATGCTAGAAATAGAAACGTGTTAGAGTATTTTTCTCACCATGTTGTATATTTTGATAATGCATAACTTTGACATAAATAAAACTAAAAACTACATAATTTTCCTAACCAGCAAGCTTAGCTCATCTTACTTGTGTTTATTAAAGCCTCATTTCCTATTCACATCTTAAATCATTGAGAACTTGTTTTTCAAATAATTAGAAAATACCAATCTCTTTCATGGATGAATCAAATCCTAGTTAAAACTTACAAAGTACTTAATGTACTAAAAATAGATGACTTCTAGTAAGTAATTGTTTAATATAATTGAAATATCAGTTTATTTGTCATAATATCAATAAGTTATCATATAATACCAATCTTGGTCCTTTAATATTTTAGGAAGTCATAAACCTTTTCCATTAGGTGATAAATGCAAAGTCTAGCAGAGTTTCAACTAAAAGTAGTAAATACATCACAATTTAGCACCAAAGTCTCGGTTGATGGTCATCCTAGACTTTCCTATAGATTCCAGTAGTAATAGTTACCAATAAAGTGGTGCCAAAGCAATTTGAAGTTCAAGAAATGGTCTTACAATTGACAATTATACTACACAGCTAGGGATAATAGAGATATCATTCACAATAATCACTCTAATGATGTCATTAGACTTTGGTCCTCCATTATTGCATGTGTCTCAAATATTCCTACAGTAGCACATTTTGATTATGATTCTTTAGAAGTGTATGTATGTAATCGTGATTGCCCTTATGCTCCAGTAGAGGGTAGGGCTAAGAGGACTGTAGCCATCGATAATGTAACTCTAAGCCTTCGTCTATGAAGACTTCATGTAGATTTAAGATGTCATAAATACTAATGTAGATTCTCCAATTTACTAAACTAAATAGAGGCATATATTAGCAAAATGAATTTTTCATTTAAATGGTAAGAGCATGTAAAATTAGAAGTGTGATTTATAAATTTAATGTGAAACTATAGTGTTGTCATGAGGAATAGGCTAGAGGATTAATAGCACTAGGCACATCTTACTCATACAAGACTTGTCTATGGATTTCCAAAGTGGGCCAAAGCAATTCGATGAAACAATATATGCGGATCCTGATATTGACTAGATTAATTAATGATGTATGAAATACAATTTGTTAGATAGTCTCACATTGGTTGAAAAATGTGAATTTATATTGATTCGTAAGGTAAAGGTAAACATCCACTTATGAGGTAGCTTTTATAGTAATGTTAAACCCAAAACCCTTTTATAACATGGTAATAGAGCTGGACCTTTTCAACGATAGGTTGGGCTTTGTCTAAGTTACATGACTCAAACTCAGTTACATAGATGCAAGTACTATTGAGTGAGCATGCTGCGTTTGAGGAATGGTGTTAGATAGTTTCACATGGATTGAAAATAGAGAATTTGGCACGTGAGGAATGGTGCTAAATAGTTCCATATCGGTTGAAAATGGTGAATTTATGTTGACTTATAAAGTGAGAGTAAACCCTCTACTCATGAACTAGTTTTTGTGATGGAGTTAAACTCAAGACACTTTTCTAACACTGTTATCACTTATCACATTAGCTATTCTTGATTTTCTTAGCATAAGATTTCATAGAAGTTTTGAGAAAGAGATCTATATATATAAAAAATTCAATTACTCTCTAATCAAAATGTTCATTTTATTTCATCAATAATTTAGTACCAAGTCTTTGTCTTTGAGGACTTTGCATCATATTCCAACATTCATATCATTGCAGAGCAAATTTGTATTATATGTAATTATATGAAAGCTATATAATTTAACCCCAATACATAGTAGTATAATAATCTAATACATTTTAGAACGTCCCTAGGCTGATGAAAGTAGCTAGTTGAATATTGACATTAATAAAACCATAATATAACAAGTAACTTATATTCACTCTGAAAAGTCCAATTTTAATAACTTGTTTGCTTCTCTCTTCTTTTCTTGAGCTGCTACCATTGTCTTTGATTTATTGTTGTTTGTGGTTTTTGGAGAAGAAGAATTGTGGTGAGTCAAGGGTTGTGGGCTTAATACACAAGACAAGCCGAAAGGAGAAATTTTTGTGACCATGTTGTAAACCACATTGTATCTTTTACTATAAATGATATAATGAGGGAAAATGATAATAACTCATATTATAAATTGAATGTATATTTTACCACAAATAATTGCGTTGAAGATGAAAATAAGTATTACAATTTTTTTTTTTTTTTTTTGGTAAAGGTGTATTCATATTCAAAAAAGGTGATGAT
This sequence comes from Litchi chinensis, assembly GCA_019925255.1. NCBI lineage: Eukaryota > Viridiplantae > Streptophyta > Magnoliopsida > Sapindales > Sapindaceae > Litchi > Litchi chinensis. Next base: position 11,174,536 of record CM034467.1, read on the forward strand.
GTGTCATGAATATAAATTTAAAATTCCATGATAACATTGAAGATGTTGTAACTTTGATACTCTCTAAAGAGGAAAAAAAATCAAGAAGATTTATTGAAAATTGACACCAAATAAATTAAGGTATGTTGGTATAATATAGACAACTTAAACTTCTACCACAAATATGAAATGATAGATCCACACGACTTGATATAATAAGATGGGATGTGTAAAAAAATAAAAAAGGTTGGAGTTAAGAGAGTAGAAATTAGGGTAAGATACTAATAATTATTATTTTTTTTTAAAAAAAAAAAAAAAGTGTTAATCATGCAGGTACAAGTCAATATCCATAATCAATCAATAAATAGATGCAAGAGAAAAAGAAAGATAAAAACCAATAAACAAAGAAAAATTTTCAATTCAATCCTTGACGTTTAACAAAATATTTCCTTTTTTTACTCACTTATGCATTTTCAATACTCGTCATCCCTAATATTTTAGATATTCATCAATTTAGTTCTACTGACCAAAAATTGACAATCAAACATGATAGAAGTTGCATAAAGATGGATTTACTCGTAATTGCAATTAGGATAATTAAGATGACATAATTGCCCTTTTAAAAAGTTGATAAGTACAAAGTAAGAGTCTCTATTGTCACAAAAATACCATTAACCATTTTCTAATCGATTTGTGACACATCATTCAATCAAAATTTCTTGAAAAAAAAAACAAAAATTATGGAAAATAAGATTTAAAATTAAAAATCTGATTAAAAAATTCAATGATTAAAAAAATTAATTTTAATTTAAAAATAAAAATAAATAAAATAAAATTTTAATCAAAATAAAATTAAAATAAAAAAACTTATAAAAATATATTTACTAAAAAAAAACACACAACAAAAAATCCTAATTTCATTCATCTGAATCAACTTGCTTCAAATAAAATAAAATAAGATAAAGAATTAATCAACCCAAGTTTCCTATACATTCAACAAAAAATTTTAGATACCATCTGAACCTTTATCATCATTCAAAAATAAAACCCACAAAAAATCCAAATTTCATTCATCTTCATTTATCTAATCAACCCAAATTTCTCACTCATTTGACAAATATTGATGAGACAATGTCAGGAAATGACTATGATCCGTGACCCAAGCAAGAAAATAGTATAGTCATCCTCTCCTCCTCCTCCTCCTCCTCCATCGTTGCTGCAGCCATTGGAGTTCACTCTCGGTAGCTTCCTCTCTGGCCTTATGGCGGTGCCACGTTCAATCCTATTCTTTAACGTGTTCCCCATCGTGTTACATGAGGCTTGCAAGTTAGATAGGGTCGTTGTTGGCCAGAGTAAGTTAAAGTAGTCGTCAGTCCTACTCTTCGATGTATTCTTAATCTCCTTATTATCGCCTCAGCCCTCGCTTTAAGGTGACCGCCTCACCTTCCAAATGCATGATTTTTTAGATTCACTTCACAAAAAGGTCATCGCGCCTCACCTCGCATTTTAAAATATTGATTAATGTTGCAATTATAGTGACTACTGCTCACTAGTTTTGTTTTCAGTTTTTGTTTCTTTTATGTGGATTTTTTCAACCTTTGAAATTGTTATTCATTTTAGGTGTACAATAATGTCATGCAATTATATTCTACAAATGAACAAAAGCATGTGGCAAACAATGTCCTTTTGGTACTATATGTGTCTAGTAATGCAAATGATGACGTTTAGAAAACTATTAGGCCAATTTGAGCTTGGTAAAATGATGGTTTTGTTTAGAATTACTAGGTGGTCAGTTAATTAGGGAAGAAGATACAATGTTGTTTACAACATGATCAAAACAGTTTCTTCTCTAGGCTTTTCTTGTGTTAAGCCTAGAACACTTGACTCACTACAATTCTTCTTCTCCAAAAACCACAAACAACAATAAATCAAAGATAATGGCAGTAGCTTAAGAAGAGAAGAGAGAAGCAAACAAGTTATTAAAATTGGACTTTTCAAAGTGAATGTAAGTTACTTGTCATATTATGGTTTTATTAATGTCAATATTCAACTAGCTATTTTCAATAAATCTTCTTCTTTATTATTATTATTTTTTCTCTCTTTATAGAGTGTCAAAGTTACAACATCTTCAATATTATCATTGAATTTTAAATTTATGTTCATGACACATCATCACTTTTTTGAATATGAATACACCTTGGCATATTATGGTTTTATTAATGTCAATATTCAACTAGGTGTTTCAATAAATCTTCTTCTTTATTTATTTTTTTATTTTTTGTCTCTTTATAGAGTATCAAAGTTACAGCATCTTCAACATTATCATAGAATTTTAAATTTATATTCATGACACATCATCACTTTTTTGGATATGAATACACCTTAGCCAAAAAAATAATAATAATAATAGAAATACTTATTTTCATTTTCAATGTAATTATTTATAGTAAAATATACATTCAATTTATAATAAGAATTATTATCATTTTCCCCTTGACGTTTGAGGAATCGTCATTTCCCCCTTGATGTTTGAAAAAACATCAAAATACCTTATGTTGTTATATTGATATTAAAAAAGTAGTGTTTTGACATCATCAACCCTTTAAAAATATAAATTTAATCTTCACTTTCATCATTGTTAAATTAATTAAAATCTAAGTGAAGATTAAATTTATCTTTTTAAAGGGTTGATGGTGTCAAAACACAACTTTTTTAATATTAACATAATAGCATTGAGTATTTTGATATTTCGTAAACATCAAAAAGGAAATGACGATTCCTCAAACGTTAAAAGGAAAAATTATAATAATCACAATAAAATTGAAGAAAAAAATCAATTTTAGACAAATATGAAAACATGGATTTTAATAATTTTTCCAAACAAAAACATATTCGATCGATACTAGTAATAACAATTCAATAACTAAATTAATTAAATCGAATTTTACATTGCATGAGATTGAATTGATATCTTTTTATTCATAAATTCTTCACCACTCAATCTTCCTTGCTATGACTTTTCATAAAAGAAACTATATGCGGACACAATCTCGAAAAATCAAATCATAAAATCTTTTCATAAAAAGAAATTATAAAGAAATCAAAAAACAATTTGCTTGATTTCTTATGAGGTGGGGCACCAATATTGTGTTTTTAATCGATGGAAGTTTTTGGTTCAAGTAACCAAAAAATTCTCTCTTTAGTTATTAACATAAAACACCCTTCTATAATAGTAAGCTAAAGTTTTTCATTTTAACAAAAAATCCAATTTCCTTTTTAAATTGAAAGATTTGGTTTCTATCCAATAAATAATCAAATTTCTTATTGGTTTGGAACCCTTTACTTTTAATTTAATATGGAATCTAATTCCTATTAAATTAGAACTTCTTTAATTTAATTTAATTTAATATGGGATCTAATTCCAATTAAATTAAATTGCTTCTTTATTTTTAATTTAATATGGAATTTAATTCCTATTAAATTGAAACTTCTTTAATTTAATTTAATATGGAATCTAATTCCAATTAAATTATATTACTATTTTCATTAATTAATTAAATAATTTTTTATTAAATTAAATAATTCTAAATCATAAATAATTTAATAACATCATTTAGAATTGAACATATAACATCTATAGATAATTAAATAATTAACAATTTATCAAATAATTACATATATTTAAATAATCAAATTATTTAAATAATTTGTAAACATGTCCATAAATTTTATATGTGATGGTAATAATTGGATAATCCAATTATATATTCTTTTTCTTTCTTTATGTGGTTGTGAGCTAGTACAGGGACCAAATGGATTTACAATTTAAACTCCAATAATATCAAAATTATTAATTAAACTTTTTCATTAAATAATTTATTATTATTAATCTTAGAGTTACTCCACTAAAAATACAAGGTTATACTATCAAAATTATAGATATTTTACACAATCTAAATTTTTAATATCCAATATTTTATATGGTTCTATCCTCCACAAGTAGTTCATAATTAGAGGTAGATCATTAAAGTTCATTGTACCTCTTTAATTATATCTTGTTCCACTAAGTATTATTGATTCTCTAATAAACGATATTTTCATAACAACTTTTGAATGTATCTTTTCATTTACTCATAAACAGAAAGTTGAACGTTTTCATTGTTTAAGATCTAAATCAACATTTAAAAGAACTACCCATCTACTTTTCGCTAGGAGTGAATTCTATTATTGTATAGAATGTTCTTAGTCATTTATTAAATCACATCACTAAAGTACGAAATTTATTGACCATAAATCTATAACAGTTTCATCTATATAAATCAAAATATATAACTCAACAAACAGAAGTTCATAAAACATTAAGATTAATCCATATACAATCATCTATTCAATAAATATAAATTTTTTTGTTTAACAGATATTAATAATAAATTCATTTTTATCGTAATTCAGTCATATATAATCTCTATTACATAAGTTGTCTATATATTCATGACGCTACATGAACGATCCTAGATAAGATTATCGTATCAAGTACGAAATGAACTACAGTTGTAGATTTACCATAAATAAATAACCAAGTTTGGTTTGCTTTCTGCGAACTCTTTAGATTATTGATTTCAAACTAAATTTTCTTGTATATAATACTTATAGATTTAATTTGATATTACATAAATAATTATGGATATTACATGATATTCATATGAAGTAAACATTTCACAAATACACATTAAATTGAATAAAATAAACATATTTTATTTATTATTTATTTAGACATTTATAAATTATAAGTTTTTGGGGCACATACCCTAACAAAAACATGTATTAATTATCTCTCCTCATATTACTTATTGATTGTGGACTCTTTGAGGAAACAATGGACAATTTCTTTTTTAAATGAAATCGTTTAATGAAAATTTTGTAGTTTATTTTGATGGGAAAAAAATGAAAAAAAAAAATGAAAATTACTGGCTAGGATTTTTAGGAAAGTTTCTCAATAAAAAAACTCATCTTCACAATTTTTATTTTTATTTTTTCCACTTCATTTTCATAATTGAATTACATAATTGCATTGAAGAGCTTTTTTTCACTTGATTATCTATTGATCTTATATAACAACAAATTAGGTTCGAATGAAAACTTATATTGAAGATGCTCTTAGTCATGACCAATTCTTTCTATATATATATATATATATATATATATATATATAACATGAGGTTTGATCTTTAAATTAGTTGATGTCTTTTCTTTTCACATATCTAATTAGAATTTAAGTTCCACGGTACACATTTATCCTCATATAGAACGTTTTTAACTTATTGTGGAAAATATATTTCATCCGGTATTATAAAAGTAAATTCTTCATTGATGCATAATGATTAGTCTCCACAGTAGAGCAGCCTTCTAATCATGCATGTCGGTAAATATTTCAATTATGTGATATTTATAAAAAAAACCCCCTGAGAAGCAAAATAATAAGAAAATACCTCAACTTTTTTTTTTTATTAGGGAAACTACCCCCCACCGTTAAAATCCGTACAAACCGTTAAAGATTTCCATCCACAATTGTTAAAAGTCCAAAATGTCCTCAGTTTTGATAAGTTGATGAGAGGGATATTATGAAAAAACCCCCCTGAAAAGTAAAATAATTGGAAAATATCCCCCCAAACTGAGGGCATTTTAGACTTTTAACAATTATGAATGAAAATCTCTAACGGTTTGTATGAATTTTAACGGTGGGGGTAGTTTCCCTAATAAAAAAAAATGAGGATATTTTCTTATTATTTTACTTATCAGGAGGTTTTTTACAAATATCCCATTCAATTAATCTTTGTACGTCGGTGAACATTTCAATTATTCTTTGTTCCTGCCTTTTTTTCTTTTTTTAAATCCGACCCGAAAATTGATCCGACTGTGTACAGACCCGTATCCGTATGTTGATAATCGGGGCAATAGCACGTGCCGTACACTATTTGGATCCCCGTTCCTTGGTGCAAACACTTTTGTGGAACCCAACATCAGGCAGGTAATTGCAGTTTCAAATTCAGATTCTCAAATCTCAATATAATACACAATCTCTCTGGAATCATTTATAGCTGTTGCTGGTGGTGGCGCTATTTTTGTTGAGTAAGCTTTCAATTTTGCTTCTGTTTATCTTGTGTGGTGCACTTTATCAGCCTTTTTCTTTTGTTTCAATGATGTTTGTTGAATTTTGATATCTTTTTTAATGCTCAGCTCTCACAACATCTGGGTTTTCTCTTTTTCTTCAAATTGTTTCATTAATTTTTGGAAATTTTAGGTTTTGGAGCCTTAAAATGGACATAGTAAAGCTTGCTTTATTAAGGGTTTTGATATTAGGGACTAAGGTTCATGAGCTTGTTTTGAATGTTTCTATGGCTGAATAATATGTCCAATAAGTGGATGCATTGAATGTTTTGTTATTTGTTTCTGTATATGACTTGTTTAACATTTGCGTTAACTCTATGGTTTCTTTTGGTTTCAGGGTGCTTAGGTAGATTAAGTAAACTCTAGGACTGCCCTCATTTGTTTTGACCCCAGAGGATTTCAAGTAAAGATAGTAACCATGTCGGTCACAGCGGGTGTTAGTGATACTATTATTGCTATTAGGGATAAGCTTAGAGGTAAAATTGGGCAAACGAAGGTGAAAAGATATTGGCCTGGTAAAGCCCCTGAGTGGGCAGATGATATTGATGAAGATAATGATATTAGGATGGCAAGGGCAGCTGCCCTTGAGAAAGCTTTCCCTAGTCAGGAAGATTCAGATGTTGTCAAGAAGGATGATCCTAGGCTACGTCGTTTGGCTCTGAGTAGGATAGACAATCGTGATGAGGTTAGAGCTGATCATAGACGTATTCGACAAGCTGAGATTGTTTCAACTGAGGAAGAGGAAAACAAGAGGCAGGAAGGATTGGATATGGAGGAAGAGGATGAGGATGCGTTGGAAGAGAGAAGGAGAAGGATCAAAGAGAAGTTACTTCTAAGGGAGCAAGAAGAAGCAGCTGCTCTCTTACCAGAAGAAGAGGAAGATGCAATGGAGGAAGAGGAGGAAGAGGAATCTGAGTATGAGACTGACTCGGAAGAGGAACAAACTGGTATTGCAATGTTGAAGCCCGTGTTTGTACCGAAGTCGGAGAGAGATACGACAGCTGAGCGCGAGCGGCTTGAGGCTGAAGAGCAGGCCCTTGAGGAATTGGAGAAGAGGAAATTGGAGGAGAGGAAGGTGGAGACAAAGCAAATATTGGTTGAGGAGGTCCGAAAGGACGAAGAAATTCTAAAGAATATGGAATTAGAGGCTAATGTTGCTGACGTGGATACTGATGATGAAATTAATGAGGCTGAGGAGTATGAGGCTTGGAAAGCGAGAGAGATTGCTAGGATAAAGAGGGACCGAGAGGTCAGGGAGGTAATGTTGAAGGAGAAGGAAGAGATTGAGAAGGTGAGAAACATGACAGAGGAAGAGAGAAGGGATTGGGAGAGGAGGAACCCAGAACCTGCTCCACCACCGAAGCAGAAGTGGAGGTTCATGCAGAAGTATTACCACAAGGGTGCTTTCTTCCAATCAGATGCCGATGACCTTTCTGCAACTGTTGGAGCAGATGAGATATTCCACCGTGATTTCTCTGCCCCAACAGGAGAAGATAGAATGGACAAGACCATATTGCCTAAGGTCATGCAGGTCAAGCACTTTGGTCGCAGCGGGAGGACCAAATGGACCCATCTTGTCAATGAGGATACAACTGATTGGAACAACCCGTAAGTTTGAATCCTCTATTCTCCACTCCTTTTGTTTTTGGCGATTTGGATGATAAAATGTTAGTTGTAATTATGATACTAAGTTTAAGAGCAACTTATGCAATTATCAATTTCATAGCATATCCTAATGAGTAGAAAAAAGCAAGAGAGAAATATACCAATCGTTAAAGAAATAAGCAAGAGAGAAATACTAATCAAATCCAAGAAGTTGATTCTATACCATAAGCAATTAATGTCTTTCTCTTGCTTGTATATAAAGATTTTACCATTTCTCCCTTGCACGGAACAGATATCATACCTCAAACCAATTTAGGCATTTAAATTTGTTTTTCTAGCCAAATACCGATTTTTTCCTTACTGTATTAGAAAATTAAAATTCAATCTGTGGCAGAAAGAGTTTATGTTCTAGATATTTTAGATAGTCAGGGATATTGCAAATATTGTTGATACTTATGCAGTTGGAAAACTTGCATAGCCGATAACTTAAATAATTCTAATTGCGAGGTATTATTGTTCATGGGATAGAGTTTTTGATTTAGCATGACGTAATATAATGCTTTTTCTTTAATTTCAATCTTACACATATGGAATTTTTTGAAGCAAGTGTTACAGCAATGATGAATTTGCTTGCTGCATCATTATTTTCCTTGGAAGTTTTCTGTTTTGACCTTTTATGGAAAAGCCACTGTCCATACTATCAAGACGTTGATCGATGACATGATCTGTAGAAATTTTAGGTAATACATCCTAGTTGTTTTGTGATGCCAACAGATAGAAAGGTGGGAAAAAAATGTGATGTTGTGACTTGGTTTGAGCTTTGAGTTGTGATATTTGTTTCGATAACAAATAACATTTGCGTTGTTTATTGTGCAGGTGGACATACAACGATCCTCTTCGGGCCAAGTACAATGCAAAAATGGCAGGAATGAATGCACCTATTTCTAAACCCAAAGGAAGCAAGAAGTTGAAAGATCGGGAGTCTCGCTAATCTCCGTATCCTTTAATATTAGAAATCAATTTTCATTTGCTAGTGAAATAGAGGAAATCTTTGTTTTATTTTATCTTCCTTGGAAAATGTATCACCTTTCGATATGATTCTTATAACATTTACAAGAACGTGATTGGAAGGCTGCTATTAATTGGATGAATTTTTTGTATCTTCCTACATCTCTGAATGAATGGTTGATTTGCCGCGCTGGCTCTATTGAAGTTTTTCTCGTCTCCCGCTCATGTTGCGAACCATAGCATTTGCATACCTTGATAATTGTAAAAATCATATCAACTTCATGCATTGGAAAAAAACAGAACAATTTCGTGCATGAGAGGCAAGTAGTCTAAATCCATTGAGTATAATATATCCAATCCAATCCAATTAGATTATATTGCATAGTATAAATATTCAATTATATATAATTTTCATACTGATTTGCAGTTGTATCTCAACATGGCCATGCATATTAAATTGTGCAAATATTAAATTGTATGCTAATATTAAATTATGTATAATTTTCATATGATAAGATATGATTGCAATTATATTTCAATATGACCGTGCATATCTCTTGTAATTATATGTCTACATACTGTATATATCCATCAGTAAAGTAGTTGAGCATTTGATTTTCATCTTTGTGATAAAAGTTTGGTGTCACCTTTATCTATTAAATAGCAGAGTTCGAGGGGGTCCTTACCCTAAAGTGATAATAATTATGTTCTTAGCCATACTTGTAGCAATTATTCTAGCTAGGTCCCGTGCCCTTCTGAGTTCTAACTCAATTGTTTTTAATTTTAAATTATATAATATAGTCAATGTCAATTGTGAGTGACTGGGTTACACTCAATATAATCATAGAATGTCACCATGGTTTCGTAATTCCTACAAAATATATATGTGAATTTGAAACCAAAGATGATAAATTAAAATGATTATCAGAGCCCTAATTAAACCATTTTGCAACAAATTTCCGTGTATAGTTGGCCATCACAAAATCCAATGATTTGTAGGGAATTGCAAGAGACAATATCTCAATAGTGGGGTGTAAGGAAAACGAATATATTGATGCATATAACATCCAACGGCAGAGGCAGAGCCCAAAAAAAAAGAGTTGGTGCCAAATTAGGATTTCTCTGTGGATGCGTGGCTGAAGTTGAGTTATTGGTGCCATGTAAAATATGCACTTATTTTGGAGCCCACAAGTACACATCGGTTCCGTAGTCAGACTGCGGAGAGACTTTTCGCTTTTCGAATGTTGGAAGAGTCATGTCCTCTCACGACGCTCATGTTACGCGTGAGGGTATTGTAGATGTACTGATTTGGGTAACATCTAAATCAATTTTTTCAATAATAACCTTTAAATTAATTATAAGAATGAGTTATTTAAAAATCTTACATTAATTAAATAGTGATCATTAAAAATTCTTATTGATTAACCTTATCTAAACTTATAAAGTAATGAAATCCATAAGTGTTCACTATATCTCGATAACATCTAAATCAATTTTTTTAATAATCACCTTTAAATTAATTATAAGAATGAGTTATTTAAAAATCTTACATTAATTAAATAGTGATCATTAAAAATTCTTATTGATTAACCTTATCTAAACTTATAAAGTAATGAAATCCATAAGTGTTCACTATATCTCGATAACATCTAAATCAATTTTTTCAATAATAACCTTTAAATTAATTATAAGAATGAGTTATTTAAAAATCTTACATTAATTAAATAGTGATCATTAAAAATTCTTATTGATTAACATTATCTAAACTTATAAAGTGTTATGCCCATTTTCTAGTTCGGTCCAGATGGGCCAGTACATGCTTATTTAATTTAAACAGGAAAAAGGGCCCAGGAGGCCCAAAGGTGGAACCAGCAGCTGCAAGCCCAGACCGTGAGGCCGTCCAGGTCGCGAGCCCGCAACAATTCCCAAGACGCCTCCTGCCAGCGTTTCCAGCTCATGGAGCCCGCGAGGTCGCTCAGGTCGCGAGCTCACTGAAACCTCCAGATCGCCTTATCTCTTCTCCAGCGTGCATTATCTGGCTGACCAAAAGATTTATCCAGGAGACATTTTTACTGTACAACAAGCTTAACATACGAAAAAAACTGTCACTCTGCCGGAATTACTGGGGAGTGGCCGTAGACGTAGGTGCAGTCACCGAACCATGTAAAAATCCTTGTGTTTTCTCTCTTCCTCTCCCTCTCTTTCTCCTTAACTGCTTGCTGATTATTTCATTAAATCTAACCAACCACCAAGTCCGACATTCCTTCACCTGAATTAATTACTACCAACCTAGAACTTCATTAATCGATCATTTACTACCTTTCACTCAGTACAACCGACCCTTAATTACCGAGTTCGCCGTCTGGGCCCCATAATCTCTAGTTGACCGTTTCCGGACGTCAACATCTTTTGGCGCTAGAAGGAGGGCCCAACAGCGATCTGGTAATTTCCAGTTAGTTATTACTTCATTTTCATTTGTACTTGTCTACCATGGCTAGGATCAAGGCAACGAGGAGTGTTGAAGTAGCAGAGGAGCGACGTGAAATCCAAGAAGAACAGAGCGCCTCACCTTCAGGAAACGAGGTCGCTCAGGAATGGCAGCAGCGCCAGCAAGCTCTGGAGGATGCAGTGAGGGAGTTGACAACAACAATGAGGGCGTTGGTGGAAGTCCAAGCCCATGCAGTGCCAAGACAGGTGGACGCAGCACCTTCAGGCAGAGCTCGCCGTCGACCTTCAGAAGAAATACCAACTCCAGAAGGGGTAGCCGTAAGGGAAAGGTCGCTGACCGAAGGATCAGCCCGCTCCTCGAACTTGCACCCAAGGAGAGCCAGAGAGCGGAACCAAGAGCGGGAGATCCCACCTCGCCAGAACGAGATAAGGGCGAGGGCGAGTATCGAGGGCGCCAGGCGTGAAGAGGGCAGTCGTGGGCCAGAGCGAGTCCGCGGATACCGTGCAGGTTATGAGCCCGAGCCGCAGAGGGCAGCCAGACGCTCAGAAGCTCTCGATGAAGAGGGCAGGTCACAGAACCGTTACTTTGGGGAGCAGGAAAGTACCAGCAGATGGAACCTCAGTCGGCGATCATTGACCCAGGACCCAGTAGTAGAAGAATTGTTGCAAAGGGTCCAGCAGTTGGAAGCTCGACCTGGAGGCCAGACTAGGGAAGAGCGGGACAATCGCCGGGTACCATTCATCCGGGAGATCGAGATAGTGCCCTTATCAGTGAAGTTCAAGCTCCCCAATATCCCTCCATACGGCGGCAGGACGGACCCTTATGACCATTTGGACGCTTTCAATGTACAGATGGATCTTCAGACAGACGACCCGCTGGTCAAATGCCTAGTATTCCCAGCTACTCTAGGGGACGCTCCGCGAGCTTGGTTCAACCGCCTTCCAACCCGCAGCATCGGAAGCTGGAGAGAATGTCAGAAGAAGTTTCTGGACCAATATAAGGCATTAAGGAAGCAGCTCGCGCCAGCCTGCCACCTCGCTACCATTTTTCAGAGACAGAATGAATCCCTGAAGGATTATATTACTCGATTCAGAGAGGAGGTGAGTAATGTGGAAACGCCCTCTGACGAGAGTATTTTAACAGCTATTTCTGCAGGGCTCAGGAAAGACAGGAAGCTGTACGAAAACATATACAAATCCCTGTGAAGGATCTAGGGGAGTTCTACGAAAGGGCTGCTAAAGAAGTCAGATGGGAAGAAGCCTTTGGGGCTAAGAAACCCAGTGGTCAGCGGGGTGAAGCAAGTGGTTCTCATCGTGAAAAGAGGAAGAATCATGGTAGTGATAGGCCAGGGGAGCCGAGGAACCAGTCGGCCAACGTTGTGGCGAAGCGAGCTAGGCCAGGGCCGAGGATGGAGAGGCCCCGACGTCCGAACCGGTATGACAGCTATAGTGTGTTATCGGACAGGCAGGACAGGATCTTCGCCGCGGAAAGAAACAGGGAGAACTTCGGGAAGCCACCCCCGACTGGACCCCCTAACCGACGTCGGGACCCGAAGAAATACTGTGCCTACCATAACGAGAACGGGCACAATACCTCAGACTGCTGGCAGTTGAAGGATGCTATAGAGGAGCTCATAAGACGAGGCCGTCTGGGAGAATATGTAGTACAGCCCGCTGGTAGGCGACCTCAGCACCAACGACCTCAGAGGCAAGACCAGCAGCCCGAGCAACAGCAGCCTCAGCGAGCTCAGGAACCCGAACGCGAGCCCGCTGTAAGAACAATCTTTACCATTTATGGTGGACCTCATGTGGCAGGTACATCTAACAGGTCGCACCAGAGGTACATCCGGGAAGCCAACCATACCTTGCTGGCAGAATATGGAGGAGTCGAATGACCCACCAAAAGGGCAAAGGCGTCCTCAGACAACATTATGTTCACGGAGGAGGACGAGAGGGGAGTACGCTGGCCCCACAACGATGCTATTGTAATCAGGGCCCAGATCAGTAATGTCGAGGTGCGGAGGATAATGATCGACACTGGCAGCTCAGTCAACGTCATGCATAAGGACTGCTATGACCAGATGGGTTTAGGAGCTGAGCAGTTAATACCCTCGCCAGAACCCCTCTACGGATTCACGGGAGATGCAGTGATACCGGTAGGACAGATCAAGTTACCTCTCACCCTCGGGGAACCAGGACGACAAGCTACGGTTCTTGCAGACTTCCTGATTATCAATAGCCCTTCAGCATACAACGTGGTATTGGGGCGACCTTCGATGAATGAGCTAGACATGGTCACCTCAATCAGAACGCTGACAGTCAAGTTCCCGACCCCCAATGGAGTAGGCTGTGTCAAGGGTGAACAGCAGTTAGCCAGAAGATGTTATGAAGACGCAGTGAAGATGAGAGTTCGGGGAAAGAAAGTAAATGTGGTCTCGGGTGGCCAACCGCGAGTTACCTCTGAAACTGGGATAAGCGACGACCTCGACCCTCGCGAGGCGGATGCAGACAGGGCCACAGGACCCGTTGAGGAGCTAGAGGATGTGCGAGTCAATGAAACGGACTCAGAGAGATATGTGAAGATAGGAAGAGATCTACTACCAGAAGTGAAGACTGAACTCGTAGAATTCCTGAAGAGAAACCTTGATGTCTTCGCTTGGAACCATAAAGATATGGTGGGGATAGATCCTGATGTTATGTGCCACAGACTGAATATAGATCCCCAACACAGGCCAGTCCGTCAGAAGAGGAGGCCGATGACGCCAAAACGCTATGCAGCTCTGAAGGAGGAGGTTGAGAAGTTGCTCGCTAACGGGTTCATTAGGGAGGCTCGTTATCCTGTTTGGGTCGCAAATCCAGTTCTCGTGAAGAAGAAGAACGGGAAGTGGAGGACCTGCATTGACTTTACCGACCTGAACAAGGCTTGCCCGAAAGACAGCTTCCCACTGCCAAGGATTGACCAGCTGGTAGACGCGACAGCCGGGCACCAACTCCTGAGTTTCATGGATGCCTACTCGGGGTACAACCAGATCTCAATGAGCCCGCAGGATGAAGAACACACCTCTTTTGTCACGGATAGGGGGTTATACTGTTACAAGGTGATGCCATTCGGACTAAAGAACGCAGGAGCCACTTACCAACGGCTTGTCAATGCCATGTTCCAGGATCAGATTGGGAAAACCATGGAAGTATACGTAGATGATATGCTGGTAAAATCCCAGAAAGCAGCAGACCATGTTCGCGACCTGGATGAGACATTCAAAGTCCTCAGAAGTTACTGGATGAAGTTAAACCCGCTGAAGTGTGCCTTTGGGGTAGCGTCTGGTAAGTTCCTTGGATTCATGGTGAACAGCAGAGGGATAGAGGCCAATCCAGAGAAGATCAGGGCGCTCATGGAAATGAGGTCCCCCTCCAAAATCAAAGACGTGCAGAGTCTTACTGGCCAGGTCGCGGCTCTCAGCCAGTTCATCTCGAAAGCTACTGACAAGTGTGTACCATTCTTTGAAGCCATAAAGAAAGCCAAGAATTTCGAATGGAATGAACATTGTGAAGAAGCATTTCAGAAGCTGAAGGAGTATATGGGCCAGGCTCCTCTCCTATCCAAGCCAAAGGATGGAGAGAAGCTATTTTTGTACTTGGGAGTCTTTGAGCACGCCCTAAGCGCGGCCTTGGTAAGAGAAGAGGAGAAGCTGCAGCTGCCCGTATATTACATCAGTAAAAGGCTGGTGGATGCGGAGACCAGATACTCACAAATGGAGAAGCTCGCGTACTGCCTGGTAACTGCCTCCAGGAAGCTACGCCCCTACTTCCAAGCTCATCAGGTCGAGGTCCTCACGCAATACCCTCTCAGGCAAGTCCTTCAGAAAGCAGATACTTCTGGCAGGCTCCTCAAGTGGGCTATCGAGCTCGCTCAGTTTGACATAGAATTCAGACCCAGAACGGCATTCAAGGCCCAGGCACTCGCAGACTTTATTGTGGAATTCACAGGGCCAGTACCAGAGCGGGAGGAGCTAGTCGAAGATCCAACTTGGGAGCTGTATGTGGATGGATCCTCAAACAAGCAAAGCTCGGGAGCTGGAATAATGTTGATCAGTCTAGAAGGTCAGAAGATCCTGAGTGCCCTAAGGTTTGGATTCCGAGCCACCAATAATGAGGCCGAGTATGAGGCGTTGCTTGCCGGACTTCGCCTGGCAAAGGAGGTGCGAGCTGAACAGGTAAAGGTCTTCAGCGACTCTTAACTTGTTGTTTGCCATGTCAGGGGAGAATACCAGACCAAGGGAAGGAGGATGTCAAAATACTTCCAGAAGGTGAAGGAGTTACTGGGGGCTTTCAAGGGGTTTGAAGTGAACCAGA
The DNA here is from genome assembly GCA_019925255.1 of Litchi chinensis. Taxonomy (NCBI): domain Eukaryota; kingdom Viridiplantae; phylum Streptophyta; class Magnoliopsida; order Sapindales; family Sapindaceae; genus Litchi; species Litchi chinensis. The sequence goes on from CM034467.1 coordinate 11,190,097, forward strand.
TCCCCAGGGCACAGAATTGCAGTCGGACGCCCTGGCTCGCTTAGCAACTTCCCAAGATGCAGATCTGCTTGAGTCTTTCCCTGTGGAATTCCTGCCAGCTCTGAGCATTGAGAACGAAGATGCAATGATGACCATACAGGTTCGGCCTAACTTATGGATGAGCTCGCTAGTGAATTACTTACAGGAAGGGAAGCTGCTGGAGGACAAGCTGGAAGCTCGTCGTATACGAGCTAGAGCAGCCCGATACTGTATTTATGATGACAAATTATACAAGAAGGGGTTCTCGACCCCACTGCTGCGATGTATAGATGATGAGGACTGCGAGGTGGTGCTGAGTGATATCCATGCAGGTTATTGTGGGAACCACGCGGGAGCATTGTCCTTGGCCCAGAAGGCCATCAGACAGGGGTTCTACTGGCCAATTATGAAGCAGGATGCATTAGATATGGTGAAGAAATGTGATAAGTGCCAGAGGTTTGCTAAGGTCTCGCGAGCTCCACCAGCCTACCTCCAACAGATGGTGAGTCCATGGCCTTTCGCAATTTGGGGGATGGACCTCATCGGACCTTTGCCCACAGCTCGAGGAGGTTGTAAGCATGTCGTAGTTGCTGTGGATTACTTCACCAAATGGACAAAAGCTGAGGAGCTAGCAGAGATCTCCACCACGAAGTTAGAAAAATTTGTATGGGACAATATCATTTGCAGGTTCAGGGTTCCTCAGCAGCTCGTCACGGACAATGGTACTCAGTTCACCAGTGAGCAATTCATGGACTTCTGCAACGAGCTCGGAATCGTAAAGAGCTTCTCGGCTGTGGACCATCCTCAAGCCAATGGTCAGGTCGAGGCCGTGAACAAGATCATCAAGCAGACTTTGAAGACCAGGTTAGAGGCAAGACTTGGGCTGACGAGCTACAGAAGGTCCTCTGGGCATACAGGACCACAGTCTGCAACTCGACAGGTGAGACCCCATTTTCTATGGTCTATGGAATGGAGGCCATGATACCGGTGGAATTTGAAGTCACCAGCCAGTGAAGGGCCTTGTTCCGACCTGAAGGCAATGACTAGCTGCTCGCGGCCAGTCTGGACTTAGCTGAGGAAGCAAGGGAGACAGCTCGCCTGAGGGTAGCAGTGTACCAACAGAGAGTTGCCAGGTATTACAACAAGAAAGTCCGAGCTCGAAGCTACAAAGCCGGAGACCTCGTTCTCAGGTTAGTCCTCCCGGGAGCTCGCAAGGCAAGTGATGGGGTACTCAGACCCAATTGGGAAGGACCATATCTCATCAAGTAGAATCTGAAGAATAGAGCCTATCATTTGGCCAACATGGATGGATCAGAGCTACCCCGAGCCTGGAATGCTGAACACCTGCGACCATACTACACCTAAGAACAGTCAACCCGCTCTAACTTTGTACATGATTCTTTTTTGACGATTGTCTGTAAACATACTTTCACTTGTTTTCTGTTGTATGTGTCATGTTTGATGCAGAAAGCAAACTGGTTGAACCAGCAAATATACATGTTAAAAAGAGCAAGGCTAATGAAATCTCTTTCTCAAAAAATCGAGCTACAATCTATTTTCATGAAATGCCTACGTATATACCTATATTATTCCTTGAAGATATCTATGCAAAAATCTAAGGAATCCTTCACAACTAAAATGCTTGCTGGACAAGGTTATGAGCATATTCTGGCAACAAGTGTCGATAAAAGGCCTCAATCGAGGATGCCGTATCAATTGATGCTCGATTCATCCATACTATCCTCATTAACGGAGGTTTACATCAAGCATTTCATTTCTTAGCTCGCGAATCAATTGCCCCGTGACCTCGCGGGAGGGGGTAAGGCTACGCCTCTCAAATATAAAGATGCCCGCGGACCTCGCGAATCAATTGCCCCGCGACCTCGCGGGAGGGGGTAAGGCTACGCCTCTCAAATATAAAGATGCCCGCGGACCTCGCGAATCAATTGCCCCGCGACCTCGCGGAAGGGGGTAAGGCTACGCCTCTCAAATATAAAGATGCCCGCGGACCTTGCGAATCAATTGCCCCGCGACCTTGCGGGAAGGGGTAAGGCTACGCCTCTCAAATATAAAGATGCCCGCGGACCTCGCGAATCAATTGTTCACTAGCTGTAAGCTCCTGCCAATCCTTTAAGGCTTGCCCTATTATATCATATGCAGGATCAAACACCTTATTCACCCAAGCTATTTGCTGTCCAAGTCCTAACGAGCTAGTGCATTGATATAGTTGCTGATTGCAGTTAGCAGGTTTGAGAGTTAGTATAATTTTCACGATTGTGATTTACTTGACAAAATTTTAACACTTTGAGATAGTGTGATTATTGCCTGCTAACTACCTATCGTGTAATTAAAATATGCATATATATACTTGGACAAAGTACTGAAATTGTACAGGAAATTTAATATTATAATCTTGAGCTTTGAGCTCGTTGTTTGAGTCCAAACGAATGATAAATTACAAGTCAGAACAAACAAGTGAAAGTAAAAACGCCCTAGACGCCAGCCGGTTCGTCTGAAGGAGCAGGATCAACTATGGCTTTTGCTGGGGGCTCTGCTTCAGGGACGGGCTCAGAAGCTGGTAAATCAGAAGAGGCCTCTGCTGGGGGCTCAAGCATGGGAGGATCCTCTAAAGCTGGAGGTACCTCAGGGACCTATTCTGGCAAAGGGAATGGGACAGCAGATGGATCAACTGGAGGAACAGAGGGAGTATCCGCATGTTGCGCACTCTGAGCACCTGCAGTAAGCTCTGCGAACTCCCGGATCATTTTGACCCCTTCTGACCCGAAGAAGGAGTAGTCTAAGTCCGGGTAGCGCTCCCACATGCTAAACAGAAATGCCCTCTCGACCTCTTCCTCGACCCTAGTGCGCTCCTGAGCTAACCTGGTCTCAATGCCCGCCTCGGTCTGAGCCAGCTTCGCCTCGGTCTGAACAAGTTTCCTCCTCTGTCTGAGCCAGCTTCCTCTCAGTCTGAGCCAGCTTCGCCTCTGCTTCAGCCCGCTTCTCCTCGGCCCTCATGAGCTTCCCTCTGGCCGCTCCCAAGTCCCACTAATGCTGACTTACTTTATCCTCAGCAACCTGTAGTTTTACCTTTGCAGTGCTGAGCTTACTCTTCAGCTGATTTAGCTCACCGTGGGCCTTGCTGGCTTCAGAGGTAGCGGCCTCCCTACGAGCGGTCTCCTGCGACAAGGCCGCATCAGCATCTTTGAGCTTGGTAGAAAACTCGCCATGGTTCTTTTGGAGGAGATTGATCTCATCTTACAATAGTCTCATCTCCTCCTCGAACTGCACCCAAGACATCCTGAAGGCCTCCTTCTCATTAATGTGATATTCTGCCTCCCTCATTAACTTCACAGACGCCATACCAAGCTGAAACAGCAAAAGAGATGGTAAGAGATCTTTTGAAAAAAGAAGAAGAAAATCGAAATCGAAGTATGAAAGGACGTGAATCCTACCAGCGCAGCGTGACGAGTTACGTAGCCTACTAGAGTACGACCTGTAAATCCATCTCTCTGCAGCTTCGGGGTGCGCTTCCCCATCGCTTCAGGCACGAGCTCCACAAAGCTGTTGAAGTATTCCATCTCCTTTGCCACTTCAGGGGGGACCCCGGAGTCTGCCTGTTCGACCGTTGTAGGCCTCGCAGGTCGTCCTGACACTTTTGTGCCCGGTTCCCTGCCAATAACAACCCCCCCGGCCGGAGGAACCACGATGACTCCCTTCTGCTTCGGGGCCGGGGGCGAAATTATGGCCTTTCCTTTTCTTTTTTTTGTCAAAGCCTCAGACTCCGACTCCGAAGGTAAGTCCCCCTCAACAGAGACCGTGGCCCTCTTGGCTGGGGAAGGACTTGGCCCCTCAGATGGGGCAGCCCGTTTTTGAGGAGTGGCAGACGACCTGATCGGAGAAGGAGCAGCTGCAGCAGTTTGTGAGGGCGCTCTTTGTGAGCGGTCTGGAGAGGTATCATCCACGTCGACGACCTCGGTCGGCTCGGTAGGTGGAATTGACCTGAGAGGAGGGACGGACATGGTGAGCCTTCCCATATTGTCCGAAGAAGGGCTGGTAGAGAAGCTCGTGCTCGGTGACCTTTGTTGCAGTGGTTGTGGTTCTGACTCTGATTGTGTAGGGACAGGAACGGCGGAAGCGACCTCGCTTGTTTGCCCCCTTATTCCCAAGTCCCGGATTATGTTCAGAAGAGGACTCGTGGCAGATCGCGCAAGGCCCCGCTCTACAAGCTCGCTGCCGGAAGGGAAAAAGTCCTCGGTTGGTTCCTTGGCTGCTGCGTAAGCGTTCAGAATAGCGAGCTCGTCCTTCCTTAACTTGTATCCAGGAGCTGCGACACCTGCAAAGCAAAAGCTAGCTCGTTAAAAAAAAAAAAAAACTACTAATATTATTTAAATGCTTATGTCCCTACTGGGTTCCCACACAAAACTCCTATTATCCAGCCCAGCGAGTGAAGGGCACGTGAACAGGGCCCAATTGGACTTATATTCCCCCACGTTGGACTTAGTGCAACTTTGGGGTAAAAACTCCCTGTAATCAGAACGCTGGCGAGGCGTGACGTAGTATAGTCCGTCCTTTCCAGAGATCGCCTTGAAGCTGAAGACGCTACGGATGATGCGGGGTGAAGGGAACTCTAGTCCGTACTTAACGAACGCCGCAACCAGGGTCGTTAAGTAGGCATACGAGTTCGGTGTTAATTGGAACGGGGCAAGCTTCAAGTCGTTCAGGAGATCTTTTAGGTAGCCAGGAACAGGGAACCTAAAACCGAGCTCTATGTGTTCGTGGCTGAGCGCCACAAAGCCCTCAGGTGGATGGGCAGCTCGATCAGTGGACTCGGGGACGTTAGCTCTACACCCCAAGGGGAAGCTGAATTCCTCGGCCCAAGCCTCCAGCTTTGGAAGAGTGACAAGCGAGGGCGTGTGTTTAAAGGTGTGGGGGTCTGTTTCCTCAGCGACCTCTTCCCCTCCTTCGACCTCCTCAGCGGGCACGCTAGCTCGCGAGGTCGTGGCCTCGGCCTCACCAGTCTGACGTCCTGACAGCCTCCTAGAAGTAGAAGCCCTGCCTCGACCAGTGCGTGAGCGACCTGACATCTACAGCACAAAAGAAGCGACATCAGAACGCTTATAGCATGCTGAGCCTAGCAAGTCGCAGAAAAAGGAACTCCTGGGGCTATTGTCCTACATGTCAGGTCGCACACTCGGCCTCCAGAGGGCAGGAGAAGGCCCAGAGACATGGGCCCGCAGGTACCACATCACCCTAAATATATGTGTTGCTAACCCTATATGTTTACAGGTACCCTACCAGACAGTGAGAGGGACATTTTCATCAAAAGTCCTAAGCAACAGTATACGGCCAAGAGACGGGACACCTGGTTAACAGCCAGGTCGCCCCTAGCGTACACAGAAAACAGCAATCTCAACCAGAAACAGATCATACCACAACGCAAAAAAAAAAAAAAAAAAAAAAAAAAAAAAAAAAAAAAGCAAAGCTGGAGAAGAACTACCTTGTTTGAACTGCGTACGGCTTGCTGAGAGTGGTTGCTGGTTCCTGAAGCGGCGGAGTCTGAAAAGTCTATCCGAATGCAAATAGCAAACCAGAAGAAGCAGAGAAGAAGAAATGGTGGAAAGAAGAGTGCTGGAGTTGTATCAGGAAAACAAAAAGAGAAACTTGAAGAGGCCTGTGGATTATATAGGTCAAGACGTCCGTCCCCAGCCGTCCGATCCAGCGTAAAGGCATAACCGCCAAAGATCCAACGGCTAGGCACCGATCTCGGTCACATGCCATCACGTCTGTCAGTTACAAGACGTGCACATTTAATGCGTACGGTCCCGAGACACGTTTTTCGGCTCCAACGCCTGAATGAACGCCGCGTGTCAGCAGTTACAATGTAGAGATTGAAACGTTACCAGAAGATTTGAAAATGGGCGCCAAGTGTGTATTTGGATCAGTTCCCAGTCCGCAGAGCGCACAGAGAGCTGGGGGGCTTGATGTTATGCCCATTTTTTGGTTCGGTCCAGATGGACCAGTACATGCTTATTTAATTTAAACAGGAAAAATGGCCCAGGAGGTCCAAAAGTGGAACCAGCAGCTGCAAGCCCAGACCGTGAGGCCGTCCAGGTCGCGAGCCCGCAACAATTCCCAAGACGCCTCCTGCCAGCGTTTCCAGCTCATGGAGCCCGCGAGGTCGCTCAGGTCGCGAGCTCGCTGAAACCTCCAGATCGCCTTATCTCTCCTCCAGCGTGCATTATCTGACTGACCAGAACATTTATCCAGGAGACATTTTTATTGTACAACAAGCTTAACATACGAAAAGAACTGTCACTCTGTCGGAATTACTGGGGAGTGGCCGTGGACGTAGGTGCAGTCACCGAACCACGTAAAAATCCTTGTGTTTTCTCTCTTCCTCTCCCTCTCTTTCTCCTTAACTGCTTGCTGATTATTTCATTAAATCTAACCAACCACCAAGTCCGACATTCCTTTACCTGAATTAATTACTACCAACCTAGAACTTCATTAATCGATCATTTACTACCTTTCACTCAGTACAATCGACCCTTAATTACCAAGTTCGCCGTCTGGGCCCCAGAATCTCTAGTTGACCGTTTCCGGACATCAACATAAAGTAATGAAATCCACAAGTGTTCACCATATCTCAAGTTCAAATCAATAAAAATGGTATTTAAAAATATATAAAACATGTCATGTACTACAAAATTATACAAGCATCTCAATATGCACCATCAAAAGACAGTGAGCTATACATTACATGTAACATCCCGAATTTTCTCTATTTAAGAGAAATAAAAATATATTAAGATGAATAGCATTTTTAGGATGAATAGTGATTTTTGGGATGAACAATATTTTCGAACGGAATAGTATCCGTGTGAATAGTAAATTTATCAAAAAGTGGATCCTAAATCCAGAAAACTTTGGAATAAGTAATGAACTCTAAGGAAACTGAAACAGATCAAAAATGAGTTTGTTTGAGGTAAAACGGAGCGATTTTCGGATCTGATCGGAAATCCGAAAAAATTTTCGAAAAATTCGAAAATTTAGAAAAGTGTCAAATTGAGTATAAAATATATATATATATATATATATATATATAGTGTGGTAAATTTTAAGATTTAAATTATGACTTTTAAGTGATTAAAAAAAAAAAAAAAAAAAGAATGGGATGTTAAAAAAATGACATGATTATATTTAATTATAAAATATATGTACAATGACATTTCTGTAACTCTCCGATCTAATTGGACCTAAGCGATTAATTGAGATTTAATTTATTGTTATTAATTGAGTATGATTTTAATTTTAGAAGTATAAAAGTTTGTGGATAAATATCCTATTGGAGGATATTTTTAAAAGAAATTAGGAAAATTGGATTAAAAAGAAAAAGGTCATAGGGGTTAAAATGAAAATATACAGGTGTTAAATATATATATAATCAACGGGTGAGTTGATATTTTTTTTGAAATAAAATAATAATAATAATAAATGATTGTGGTCCCATTGAAGAAAAAAAATAAATATATATAATATATAATTAATTGTGGTGGGACCATTTGAGGAAAAATAAAGATAAAATAATAGAAAAAAAAAAAAAAGGGGCAGCAAATGGCTGCCGAGTGATAATATATATATATATATATATATATATGTTTATATGAATGTGTGGTGCCGGTTAAGAAAAAATAATAAAATTAAAGTATTGAAATCAAATAAAATCAGAGAAGTGACTGTGCATGAGGCGGTGCCGTGTGTGTGTGTGTGTATATATATATACGGCTCCTCACAAACAAAACAAACACACAGGCCATTCGGCCAGAGAAAGAAAGAAAAAAAAAAAAAAAAAAAAAAAAAAACCGTGAGGAAGAAGGAGAAGAAGAAGGAGAGGTGCTTCAACCTCCATAACCCCTCTAGTCCATCAAGAATCATTCAAGAAAAGTTGAAGAAAAAGTGAAGGTGAGTGATCTTAATCCATTAATTAGTTTGATGAAAATTTTGATAGTTGATTGAATGGAGTTTTGATGAATTTTATGGATTGTTTTGGGCTAGAATAACATAAAATCAATCTTGGAAGGGAAAGAAATCATTAAGGAGCTTTGGGTCAATGAATTTAGTAAGATATGAGTTAGGGTTTTGTTGTGATTTTAATGGAATTTAATGATTTTTAGTTTAAAGTTTTTTTTGTTGATAGTTGAACAAAGAATTGATGCCATTGGATGTGATTTTTGAGTCAAAATGACAAGGATGAATTAATTTGGTCATATATTAGTGTGTATACCATGGAAAAGTTGTGTATTTAAATGGATTTTTAATATTTGGATGATGTTAGATGATGATTTGGGTTAAATTGAGAAGGTTTTTGGAAAGAAAATCTATTAAAAAGAAGTGAATGGCTTATTTGTGTTTTTACTAGTAAGTGGTCAAATTTGAAAAATGGATTAAATGAAATTATTTTGATATAAGGATGAATTGTTGTTAGAGTTTATGTTGATTGAAATAAATTGATGGAAAGAAATGGAGAGGATGGAGTGGTTATGTATGAGATTCAATTCGGTTAGTAGAGGCGCAAATTGTATATTGAATGGATTTTGGTGGTTGATTTTATATTTGATGAATTTGGCAGGAGTTTTGGATGGATTTGAGTTATTCGATGTAAAGTAAATGAAAAATTAAGGTGTGGTTCATGAAAATGAGTTTTTCTAGAATAGGGTGTAATTATATATTGAATTGAAATTTTGATGTTTGATGTGGGTATTGGAAAAGTTTGAGAAAAGTATGTGTTTTTGTTCAATTTTTAAGTAAATCGATTTCGTGACTATGTTTGAATTTTAGTGTAAATGATTTTGTGGCAATTTATGTGCAAGTGATATTATGATGAATTTTGTGGCATTGAATAATGAAAAATTTGAAAAATTTTGTGAAAGAAAAGGTATTGACCGAATGTGGAATTAAAAGGAGTTGTGAAAATTATTTTGACTATTTATTATCAAATGATATTGAATTGTGATGTTAATAACTTTCGAATGAAACCGAAAAAGAAACGGAAAGAAACGAAAACGTTAGTGTCTTGACCGAATGTATATCGGAAGAAGGGCACAACGATTTTGATGAGATTGATGAGTCACTTTTGAATGAGAAATGATGTGTTATGATGCTTTGAATAAATGAGAGATATATATATTTTGATTGAAAAAGTATTCAGAGTTTTTCTGAATGAGAATTTTTATTGAGAAATGAAAGTTGTGAAAACATGAAATTTTTGATAATAAATGAAATTATAAGAGCCCGAGTAAACCTGAACATTGGTAGGTGGGGATTGGTAGTTGGCATGCCAATAGGGTGATTATAGCAGTACTGCACCGATTTGCTTATATGTGTTGATATGAAATTCATGGACTTTGCGAGGCACCGAGTGTCCGGTCCTAGAATTTATGTGATATGTGAAACGTGCTCCGGCGGGTAGTCACCGAGTGTCCGATGCCGGGGGATACGTGAAACCCGATTTTCAGTCCATGGTATCGTGTCAGTGTTTACAAAGGGCGCTGAATATTATTAAAGAAAAATTATGCTGAAATGCTTGAAAATGAAAATAAATGTGTTTATACGTACAGTGAATGAAAATCTGAATTATTTATAAATTTATCTGTAAAAGTTCGAAAATTGTAAAATACTGATTTACTACTGAAGGGAAAAATTGATTTTGAATTTAATGCGGAAACGTGGATTTTAAAAATTTTTCCAAACAAAAACATACCCGATCGATGCTAGTAATAACAATTCAATAATTAAATTAATAAGATCAAATTTTACCTTTGCATGAATATTGAATTGATCCCTTTTGATTCGCAAATTATTCACCATTCGATCTTCCTTGCTATGACTCTTCACAAAAGAAACTGTGTGTGGGCACAATCTTGAAGAATCAAATCACGAAATCTTTTATGAAAGATCATTATGTGAGATAGAGTAATTTGGTCTTTTTAATTAATGGAAGTTTTTGGTTCAAGTAGCCAAAAAATTCATCATATTAGTTACTAACATAAAAGACCCTTTTTATAATAGTAAGTTAGAGTTTTCTCATTTAACAAGGAATACAATTTCCTATTTAAATTGGAAAACATAGTTTATATCCAATACGGAATCAAATTCTTTATTAGTCTAGAACTCTTTACTTTTAATTTAATAAGGAATCTAATTCCTATTAAAACTTCTTTTATTCAATTTAATATGGAATCTAATTCCAATTAAATTAAATTACTATTTCCATTAATTAAAAGATTTTTCATTAAATTAAATGATTCTAAATCATAAATAATTTAATGACACCATTAAAAAATTGAACTCATAATCTCTACAGATAATAAATAATTAACATTTAATTAAATAATTACATATATTTAAATAATCAAATTATTTAAATAATTCGTGAACATGTCCATGTGACATTAATAATTGGACAATCCAATTATATTCTTTCATTTATTTCTTTATATGGTTGTGAGCTAGCAAGGGGACCGAATGGACCTACAATTTGAGCTCTAATAATATCGAAATTATTAATTAAACTCTTTAATTAAATAATTCACTATTATTAACCTTAGAGTTACTCCACTAAAAACCCAAGGTTGCACTCTCAAGATTGTAGATGTTTTACACAATCTGAATTTTCAGTGTCCATCGATTTAATCATTTCATATGGTTTGATCCTCCACAAATAGTTCATAATTAGAGCTAGGTCATTAAAGTCCGTTATACCTCTCTAATTATATCTTATTCCAGTAAGTACCATTGATTCTCTAATGAACAATATATTCATAACAACTTATGAATTTATCTTTCCGTTTACTCGTAAACAAAAAGTCGAGCGCTCTTATTGTTCAAGACCCGAATCAACACTTTAAGAGAACTACTCATCTACTTCTCGCAAGAAGGAGTGAATTCCACTATTGTGTAGAATGTTCCCAGCCATTTATTAAATCACATCTCCAAAATACCAAGCTTATTGACCGTAAATCTTTAACAGTCTCACCCATGTAAATCAAAAGATATGACTCAACAAATAGGAGTCCATAAAACACTCAGGATTAAGATCAATCCATATATGATCATCTAGTTAATAAATATGAATTTCTTTATTTAACGGATATTAATAAAAAATTCATTTTATCGTGGTCCAATCCTATATAATCTCTATTATATAAGGTGCCTCCATTTTCATGTCGCCACATTAACGATCCTGGATAAGATCATCGTATCATATACAAAATGGACCGCAACTGTAGATTTACCACAAACAAAGTACCCAGCTTTGTTTGCTTTCTACGGACTCTTTAGATTACTGATCTCAAACTAAATCCTCTTGTATATAACACTTATATACTTAGTTTGAGATTACATAAGTAATCATGGATGTTACATGATATTTGTATGAAGCAAAAATTTCATAAATGCTTATAAATATATTTTATTTATTAATCAATTTAAACATTTACAAATTACAAGCTCTTAGGGCATATTACCCTAACAACTACTTGTATCTGAAAAATATATATATATATATATATATATGATATGAAAATTGTATGACTATGTTGAAAAACGATTGTTATGGGTTGTATATATGTGATTGTTAGTATGTGCTTTCGTTAAGGTTTGTTATAGAAATTGGAAGAAATTGTGTTGATATGTTTGGAAAAGTCTTTTATGTGCCTTATATGTGTTTTTATAAATAAAGTAAATTCGTTACGTATTATTTTAGTATTCTGAGAAAACCATAAAAGGGTCATATTTGGAAGATGACTTTTAGGTATTTCACATATATATGTTTACTAGTAAATTGATATCTTTATGATTTATTATGAAAATTTGATAACTGTGAAATCTTGTTTTAAAATCATGTATCTTTGAAATTGATGAAATTTAAATTTAGTGTACACCCACTAAGTAGAAATACTTAGCGCGTTGGATTTTCCACGCGTAGGTTGAATTTGGACGCTGTAAATATGGATAGCCGAGAAGATAGTTGCCGCGCTTTCTGCAAGTCACATCCCTCCATCTTTGATAGTTTTACTTTTAGTATTGTACAATGTTGTTTAAGTACACGAAAAGACATATACATGTATATGGATTTATGAGATTTAATAAATAATAACGTGCATAAGTTGTGTCAAAGAAGGTTTTCGATTTGTAAAATAATTTTGTAAAGAAATCCTTAATTATCATTTGATTTGTTTTTAATTTTGATGAATATGATTTTTATTAAATATTGTGGTTATAAATGTTTGTGTGGTGAAGTGATTTTGGAGTCGGACGAAGGATCCGAAATGGAAGTTGAGAAAATGAATGTATTTTAGAAGTGTTTGTTTTCTTAAATTACAAGTTTTTATAATTTTGGATTTTTCAGAAAAACAGAGGAAATTCTGTCGGATTTTCGAGAAATTTTTTTTTTATTTTGTACATTTATGTAAAGTAATAACGAATACATCGATTAAGGTAGCATCCTCTGACTCGGGTTTCCATTCGAATGGGAATCGGGAGGAGGGTGTTACATTACATATGTCCACCAAATTGATTACGCCATAAACTATTTTATTAACAACTGTCTTAATATGTAATTAACAAAATAGTTTAAACAAGTTGTTGACAATAACAGTCAAAAGAATAAATATAATTAATACAAACAGACGCCGAGACAGATCTATATTATAACAAATATGATATTAAAAAAATAAAATATTATATTATCATTTACTTTTTAAACAGAAATAAATTAATAGTTAAAGTAAACTCTAACTTTATGAATTGTAATAGAGCTTGCCAATTTTTCAGAAACATATAAAAGTACTATTAGCAATTAGTATATTTAAATCTCAAGCACGTGTATACTTTCTAATAATTTAATTTTATCGAATTCATATCTGTCAACGTTGGAATCTGGTCAACCGAAGTTCAAAACCCAATACCTGCAATTAATGAAAAACAAGACAAAAACAAGAGAGAAAAAAGAGAAAAAATAGATATTACACTAGTGTTATTACGTGGTTCGGCTAGAATGGTGCCTATGTTCACGATTGTGCTATCTGATTATTTTGGCAGAGTCACAGTATATTATTGTTTATTCTCTGTTACAATAAAATTTCAATCCCTATTTATAGAGTGAGACGTTACAATTTGAATGCAATTAAAATAGGGGAAGAATTTTACATTAATTAGACTTCCAAAACTGATTTCCACCATAATTAAGATAGATTTTGCAATATCAAGGATTGATTCGATAAATATTCGAATTTGAATTTATTTTCGATTCTAGCGGTTGACTCCTTAAGCTATTGTCTTTCTAGAAAGATTGATTCACTTGACGTGCTCTTCAAGCTACAAACTGGAACCTACCCCAAGCAACCTCGAGCTGGATAATGGTTGACCAGCAATCTGAGAACACTAGTGGCAAACTGCGACCTCGCTCCTATGAGCAGGGTGTTGATGGACTAAGCCTTCACCTGTTGGATTACTTCATTGAATCAGCTTGTTGGGTTTCTACCAGGCTTTTACCAGCCCATTTATGTAACTCAAAATATACTCATAACAATATCAAATCAAACTAACTTATTACAACTAGTAACAAATTTAAATTAATAAACATATAAATTACAAATTAGTAAAATAAATTTATCAAATCTAACATTATAAGAAAATATAAATAACACAAGTTCAAAAAAATAAGATATTTTTAATGGAAAAACTCAAATCAAAGTAATTCAAGCAAGTCAAGATACTATTGTAATGGGTAAAGTTACAATTTCTAATCCAGTGATTAGATTGCTTTAAAGCACTAACAACTTGCAAAAAAATTGAGCATTAATGGTTGAAATAAGATTGGAGTGGTTTTGGCTAAATTTCTGCAGAGTTTTGTTAAGGTTTTTTCTCTATATGATGTGAAAGAAAGGAGGAGCTACTATTTTGTCGACATTGATTTCTAGTCGACGACAGTTTAGAACCCAATACTTGTAATCAATATGAAACAAAACAAAAAGCAAGAAAAAGGTGGAAAGCAAAGAAGAAAAAACAACCAACAAAGAAAATTTTTAACGTGATTCAGCAAGTGTGCTTATGTTCACGACTGTTCCTCTTAATAACTCGGTAGAGAAACAGTATAATATTGCTTGTATCTATATGTGTATATATCTCTGTTACAATAAATTTCAGTCTTTATTTATAGGGAGAGACGATTACAATTTGAGTTGAAATAAAATAGAAAAAGAATCTCGAATTAACTACACTTCTTAATCGGTTAGCACCGAATGAGGAAACTGTTCCGTTAAATTAGGGATCACGTTTACCTAGTTTGAATTTGAATTTATTTCCAATTCTGGTAGGAAAATCACGATCAATTTGGGTTACTGCCTTTTCTGAAAGATTTCCTTATCTAACTAGTCATGGGGTGAGCTGTAGACTGCATTAGACGATCTCAAGCTAGACCTCGTTCTGAGAAATAAGTTGTGCATAGTGCAAACTGTATAATAGTAGCAATAATTTGTAAATAATGGCTACAATGCGAGTTCACTAGCGCGAGCTATAGAGCTCGTATGGGTTGGATGTTGATAAACCGGACTTTGTCGGTTGGGCCACTTCATTGGATTGACTTATTGAGCTTCTATTAGGCTTTTACCAGCCCATTTATTAAATCCAAAAAATACCCATAACATCAGCTGACGAGCCTAACTCTTACTCTCCAAACGATCGGCCCAGCACCCAACAATAACTCTCCAGACAGGATCCCTTCCGACTGAAAGATTCCCGTGAAGCTAAGCATTTTTAAAATTGTACTTAGAAAACTTATTTCGAAAACTCTTTTTACAAAACATTTACCAGCGGAAAAGGGTGAGAACTTCTTCGATTTAAAATTTACATTTATGAAAAGTATTTTTATAAGAATTTTGGTAGCACAACGACTATTTTTCTGAATCATGCCACCCTGTGAAATCGAAATCAAGACCTGTATACTTTGTATAATAATAATCATTTTCTCAACTACAGGGCATCAGACCCGTTTTTCACAAATCACATACATTTCCAACATAAGCATCAATTTCAAATTAAGTTTATATTTCTAAAACATGGCATGCAAGATCAAATATATACATAAAACTCAAGTATGAAATTTATATTTACATATAGTTTAAAAACATCCATAGGTTCAAAACTAAGCATCATACATAAAAGTAATAAGATATCACAGCTACGCCAGACGATAGGTGTCACTACTCCTGATGAGAGGTCCCTACTATCTAGTCGCCTACACCTGTACCTAATCCTGTTAGATTTTTATTTTAAAGAAACAACAAATCTAAGGTGAGTTTAAATCACTCAATGTGTAGCATTAGTTTCTATTCAAAACATTGCTAAAATGTCCTCCTTAAAAACATTTTGCAATCTCATTTCATAAACAAAGTCATGCTGTCAAATATAATTGCATCTATATATCAAGAACCCGAAACTTTTCAATGTAGGAATATTCATTTATATTTCTCATAGATATCATAACTCACAAAAATGTTGTAATAACTTGAAAAGCCAATACTTAATTCATCAATCACATGTTCACGTTTTTCAAATGCGAGTAAACGTGTAATCTCATATTCAATTTCTCATTTCATACTTGTAATCTATTAGTGATGACGATTTTCTTTTCAAAAAGCATTTTTATTTAAAACACGTCATTCACTATCACTTTCGAATCATACGTTACTAACACACTAATGCATGGTGGAGTGGAATCTCACATCGTCTCAGGTCATACATATCTGGTATCACGTAGCGAAATCCTACATCGCTATGCAGCGGAATCCTATATTGTCTCAAGTAGTAAACCAGCTTAATCATACCCTATGAGGAGCGAAATCCTACATCGTCTTCCAAGCGGAATCCCACATTGTCTTTGGGTACTCTACTGATATCGGAGATCACATAAAATGCATATATACGTACCATATGCTATAAATCATCTCAAATCACAAGTTTCACATTTCAAAACTTCTGTAATTCATGCAAGTTGGTAAAACTCTTCTTTCATATATATATATAGAAATTAATCAATTTACAGTCATTAACAACATGAATATATATATATACTAACACACATATTTAATGTGAATACAAATAATTTCATCCCAAAATATTTTCGTTAGGACACTCACCTAAATTCCCTAACTGTCTAACTTTTTCTAACAACGGGAAATCCTTTTTATCCGTCTCTGAAAATCCTACACAATATCCGTAATCGATTTTTCAGACTACAATTCAAATATTATTGCTAGCTCGAATCTATAAACACGACAATTCAACGAATCACTCAACGAAAATATCACTTCGAAACGTCGTTTAATAATTCATTTTCAATACAATTATTCTCGATTATCATTCGTTCATGATTTTAATCATTTAAATGCTATAAGCATATCAATTCGAAACTAAACTTGCGCAAACGAAAGTTTACATCAACTTCGGACTCAGATCTTTTCTCTAACCGAACCTAAGCAATAACCTTAGTATTGATTATTTTTACGTTTTCAATTCATTTCGCATTCAAACAAATCACAATTCAACACAAGTTTATTTAAATATAATAAATATCACTTCTGAATGTTTTCGAATTCTAAATTCACGAAATGTCCGTTTAACATTTAACACATCTGTATTCGATTTTTGAGCTCACCCTAACATCCAAATACTTCCTAAAATCACATAACTCAAACTAAAATAATTTGAAATGACCATTTTACCCTTGTGGCAGAATGCATATATCCCCCCAAAATCATGTTTCCAAGTTATTTCACTTATCAAAACACATCCAACACATGTTAAATTCATCCAAAACAATTTCAAATCATCAAAATGCAATTCAAGCTCATACAATATACAATGGCCGAACCTATACATGTACATTTTTTTTTACTTTCAAAATTCATCCATCATCCAAGCCATTCACAAACCAATCTTCTCATTAATGAGATGGTATATCTTAAGGCTTAAGCATGCATTTTCATCAAAAACTCTTCTCAAAAACTAAACGGAAATGCTCGGAAAAACGAAACTCTTGCCTTTCAAAATTGCCTGAAATGCTACCAAATGGAATTTAGGAGCGTTGTATGTGTTCTAACTCTTCAAGAACATCACCAAATCCATATGCATTCTCTCGGTCACCACATATATACTCTTGTCGTGACATGCAATGGTATCTTGAGGAAGATTGATGCTTGACCGAGAGAGATTTATGAGGTTTAAACTTCGGTTTTGAGAGAAAAACAAGAATGTAAGTGTTTTGAGTAACTTCGGGTTTTGAGAGAGAAAATGAGAGGATGAGAGAATGAGATGTATCTTGTGTTTGCTGTGAATGACTAAGGAAAACCTAAAAAAAATTGCTTTGCTTTTTACTTATATAAGAGATATGATTTAAAAATTATTTATAGCTTACTTTTGAGACACTTGTCATTAGGATTCTATGAATGCGTTTCAAGTGTCCTCCATGCATTGATTTCGTTTACCAAGTGTCTTGCATGCTAACTTGCTCATGCCACTTGTGTTACGCGTTCTCCCAAGCTCCTATAATCTCTTTTCGTATTCGGAATCCTATCGGGTCCATTTGAAAATTTTATTGAAATCCAATTTAAAATCTGAAAACTATGTTAGTATTTGATTTATCGTCCTGGTCCGTTCGTTTTAATAAAATTTTGGGTTTGAAAATCATAAATCATCCCCAAACCCTTTCGAACATTTTTATGAAAATTTAATTATTTAATCGAGTTCAAACACTTGATCTACTTTAAGAATCCGAATTGAGGGATAGTCCTTAGGGGTTTATCTAGATTCCGGGAAGGTATGTTATATCATCACCCCAGCTCTCAGTTCGTTCTGTGAATTAGGAGCTCGAGTTTGCTGATAAAAGCTAACTTGTCTTGAATTGCTGTTTCGCGCTCTTTTAAATTCTATCCCATTAATTCCAACACGTGGCAACCATTTAGACGATATCTGAACCGGCACTGACACATCTCGTGCCACAAGCATTTAATGCACACGTCTTTGAACTCACGGCTCTATGATTACAAAGCCGTAACTCGTGTTGCACCGTTAGATTCAGGGCGATTACACACTTTCCAGATCGAACGACTAGGGTACGCACTCAACCGCGCATATAAATAAGCGGAGCCTTCTCTCTTTCTTTTTCACCTGTCATTTTCTTCTCCAGCCATCGATTCTCTTTTGCTACTCTTTCACACTAGTTCTTCTCAGACTTCATCTTCAATCGCCGGATTTTCATTCTTGATGAGGATCATAGTAAGTTCTGCTTTTGATTTCAAGCTTTCGGTTTCTAGTCTGTTTTTGTTTTGTTGATGTTGCGTTGTGCTTACATTGTCTTTTTTGATTTTGCCATTGCTATCATTCTAAACGCTTCATATTCCCGATGTTGAATCTTTATGGTTCTGCGTTTCTTATTAATTACGACTCTTTTTTTTTCTTTGGTTTGATCTTGTTGCTTGCCTATTTGCGATATGTTTACTATTTGTGGCTTGCTATGCATGTGAACTATAAGATTAGGTACCTATAGGTCTATAGCTCGTAGATCGTTCTCTCATAGGTTGAGACCCCCATTATATTAGTAATCTGTGCGGCGTTTGCGATATGTAGAGTAGGAAATTTTCTTAGCAGAAAACTTAAGACATTTAGACATGGTTTGCTTACTGCGACCTGACTGTACCCTCGTTATGTGTAGATGGCTTTAGGTCGCGATCACCGAGCACACAGAGTAGGGGATAACGAACCATTCAACTCGGAAGAGCTCACTTCTGGAGGAGTCTGTAACGTTGGTGAGGCAACTTAAAGCGGGGAGGCTACAAGCACTTCACAGCTTGGGCCGATCTGAAAACAATTCGACTTGAGGAGGAACGGCGAGCTCGTGAAGAGAGGTGAGCTTATGAGGTGTTCATTCATCATTCCTCTAATATAGACTATACTGAAATGGGGGGAATCGTTCTTCAATATCGCATTCCCAAAGGTCGCCGCGTAATGTCCCTTACTGGTGATGACCATGCGTGCTATCCTTCCAAAGGGTACATCGCTATCAGTACCTAACATATGAGGCACGGGCTCAGATTTTCAATTCCTGCCTACCTTATAGAATTTCTGAACAGACTCAAGCTTTCCCCATTCCAGCTGGCTCTGAATTCGTATTCGCAGCTGACATCGTTGGCCTTAGTTTTCCTTATGAATAATCTTCATCCCCCAACTCCAAAAGTTCTTAACCACCTTTTTAGCATCAAAGATTCTAGTGGCGTAAAAGATAGGATGCGAGAGGGAATCTACTACCTCGTAGCTTGTCAGACAGATTATAAGAACCTCCTGCCCCGAGGTAAGGTAAAGGGCAAATTGAACGCACGGCTTACAAGACGAGCTGGTTCTTCATTTCTTACCCTTCCCTCAGAAATTTCAATAATCTTTCTTTCGTTTTAAGTCCAGGTAGATAGAAGGGAAAACACCTACAAGCTGAGATTTTTATTTTTTTAATTTTTTTTTTTGAATTGACATTCTCTGTTTTGCAGACATTAAAGGGGACAAGCCCTCCCTTCGCAACGAGGAGGAACAAGTCCTTAAAGTGCTTGCGGATTCAAACGAAGCAGTTCTTAGTAATGCGCTTGATGAGGACCTCTTTAGTACTTACGGGCTAGCTCCTCCTTGCAACTGCGTGCTATTGGACAATAAAAGAGACATAAGAAGCAGAGGAGAGAGAGATCTTCCTTCTGTGTTTGAAGTTAACAACGAGGAAGAGTCTGCTCCCTCTTCACCATCAGATCAAACTCTTGCTCCTGCTCCCCCAGAAATTTCAAAGCTCCAGTTCCAGCCCTAACAGCTCCATCAACTTCTGCTCAAGCAGAACCATCTTTAACTCTTACTCAAGCGACTTCGACTCTAGCTCGTACCTCGGCTACAGATTCATCTCAACCAGCTCCTGTTCCTCCACCAGCTTTAGCTTCAGCTTCCGCCCTTAAACGAGCTCCAAATATGGGAAAGCCCTCTCTTATGCAGTATCCTCGGAAGCGACCTGCTAATCCTGAAGCTCCTGCAGCTGCTCCTTCTAAGCGACCTGCTAAGACCAAAACTCCTTCGGTCGCTGCTCCCAACGAGGTGTTGTCTTCGACACCAACAGCAAGTCCTCCACAGGTCCCAGCCCCCAGTTCACAGCCTGACGTGAGGGAAGTTCAATCTGAGACCCCACCTTAAAAGACGCAAACTGGTCCCAATGAGGGTGGAAGAAGAAAGACGACACCCTATCCTACCTCAGCTAAAAGACGTCACGTAGACAAAGGTAAGAGGTCGAAGGTCGCACAAGATACAGAGATTGCTTCATCGACCAGGCCACGCCCTGAAGATGGACCAAGAGGAATATATCTAACGCCCTTCCTCAACCACTGGTCCCAAATAATGCTAAATCATACTAGGAGCCTAGATAAGGATATCCTTATTGGTCTAGAGCTAGCTGAGTACTTAGGTCGACATTCGATATTGGTAAATGACTTCTCTTTTCTCTTTCTTTCTTCGTTGTTTCATTAGATTCTAACTTGTTATATTTCAGGTCGCATTGGGCTTAATAAAACAATGGTAAGAGACTAAGAATTCTGAAGATCGAATAATGAGGTTAGAGGACGAGCTAGGGAAAGCAAAGGAAGATATCAGGTCCTTGACCGAGGAGACTTTGAGCGCTAGAAGGCACGAGGAAATTCATGAGGCACAGCTGATGGATACTAACATAGCCAGAAGGGAAGCTGAGGAGGCCTTGATATGCACAAAAAGCGGCTATGAAGTTTCGAGGTCCAATCTCAATGCCTTACTTCATAACTGTGAGGATGAATTGAGCAAGACTAAGGATGAGTTGAAGCAATCCGAGCAGCGAGCTGAAACTTTAGAGAAGCGAGCTGAAACGGCTGAACAGCAAGTAGAGGCTACACTACGACAAGTTGAGGCTGCTAATCGTTGTGCAAATGACGCTTGTTTAAAGGTTATGGTTTTGAAAGAGAGATCTGCCAAGGAAATGGAAGCGCAGGTCGTTAGAGTCAGAAGATGAGGTTGAAATAGAAACGGGTATTAATTTTCTCTTTACCTTGTGGAATACCCATCCCGAGCTGGATTTTTCAATCTTTGGTGAGGGCGAACTCCAAAAGCTGGAGAAATTTAAAGCTGAAACTGCCTCATCTCCAATTGTATCAAATGTGCTCCCCTTGGCAATGAAATTGCCCGGTGCGACCTCTCAGGTTGAGCTTGCTCAAGTCACCGAGTTTTCTAGTGAATCTTCTAGCGATGACTGTCTTTCGAGATCAACTCCTCATGACCAAGGCCACTAGCAGCTCATCCCATTTCATGCCTTCTATATTTTGTTAAGCTTTGTACTTCTGATTTTAGGGTCATCTGTAATAAACTTTTTAACTTGAATGAAATTTCCTTATTATAAACCCAAATACATTACCTACGAGCTTGTATACATGCTTCTAGAGCTACTCGATTAGCTACGGCGCCCGGCGCATTTCCCCAAGGGTGTCCTAAAGTTCCTCCACCGAATTGGAGTATGGAATCGTCCCCAAAGATCTCGGTCAAAGCGAGCATATGCCAAACGTGAATACCCCCTGAAGCCACGGGCAGAACACCTGGTAGAGAGACCCAATCTTGAGTGAAATAAATACCGCGGCTTCGGTCTTTTTCAATAAAATCATCACATAGTAAATCAACAAAGCCCAAAGTTATGTCTCTTTCTCCTTCAAGTTTACCTACTACTGTACCAGCGTGAATATGATCTCTACCAGACAGACGTAAAGCTTTAGCTAGTACACGAAAGTGCATACCATGATTCTTTTGTCTATCAATAACTGCATGCATTGCATGATGGATGTGAAGAAGTAGACCGTTATCTCGACAATAATGAGCCAAGCTAGTATTTGCGGTGAATCCCCCTGTTAAATAGTCATACATTACGATAGGAACTCCCAACTCTCTGGCACATACAGCCTTTTTTATCATTTCATCGTATGTACCTGCAGTAGCGTTCAAGTAATGACCTTTGATTTCACCAGTTTTCGCCTGCGCTTTATAAAGCGCTTTTGCACAAAACAAGAAACGGTCTCTCTAACGTATAAATGGTTAGGAGTTTACGTTCTCATCATCTTTGGTCCAAGTCCACCACGTAGACATTCATAAACTGCTCTACTGTAGTTCTTAGCGGATAATCCCAATTTAGGTTTAATAGTACATCCCAATAGGGGACTGAATGCGCTTGAATTTCTTTATTTGTTGTTATATATTACATTTTATTTTTCAAGTTATAGGACTTCTTGCGAGCTAATCGTTTCAACAATGTGTAAAATAAACTGGCTTGAAATCGCAAAGCTGATGTAATAGCTCAAGTTATTGCTTGATTCAACACAATTAATATAATCTTCTGAGACAAGCAGCAGGTCGGAACCTTGACTACCATATTGAAATGTTGATGAGCTATGCAGGGGATCGTAACCTTGTCTACTATAGCGATAATTTTCAAGCTATGCAGGGGGTCGTAACCTTATTTGCCATAGCTATAATTTGGCAAGCTATGTAGGGGGTCGTAACCTCACCTTCCATAGCTATCTTTTTTAAAGCTATGTAGGGGTTGTAACCTCGCCTGCCATAGCGATAATTTTCAAGCTATGCAAGGGGTCGTAACGTTGTCTGTTATAGCTGTAATTTTTGAAAGCTATGTAGGGGTCGTAACCTCGCCTGCTATAGCTGTAATTTGGCGAGCTATGCAGGGGGTCGTAACCTCGCCTACCATAGCTATATTTTTTAGAGCTATGCAGAGGTCGTAACCTCGCCTGCCATAGCTATATTTTTTTAGAGCTATGCAGGAGTCATAACCTCGCCTGTCATAACTATATTTTTTAGAGCTATGCAGGGGTCGTAACCTTGCCTGCCATAGCTGTAATTTTCAAGAGCTATACAGGAGTCGTAACCTCGCCTATAATAGCTATATTTTTTTAGAGTTATGCAAGAGTCGTAACCTCGCCTGCCATAGCTATACTTTTTGGGAGCTATGCAAGAGTCGTAACCTCGCCTGCCATAGCTATACTTTTTGGGAGCTATGCAGGAGTCGTAACCTCGCCTGTCATAGTTGTAATTTGTCAAGCTATGCAGGGGGTCGTAACCTCGCCTGCCATAGCTATATTTTTCGAGCTGTGAATATGACAACAAGCTAATAGGATGGAACCTGCTAGATTAATAATTCATAAAATTTGGAGAACAACGCAAACAAATTATTAGAGCAATCACCTAATAACACAAGCAATGTGAGGAACTTGAAATTTTCATTAACTTTGATAAAAGTGGATTACAAATTAAAAACATGTAATCAAAGGGTTACCGATAGTATAGTCGAAGGTGTTCAACGTTCCAAGCTCGAGGGACTTCAGCTTCATTAACATTTGCTAGACAATAAGCTCCATTTCCCAAGTTTTCTTTGATAATATAGGAACCTTTCCAATTTGGGCCTAAGAACTTATCACTGGCTTTACGAGCTCCAAGCAAGATAAGACGTAGTACTAGATCCCCCACATTGAAACTTTGAACTCGAGCTTTTCTATTGTAGTACCTTGCAATCCTTTGTTGATTAGACTGCCACTTTCAATCGTGCTGCTTCTCTTGCTTCTTCAAGCAGATCAAGGTTCGTGGCAAGTAGCTAGTTGTTGTCTTATGGAGTGAAAGTTGCTCTACGTTGCGAAGTCACTTCTAGCTCTGTTGGGATCATGGCTTCAGATCCGTACACCATTGAAAAAGGCATTTCACCTGTGGTGCTACGGGCTGTTGTTCTATAAGCCCATAACACCTTTGGTAGCTCGTCCACCCACGCTCATTTCTTCACCTCCAGCTTCATCTTCAAAGTCTGCTTTATTATCTTATTCACAGCTTTAACCTGGCCGTTGGCTTGCAGATGATCAATTATTGAGAAACTCTTGACGATCTTGAGGTCGTTGTAGAATTTGAGAAATTGGTCGCTGCTGAACTAGGTCTCATTATTTGTCACGATCTATTGTGGAACTCCAAACCTACAGATAATATTATTCCACACAAATTTTTCAATCTTCATTATGGAGATCTTTGCAAGCTTTTTAGCTTCTGTCCACTTGGTGAAATAGTCCACAACGACTACAGCATACTTGTATCTTCTGCAAGCTGTTGGTAAAGACTCAATTAGATCCATTCCCAGATTGCAAAGGGCCACGGGCTCACCATTTGTTGGAGATAGGCTGGTGGAGCTCGTGGAACCTGAGCAAACCTCTGACACTTGTCCCACTTCTTGACCAGGTTGATGGTGTCTTGCTTCATGGTGGGCCAGTAAAACCCTTGTCGGAGTGCCTTTTGAGCTAGAGATAGCCCACCGACATGATTTCAACAATGACCTTCGTGTATCTGCCTCATTACCGTCTCGCAATCCTGGCCATCAATGCACCCCAAAAGCGGGGTTGAAAACCCTTTCTTGTACAATACATCGTCATAGATGCAATACCGGGCTGCCTTAGTTCGCAAGTGTCGTGCTCCAATCTATCACTTGGTAGCTTTCCATCTTGCAAATAACTGAAAATCGGGCTCATCTAGGAATTAGATTGTACAGTTATAGTCATCATTAAATCTTTCTCTTCTGTACTTGGAACTGGCAGAAATTCTATTGGGATCACCCCAAGAAAATCTACATCACAGGTGGTTGCCAGGCGAGCTAGTGCGTTTGTATGCGAATTCTGAGCTCGTGGGATCTGTTTCAGCTCGTACTTTGAAAAGTACTTAGTATCTCATGGACTTTCTGAAAGTACATAGCCATCTTGGGTCCCCTAGTCTGATACTCTCCCCATATATGGCAAACGCTGAGAGTCGCTAAAAACCCTTAATCGCTCAGCTCGCATCTTTCTAGCCAAACACAAACCTACGAGCAGTGCTTTATACTCAACTTCATTATTGGTAGCCTGGAAACCAAACCTCAAAACGCAAAGGATTTTATGACCTTCACGACTAATCAACAAAATTTCAGCTCCGGCCTCCTGCTCGCTAAACGAGCCATCGACATATAATTCCCAGGTCGGACCTTCAAAGGACTCGGCCTCTCCATCTGCGAGCTTCGTAAATTCTGTAATGAAGTCTTTCAAAGCTTAGGCCTTAATGGTTGTCATTGGCTTAAATTGAATATCAAACTGCATCAGCTCTACAGCCCATTTGAGTAAGTGACCTGAGGTATCTGCTTTTTGGAGAATTTGCTTCAGTGGATACTGGGTGAAAACTTCAATTGTTTAGGCTTGAAAATAAAGACGTAGCTTCCTCGATACGACTACCAGGCAATAGGGTCTAAGCATCATGCAGCCTCTTACTTACATAATACACAAGAAGCTGTGTGTGAACCCTTAGTCTCAACTTGTAACTTCCTAATGTTAGAAACTAAGTTATAAAGTTAAAATAATAAAACTAGTCAACGACAATCTAAATCAAGTCATCGAAGAGTGAGTGTTCATTCTAGCATTTGCACAATAATTAATTTAATGAGGAAAAAGCCAACGAAGGGTAAAATAGTCCGTTCGCAAATAAGAGACAAATTAGAAAAGATAATATAATTAAGTGCACAAATGAGAATTATAAGATTGTTATTTAAATTAAGTAGTCAATCACTAATTAGATTAAGTCAAAAATATTAATGATAGTCAAAACAAGTCAAGGGACAAGATTGACATTCTAAGAAATGTTAATGTGATATATATATATATATACACAAAAACAATAATTAAAGTGAAATTGATAAAGGAAGAAGCAAGCTACCAACAAATGTAGAAATGAGGAAGTTGGCGTGAAAAACAAAGTGTAGGGCCCATGAAAGGCATTTTTAAATTGTTAGTTATATATATAATGAACACTTAGCAAAATTTAAGCAAGAAGAGAAGGAGAAGTCATGAAAACAGCAGCAAAACAGAAGCAAAACAAGAGCAGATGTGAAAAGGAGCAGAAACGTGAATAGAGGTAGACGTTGGACGGCAAGTGAGAGGGAAGGAGAAGATATCTTCCAAGCCACTCTTCCAAGCCTTAAGCCCCCTTCTCTAGGATCTCTTCCAAGCTAGTCTCACCTTTCTAAAACAAGAAACAATGTGAGATATCACCTCTCCTCTTCATCTTGATTGCTAGTTGGTGTGGTATGTGTTGGATGAAAAGTTATGTTGGTGTTAGTGTATTGTGTTGGGTATTTTACCCTCAAAATTTGTATAGAACCCTAAGTGGGAGTTATGTAAACTTTATGATAAGTTTTAATAGGTAAATCTAAGGTTAGGGTTCTTGGATGGTAATCTTTAAAGAATGGGTTAAAGTATTAAAAAGTTACACAAGGTGTAGAGTAGTTGTTTGATGAAAAGCTTGTGAGAGATAGTTTTATAAAAACTTGAAAGTTTTACTCTAGAATGAGTGTGTGGGTGTATTAAGGATATGAAAACAAAATAGATAACCTCTGGGTTTGATGGATTTGAATCCAAATTTAAGCATGATTAAGGTTAGAAAAGCTTAGAGAAACGATAGAGTTGTCAAAGAGCTCGTTTTAGATAATTTGGGAATCCCGAACTCAAACCATGGGATAAGGATAACCTGTGCAAGTCTAACATATATGGGGTTGTTCTACACCTCAAATGATGTCTAGGAGTCATAGAAAACCATAGGTTTTGGAACGGATCGATTCCGAAAAAAATTACACAAGTTATGCCTAAAATAGTATCATTAGAGAGTCGATGAGTGAAATAACTATGTAAATATAATTTTTGTTGCATGGAATGAATTTAGTTGATCATAATTAGGTAAAAGAAGTTTAGATACGAAAGAAAAACCATCGTCGCTTGTCTGATGTGAAAACGTGCATCAAAAAGTGCCCAAAATAAAGCATTTTTCTTAGATTTGACATAGCAAACGATGGAATTTTTTGACGAAATTTGACATGCGACCAGAATGTGAGATAAGTGAACCGTAGGAAAAAAAAAACGAAGAAAAACAGAGCTCCGAGCAGAGCTGTGTATAACGTTCTGTTATGGGGTGTCAAAAGAGGCTTAAATTTGTGATTTTTCGTTTCAGGCCTCCAAAAATTATACGGACTGCGTGAGGGCATCTCTAGGGATGTAAAATTCAAAATTTTATGAAGAAATTGGATTTAGGGAGTCTCGATTGAGTTAAAATTGAGTTAGGAAAGTTATAGCGTATATAATTGTCAAAAAGGTTAAAAGTGTAGAAACAATGTGATTAGGTACATGGTTAACTAGTCAAGTGTTATTCTTATGAATATGAATGTTATGTAGGTGACGAGCAGGCGAGCGAGGCACGAGGGGCCTGTTGATGCGCTAGAGCGTATTTGGAGTCGAGGTAAATGTTCTTCGCTTACGTTAGTTTAATTTCAATTTACATTGTAAATTGTTAAGTGTTTAATAAAATCTTCAATTAGTTTTCCAAAAATAAATTGGATTTCAAGTGAAAGTCATTGTCTCGAATCAAGAAATGAAATTCGAAGGATAAAGTTGTTTTCAAAAGATTGATGCAAAGTTTGAGTTAAAAACCATGTGTATACCGTAGTATTAAAGAAGTTGGCACTATATGGCGATGTAGAAAATTTCGCTCGTAGTTGTCCAGATTTATAGTCACTTGCAATAGGCTACGATGTAGAAAATTTCGTACCTAGTTGCAAGTGATAGTGAGTAGTTGCACCATAATATGCAATATAGAAAATTTCGCATGTGGTCTTATCGAGTATAGTTTATTAGCACTACAATTACGATGTAGAAAATTCCGTATTGTAGTTGCCCAGAGTTGAGATAAATCCACCCTACTTTGCGATGTTGTAAATTTCACACGTAGTGATCGAGATACTATAGTAGCCTCACGTTGGTGTCAGTAGAAATATCGTCACGTGATGGTTAGAGTATATTAGGGTATACACATGGCCTTTTTATGAGAAAAGTTTTGAAATTTTAAAAACTTGAATATTTATATAAGTAAAGTATCAAAGTGTAATGTTATTATATGTTACTATTATGCCACAAATTAACCTTTTCATTTCATTGTGTAGCTTGTTTACCCGTTCGGTGTATTACTAGGTGACTCCGTTGCCGAAGAACTTGCATTTTACTTATAGGTGGGGAACGATCAGATTTGATCCACGAATGCCAAATACATTTTTTATGTTGTTGTATATAGTTTAACATATGCTTAACATGTCAACACTTAATGAATTGTAAATTCATATTTTGATATGTATATATATAAGTTGGAACATTCACACTTGAGACACTTTATCACATTGTGCACACTATATACATATATGACTTGATATAGATATGATTTGCATGTGAAATGAAATGAATGATACATGTTTGTGGATAAGAAGTTGAGAGGAAATGAAATTATAGTCGTAGTGTAATTTTCTTACAGGTAAAATTTTGGATTTGTAAAAAATGCAGCCGTTATGCTGCCACAATTTTTATAAAATCATTTTGAAAAGAAATTTATGGAAAATTTTATCACTCCCAACTATTTGTAGAAAACCAAAATCTAAAGTTTTAAATGAGTAAACCGGCTAAGAAAGTATAGGGGTTTGCTTCTCGAGTTTTTTTAATCCGACGAGTCGGGTTTCAGAAAGTCCGTTGAAGTGCTTGGCAGGATCCTCCAGACAAGAGCCTGTAGAAGGTCAAGTTAGGGTCTTGTCACTGTGTCTTCTCTTCTTCTCCTACCAAAGCAGCACTCAAAGCCTATTGAGATACTTCCAATTATAGAATGAGTTTTTCTCCTTCTTTGGGCTTGGAAAGGAGTGGAGTTTGTCCTATATATTCCTACAATTACTGGAAAGCTATCTCGCATTGTTCAGTCCACTCGAAGTTCTTTGCCTTCTTCAAAACATTAAAGAACGGGATGCACTTGTCTGTTGCCTTCGATATGAATCTACTAAGTGCTGGGACCTGACCATTAAGGTTTTGCACGTCCTTAACCCAAGTATGAGACCTTATATCAATCAATGCTCTAATTTTCTCTGGATTGGCCTCGATGCTTCTACTATTCACCATGAAGCCAAGAAATTTCCATGAGGCTACCCCAAATGCACATTTATGCATGTTCAGCTTCATCTGGTAGCTCTTCAGAATCTGGAACATTTCCTCTAGGTCGCGCATATGATTACCCATCTATTTAGATTTTACCAACATATCATCGACATAGACGTCTATAGTCTTTCTAATCTGTTCTTCAAACATCATATTCACCAAGCGCTGATAGGTCGCTCCTACGTTCTTTAGCCCGAAGGGCATCACCTTGTAACAGTATAGGCCGCAATCGGTTACAAACGAGATGTACTCTTCGTCCTCGAGATTCATTGGAATCTCGTTATAGCCCAAGTACGCATCCACGAAGTTTAGGAGCTGATGACCAACCGTTGCATCCACGAGCTGGTCTATCCTAGGCAAGATGAAGCTATCCTTTGGGCACGCCTTATTTAAATTTGTGAAGTCGATGCAAGTTCTCCACTTTCCATTCTTTTTCTTACCAGCACAAGATTGGCGACCCAAGTCAGGTAGTAAGCTTCGCGGATAAACTTATTTGCCAGTAGCTTGTCTACCTCTTCCTTCAACGCAAAGTAGCATTCCTCCGTCATCGGTCTCCTCTTCTGGCGAACTGGCTTGTGGTGCGGGTTGATGTTCAATCTGTACGACATGATCTTGGGTCTATCCCTACCATATCTTCATGATTCCAAGCAAATACATCCAAATTCGCCTTAAGAAAGTCAGTGAGCCGGGCTCTTACTTCTGGAGTTAAGTCTCTTCCCAATCTCAAACACCTCTCATGATCTACTTTGTTGACTTAAACATCTTCCAACTCTTCGACTGGCCTAGTGGCTCGGTCTGTATCTACCTTGCGAGGGTCAAGATCATGACTAACCCCCTTTTCACTCATAGCTCATGGCTTGCCCCGCGAAATCACGTTCACCTTCTTTCCTTTGACGTCCATCTTCACAACATCTTCATAGTAGGGTCTGGCTAATTGTTACTCTCCCCGAACACATCCAACACCATTGAGGGTTGGAAACTTGATTGTGAGGGTCCTAGTTGAGGTGACCACGTCTAGGTCGTTTATTGCAGGTCTTTCCAAGACCATATTGTAGGATGATGGATAATCAATGATCAAAAAATCTGCCAACACAGTAGCTTGACGACTTGCTTCCCCGAGTGTGAGTGACAGCTTAATCTGGCTCACTAGTGTGATGACATCTCCAATGAAGCCATAAAAAGGCTTTGGGAAAGGCTTCAATTGCTCTGCTCCTAGCCCTATTTGGTCGAAGCAACTCTTATACATGACATTGACCGAACTCCCCATGTCAATCATGATTCGTCGTACCTCCATGTTACTGATCTGGGCTTGGATGATAAGTGCATCATTGTGAAGCCAAATCACGCCTCTAGCATCTTTCTAAGTGAACACAATGTCATTCGAGGTCGCCATCGCCTTCTTCGTAAATCCCTCCAACCCACTAACCTACAAGGCATGATTTGCTTCCCGAACATACCTCTCATACGACCTGTTTGATGCACTTGCGATATGGGGGCCACCATGAATAATAAAAATTGTCATTACCGCAGGTTCATGCTCTGGCTCAGAAGCTCGCTCGAGCTGTTGTTGTGTTGGTTGTTGTTGTTGCTAAGGTTGTTGTCTCGAAGGTCACGAATCTGCTGGTCTTACTACGTAATCTCTCAAGCGACATCTTTTGATCAACCTTTTGATGACGTCTTTCAACGCCTAACAATCAGAAGTATTGTGTCCGACCTCGTTACGATAAGCACAAAACTTACTCATATTTTTGTGCTCAACAGGGGCTCTTAAAGGATTAAGCTTTCCAAAATCTTCTATGTTCCTTTCTGTTGCAAAAATCTTGCCTTATAAATCCAATAGAATGCTATAACTGTCATAGCGACCTTAACGCTGAGGTCGTTCATTCCTGGGCTCTCTCCTAGCCTTTTTGGTAATCTGATTGCTTGAGCCACTGCCTCGACTTTCACTTTCATTCCTGCCATTACTTCTCTTTTTCGACTGGTTGGAACTGTCTGTTTCATTCTTCTGATTGGACTTATTCGGGCCAAAGGTCTCCTCTTATATGATCTCCTTCACAACTTACTCATAGAATTCTCTCAAGTCCTTTACCAAGGACTTGTAAATGCTTTCATACAATTTCTCATCCTTGTGAAGCCTGATCGAGATCGCAATCAAAATATTTTCGTCCGATGGGCTTTCCACATTGGCAACCTTGCATCTGAACCTAGTGATATAGTCTTTCAATGACTCATTTTGACGCTGAAAGATAATGGCCAGATGGCAGGATGGTGCGAGCTGCCTTCTCAAAGCCTTGTACCGGCTAACAAACTTCTGCTGACAATCATCCTAACTATCTATGCTGCGAGCTAAGAGATTCTTAAACCAAGTTTGTGGAATGTCCCTTAAGGTAGCTGGGAAGACGCAGCACTTCACTAATAGGTTGTCCATCTGTAGATCCGTCTGAACATTGAATGCGTCAAGGTGATCAAAGGGGTCCCTATCTCCGTTGTACTACGGAATACTTGGGACCTTGAATCTGGGAGCGAGAGGCTACATCTCGATCTCTCTAGTAAACGGAGTCATTTCTCTATAATGCTTACATTGGTCCAGGACGCCAAGTCGTGCTTCAAACTGCTGGACCCTTTGAAGAAGTTTTCTATTTATGGATCTTTGGGCCTATGCCTCCTTCTATAATCACAACCTAGAGAGTAGCACTCTGGCTTATGTCTTTGGCTTTCACTGAACGAGTCACCAGCTCGATGCGACCTTGCATGTCACGGGTTATCTACCTCGTCCTCCTCTTGCGCGAGATACAACTCAGATTCTATCATGGCCAGCTTCCATCCGACGGCTTTCATCCTGACTCGCCCTAATCACCAAACTTACAGGATGCGCGACTTCTCTTTCCTTGCAAACTTGGCGACCTTCAACTCTAGAGCACGAATTAGAAGAGCGAGCTGAGCCGATAGGTCGGGACACCTCCCTTACTGGCCTTTCTGGCACCTGCACTCTTTCATGCTGCGGATATAATTACCTTGGGCAGCAGCCTCGATCCTGGGCGCGTTTTGCGTTTAGGCCTGTACCAAAGCATTAACTACATCTGCAAGTAGTCGAACCGTAAGCTCCAACGCCTTCTGCCTCTTATGCCACGCTTGCAGCCCCTTGGTTGTTGGGGCAATTGGAACTAGCTGACGAGGGGGCAAAGGAGGCATACCTGTAGCAGCTCCAACGACCTGGCCATGAGTCATGCTAGCAGCAGGCATAAGTGCGTCTTCCATAGGTTGCATGTTTTACTGGTGCTGACTTGTTTGACTTTTTGCTTGGTCAACCTGTGAGCCCACATATGTGGTTGTTTTTGTTCTCGCCATGTATGTTGAAAACTGAAGAATTGCAATAAAACAGATTGTAGTCTAGGCCCTCTTTCTAGCGCCAAAATGTCGACGTTGATTTCTAATCGACGATAGTTCAGAACCCAATACATGCAATCAATGTAAAACAAAACAAAAAGCAAGAAAATGTGGAAGGCAGTGAAGAAAAAACAACCAACAAAAAAGATTTTTAACGTGGTTCAGCAAGTGTGCCTATGTCCACAATTGTTCCTCTTAATAACTCGGCAGAGAAACTGTATAATATTGCTTGTATCTGTATGTGTATATATGTCTATTATAATGAATTTCAGCCTCTATTTATAAGGAAAGAGTTACAATTTGAGTTAAAATAAAATAGGAACAGAATCTCGCATTAACTACACTTCCTAATCGGTTAGCACCGAATCAGGAAACTGTTCCGCTAAATCAGGGATCACGTTTACCAAGTTTGAATTTGAATTTATTTTCAATTCTTGTAGGAGAATCACAATCAATTTGGGTTACTGCCTTTTCTAGAAGATTTCCTTATCTAACTGGTCATGGGGCGAGCTGTAAACTGCATTAGACAATCTCGAGCTAGACCTCATTCTAAGAAACGAGTTATGCATGGTGCGAACTGTATAATACTAGCAACGATCTGTAAATAATGGCTACGATGTGAGTTCACTAGCGCGAGTTGTAGAGCTCGCATGGGTTGGATGTTGATAAACCGGACTTTGTCTATTGGGCCACTTCATTAGGTTGACTTATTGGGCTTCTACTAGGCTTTTACCAGCCCATTTGTTAAATCCATAAAATACCCATAACATATTTATAAACCTTGGGTCCTCTTCTCCAAGTCTGGACGACTCTATTTACCACTTAGAGTGCACCTTCTGCATGCATGATCAAGCTCACGTCCAAACACATTACACCTTCCACTTTTGTTGCTCAAACGTGGTGTATGGAAGTTAACTCGTTGATGCTGCTGTTATCTAATCGATGGGCGTGGTGGGTTGGATTCCAAGGAAACGGACAGTAGGTCTAAATTTCAAAAGCTTGTCGAGCCGGGCCTTGATTTAGTATTGGGCCTGAAACACTTTCTATCCAATTGGGCTCCTCATTTTGCTGCAGATTTTATCCAATACAACCGCAACTTGCAAAACAAGCTTACATTAACAATGCGAAGGAGAATAGTAAAAATCAAAATTTTCTTAATATTAATTATAAAATAATGTATGAAGTTACATAAAAAAAAAAAAAAAAAAAGATGGATTTTATCTCATACTTAAAAAAGGAAGGGTAAATTATTCAAATAACTTATACTATTAAAAAAAAAAAAAGAGGAGTTATTAAGTAAATATATATGTATATATATATTGGAGAAGATCCATGTCTAACTATATTCTATCCATATGCATATAATGTGTTCTTAAATCACTAAAAAAAAAATGTAAAGAATAAGAAAACAATATTACTCTTTATCACATAATATAATACAAACTACACTTTCAACCTTTGAAAAAATCTTATTTGGCAGGAGTCATGGCCTTTGTGGGCCCCACACTCCCTTGCCCATAATTATGAAGTGGTCTTCATTATAAAGTCAATCTCTGGAGAGATCTATACTCTTCTAGATTGAAAGGAGCTTGCTTCTTCCAAGCACAATTCTAGAGGAAACTTTCTCTAGAAGCTTCCTTTAGATGGAAGGAATGTACCATTTCCTTCAAGATTGAAGGAGACCATGCAGGCCACTTTCAACTTCATCTAAACGGAGGTGGCCTTTACAACTCCATTTTTTTTCAATATCTTGTTTATTTATTTTTTGAAGCAAATAAAAAAATATCATATTTATTTATATTTTTTATCTTTAATCTCTAACCATTTTTATTCCTTCAGTATTTTTTCTTTTTTCAAATTCAAGGGTAAACTTGTTTTTTAATAATTTGAGGAATATTTTTGAAAAGATAATGGTCATTTTTGTCTATTTGAAAAATGAAAAGTAAATGGTATTTCTTGAAACCATAGATAGGCTTTTGGAATTTCCCCAATACTAATTACTTATTTTCAAACAATAGTAAGACCAAGTTCAGTACCTAATAGTGTCTTTCGCTATCTTGTCCTAAGGCCTCTCTACTTTGTTCAAAACTACTAGAAATTGATGTCACATTATTGCGTGTTGCCTCCATCCTCTTGGACACTTTCATTCTGTTTATCCTGTAGAGGTAGATATTAGAGGGGTTTTGTTCGCATTAAATGGATGCAACGAATCTCGTTCGTCGCAGTGAGCAGCTTACACTTACTGAAGATGATGGCCCTATGGAATGAGTGGGTAAGGATTTACAACTTATTGGTGTTAAGGGTTTAGCTAAATGTCTTTTTGGTAAAGTTATTTCTAATAAAGAGGTTAATCGAGAAGCAATTCGAAATCCAATCCCTACAATTTGGAAACCTAATAAAGATGTAGGTATTAAGACGATAGGGATCAATGTATTTGTCTTCCGTTTTAATTGTGATTAGGACAAGAAATGGGTCATGGAAGGCGAGCCCTAAAACTTTGACAAAAATCTACTAGTGCTCAAAGAATCTTAGGGCATTGGAAAGGTGGTGGATACTAATTTCATGTACGCTCCCTTATGGGTACAACTACATAATCTTCTTTTAGGTTGCATGAACAAGGAAATGTGTGATTTTCTAGGTTCAAAAATTGGGCGTGTAGTGGAGATTGATCCAGTTACAAATGGAGACTACTTAGGGAGATTTTCTAGGCCTAAAATTGTAATTGACATAATTAAGCTTCTTAAAAGAGTGCTTTTGGATGATCTAGATAAGCTCTGTTCCATTAATTTAAAGTATGAAAGATTGCTCAACTTTTGCTATTTTTGTGGGAAAATCAGCCACCTGGTCAGGGAATGTATTAATAACCATGAACATATTACAGATGTAGCTAAAATGCATAATGGTTCATGGATGCGAGCCCCAGTCCTAGAATACAAATGTCAAAGAACAAAATTCAAAATGCTCCCCTAGTTTCAATTCTCAGAATAATCCACTAGTCGTGCTTCCCAATGACTCCTTATAGCAGGATATTTAGCAGACTAGGTTTTCAAGAAAACCAATGCAAAAAGTGTTAAAGAAGACGAGTTGCAACAAGTAGATTAGGAAGACCTATCTTTTGGACAAATGATAACCCAATTAATCGAATCTGGACAGGAAGGCCCTTCTTTCATAATTGGAAATTCTTGTAATGCTATGTGTAATAAAGGAGAAAAGGTGATAGTGAATGTACCCCAGATGTTTGATGAAAGAGCCTCATTATAAATGGGCCCTAGAGAGGCTAGAACGGGCTATGCAAGAATAGGTGAACCATTTGTATCTATGGTGGTAGGAGAGTCAGGTTTGGCGGAATTGGTTTCAATTGGTTTTGTTACTTTGTTAGTAGGAAAGGAAATGGTCATTTATTCTCATTCCAAAGTAAGCCATAATTGGAAATGTGCAGCTCGGCGTATCATAGCACCATACATGGTTCTTTCTATTGCAAGTCCAAACAGTAGCTTGATAAATGATAGGGTTCATAAGTCCACAATTTCTGAATGAAAATGTTAGACATAAGTTGAAATTTTTGGGGACAATTATAAGAGAATTAAGCAAGTTCTTTCAGAAGAGGTTGAAATGGCTGATGAATCGATGAAGCCTACTTGGTAGGCCTATCGAGAGAAATGAGTGTTTTATGCTAGAGTGCGTGAGGTTTGGGGATTCTTCGCATGTTAGCTGCCCTTCTAAGTGTTGTAAAGTGAACTTCTTCTGGTTTACTTTCTGTTTGTGAAACTAAAATGCATGGATTTCTTTCCTCAAGGCTCAAATTTTTGTTGGGATTTCAAGAAGCCTTTTTTGTGAATAGTATAGGTAATAATGGTAGTCTTGGTTTATTTTGGCAAGATAACTTAGATGTTATTGCACTCTCCTATTCACAGAGGCATATTGATACTTTTGCATGAGTTCGATGGTTTGGCTTTAAGATTCACCGGGTTCTATAGGAATTCCAAACCTTATAGAAGAGTAGCCTCTTAGGAACTTTTTCGATGGCTAAGGACAATTGACAATCTTCCCTGACTGGTTAGGGATGATTTTAACGAACTGTTTGAAGGGGAAAAAAAACAATTGTTATTGTTAAAAATAAGAATTTACATAACACTGAGTTTTAAAATTTTTTTATAAAACTCAAGAACCTAAGATTTATAAAACAGTGAAATAAAATTATAAAACTAAATAAAGATCGAATTTTTTACTTTTTATATTGACCTCTATAAATTACTCACCACCTTATCTTTCTTGATATATCTCTACACCAAGAAATAAGTGAGTAAGCACAATTATATAGAATTGTGCTCATTTACTTTTAATTTCTTTAAAAAAAAAAAAATCAAATCAATGCTTATAAAAGATGAGTATTTGATTTTGGTTATATAAGAACAAAGGCACAAATTCTTGTTTCTGTGTTTGTTGTAGCAAAAAAATATATATTTTTTTGTTTCTCAAACATATATACATTATAACCAAAAACTCTTGAAAAGAAAATTATTTCTTTTCCTTTTATAGACAACAATTAGGGTTTTATTAATCAAAGTTAACATTGAATCTCATATTTATTAAAATTAAACTTTTATCTCATATAATATAATTAATTCAAAATTAATTTATGTTATATTCTAGAATCGAACTTGTAACTTTAAATAAATTAATTCACAATTAATTTAAACCAGAGTCATTACCGAGAATCAATTCAAGACCTTTTGTAAAATTAATTAAATAATTATTAATTTGTAATTAATAATTAACTAATTAATTATTAAAAAATTTTGAATAATCAATATTATTCAAAAAAAAAATTAAGTGAACACTTATTTTGCTACTAATGTAATAAATGTAATTGGACAGTCTAATTACAATATTCTATATACACGTTTTTTATAATGGAATGAGCTATCAAGGGGATCCGATGAACTTACAATTTTAAGCTCCAATAACATCGGAATTATTAATTAAACTCTTTAATTAAATAATTCACTAGTATTAATCTTAAAGTTATTCCACTAAAAACCTAATATTGCACTATCAAAACTGCAGATATTTTTATACAATTTGAAAATTTCAACGTCTATTAATTTAATTACTACATATAATTTGACCCTCCACAAATAATTATAATTAAAGCTAGGTCAAAATGTTTGTTTTACCCCTCTAATTATTTCTTGATCCTTAAGTACCATTGACTCTTTAATAAATAATATATTCATAACAACTTATGAATTTATCTTTTCGTTTATATATAAACACAAAGTTGAGCGCTTTTATTATTCAAAGCCTGAATCAACCTTTAAGGTAACTATTTCTTTACTTTTTGCAAAAATGAGTGGATTCCACTATTTTATAAAATGTTTCCAGCTACTTACTAAATTATATCCTCAAAGTATGAAGTTATTAACCGGACATCTATATCGATCTCACTTATGTAAATCAAAGGATACAACTCAATAAACAGGAGTCCATAATACACTCACAATTAAGATCAATTCATATATGATCATTCGGACGATAAATATGAATCTCTAAGTTTAACGGATATTAGTTAGAGACTTATGTTTATCGTGGTTCAGTCTTATATAATCCTTATTATATAAAGTGTCTCCATTCCTATATCACTACATGAACAGTCTCAGATAAAACTATTATACCAAATATGAAATGGATCGCAACTGTAGATATACCACAAACAATGTACCCAGTTTCATTTGCTTTCTACGGACTTTTTAGATTACTTATCCCAAACTAAATATATTTGTATATAATAATTATATACTTAGTTTACAATTATAGTAGTAATCAAGGATGTTTCATGATATTTATATGAAGTAAATATTTTGCAAATGCATATAAATTGAATAAAATAAACATACTTTATTTATTATTTATTTAAACATTTACAAATTACAAGCTTTTAAGACATAAATCCTAACAATCTCTTACTTGCCCAAGAGCAAATGGGACATGTTTTGTATTCCTAAACCCTCTAAGTGACCTTCAAACACTTTAGCCATTAAAGTCTTTGTAAACTTATCAACATGGTTGTCTAGTGAAGCTATCATCATCACAAACATGTCTCTCTATGTACAATCTCTCTATTGAGATGATACTTTCTTTCTATATACTTCCCATGTTTGTGGCTTCTTTGTTCTTTAGAATTAGCCACTGTACTACTGTTATCACAATAAAATATGATTAACTTATCTCTATTTGGAATAACTTCCAAATCTATCAAAAACTTATGGAGCCAAACCACTTCTTAAGCCTCTCACAAGCTGCTACGTATTTGGCTTTCATGGTGGAGTCAGCAATACAAGATTGCTTAACACTTCTCTATACTATGACTCCACCATCAAAGGTGAAAACTGATCTGGATGTGGATTTCCTTAAATCCTTGTCCAACTGAAAATCAGTATCGGTGTATCCTATTAGAATCAAATTCCCATCAAGATATACAAACATATATTCTCTCGCTCTCTGAAGAAACTTGAGAATATGTTTTACTGCCACCTAATGATCAAATCATGATTTAGACTGCTAATGTCTGCATATTCCCACTTAATATCATATATTTAGTCTCATACATTTCAAAGCATACATGATACTGCCTACCACCAAGACATAGAGAATCTGTCTCATATCTTCAACCTCTTAAGATGTCTTAGAATACTATTCCTTAGATAAATGAATTCCATGTCAAAAAGGTAAATAACCTTTCTTGGAATTTTGTATCACAAACCGTACAATGATTTTATCGATGTACGATGCTTGAGACAATGCTAACAATTTGTTCTTATGATCTCGTATGAGTTGGATTCCAAGAGCATAACTAGCCTCACCTAAATCTTTTACTGGGAATTGGTTAGCGAGTCAGTTTTTTATATCAGATAATGCTCTTATATCATTCCCAATGAGTAAGATATTGTCAACATAAAGTACGAGGAAAAATCATTTTCTTATCGATGCTATACTTGTATACACAAGGTTTATCAACATTTTGCTCAAAACCATTAGATTTGATCGAAGTATCAAACCTTATATTCCAAGATCAAGATGTTTGCTTAAGTCCATAAATGAATCTTTGCAATTTGCAAACCTTTTACTCTTAACCTTGGGACACGAATCCCTCTGGTTGCACCATGTAGATGCTTTGGTCAAGATTTTCATTCAAAATTGCAATTTTGACATCCATCTGTCATATCTCATAATCGAGACATGCAGCTATAGATAGAAGAATGTGAATGGACTTAAGCATAGTTGTTGACATGAAAATTTCTTCATAGTCAACTCTCTCCTTATGAGTCTAACCCTTTTTCACTAGCCTAACTTTGAAGGTCTCTACCTTTCTATTCATTCCTCTCTTCATGTTGTAAATCCATTTACAACCTATAGGTTTTACCCCATTTGATTGATCCACAAGTTCCTAAACGAAGTTGGAGTGCATAGACTCTAACTCTATAGTAGAGTTATCAATTGCATCTTTATATGTCAATTGATTATCTACTCTGTCATTAGAGATGACAACTTATGCCTTTCTAAAACTGTATAGTAAACAAGTTGTTCACAACCCTCCTACTACGATGAGATGGTAGATAATTCTAATAAGAATATGTTTGAGACTCAAACGTGGTCTTAGTTACATTATTATCAACAACTATTGTTGATTGGGTATTGGTCGAACTGGACAATAACTCCTCAAGTATAACATCGAGTTTTGTGATCTTTTATATAATTATCTTCAAGAAATATAGCATTTGTCAATACACAAACTTTGTCTTCTTGAGAATTATAAAAGAATCTACCTCTAGTTTCTTTGGTGTAACCTATAAATAGGCATACCCATGAACATGGTTCTAGTTCTTCCTAGTCTAGTTCTTCAGTACATATGTTGGACACCCCATATGTGAAAATGTCATAAACAAGTTTTGTAACCATTCCCGAACAAAGTTGAAAGCTACTACGTTTAGGATATACACTATAGTTTGTAATGTATTTCTCTAGAAGAAACTAGGTAATAATGAGAAAATAATCGTAGATCTTATCATGTCCTATGAGGTTCCCTTTTTTCTCTCTACAATACCATTTTGTTAAGGTGTTTCATGTGCTATGAGTTGATATAGAATCTTATTCTTAATGAAGTAATCTCTAAACTACATATTGAGGTACTCACCTTTATGATCTGATTGTAGGACTTTTAACCATTTACCTAATTGGTTTTCAACTTCAACTTGAGACTAATTGAACTTTTCAAAAGTTTCAGACCTCTATTGCATTAAGTAAATATACCCATATAAGAATAATTGTCAATAAAGGTGACGAAATATTCATAATCACCCCTAACTTTAACAGTCATATGACTGTAAATATCTGAATGTATAAGCTCTAGCAATTCCTCAGCTCTGAGCCCTTTTTCAATAAAAGATCTTTTGGTCATTTTATCTTCTAAACATGACTCACAAATAGGTAAAGAGCCAATCTTCAACTCACCTATAAGTCTGCTCTTTACAAGTCTATTTATTCTATCAAGGTTACAATGTTCAAGTCTTAGATGCCAAAAATAGGCATCATCATTGGGATAAATTTTTTGTTGTTTTGTTTTAGGTTCTTCAACTTTAAACATTTCAGTTTTGAGCAGCTACGAGCTAACGATCTTAACTCGTATAAATTGTTTTCTGATACTCATGAACAACTATTCAAACCATTTTTAGAAATAATAAATGATTTATTATTAAAATAAATTGATATTATTGTTCCTTGAGTTTAGAAATAGAAATCATATGTTTGTTAAAACATTGTTCAAAATAATAAAACAACTATTAGAAATAGAAGTCAAACTTCTCCTATTGGTTTAGCTGACACGACATCCTAAATCCCAACGTGCATGGTGAATTTGTTCATAACATAGTTGCTTTAAACTATATGAAACTCTTCAGAAAAGTCTCCAGTATCATGCTTACTTAGTTGGGCTCAGGAAGACAGTGTTCCATCAAGATAAAATTTAGGTCCTAATAAACCAAAAGGGCATTCGGGTTATTTAACATAATTGTCTGCATTTAATTTATCATTGGCAAGTATAAATATTAAAGGAGACAACATTGTTGAATTAAATAATTATAAAATATGTTATTCAAAATTGCATTCATACGATATCATAAGTTTGGCATAAAATTAAACGTAATGTATGATACACAAATAATGAATTAGAAAATATCTTAGAAAATAATTACTATGTCACTATAGTCTAACATGCCACAAATAGGTGTTGTCGTAGGGTAGATCAAATATTTGCATGTTAGACTGACATATTCTTAATCAAATAATATAACAGAATAACTCTTATCCCTATATTATTTTGCTACCGTTTTTGGTCAAGAAGATAATTAATAATTAATTATTTCCTTTATGAGTGTAAACTCATCATTTCAGATTCCATGAACTTAACTTGAGAATTGTCGCCGTAAGGTAGGTCAATCCCAAGATACATTTAGAAATCTCATTTATTAGAAAGTCAATCTTGATCAACATATTTGGACACCATTCGTCTTATCCCTACTTTAAGTCTCATAGTGCTGAACTAATTATGGAGACATCGCGGAATATATTGTCATATATCCTCTCCCAATCACTACTTTAGGATAAGAGTTTTCTATTTCATATTCCTAATTATCGTCTTAGATTATTAACAACTAAAAAGATAATCTAAGTTACTAGGAATTTATATGTTACTGGAATTATCACTCTATTAACACCTTATAAATTACCAGATTTTTAACTTTTAAAAATCTAATTTATTATAAAAGATCTAATCTAAAGAATCTAAACTCTTTAATTCTGAAAAATAGATTTAATGTAAGATTACTCAATTTTAATTCTTAAAATCTAATCCATAGTATAAGCCAATTATGAAGTATATTATTTATTTATTTATTTTTAATCATATTTAAAAAAAAATATACTTCTACAAGGCTTTGCAAA
Source organism: Litchi chinensis (assembly GCA_019925255.1). Taxonomy (NCBI): domain Eukaryota; kingdom Viridiplantae; phylum Streptophyta; class Magnoliopsida; order Sapindales; family Sapindaceae; genus Litchi; species Litchi chinensis. The sequence goes on from CM034467.1 coordinate 11,232,672, forward strand.
TCTAAATATATTAAACTCTTTAAATAAATTAGATTAATAATAATGTGAATTATCCAATTTTAACTTTTAAAATTTAATCCACATTATGAGCCAATTATGTGAAATATATCTTTTTAATCACATTAAAACTATATTTCTAATTGGTTTACTAATCTAAATAAATTAAACTCTTTAATTTAGATTAGAAATAATGTGAATTCAATTTTAACTGTCAAAATCTAATCACATTGTGAATACCAATTATTGAAATATATTTATTTTAATCACATTAAAAGTAATCGTATATTTTAATTTGTGAACCTACGATTTTCAATTAAAATCCGGGGAATTTATAGTTTTTATCCAAATTAAAAGGAAATTTTTGTTTTTACCCAGATATTTAAAAAAATTTGTTTTTGACCTCTCAAACAAACTATTTCCATTGTATACCCAAGATTACCAAAATACCCTTAAGTTAAAATCACTAAAATGCCCAAAAATGAAATTACGAAAATAATCTTCTTCATTCTTACAATATCCTTCATTTTCTCTCTTCTCCATCAATGGTTATTAATGATTTTTAAGATCCATTGCAACTGAAAAACAATCTATTGAGAGGATTATTCATTCGAGCTTCTTCATCCATTGAAGTTTTTGGATCCATTCAAGTTTACATCATTGAAGGTTTTGAAGATTCTTCTTTCATTTGAGTTTGAAAGGTAATGTATGAGTTTTTTTTTGTTGGTTTTTGGGTTGTTTTGTTCATATTGCTAACTAAAAGACTATAAAAATGATTTGATTGTGAAATCTAAATTTTTCTGAAATCTGCAACGAAATCTGCAAAATCTGCAACAAAATCAGTTTTTCGTGACCCTGTGGAAAACCAATTACAGAGTTATGACGGTTTTTCAGTGGAGATCGATTTTTCAGCCATTAAAAAATCGGGATCGGTTTTCCAACGGCTTGGTTTCTCATCCACTGAAAAACCGATCCCGATTTTTCAGTGGCTGAAAAACCGATTGAAAGGTTTTTACGATTTTTTCGATTTTTGAGAGAATGAAAAACCGATAACTTCACTGAAAAACCGAATTTAGCACATTTTTCATAGTTTTTTTATATGTTTGTGTTGCTATGTATTGAATATGATTCGATATGATTATATTTTGCAATATTACTCGATTGAAATGAGATTTAATTATTATTTGATTTGAATGTTACAGGAATGACTCAAGAGACCGTTGTAATCAACTTTGACGGAGAGTGGAATTGATGTAATTACATTGGAGGGGAGTCAATCATGTGTGGGATCCATAAAAATAGTAGTTTTTCATCATTGGTGGATGTTGTATACAGAGAGGCTGGTATTGATAGAAGAAGGTAGGATATCCATATATATTATTTACTACAAAATACGGCAAATGGTCAGGTTAAAAAAATACGTATCATGTCCGATCTTGGTGTTGTTGGTTTGATGATGATAAAAAATATTGATGTTAAAGAGATTTATATCGATAAGATTGCAAGAGATTTTGGAGCTAGGGTTAGTAGGCGTACCATTCATCCATTTGTCACTGATTCAATACCAGACATAAGACATGACGATGCAAATATGGATAGACCTGTAAATCCACATATGGTTGAAAGTCATTTTTATCTCCCTTCAGATATTAGGAGCAATCAAGTTGATACTTCTGTCACTCCATTTACATCGGTACACAGATGATAATGGTGATGGAATACGGGATAGTGATGAAGAAGAAACTCGATTTGATGATGTTGCTAAAGAAGAAGAGTTTCCAGAAATAAGATTTTCAGGTTTACAATTTCAGAACAATCCTTCAAAACCATACTGGATTGTTGGTGGTGTAGAATTGGGGGACATTGAGGCTACTTCAAGCGCTACGTTAACCGTCTACCAACGTGGTACGTTGTATAAAGGATAATTCTTTACTAGTAAATAAAAAATTACTATAACTTTTGGCAAATATGCTCTGAAGCTAAGTTTGAATACCGAGTTAGACGTTCGGACACGGAGCGATTTAAAGCCAGTTGTAAAGATAAAACTTGTAGCTTTATTGTTCGTGCAAGATGCAGAAAGAGTTGTTCAATATGGTTTGTGTTGAAGTATGTAGCGAAACACACATGTAGTCAGACAGCCATGGAATCACATATGAAGAGTGTGAAGGCTATTGTGAGCGGAAGTGGTGGACCTCCTCCTTCTCCTGCTGATGAGGTGACTGATGGACACCCTATACATGACAGACCTCCTGCTCCTCCTGATGAGGTGACTGGTGGACACCCCATATCAGAAGGACCTCATGCTCCTCCTCCTGATGGGGTGACTGGTGGACACCCTCTGACTTAAGGGCCTTCTGCTCCTCTTGATGGATGGCTGACTGGCCTACATCGATAGGCGACCGACGGACACCCTCGTCTTGATGTGGTAGTGGTGGTGGTAGTGGTGGTGACGGGTAATACATGTGCTCATCTCGAACAAAGCTCTCACCATCATTATCGTCATCATCGTCGTCGTCGTCGTCATCTGGATCATGCCCACCAACTGGAGACCTAGGAATTTTTAAATGCTCTTCCACCCGTCTCAGCCTCCTATCCATCTCCTTTACAATCTTCAAGGTTGCCTTCTACCTCCTATCCATCCTACTTAACTTCTTATGGGTTGTCTTCTGTAAATCCACGATAAACTCAAACAACCGCTTCACCTATTTCATAGAATCATATATATCATTTTACATACTACCCTGAATTTTAAAAAAAAAAATTGACAAAATCTCCCCTATTTTTTGAGTATCTAGGGAAATAAAATCTGTATATTTAAATAAATTACACTTCGTCTATCATTTTTAAAGACTCCGTCTCCCTTTCACACTCCGTACTACTACACAACATGTCAACATCTTTTGTATTTACTACAATGGAAATTAATTGAATAATAATATTATATATATAGAATATTCGTACCTCATAATCTACGTATCGTACATTGTGTGTCTTCTTTGTCCGAAACTCTGATAAGGTATCCTCTGATTCGGATTGCACGCTTCGAACATCTTTATTCAGATCATCGTCACCCTCCACCTCATCATCATCCTCTATCTCATCCTCACCCCCTACACCATCATCCAAACCATTGTCATCGTCGTCATCATCATCATCACTCTCACTCCCCCTGCCGCCCTATTTATATACCTCTTCATGAACCATATGATTCGGATTAAAAGATTTCCAATAATCCATCTCCCTCTCGGCGTCAATAGGCTCTAAGGTTGGCCCAATGCCAACTATCTGCATTATATAAATATATTTAGTTATACTACAATTATATACTTAATATAAATAACAATAGTTATAACAAATAAATAATGGACACAAATTTAGGTTATGTTCGTCATTTACGGGGGAAAAATCATCTAGGCTTTTTATATTTGTCGGTGTTCTCTTCAGTGATCGTCTCATACATCTTGTTAGATCATTTTGTAATAACGGGTTCCTTTTTGATATCTTCTCCCGTAACACTGGGAACACTTTCACTAACCACCACTATACTGTAAAAATGATTAAACAAAAAACATACATATAGTTAGCAATGGCCAAATAATATATAATACAAATTATTTAACTAAAAACATACATATAACCCTATATATTAACCGTAATAGAAGAAAACAATAAATATTGAAAGTATTAGTTATACCTAAAACGCCAACACATAGCCATAAATATTAATGGTTCTTTGTGGATTTCTGATCTGCTCTTCATTAAGTGTCATGTTGAGACAGTGCAACAGGACACTATAGCATAATGTGCCCCAAGGGAATGTCTTTCATGTCTCTGTATTCTCAATTAGGACCCACATAAATGGATAAATTCTGGCCCTGTCATCCAGTCCCATAAAGAGATGGAAAGTAATCCCTACATTCGCTAACTTCAAAAGATCTTCATCATTTATTGGATCCTGCCCTGCACGGTTTCGCTACCCACTATGGCTTCTTGCCTCAAGAAATGTGACCAACTCCCTTACCTCCAACGACACTCCATTAAACATTCGCCATAGGAGACCGTTTTGATCATTTGGCATTGTTTGGTAGATTTTATAGTCGATGCCCCCAAAAGAAAGTCCTGTTACCAACAGAAACTCTTGTTTCCCAAACATATATCTTCTCTCCCCAATTTCAAACCACCTCTCATCACGGTGTACACCAGTGACTTTTAACTCTCTAGCAAGCATCCACAAAATCACAGAACCAGCAGCCGTATTATTGGTTATCTTCAAAATATGTCCGAACGAACATTCTACCATGAACCAATCGTATAGATTTCTTCTATTAATAACGACAATTATCTTATTAACCAATCTTTGACCAATATGTGTGTTCCCGCTCGTATGTGTGCCAATTGTTTGTGAACTATATTTATAGTTGAAATCCATCTGTAGGAAAGAAAAACAGCAAAGAAATCATCAGTAGGGATATATAAACTGAATCAGTTTTTGAATGCATCTTAAAAATTGGTTAATGAAATCGATCAGTTTTTCACTTCGATTCCCCATGATCGGTTTTTCTTTTCGGTTTTCAACCTCGGTTTTCCATTATCGGTTTTGAAGATCAGTTTTTCATTTCGGTTACCTGAAAAATCGAACTTGAAAACCGATTTGAAAAATTGAAATGAAAAATCGATCATGGAAAACTAAAATGAAAAACCGATCTCAAAAATCGATCTGATCCCGACGACTCTTCTTTCGTCGGAATCGATCATTTTTAACCCAAACACGACCAAACACAATAAAATCCAACCTATTCTAAACCTAATAATCATAACATAACATCCATAACACAATAAACATTTCAAAATCCCAAATCCCAATAAAAAATTACAACAAACATTTCAAAAATCTAACCTTCGCACTTTCTGCAAGTTAGCTGGCAGTAGGAGCTCCTCGGGGAAGGTCGGTAACATCGCGCGAATGGCCGGAAACGTCAATCTCACTGTCGGATCGCAATCGGGTCGGATTTGACAAAAATAGGTATGGTTTTGAGTGGGAAATCGATGGAAGTGAGATCCATCGATTTTTGAGGTGTGTATATATGCAGGGGCTTTATCGTAATTTCACGTTTCGATTTTTCATAAATTTTTAACTGTTCAAGGTTTTTTTGTAAAAATGTCCAGGAGTATTTTGGATAATTTGGATATATCATCAAATATATTTGTTTGATGGATTAAAAATAATTTTTTTAAAATTAGTGGGTAAAAACAAATTTCACTCTTTTTAAATTGGTATTTCTGACAATTTCCACTTAAAATCCTAACAAATTATGAAATTGATATCTATTTTAACTAATAAACTATTTACTAGGGAAAATAACTAATAATACATGTATGTGTATCATGTTATAATGCAATGAGTAGACACTCTCTATTCTACATAACATATTTTAATGCATGATCATGTTATCAATAAATTATTCAATTATCGCATGATAAATAATTTAAATAAATAACATGTGATTGACCGGGTTTCTTGACTTTAACGACCTAAAACTAATTTTAAAAAATTATAAAATTTATCCAAGGCATTCCTTGATCTTCAATTATAGTCTTCAATGTCTTGATGGACTCTCTTGGACTCGAAATTCAATTTAACAATCAAGAACATCCATTGCTTGATTTTTTAACCTAATAAAAATTATCCAAAACGAGTAGATAATTATTAATAATTTTACGATTGAAAATGGAGACTTAGGAAAAATTGCCGTTTTTGAGCTGTCCAGAAAATAGGTTAGGCAGCAGTTTTTTGGGCTATGGAGTGGCAACGGCCGCGTGCCGCTTGGTGCACGCAGGCAGCTGCATAATGTGTGCATGCAAGAAGCACAAGAACTGTGCTAAAAAGCACCAGATCTGTGCAAAAAATATATATTTATAGACCTGGTCGGTGCTTAAAGCACCGCTTTCAGTCTCTTTTGCACAGCCAAACTGGTTCAAAAACCAGTCCTTGCACACACGCACCAGCCATGCGCAAACGCAGTAACTAGCACAGACGTTTGTGCACAGCCAAACTGATCGCGCACTAGACCTACAGCAACCATTTGTTGCCGCCTTCAACAACACAGACCTGCACCAGATCTGGATCACAAACGTGGTTCAAAACCACCCTTCGAACGCAACAACCAGAGAACCAAAACTGCTGCAGTCACTAGTCAACGAAACTGGTTCACAAACAGTTTGCACAGCTGCTCACGTTACTGCCAGCTAAACCAAACCTAGTCAGTGCAATCTTACTTCGACTACATATCCAACTGGTTCAAAACCAGTCCGCACAGGCCTTCGAGTTGCTGTCCCAGCCGCACGCACCAAGCAGATGCACCAACTAGTTGCAGACACCTGTTTTGTGCTTCTTGCGCATCCAATGCACACGACACTGTTTGGTGCAATTTTGCATCAAACTGGGTGCAACTTTTGCACCGATTGCACATCAATTTTTGTTAAAACAATTCCGTATACAATCGCAACTTTTTGACCGAATTCTGTAGCAAATCTTCAGAAAATTGAAACCCTAAAACGATGAATTACAATAGAGAAATAAATGCGCATATGGCTTACAGGTTTAATCAAATTAAAATTAGCCAAAGAGTCATACAATTAATGATCAATTCATACAAATCCCATTTATCAAATATAAATACAAAATACATTACATCATAATCAAATAAAAAATAATAGTATCTACTCAATGAAATATAAATTAATACAAAATATATTATTTTAAAATCACTGTTTTATTGGAATCTGACTCTGATACCAATTGAAAGGAAAAAACCAACAATTGTTTTTGTCAAAATTAAGAATTTGTGAAGCATTGAGTTTTAAAATTTTTTTATAAAACTCAAAAATATAGGATTCATAAAACAGTGAAATAAAATTATAAAATTAAATAAATATCGAATCTTTTACCTTTTATATTGATATCTGTGGATTGTTCACCACTTTGTCTTCCTTGATATATCTCTACACCAAGAAACAAGTGAGTGAGTACAATTATATAGAATTGTATTTACTTACTTTTAATTTCTTTTTCAAAAGGTAAATCAAATCAATGTTTATAAGAGTTGAGTGCTTGATTTTAGCTATATAGAAAATAAAGACACAAATTCCTGTTCTCTGTGTCTACTGTAGAAAAAAATTTTCTTTCTGTTTCTCAAACATACGTACATTATAACTAAAAACTGCTAAAAAGAAAATTATTTCTTTTCCTTTTATAGGCATCAATTAGGGTTTTATTAATCAAAATTAACATTGAACCTCATATTTATTAAAATTAAATTTTTACCCCATATAACACAATTAATTAATGTTATATTCTAGAATCGAACTTGTGACTTCAAATAAATTAAATTATAATTAATTTAAACTAGAGTCATTATTAAGAATCGATTCAACACTTCTTATAAAATTAATTAAATAATTATTAATTCATAATTAATAATTAACTAATTAATTATTAACTAATTTTAAATAATCAATATTATTCAAAAATTAAGTGAATACTTATTTTGCTACTAATGTAATAAATGTAATTGGACAGTCTAATTGTAATATTCTATATGCATGTTTTTTTATAGTGAAAATGAGCTATCAAGGGGATCTTATGGACCTACAATTTGAGCTCCAATAACATCGAAATTATTAATTAAAATCTTTAATTAAATAATTTACTATTATTAATCTTAGAGTTACTCTACTAAAAACCTAAAATTACACTCTCAAATTTGTAGATATTTTTATACAATCTGAAATTTTCAGTGTTCATTGATCTAATCACTATATATGAGATTTGACCATCCATAAATAGTTTATAATTAGAGCTAAGTCAAAATATCCGTTTTACCCCTTTAATTATTTCTTAATCCTTAAGTATCATTGATTCTCTAATAAATAGTATATCCATAACAACTTATGAATTTATTTTTCCATTTACATATAAATAGAAAGTTGAGCACGCTTATTGTTCAAGGCCTAAATCAATCTTTAAGGAAACTACTTCTCTACTTCTCGTAAGAAGGAAAGGATTATGCTATTGTATAAAATGTTTCCAACTACTTATTAAATCATATCCTTAAATTATGAAATTATTGACTGGCAATACAACAAAATAGGTCAACCATACAAGACAATGCCAAATGTGGTTAATTATCCATACCGAACAGCATGTCTAGCGTGCTTACCGCCGATATGGATACTTAAATATCCATAAATATCCATACCGGGTGGGCACTCGACATGGATATTAAATATCCATACTGAGCATAACCCGATATGGATATATTCATGTAATAGGTCAACCCATGGGTCGATTCGTCATATCCATACCAGACCGCCCAGTATGGACATTTAATATCCATACCAGATGCCCACTCCGTATGGATATTTTTCCATTTCGAGCTCCGACCCGATATGGATATTCTTGTCCATACTAGGTCGGAGCTTGAAATGGGTAATTAACCATATTGGGTCGTCCAGTATGGATAAACTTATCGATACCAGGTTGAAAAACATTTTAATTTTAAAAAAAAATAACTTCATAAGTTTGTAATTTAATATTACATCAAAACTACCAACGTACATAGTCATTGAAATATAAATTATTTAATATTAATACAACACTTTAATTTACATAATGTAAAGTTAACAGACATTATGAAATACTATATAATAAATACCCAATATATAGTGCTAAGATACAATATATTTTACTGGTCAAGCAATAAATAAATTTAATACATCTTCCAGAGTTAGTAGATCGTTGGTAGGTCGAGGTATCGAAACACTAACCATTACTTTCTTGATGGAAACGTGCCAATAATCTGGACTAAGCTTGAGGTGATGAACTTTAGTATAGGGGTCCTTTGAGTCAATTTTCGCTTCCGCCACCACTATTTCTCTACCCATCCAATCTAATAATTTGCAATGATTGTTGTTTGATCCACCAGCTTAGCTTGAGAGGAGCCCGGAGATATAGATTGTTTGCATAAGAATTTAATAATTTACTCCTATCAACAAATTTAAATAATTACATTTATATATGATTGAAATTAAATTGAAACAATAAATAATATAACTTTCGCATATATTTTACTTTAGTTAAAGGATCTGTAAATTGAACACTTTTATTATATCTCATCGGATTTGATCCATTTGAATATTGTGTCTACAAAAAAAATAAATAGAATTGTTGTAAGAAAACATGAATATCGAGGAAAAAAATTATAACTACCCCTATTTGACAATAACAAACGCAATATATAAAACAATACATATAAACTCGATCAATTTTATACAAATTTTGATAGAGTTTCATCTTTTTTTTCAAATTGCTAAAAATTTAATTCCCCTGCAATTTATCAAACTTCTCAAATCTTTCACAATCAATCCAACCAAAACAACATTTCTCAATAAATAGATATGCAAATAATATATATATTTACAAACACAAACATCTCAAAAATATAAAAAAAAATGATTATGGCCACTTATGAGAAAACATGAAAACGGAAAATATATATATATATATATTAAGTATGAAAAAATAGAAGTAAACAAATTTTAAATGTTGTGAGTCATTTACCGATTGTGTGGGAGGAATACATACCAATATTTGAGTTTGATCTACGTTCGATAAATGAGTCATGAGCAAGTTTGTCAAATTAGCAATTATCTACTTCATGGTTATCATCTCATCATTGACATATTGTTGATATTGTGCAAAGCTTTGTTTATCAGCCACAGATGCTTGTACAATAGATGGTGTTGCACAATGACCCATTCCTCAAACTCTATCTCAATGCTCCTTACCCATAATTTGTGAAATAACATCATCTCTAATTGAATGTTGGGTTTGTTGATGAAGTGACTTCATTTGTGTCTATAAATGATGTCACATGATATTAACATTAAAAAAACTATACATATATAATACAATCAACACAATAATTGATCAAATTAACGTAACATACAATTTTATCAGTAGTTTCCTCATTTATTGCACTCCCATCTTTATGCTTGTGACTAACTATCTATATGTCAACTCTATCGACTTCGGGATTTTCATTTACAGTCACTTTTTTCGCTCTCTAACATTGATATTCATATATACAAAAACATATACAAGTTTGAAAAACAAAAACTATATACATGTAAAATAATCATCACAATATATTTAACTCTTACCAAATCTTCTTGCAGGCACGTCATTCCTTTACGACTTGATGTATGTGAGGTACGATTCTTGTTTGACAACTCCCTATAATGGTTACTAGTATTTTGAAATATTATAAAATTTAATCAAAATCCATTAAACATACGTGTTCATGTCAACTTAAGAATATGAATGCATAATTACTGCAAATTCTGGAGATAAGCGTTGATTGACAAATACAGTCCAATCTTGATCACTAACATTAGCTGGTTTTAGCATTTCGTATCTTCTATGCGCATCAAGACCAGGAGGAATGTCTCTAATTTGTTTTGTTATTTTGCCTTTATAGTGTTTCCAACACTTATTCATTGATTTTAATGTATGAACTTTCATTGATTCATCAATACCAAGTTGTAATTGCAGTTATAAGTTTGTTAAAAGTAAATATGTTGTAAAAATAAATATGTAATATTGATATTATAAATAAATGAAACCAGTATATATCTTTACATTTTCTCATACTGTATCTTTTAAAGATTGTGGTACCTTATCCCAACTACTATATGTTATAGGTATTATCTGAGCTACAATGGCTTCACAACTTGAACTATAGATTATCGAATTTTCTCTACTTAGTTGTCCAACTTCATTAATTTGTATCCTTATGGCTTTGACGTAGGCCATTGTCTCACAACCCAAGCAGTTGAGACCTCTTCCTTTTCTTTTCTTCTCTCCACTAAAGTTACTGGAAGATTGACCAGTCAATATTCCTTTAGTCGACATCCGAAAATGCCATGGATATGACATATATCAATAGTCAACACATGGATAACATTATCAATATATAAAATAATACATATAAATTCATTCCATTTTACGAAAATTTTGATAGGGTTTCCTTTGTTTCTCGACCTTACCAAAAATTTAGTTCACCTACAATGTAAATATGAGAACTCTCTCTTGGGCCCACTCCCAAGGTACTGTTATCCTCACCTCTCATGGGTTTTTGCTTCACCTTTCCCAAGCACTTGAACCAAGGGTCAGAGACCTCTTTACCCATTTGGAAGTATGCCTAGTACCAAACCCTAAACCCAAAACCTTCTCAGTTGGTACCAAGCATGCTTCCAAATGGGTAAGAGGTCTTTGACCCTTGGTTCGAGTGTCTGGGGAGACGAAGCAAAAACCCGCGAGGGATAGGGATAACAGTACCTTACGAATGGGCCCAAGAGAGGGGTTCCACAATAAAAAGGCACTAGCTCAATTGGTACCAGACATGCTTCCAAATGGGTAAAGGGGTCCATAACCCTTAGTTCTAGTGCTTGGGGAGGCGAAGCAAAAACCCGCGAGGGGCCGGGTTAACAATACCTTATGAGTGGGCCCAAGAGAGGGTTCCCATAATAAAAAAAACGCTAGCATAATTGGTACTAGGCATACTTCCAAATGAGTAAAGAGGTCTTTGACCCTTGGTTCGATGCTTGGAGGGGCGAAGCAAAAACCCACGAGGGGCCGAGATAATAGTACCTTGTGAGTAGGGCCAAGAGAAAAGTTCGACAATAAATAACAAAGTAATTTCACAACATATCCAACCACTTCAGAGACTTTATCTCTCTGCAATCATAAACACAAGTAATATATATTCACACATATTGCAAATAAAATATGAAAATATGATTATATTCATTAACATTATATGTTTACAACCAATTTCTCACAATTTATCCAAGCATAATTATCACTATCATCTACACTAGTGTCAAATTCAGGCACATCTAATGGTATATTTTTCATATAAGCATGTTCATCAAACTTCTCGAAATCATGACAACCTCTTGGAGGTGCTTTTAGGATAACATACCAATTAGAGTTATCATTTTTCCTAGAATAAAAAACTTGCATTGCTTGTGAGGTTAAAATGAAAGTATCTTTATCCTATTTATTTTCACGTGGACTAAAATTAACTAGTATGAACTCATCTTCTTCTCTAACATCACTCACACTACCCATCTAATCACATCTAAACAATGGAACACAAAATGCTAAGAAATCTAACAAAAGTATTTCCCTTAAAACTCCACAGCAAACCATCTTTTTGACAACTTGAGTGTCGTCTCTTTCATTACAAATAGTTTCTGCTTCAAGAGAAATACCACTATCTTGTATAGTTTTCTCACTACTTTTTATGCAGTATCGTTTCCCATTCACAACATAGCTTGAATAGCATGTGACGTGCATACTTGGTTCAAGTGCTAGAAACTTTAGAGTTGGGGGCATATCCATGGTATTTAATTCATCGAGAACCTGTTTTAGGATATTACGATTTAGATTATCGGGGACAAAAAATTGAGGTTAATACATCATATTATTAACGTATACGACAATGATTTTACCTTATTTCTAAACCATATTGGAAATTATCTAGTATGTGCCATTTGCAATAACATTGGTATACTTAACAGATTGAGATTTAATTGTTGAAGCTCTTCTAGGTGTATACTAATAAAACGTTTATATAAAAAAAAACAACATGACCAAGTAAGTATAACGTTAGTAATTTTAACTAATATTTATACTATATTCAGCTTCAATTTAAACCACTTACTTAATGTATGGTTTCACTAATGCACTATTCGATAGTATATACATATGTGCAATCCATAGTATGTCTGCAAAAATCGTTTTTAATGTCGGTGCAGATGTAGGATGTCCTACCACTATATTTTGAAATACAATATCTTCATTTCTATTGTATTTCTCACCAACATCTGCTGCTTGTGGTATATATCTACTACAAAATTGTATGCATTTATCGACTAAATAACATTCTGCTATGCAACCTTCTAGTCGTGCACGATTTCTTACATATCCTTTTAACACCTTCATAAATCTATGAAATGAATATATAAAAGTAAATGAAATGTGTGGAAATCATTTAATCTTAATTCATATGTGAAGAATAGTGTAAGAATAACATTTTAAAAGGATACATCCAATGATATTGAACCGGTCCACATAAGCAAGTTTCTCTTGTTAGATTAATTGTAAGATGGACCATTATATTATAGAAAGAAGGAGGGAAATAATGTTCAAGCATACACATAGTAACTGCAACTTCATCTTCCAATGAATCTGACTTATCTCTATGTAACACTCTTTGGTAAATTGCATTGAAAAATGAACACAACCAAAATATGACAATTTTTGGCTCTTTAGGTAGGAGACCTCGCATTGCTATCAATAATAAATGTTGTATCAATACATGATAATCATGGGACTTAAGCCCAATTATCTTGCATTCATTCAATGAAATGCATTTAGATATATTTGAAGCATAATCGTCGAATATCTTTAAATTTAATAACATCTTACAAAATTGTTGTTTCTTTACCTTTGATAGAGTGTGTGGTGTTGCAGGCAAATACAGTTTATCTGAATCCCCTTTCATATAAAGGTCTTGTTTAATCCTAATATCTTTTAGATCTTTACAAGAATTACACATCCTTGGTTTTCTCATTGATGTCCAACAACATGCTAATAAGACCCTCACCAATGTTTTTTTCAATGTATATCACATCTAAATTATAACGTAAACACAAATACTGTAAAAATTGATGATGGTAAATTTAAGGCATAGTTAAATATAATAGAATAAGTTACATTATCTTTTGAATTAAAAATCTCCCCTTCCAATACGAAAGATCAAAGAATATCGATTTTTTTTTTCCATATAGGATGCTCTTTTCTCTTCCTTTTCCCTTTGACTTTCTTTTCTAAATCATTTTCAACTTTCGCATATACAAGTAAAACTTTTTTACTATCAAGAATCTCTGGAGGATCATTCATTTCTTTTTTCCTATTAAATCACGATTTCTTCTTTCAAAAAACATGATTCTTTAGAAGAAATCGCCGATGACTTATATACACATGTTTATTACTATATTTTAATATTTGTGAATGTACGTTCAACCCACATATAGGACAAGCATATTCACCTTTCACATAACATTCTGCTAAGTTTCTACATAGAGAAAAATAATTTATGGCCGCATTAAGATAACCTTTAAGTTGAAACTGGACTTAGTAGATGAATCATACACTTGTGCTCCCGAGTGTCATAACTCATTCAAGTCTTCGGTTAGTGGTTGCAAGCATACATCAATATCATTCCTAGGTTTTTTTTTTTTTTCTGGAATTAATAGTGTTAGCATAAGATTTTCTTTCGACATACACTTCTATGAAGGTAGATTGTACGTAACTAACATAATCGGCCAACAACTATAGGTTTTGCTTAGGTTGCTATAATGATTAAATCCATTTGCAGCTAAACCCAATCTCAAATTACGTGGATTTGAAGTAAAAGATGACCATTTTCTATCTATAGTCTTTTAGACTTCAAAATCAACAAGATAACGTATCTTTCCATCTTTACTTGTATGGGTAGAATGTCATTTTAAGTCGGTAGCCATTTCAATTTATCTAAACATTCTCCTCAACCATCGTATGATTGGAAAGTATCGAAGTATTTTAGCCGCTACTCCTTTATGAATCTTTTTTGTAACTTCGTTTACTTTCCATCTACAAGTGCCACATTTTGGATATTCTTCATGATGCTCCAATTTTTTTCTAAACAGACAACAATCATTGATGCAGACATAGATTTTCTCATACCCTAAATTAAACACTTTCAACAACTTTTTTGTTGAGTACAATGATTTCGGTAGAACATTATCTGATGACAACATATCTTGAACGATGTTAAGAAGTTTATCAAATCCCTTATCAGATAGATTATAAGTAGTTTTATGTTTATATAACGCTATAATAGTCGATAATTTTGTGTACTTTACGCAATCTTGATATAAAGGAGTTTCAATATCTTCCAAAGTAGCAGTTATGTCTTACTCTCTTACTTTAATATCAGGTTCAACATTATAATGAGTTTTAAGATTTACATCACTATACATTCTAAATGTATTAGAAGTGTTTTCAACAGGTGTGGAAGTTTTCAGGGGTTTTTCATGCATGAACCAAGTTATATACTGAGAATTCATCTCTTTAATGACTAAGTACTCATACACTATCTTAGTGTCATAATACCTTCCATTGAGATATTTTATATAAGGGTAAAGGATGAAACCAGTATTTATTGAATGTTTGTTCACGGCCTTAACAAAGTTTTTAATTCCCCCTCTATATTCTTTCAACATCTAAAAGTTTAAAAATGACAGAAAAAATTATTAAAAATACTACAAGTTTAAATTTTATGTCGTAATAAATTGAGTTTAGGATATTAACCTTGAAAATCTTAACCACTCCTTATCCATTTGAAAGCTTATAACATTAAAAAACAAAACACGTAACAACATTGTGTTAAACTATATTAAAATTATTAAACTTTGAATAAAAAGAAAGCAATCATATTCATATAGATATTTACCACATCTATATACATATTCACCACATCTACATTCATCTTACATATTACATGTTTAACCTTTAAAAAATATCATAACTTTAGCCTTTAAAAATTCTTCACAAAACCAAAAACAGAAAATTACCCTAACAATAATATAACACAAAAATCAAAAGAATTCAAATGGATAATAACAATAATATATATATGATATCCAATCAAATTCATAAAACACAAAATCATATATAAATTGAAACATCAAAAAACACAAAATCATAAAGCTCATACCTTATTAACGGAGAACACAGCAAAAGCTGAGTAAAGTGGAAGAGCACTAGATCGGTGAATACAATAGCACTGGACTGGCGTCAATCCTCAATATAACTGGAATAAAAGAAAATATGTGAAAAAAATGAAATAAAAATAATAATAAGGTGACAGCCGAATTACCGTGTCGGTGGTCGGACAGTAGTCCAGCCGTTATTATAGAAAAAAGAAGGAGAAGAACGCATGGAAGAAGAAGAAGAAGAAAAAGAACAATAAGAACAATAAGAAGAAGGGCAAAGTGGAAGAAGAAGAGATTGAAGAAGAAAAAAAAAAAGAGGAGAAGAAGAAAAAGAAGAGAATGCTCACCGGCGTTGGGCTGCAGCAACGGCATCGGCAGGTATGGCATCGGCGTCGGCATC
The DNA here is from genome assembly GCA_019925255.1 of Litchi chinensis. NCBI lineage: Eukaryota > Viridiplantae > Streptophyta > Magnoliopsida > Sapindales > Sapindaceae > Litchi > Litchi chinensis. The sequence continues at coordinate 11,248,954 of CM034467.1, forward strand.
GACGTCAAGTGGGAGGTGACTAGAGTTTTTTAGAGAGAGAGGGGTGAGAGAAAAATGTAAAAAGAGAAAGTCAGGGCGGACCGGGTGGATCGAACATTTTAAATGCCCAGATTATCTATACCGAGCGCCCGATCCACCCGATATGGATAAACCGGATTACCTATACCAGGTGGGTCTGGTGCCCGATATTGATATATAAAAATTTTATTTTTTAAAAAAAATCTTAATATCCATATCAGGCCATTTGCTGCTTGATATGGATAATTTGTATGCATACCGGGCACGCTTCGGCTTGGTATAGGTATTCAAGATAATTTTTAAAATAATATTATCCATACCGAGCTTTTAATGTCCGGTATGGATAATGCAATATTAATAACCCATTTTGTTGTAGTGCATGCATCTATACCGATCTCATTCATGTAAATCAAAAAATACAACTTAATAAGTAAGAGTCCATAATATACTCAATATTAAAATCAATTCATATATGATCATCTGATCAATAAATATGAATCTCCAAGTTTAACGGATATTAGTTTGAGACTTATATTTGTCGTGGTCCAGTCCTATATAATCTTTATTAAATAAGATGTCTCAATTTCCATGTCACTACATGAACAGTCTCGGATAAGACTATCGTACCAAATACAAAATAGACCTCAAATATAGATTTACTATAAGCAAAGTACCTGAATTTGTTTACTTTTTACGGATTATTTAGATTACTTATCTCAAGTTAAATTCATTTGTATATAACACTTATATACTTAGTTTAAGATCACATTAGTAATAAATGATGTTTCATAATATTAATATAAAGCAAATATTTCGTAAATGCACATAAATTGAATAAAATAAACATTATTTATTTATTATTTATTTAAACATTTATATATTACAAGTTCTTAGGGTGCAAATTCTAACACTTTTGAAGCACTCGGAAAAATGTGAGGGTTTAAACAAGGTAGTGGCTAGTATGATGGATTCTAGACAAGCTTTACTTGATTGTAATTTATGGGATATTGGTTTTTAAAGACCTCTCTTTACATGGAATAACAAGCATGATGGACTATCTAATGTCCAACAAAGGTTAGACCGTTTTATTGTGGATCGAGCTTGGAGAAACCTTTTCACAATAACTTGGGTAGCTCACCTCCATTTCATGGATCGGATCATTAACCAATTCTTTTACACCTTAAGGATAGGCTTAAAGTTGAAGCCCATCAAAAACAGTGTTTCAAGTTTGAACCCTTCTCGCTAAAGGACGATAAATGTGGGGAGTTGGTTCAAACATTGTGGAGGACTTCTAGGCATGTTTCTAATGTAGGTGATTTCAATCGTAAACTACATAGGTGTATAGTTGAATTAACTGCATGGTGTAGGTGAAGTATGGTTCTCTGCGTATTAAGATATCTTAATAGTAAAAACTGGTCGAAAACTTATACAGTTGCTATGTAAGGACGAATGCCATGGTAAAGCTTAAAGCCGCTAAAGAGGAGCTTGAGCATCTTCTCTTCTAGGAGGAGTTATACTAGAGGCAATGGGAGAGAGTCAATTGGCTTGTCTTTAGGGATAAAAACACCCAGTTCTATCATGTTAAAGCCATTTCAAGGCGATGAAAGAATGAAATGCATAAATTAACAAATGAAGATGGGGTTGAGTTATCTACTACAAAGGGCATAACACATCTAATTAACAATTATTTCTCCAATAGTTCCAGTTCTTTACTACCCAACAATGAAGATATTGACTTAGCATGTGCTCATATTCAATCCTTTTTAGATGATGCTGATATTGTAGTCTTGAATGCACCTTACTGCATAGAGGAAATTAACTACGCAGTTTTTGCCTTAGGCCCATACAAAAGCACTAGGACTGAACAACTTGCATGCTATATTTTCTCAAAAATTCTGAAATACAATTAGGGTTGATCTTTCAACCATCTTTATGAACATTTTGAGTGGGACTTGTTCTCTTCAGAATTCAATGTCACCAATGTTGTTCTCGTTCTTAAAAAGCAAGACCCGTAATTCCTTAAAGACTTCAGACCTATTAGTTTGAGCTTTGTGGTATGCAAAGTGATAGCCAAGGTGCTTGCGCATCGCTTAAGGAGAGTTATTCCTTAACTAAAGGGTCGTTTATTTTTATCACTTTTCATTTAATGAGTTTGAATTACACCTATTAACTTAAACTCTCTTAATCAATATTTTCAACCGGTTAATCGCGATGTGATTTTGGATATCCTTACTAGTGTGAGGGATGCTGTGGATTTTCTTAAGTGGCACTATAACAAGAAGGGCTTGTATATGGTGAAAAGCGGCTATCAGGTGGCTTTTAATTCCAAGTCTGAGAGCTCACCTTCGGCTAGTTCTAATGAGCAAATTGAAGGGAAAAACAACAATTATATTTATTAAAAATAAGAATTTGCGAAACACTATGTTTTAAAACTTTTTATAAAACTCAAGAACCTTAGATTTATAAAACAATGAAATAAAATAATATGAAGAAATAAAGACAGTTGGTGACATTGTATTGATCTTTGTAGATTGTTCACCACATTGCTTTCCTTGATATGTTTCTACATCAAGAAACAAGTGAGTGAGTACAATTATATAGAATTGTACTCACTTACTTTTTATTTTCTTTCTTAAAAAAAATCAAATTAATGTTTATGAGAGGTGAGTGTTTGTTTTTTGTTGTACAAAGAATAAAAACATAAATTCTTGTTCTCTGTATTAGCTGTAGAAAAAAAATTTCTATCTGTTTTGCAAACATACGTGCAACATAACCAAAAACCTTGAAAAGAAAATGATTTCTTTTCTATTTATAGGCAATCAATTAAGGTTTTAATTAATCAAAATTAATATTTAACCTCATGTTTATTAAAATTAAACTTTTGTCTCATATAACATAATTAATTCAAAATTAATTTATGTTATATTTTGAAATCGAATTTGTGACCTCAAATAAATTAATTCATAATTAATTTAGATTAGAGTCACTATAATGGATCAATTCAAGTCCTCTTATATAATTAATTAAAAAATTATTAAATCATAATTAATAATTAACTAATTAATTATTAAATAATTTGAATAATTAATATTATTTAAATACCAAGTGAACACATATTTTGCTACTTATGTAACAACTGTAATTGGACAATCCAATTAAATATTCTATATACACGTTTCCTTATAGTGAAATGAGCTATCAAGGAGACCCAATGAACCTACAATTTTGAGCTCCAATAATATCAGAATTATTAATTAAACTCTTTAATTAAATAATTCACTATTATTAATTTTAGAGTTACTCCACTAAAAACCTAAGATTGCACTCTCAAAACTGCAGATGTTTTTATATAATTTGAAATTTTCAATGTCCATTGATTTAATCATTACATATGATTTGACCTTCCACAAATAGTTCACAATTAGAGCTAGGTCAAAATATCTGTTTTACTCCTCTAATTATTTCTTGATCCTTAAGTACCATTGATTCTTTAATAAACAATATATTCATAACAACTTATGAATTTATCTTTCCATTTACATATAAATAAAAAGTTGAATATTTTTATTGTTTAAGACCTAAGTCAACTTTTAAGGGAACTACTTCTCTACTTCTTACAAGAGGGGGTGGATTCTACTATTGTATAGAATGTTCTCAACTACTTACTAAATCATATCTCCAAAGTACGAAGTTATTGATCGAACATTTGCACCGATTTCACCCATGTAAATCAAATGATACAACTCAACAAGTAGGAGTCCATAATATACTAAAGATTAAGATCAATTCATATATGATCATCCGATCGATAAATATAAATATATAGGTTTAACGAATATTAGTTAGGGACGTATGTTTATTGTGGTATAGTCCTATATAATCTTTATTATATAAGGTGCCTTCATTTTCATGTTAACACATGAATAGTTTCGGATAAGACTATCGTACCAAATATGAAATGAACTGCAACTGTAAAATTACCACAAATAAAGTACCCAGTTTCGTTTGCTATTTACGGATTCTTTAAATTACTTATCTTAAACTAAATCCGCTTGTATATAACGTTTATATACTTAGTTTGAGATTACATCAGTAATTAAGGATATTTCATGATATTTGTATGAAGCAAATATCTTGCAAATGCATATAAATTGAATAAAATAATCATATTTTATTTATTATTTATTTAAACGTTTACAAATTACAAACTCTTAGAATACAAACCTTAACACAAACCTAGTGGAAGGTTTTTTGGAACTCCACATTCCCCCCAAAGTTAAAATTGTCGCTTGGAGAGCTTGCAAAATGCTCTTCCAATTATGCCTAATTTGTTAAAGAGGAATATTGTGCTTGATGACTATTGTAAAGCTTGTGGGGGAGCTTCAAAATCAGTCACTCATGCATTGTTTAGGTGTCCATCTACCAAGGTTGGGAAGCCAAAGCCGTGGCATAAACACTAATTATTTTTAGCCGTCTCTCGACTAGAGAGGTTTTGTGGGGTGCTTGGAAATTATTAGGCAAGGGTAGTCTTGACAAGCTTCGCATGATCATGTGGGCTATTTGGTGTAATAGAAATGTAGGTTTTCATTCTGGTAGGATTCGTAGCGGTGTTGAGATCACAGATTGGGCGCTACAGCTGCTGCATGAATTTCAATCCTCTACTACTGTTGTGTCTCTCAAATCCTTTAGCCCACCTTCTTCTTCTAGTGCAGATTGGCAGCCTTATCCTAGTGGCTGCTTTAAGTTGAATACGGACGCTGTGGTGGTGAGATCGGGGGTGTCTCATATCGGTTTTGGGCTGGTTATCAGAGACCATTCAGGCTTTGTTGTTTTCGTTGATTCCCGACCCATGTCTGGTCACTTCTCTCTGGCTTCAGGTGAGTTGTTAGTTGTGGGGAAGGGCCTTTTATTGTCTAATTCTGTTGACCTCCAATGAGGTGTTTGAGGGGTCAAATAGCGTTGGTCATCGTGTATTTCCTGGTTCATAGTAAAGTTATGTTTGATTAGGAAAAAAAACGTATTTTCAAAAGAATGAATAATTATGCAATAAAAAAATATATAATTATAGTTTTAAATTTTTATCACATACAAGTGTGATAGTTCGATAGATGTTAACGTTTTATTTCAATTTTTTTTTGCTTTTTTTCATGATAGATTATTTCAAAATTTAGTAGTAGCAATGATTTTTTTTTTTTTCAAAATTTAGTAGTACCAATAATTGTAAACAAAAAAACAAAGTAGTAGCAATATTTATAATTAATAATGTACCATTATAAACAATTGAAATTCACAGAGTTTATGATCATCCAATGTAATTGAAAAGATTTGGTACATTTATGTATATGTGTCGAAATTTGCTGTCACCCTTTTGCCAAGGGAAGATATTTGCCTGGTCCTAGTGTCAGAAACTCAAAAAACTCTGAGTTTAAAAAAAGAAAATAAAAAAGAGAAACTCAAAAAACTCTTCAACTCTGAAAGAGCCGCACATGATGACTGCTAATTGCCGACCACTTGGCATTACGTAACCGGAAAACGCCAATCAACTTTGTGCACATGACGCCAACATAACCTTCCAATTGAGCTTTCAAAAAATGAAAAAGACCTCCAATCGTCAAGGCTTCTGTCATGCACAAACGTCAAAAACTATTATGATTTACAACATACAGTAGAGTAGAATCTCAAATCAACATTGTTTAATCATTTTGTCTCTAAGTCCACGAAATCATGGTCCATGACCTTACTTTTGGAACCGATGGTGACGGGGTAGATTTCAACGGTCACAGATGTCACTTACTATTCATATTGGGAACTGTGATACGCCCGATACAGAATCTACGTAGGGCCCATTGTTTTACAAGACCTTTCCCTTCTGATTTCCACCAGTGTTTTTCACTCATCTCCGCCACAAGAGAATTGAGAGTCTCAAAGAGAGAGAGAGAGAGAGAGAGAGAGAGAGAGAGAGAGAGCCCTATTTGTACTAGTTTTAAAAGCTAAGATGAAACCATACCAAAATTGATGTACAATTTCCACTCTAATATAAAAAAATATGATGCGATGAAATACTTATTCTTTTATTGTTTCTGACCTCGATCTTCTCAACCAGTTGGGTAGAGTTTCTAGAGTAGAAATCACGCCTCTACGTGTAGCCGTCACCTTGTTGGGTGCTTCCCTCCTCTCATTATAGAGGTAGCTAGTGGATCTAGAGTTTAAGCATTATGAATCCTGACGATCTAGTCAATCATTGGGCGAAGTTTTCTCTTACTAAGGAGGATGGCTCGATTGAGAGAGTGGAAGTCATCTCCCAACAACAAGGCTTGCGAACTGTATCCATGTGTATTTTGGGTAAGTTGTTGTCCAACAAAGAGATCAATCGAGAAGCCCTTCGCTCAGCCATTCCTAAAATATAGAGAACTACTAAGGAGGTAGGGATAGAAGTGGGAGGGCCTAATATATTTGTTTTTCGGTTTGGGTGTGAATGGGACAAGAAGAGAGTGTTGGAAGGACGACTATAGTGCTTTGATAAATACCTAATAGTGCTCACGAAGGCCAAAAGATTGGGCAAAGTAGAATATACCAATTTCACTCTCTCTCCATTATGGATCCAACTTCACAATATTCCCCTTACATGTATGAACAAGGAAATGGGTCAAGTGTTAAGGTCCATGATTGGGCAAGTAAAAGATATAGACCAAGGTGCAAATGGAGATTATATGGGCAAATATCTAAGAGTTAAAGTGGAGAAGGATATCACTAAGCCGTTGAAACGCTGGCTTAGAGTCCTATTGGATAATCTAGAGGAGCATTGTGACATCTTCTTAAGGTATGAGCGTCTCCCAAACTTCTGTTATTTATGTGTGAGACTGGGCCACTTGGTTCGAGAATGTGTTGAAAATACAGAGGGTATAGTAGATAAAGCTAAGTTGCTCTATGGAGCATGGTTGCGAGCTAGTAACGCGTCATAAGGAATAAATAGCGGGGGCAGTGATATTCGACTAACAGGGTAGTCAAAGTCTTCAGGGGATCAGGGAGGAGCACAAGAGAGGGAGAGTTCAAGAAATCATTCTAAAACTTGTCCTTCAATGGACTAGACAGGGGGAATAGCCGATGTGAGTCAACAAAGAGATCCAAGACTGTTTTGTAGGCAAATGACGAGCACTTAAGTTAATTCAGACACGAATGTAATCAATTTTCAAAAAAACTCCATGTAAAAAGGGCAGGCAAAAGTCACCTTTTATAACTCTCAAGGAGCTGGGACCACCTGGAAAGAGAAACCCCTCTTTTCTTCAACGGGCATAAATATCCTGGATCAATTACCTTGCCCCTCTCAGGTGTTCGAAAAAAACCTATGAAAGAGGGACACGGACCACAAACAGAGTTGGAAATGGACCCCACTGCACATGTTTTTGAGCAAGGTAGTAGTAGGGGGCCCGGGACAGAGACATCTCAGTTGGAATCTACCATCGCACTATCAGATAGTATAATGGATGTGGAACCTAAACTTGACACCAACTTTGACCATTCTCTCCCTTCTTCAGAGTTTCTGTCCTAAGCAGTCGCACCTGGATTATATGTTCAAAAGCAGGTAACAGATTCAGACCTAGATCCCACTCGTTTTGAAAGGAAGAAATGGAAGTAACGTGTCAGGAAAAATGGTATTGAAAAAAGGGTAGAAGGTAGTAGGGAGGCTCAAGGGAAAAGAGCGGCTGAGACAGAATTAGAAGGAGATAGAAGCAACAAGAAAAGCAAACATGCTGCTTCAGAAGAACAGATGGCGGTAGCTGTTACCCAGCACCGCCATCAGCAATGAAAACCCTCTGTTGGAATGTTCGGGGGCTGGGCAATCCTCGAACATTCCGAGCCCTACGAGAGATTATTCGTAGGGAAAGCCCAGATGTAGTTTTTTTAGCTGAAACTAGATTGGATAAAAGAAAATCTAATGATATGAGATCAGCTCTTGATTTTGCTGGTGCTTTTGCTGTAGATAGAGTTGGAATGAGTGGTGGATTGATTCTTTTTTGGAAAGCAGAGGTTGATTTATCGATCCTCTCCTTTTCTGTGGGTCATATAGATTCTGTTATTAAGGAGTACACGGGTTTTTCTTGGAGGTTCACCGGGTTTTATGGGGATCCAAAATCGGAGCATCGTGTCCATTCTTGGAAGTTTTTGAGACGGTTAGGGGGTCTTGACTCTCTTCCTTGGCTTATGGAGGGGGGGGGGGGGGGGGGGTGGGATTTTAATGAAATAATGAGGGTGGAAGAAAAGTTTAGGGGGAGCAATCAGGAGAGGATCTGCCATCTTAGCCTTTAGGGAAGCTATAGACGATCGTGGGTTGCTGGACCTTGGTTTTAAGGGAATTCAATTCATGTGGTCAAATAGGCAATAGGGTGATAAACTTATTATGGAAAGATTGGATAGGATGCTATGTAATGATCAATGGAGGACTCATTTTGACTCAGCTGCTGTCTCTCATTTAGAACGGTTGGGGTCTGATCACTCTCCCATTCTAACCTCTAATATTGTTTCCTCTCGGAGTCTTCAGTCAATGGGGCATTTCTGGGGAACCAAATTTCATTTCGAGGAGGCTTGGGCTCATGAGGAAGAATGTAGAGTGATTGTAGAGCGAAGTTGGGTAGGTGTCTTGTAAACCCCTAACTTCGACTTATAAAGTCCCAACGTTAGAAGTTAAGTTAGGGAGATAACATAACTCTCTACATTTAATTGATTAAATTTCATAGTCTCCGAAACTTATTAAATTAAGAATACGACGAAAACCGTCGACCATAAAGAGTTAAATAGCATTCTAATAAAAATCCGAGTTAGGAAATCAAAGATTTTAGTAAATGATAATCGAATTAAAATTTGATTAAAAAGAGAGAGTTAAGATTAATAAAACAAGTTTGACGATCGAAAGTAAACGTTAACGAAACGAGAATTAAATCAAATGATGGAAGATAAATTGGAAACAATCATTGATGGGCTAATATGAGAATCAAGAGAAAGAGATGAGACTTAGATGAAAGTAATAAGGATTGGGGCAAGATGAAATTAATAGAAGTTGAAGACTATATAATCAAACCTTAGCTGAAATTTTTTTCAACAAAAACAAGTGCAGCCCGTTGAGAGAAGCCGTGAGAATCTTCGAGAGAAAGAGAGAGAGCAGTGTGAACCAGAAGAGAAGGCCAAGAAGAGAAGAAGAGAAGCAACCAGCAAGCAAGAAGAGAGCAAGGTAGCTGCTGGTCGAGCAAGAGACAGCAGCTGAACCAAAATAGTTCAGACGTGGAAGCAAAAACAGGATCGCGCGACAGTGCTGGTCGCGAGTTCGCGCAGAACAGCGAGGGGGAGAAGAAGGCACAACCTAAGGTAGAACAAGGACCCAAAACAAGTCAGTCGTGAGTCCAAGAAGGTGAGGTGCAGGTCTGGTTGTGCAAAACGCACACAAAACAGCAAGCGAAACAGACCCAGATGCGAGCCAGACAGAACCGCGACAAGGTGTAACGAAATGGGCGACCAGTGGAAAGAAATGGGGGAAAAGTAGTTCGTTCAGCCATCTTAAGCCTCAAACCTCCTTCCAAGACCCTTCTCAACTCCCTAAGCTAAGAACTAAGTAAGATTACAACCTATCTTTGTTTGATTTTCTGCTGAAACAGAAAAGGAAATGATAACAAAATGTTGTGTAGTTGTTGTTGAATTATGTTGGTTGATTGTTCTTTAATCTTTGAGAGAGCCTTATGTAATTGAAATGAACACTTGAATGATGATTTGTTGGGTGTAATTACTGCCATAAAATGATGTATAAGGGCTGTCATACTCTCCCTCAAAGTAGAAACCGAAAATGGTTACACATGCACTCTAAGTTGATGATAAAAGTCTTAAGTGAAGTTTGAGCATCTAAATGACCAAGTTAGATTTATGTATGTATTAAAGACTTGAAGGGCAGTAGCTAGGCCTTGAAATTAGATGGTTTTGAAACCAATTTTGAGCCTTAAAGAGGTTAGAAAAGTTAAAGATTTGTTAGAGTTACAAAAGAGGATGTTATAGGCAAAATGTGAATCCCGAGCTTAAATTTGAGCTCTAGAAAACCTGACTATATCTAACCTATATGGGGGTGTTCTACTCCTCAAATGATGCTTAGGGACCATAGAAAACCATAAGTTTTGGAACGGATCGAATCCGATAAAAATTGTGCAAGTTATGTACAAAATAGTGCTTTTAGAGCTCTGAGAAGTGAAACGACTAGTTTAATGTAATTTTTATGACTTGAAATGAGTTTAGTTAGTCATTATTAGTTAAATGAAGCTTAGTTGTTGAAGAAAATCTAGCGTTGCTAACCCGAAACACAAAGTTTACTAAACGGGCATTAAAAGCGCCCGAAAGTGTCCAAAACAGACGTTTTCCTTAGATTTGACTTAGCAAATGATAATATTTTTCAATGAACTTTGACGTGTGACTAGAATGTGATATAAGTGAGCCGTAGGAAAAAGAACGAAAGAAAACGGAGTCCCGGGCAGCGCGTCGCAGTGTTCACTGTCAAGGGCTGTCCACTTTAAAATTAAAAATGTAATTTTTCGTTTTGAGCCTTCAACAAACAAACGGACCGCGTGGGGATATCCCTAGGGGTCCAAAACTAAAAATTTTACACAAAAATCGAGATTAGAGAGTTTCGGTTGAATTAGAAACAAGTTAGGAGCTATGTAGAGGAAAATAGTCATAGTTGAGAATTTCTAAAGTATAGTTAAGTATTGAGTTTTGTTGTGAGCAATGATGAGAACATGTTGTGTAGGTGACGAGCGCGTGAGCGACGTCCATGAGCCTCGTCGATACGCTTGACGCGGAGCGACGCGGCCTTGAGGTAAGTGGTTCGCCACTTAATAACTTTTTAAATTGTTATGTCAATTCTTGATTATGTTAAATGAATGTAATAGCTAAGTAAGGAATGAAATTGAAAATGATATATAATGATGTAGTTAAAGTTTAAGCATATGGATTCTTATGGAATCCATATGTTATTAGAAAGTGATACGAGTTGCATGCAAAGAAAATAAAATGAGAAAGTTTTTAGAAGATATAAAACTAGTGAGTTTGTGCTTTTGCACTTAAAGAAAATTAATTATGAAAACCCATGTGTATATCTTATAAGTTAATGAGATTTAGCGTTACGTGACGACGCAGAGAATTCCGTCCGTAATCGCTCAGTTTATAGAAAAGTATAGCGCTACGTTGCGATACAGACAATTTCGCACGTAGTCGATTAGTTGTTAGTTAGCGTTACGAAGCGACACAGTGAATTCTGCTCGTAGTCGCCTAGAGATTTAGCACTACATTTGCGATACAGAGAATCCCGCATTGTAGTTGCTCAGTTAATAGATTTAGCGCCCTACGTACGATGCAGTAAATTCCGTAATGTAGTGGTCAAGACACTTTAGTAGATTCATGATTGTCGTTAGTTATAATCGTCTGTAATGGTTAGAATGAGTCAAGGATATACATGGGAGGTTTTAAAGAAATTGTAAAACTTGAATAAATAGTTAATTTTTATGTTGGTGTATGTGATATTATATATCCTTGTTGCACTAACTTGTTGTTTATTTTGTAGCTTATTTATTTTCATTACGTACCACTGCCGGACGAGACCAAGACTTTTGCTTTAGATATATATAGGTGGACAATCGCGCAAGACGCTGTAATACATTTTTGTATATGTATTTAACCTATGCAGTTTTGGATTTCAATGATGTTGAATTTGTAAAATGTAAATATATTCATGCATTGTATATATGTGATGCACATATGCATATTGTGGGATTGACTTAATATTTATATCTATGAATCTTGTGATGATAATAATTGTTTGAGGATAAAGAAGTTGAGAGGTTTTCAGAAATAGTCGAAGTGTTATTTTATTCACAGGTGAAATTTCGGTTTTATAAAAAATACAGCCGTTATGCTGCCGAAAATTTTAAAAATATGTTTGAAATAGAATCAAAGAAAATGTTTAACACTCCCAACCAGTTACGATAAAAAATCAAATCACTAAGTTTTAACGAGTAAACCGGAGTAGAAAGTTAGGGTTCGCTTCCCGGATGTCTTCGACTTGACGAGTCGGTTTCGGGGAGTCCGTTGAAGTGCCCGGCAGGATCCTCCAGACAAGAGCTTAGATATGGTCTGGGAAGGGTCCTGTCATGTCTTCAGAGATGATGTTGTAAATGATCTGTTAAGGAATCTTAGCTCTGTTGCGGCTAACCTTCATTCGTGGAATCGAGATAAGAGATTGAATTAGAAGGCTGACTAAGGACGGTCATGAGTGATCTTTTGACGATGGAAAACAAGATTGAGGCTTCTCAAAGTCGAATTATTCAGTTAGAGAATAAGTTGGATGATCTTCTGAAACAAGAAGAACTTCTGTGGAGACAAAGATCAAGAGTTCTTTGGCTTAAGGCAGGGGATCGAAATACTAAATTTTTTCATTCCAAAGCTACTGCTAGAAGAAAGAGGAATAAGATTGTTGGTTTGTTCGATGATAATGATCAATGGCAGGATTCTATCCAAGGGGTGGAACAAGTAATTTCCCATTATTTCACTAATTTGTTTTCATCCTCCCATCACTCTTTTGCAAATCTTGATGTTGTTTGTGAGCCTATCCAAAGGAAAGTTACAGCAGCAATCAATGAGATGCTTACACATAGATTTTTAGAAGAGGAAGTGTTGGTGGCTTTGCATCAATTGGGTCCTACGAAAGCCCCGGGCCCGGATGGGCTCTCTGCACTGTTCTTTCAGAAATTTTGGGGAATTATGGGTTCAAAAGTCTGTAAAGCTGTGCTCCAGGTTCTCAATGAGGAATTACCATTGTCGAAGTTAGGGGAAACGCTTCTTGTCTTAGTTCCAAAATCCAAAAACCCTTCTAAGGTCAGTGAGTTTCATCCCATTAGTTTATGTAATGTCACCTATAAAATCATTGCAAAAATGTTGGCAAACAGATTGAAACTCGTGTTAGGAGAAATTATCTCCCCTGCTCAGAGTGCTTTCGTTCCCAATAGGCTGATTATAGACAACATTGTTGTGGGGTTCAAATGTTTTCATTCTCTACGCAATAGGCGAAAAGGGGTGTGGGGTTTAATGGCTCTGAAGCTTGATATGAATAAAGCTTATAATAGGGTTGAATGAGCTTATCTTGGGAGAGTTATGGAGCGGATGGGTTTCGCAGCAGGTTGGATCCGTCGTGTGCTGAATTGTATCTCCTCAGTCAGTTATGCTTTTTTAGTGAATGGGGTCAGGAGAGGGAGAATCTCGGCTTCGAGAGGCTTGCGACAAGGCTACCCCTTATCCCGTATTTGTTTTTGTTATGTGCTGAGGGGTTATCGGCTCTGATTGCTTAAACTGAGGAGGCAGGTCTGCTTCATTGAATAAAAGTCGTAAGAACAGCTCCTTCTATTTCCCATTTATTTTTTGTTGATGATAGCTTAATGTTTGTTAGGGCTTCTATGGAAGAGGCTGAAGTTTTAAAGCTTATTCTCCAAAAGTATGAAAAGGCTTTAGGGCAGTTAGTTAATTTCTCTAAGTCGGCCCTAGCTTTCAGCTCGTGTGTCTCTCATGACAAGCATCGACAGATTATCAACTTATTACATATGACCCCAGTTTCTTGCCACTGCTCTTACTTGGGTCTTCCAGCCTCTACATCTCGTAATAAAAGGCAGCTCTTTGAGGGGATTAAAGATCGACTTTCGCAGAAATTACAAGGATGGAAGCACAGGTTTTTTTCGGAAGGGAGGGGGGTAGGGAAGTGCTTATTAAAGCTGTTGCCCAAGCGCTCCCTACCTATGCAATGAGCTGCTTCCGTCTTCCAACCTCCCTGTGCTCTGATATCCAACGCATCTGTTCTAATTTCTGGTAGGGTAGGTCCACCTCTCATTGAAAAGTCCATTGAGTTTCTTGGAGGAAAATGTGTTGGTCTAAGGAACTATGAGAAATGAGTTTCAAAGATATTAGTGCTTTTAACCAAGCAATGTTGGCAAAGCAGGGTTGGAGACTACTTAATTTCCCTCTATCCTTAGCGTTTAAGGTCCTCAAAACCAGATATTTCCCCTACTCATCCTTTTTGTCTTGTTCTCTTGGAAGGTGCCCATCTTTTGTTTAGCGTGGTATTTTTTGGGGCTGAGAGGCTCTTCAGTGAGGTATCCGTTGACGTGTTGGGGATAGGAAAAATATCTTCATTTATGAGGATCAATGGCTTCATCACTCCTCAACCTTCAAGGTTCGTTCCCCTAGGCTTATTCTTGAAGGAACTACCGTCTCTTCTCTCGTTGCGGCTCCCGATAAATGGGACGTGGAGAGGGTTAAAAGATATTTCCTTCCGGAAGAGGTTGAGTGCATCATTTCCATTCCTCTTAGTGCTTCTCATTTGGAAGATGCCTTTTTATGACATTTTGATAAATTTGGGAACTTCTGGGTAAAAAACGCTTATAAAGTCGCTATACAATCGCAGGTTTTTGGTTCTGACTCTTTATCCTCAGGGCCTTTTTTTGTTTGGAAAGCTCCGTGGTCCCTCGCCATTCCAGCAAAGATTAAAGTGTTTTCTTGGAGAGCATGTAATCAAATCCTACCCACTCGAGCTCTCATTTGGAAATGCAAAATTATGGGAGACAGTTACTGTCAGTTGTGCGGGGAGGAGGAGGAAACTGTCGACCATGCTCTATGGAGGTGTAAGATGGTGGACCAAAAATGAAGCTCTTGCCTTCTCAGATCTGATACCTCTTTTTGTAAATTGGTTTGTGTAGATTTCCTTGATAGAGTAGCTTACCTCCTCTCGGTAATCGAGAAGAATTTTGTTGAGAATTTCTTGGTAGCTTCCTGGTTTGTTTGGTCTTCTCGAAATGCTTTGCTTCATGGCAATTCTCTTGGTTCAACTAAGGACTGCTGGAGTAAAGCTACTCTCTATCTGTTTGAGCTCGATCAAAGTCAAAATGCATCCTCTACACTGCCCAAATCAATGCGCTCTCCCTCCAGATGGTCTCCCACTTCTTCTGGTTCTTTCAAAATCAATTCAGATGCTGCTGTTATCAAAGCAAAGAAGAAGGTTAGGGTTGATGTTGTCATTCGGGATCACTCAGGTAAAGTTCTCTTAGTTGCAGCTTTTATTTTCTTTCATTGTGTGGATGTGGAGACTGCAGAAGCCATGGCAATCTGTCAAGGGCTGCAATTAGCAGCGGCACACTCCCTTTCCTTCTTTATTTGTTGAGGTTGACGCGTTACGTGTGATTAATTTGTGTAATGGTGTTGAACATACTAGGCTTGATATTGGTAACATCATACATGATGTTAAATGCTTGATGGGTGTACATAATACAGGTCCTATAGCTTTTGTTCATAGGGAGGGTAATCAGGTAGCCCACGGTATTGCAAGTTAGGCTCTAGGATACAACTCCTCCACGATTTGGAAAACCTCATTTCCTGTATGGCTGCAGAATTTAGCAGCTCTGGATGTAATGGGCCCTGCGGGTTCTCTTTGCACCACTGATTGTGGTGTTGGCTTTTAATATTAATCTTCTTCTCAAAAAAAAAAAAAAAAATGATGTGATGAAATATTATATAGTATTATTTGAAAATACAATTTCATAATATCAAATCTTTATAATAAAGATGGAAAAAAATACTAATCATTTGAACTAAGTAAATGTGAAAAAGTGCATCGGGTTTTAAAATGATATATATATATATATATATAAAATTTTGAATTTGAAATAGAATGGTTGTGTAAAATATCACAATAACTATTTTTAATTTTTTAATAATCTTTAAACATTAAATTTATTTTTTTGGAACAATTACAATAATATAGAATTTATAAAAATGATATGACTCAAAATTATGACCTTAAAGATGTAAAAATTATGAAAATACCACTTACAAATCTTATATCTTTCGAAACTAAATTACGAGATATCGATGTTATGAACACAAATTGCCATGTAACAAACAAGTAAGATGAAACTTGAAATGACAATATAAAAACCTTACTTTCTCAAATGATATTTTGATATAAGAGTAAAATTATAGTTTTCAAATAGTTTATTTAAATCATATTTAAATAATATGACATATAAATTATCAAGATTTTATTAATTATTATATTATTTTATGATTTATAAAATTTTAATAATTCACATTCGTATAATTTAAATATAGATTTAAATAAAATATTTGATAAGTCTAATATTAATACATTACTCATTTGTTTAAAGAGTGACGTAAGAGGATGCATGATATAAAGTTGTATTAGAAGACAGGTGATGGCAACCCAAGAATGTGTGGTGTAAGGAGTGTGTGGTCAAAGGAAGCACATTACATCAACCAAAAACAGACGAGGACGAAGTAAGGAGTAGAAGCCAGAGAAAAAAGAAGAGGAGCGGGTGGTTGTGGTTGTGTTTGCGCTTCTCCTCTCCAATTTCTTTTTATCTTTTATCAAATCCACATTTTCCATTTCCTCCTTATCTCTCTCTCTCTCATGGCTCTGAAATCAGTGTCTCCGATTCCTCACCTGAGCGCCGCTGTAAAGCCGAGCTCCGTCCTCTCCTCCAACAACAACCTCTTTTTCGTTGATTTCGTTGGATTGTATTGCAAATCCAAGCGGACCAGACGGAGAATCTCTCTTACTTCTGCTGATCGAACCCGTTTCGCCAGAAACAACTCCTCCGTTAAAGCCGTTCTTGATCTTCAACGTATCAACTGTCCCTTGGACCAATCCTCTCCTTCTCAGCCTGATTCCAAACTCAAGGTCTGTTTCGTAAATTCTCAACTTCAAAAACTCCACGTCCGTGCTGTATAGTTTGTTTTTGTTAGGCTATGTTTGTGTACATATATGCTTTGTTATTTTAATTAGATGCGTGCGTTGTAAATTCACGTCATGTTTGTGTGTTTTTTCTTTTTCCTTTTGTTGTTGTATTGTTTTTTATTGTGTTCAAAACTGCTGCAATTTCACATACAATTCATGTGGTGTTTGTTTCGTAATTGTATGATTGCTAATTGAAGATTGAGGAGATGACTCTTTCAGATTACAAACAACTCTTGTTTATGAAAGTAAGTGACAATTGAGGAGCTTGTTTGTTTCGTAATTGAACTTGCAAAAATGAACTAGGCATGAAAAATAGTTACGAAAGTGCAAAGGATACTTATCCAATTGCTTCGTGCATGGTTTGTCACTTGCCAACAGAGTTTGAGGGACAAGGTAGAGTCTTTTTTATTATTTATTATTTATTATTTAGTTTTTTATGTTTTATTCATGTAAGTTGCAAATTTAGGTGAATTTATTCACAAAGTGTTTTAACAAGGAAAATATGGTGTGGTGTAAGGTGTCCTTTCTTATCTACCTCTCATGTGCATGGTTAAAATCTCTTGATTTGTTCAATTTAAATTATTTATCAGAAAATACGTTTGAGGTATCAATAAGAGTCAAGCTGAAACACATGAAAATCAAATTTAATAAGAATATTCCTTTTGTGGATGGAATGTATAATATATTAGTATATAATGATCAAATGTTACTGGGCACTCTTAGCCTTAGTAAAATTGAAGGCAAGGATTGGGCTTGTGCCATCAAGTTTTGGCTCTTAAACTTTATGATGTTATAACATTGGCCAAGTTATAACATGTTAAGTGCATTCTTCTTTCCTTTCATTGTTAAAAGGTAAACTGCACATCCTCCAGTTGAAAAGGTGAAGTTCATGTACGTATGACAGTATGATGAACCCTTACAAATGATGGCCTATGTTGATTATCCTTTGCTGTGAATAAGAGTGCAGGGTAGATGGTTAAATGGGCTGGTAGGTTCAATGTGAAAACGCATCAGGACATGGGGTTTTCTTGACCAGAGCAAGGTTGTAGTATCAATCTAGTTTGGGAATACTTCGTAATCATGTTAAATCTAAATTTTCTGGTTATATTGACATTAGATTTCTTTGTATTATTTTGATTTCTTGCTTAATTTCTTTTGAATCTCTTGCCCTTACGTTTACTTTTATGATGGTATAATGTAATGTAATGTAATGTCACAGGTGTTCTGTCTTTTAAGTTGTAAGTGCTTCATGAGAATTCAAAGTTATTATATAATGTGTTCAATCTAGACATTCATTTTTGCTTTTATTGTTTTATTTTTTTCTTCTTCTTAAAGGAACAAGTGTTGTAATATGCAACTTTTGTTGTCTTTGTACTGTTTTTTGGCGGTTCTTTTATATGGACTTTTTAGTCCCCTTAGTGGACTATTGATTCACTTTTGTAATTGCATTTTTCTTTAATAATATGTCTGTTTTCTATTGTTAGGCAATGGTTAGACTCAAAACTTAAATTGATAGGTTAGGGCCAAACAATAGTTTTGAAGCACTTGCACACCTCTCCATGGAATACCAATGGGCTTGCATTTCAGTCCTACCTAAACATATACATAAGTCAATTTAACAAACACAGATACAATATATATTGGGAGAATTGAACCCTAGCACTATTACAAAACTTAGACCTGATATCGTATTTAGGTAATTGCTAGACCTAAAATGTCAAGTTAGGTAAGGCCAGATGGGCAGTTCTTAAGCACTCTTAACACCTAAATAGAAGGGACAGGTGTCGTAGTGTGAAATTGCCTTTCTTTCTAGGTGCTTCATGAATACTTAAGATGTCTAAGATAGCGTTGGCAGTTTAAAACTTTTTGGTCTTGCTTTACTGTCAACACCTTTTGGTTTCCATGCAATGGCATTATTTTATTCTATAGTTTCTTCGTTTTTCCTCAGGCTCGTGAAAATGAATTAAATCATATGTTTATGGTGTAAATTTGATGCTCAGCAGGTTGCCAACTTGGAAGATATAATATCAGAGAGAGGAGCATGTGGAGTTGGATTTATTGCCAATTTGGAAAATAAAGCATCACATGAGATTGTTAAGGATGCTCTTACTGCTCTTGGCTGCATGGAACATCGTGGGGGATGTGGAGCAGATAATGATTCTGGTGATGGTTCGGGAGTGATGACTTTGATCCCATGGGATTTGTTAGATGATTGGGCTGAAAAGCAAGGGATTGCTTCCTTTGATAAGTTGCATACTGGTGTTGGAATGATTTTCTTTCCTCAAGATGGTGACCTTATGAAAAAGGCCAAAGAAGGTGATTGTTAAAAGAGCTTTGGTTCAAGTCGTTTTCAGCAGTGATACAAGTGTGTGAACATGTGAATGGTTTTTGATGTCTCATTCTGCTTTTTCTTTAACTTTTCCATGATATTTATATGATTATTGACATGAGCATGAGTATGCGAGCCCTTAATGCCTTCTTTTGCGTTCTCTTTAGGCTTTGTACCAGAGTTTTAGTAATTTTTGTTAGTGCAAAACGTCCCAAATGACATTTGGTGTTAGTGAAGGAGGATTAAGATGTATTTCATCAGTGGTGTTTGGTACCACTGGCATTCTGTGCAAACATTACTGTTGGAACATAGATAGAGTTTAACAGGATCTCAAACAAGGAGAATCACAGAGCTCATTCTCTGTTGGCATTCTGTGCAAACATTAGTGTTGGGACACACTTTTATAGTGTTTTGAGTCAAGATGGTTTCTGTTATTCTGGTTGTGCACATTAGTGTTGTAATGTCAGAGATCATGCTCTGATGAAGCAGATTGGTGTCGAAATATTGATAGAGTTCATATTGTCGTTTCTGATTAATGCAAAACTGGACCGAGGGAACTAGCTGTATTAGAGGAACAGAATATGTTTCAAGCATATTGTCTTTCCTTTTTGATTATTATTATTGTAGTAATCTTTGGTTTTTATAAAGTCATATAAACCAAATTGGTTGAGTTTTTGGCTAATTCAGTGGTTTGTGAAACTTTTTTGTCTGATTTCAGCTAATGAGATATAGTTAAGCTAGGAGATGACATAGAGAATCTCGTATCCTTGTTTCCAGATTATTGTTAATGCTTCAACTAAATGCTGTACTGCCACGGTTTAAAAGAATTCATTTAATAGTGCAAGTGATTAAACTATCAAAGTACTGTCAAATTGAAAGATTTGGCTGTATATTGTATGCCTTGTGGAACCGAGTAAATTATTTGTTCCTCAATTATGTTGTGTGCTGTGTTGTGGTGGAACCTTCTATCACTTATTCTTCCATCTCTCTATTGTTTGTTCCTCAAATCTATTTTTAAGGTCGATTTTTTTTCTTGTCTTGGGATTTCTTTTGGACCTAGGTGGTCTTATCTATTCAGCAGTGTATTTATAAATGAACCTTTATGACTATTGGTGACATTACTAAAACTACTGAGGGGTGGGGAAGCGTGAATCTTAAAAGAATGGACTTTTTTAAACCGTCATGTGTATAGTTTATCATTATGCAATACACTGAGTCTCCACGTTTATGATTCTGTTTTTGATAATGCAATATGTTATTTGACTGTAAATTGTTCTTTTTGTTGTAGTTATTGAAAATACTTTTAGACAAGAGGGTCTTGAGGTGCTTGGATGGAGGCCTGTTCCTGTAAATATGTCTGTAGTTGGGTACTATGCAAAAGAAACCATGCCCAATATAGAGCAGGTATTTGTTAAAGTTGTTAAGGAAGAGAGTGTTGACGACATTGAAAGAGACCTGTACATCTGCCGTAAATTAATTGAAAAAGCAGCAACTTCTGAGAATTGGGGAAATGAGCTTTATTTCTGTTCCTTATCAAATCAAACTATTGTTTACAAGGGCATGCTTCGCTCAGAAGTTCTTGGGTTGTTTTATGATGATCTTCAGAATGATCTTTATAAATCCCCTTTTGCAATATATCACCGGAGGTATAGCACAAATACTAGTCCCAGATGGCCTCTGGCTCAACCTATGAGGTTTCTTGGTCATAATGGAGAGATCAATACCATACAGGTATAATTGTTTCAGGTGACATTTTGGTAACGATATGTCATTAAGTTGCATGTAATTCTATACGTATTGATTTGTGAAATATATATATTTTTTAGGGGAACTTGAATTGGATGCAATCCCGGGAAACTTCATTAAAGTCTCCTGTATGGCATGGTCGTGAAAACGAAATTCGTCCTTATGGAAATCCAAAGGCATCGGACTCTGCGAATCTTGATAGTGCAGCAGAAGTACGTAACTCTTTAGTATTAATTTGGTCTTATGGTGTTCTCTCTAGTAGTATTGGCCATGGTTTTAAAAGGCGAGGCAAGATGCACTGCCTCGTCGCCGTGGGGCCATAGACTCCTCAAGGCGGTCGCCAAGGCGGAGGGAATGAAAAATCCCGCCTTGGGAGCATGAGGTGGTTGCCTCAGGATCGCCTTAAAGCAAGGCGCATAGAGGCGGTCAAAGGGATGATGGGAATATAATCTGATACCATGTGAAAGCTTTCAAACCAATCATAACCCACAAAGCCAAAACCTCTCTTTGTGTCTTTTTAATGATGCAAATTTGTGAAGAAAGCCAAATAAGAGTGGTAGAAGAAGAGAAGAGCAAAGAAGGTGGTATTTTGATGGTAAAGACAGGAGCAGAGAAGCAGGGAATGTGGAAGAAGAAGCTAGAAGATGAAAAGTTAGGCTTGATTTGTTTTAAAAGAGTTTATATAATTTTTAATTGAGTTGTTGTCATTTCCAAGAAAAAAAATGTGCTGTCACCAACTCCTTTTCTCTCTATTAAGTACTGACCCCACATTTCAAAAAGAAAAAAAAAACAATGAAAATTCCAATTCTAACCATAGTTTTTTATCATCTATCTTACAATAATATCTACTATTAAATCCAAGGATTGAGTAGAAAAACATATTTTAATATAACACTATTTTTAACTTAAATCACTGTAAGATGAGATTTCATAAACAAATTAAATTTTTAATCCCCTTCCCCCCTCCAATTTTTTTTTTTTAAATTTTATTAATATTTATTAAATATTATATTATCCCTTTTACTAAAATAAACCTTCATATTTCATATAATTACACTTTTTAATTGTTTTAAAATTTTTGTTATGTTAGCCTAATTTAGGATTTTGCATGTTCGGATATTATTATTAGATTTATTCTATTTTATTTGATACTTATGTTTAATATTGGTTTTCACTATCTATTTTAAGATTATTGATGATTTTGTAAGTTAGGTTTTTTTATTTTTATTTTTATTTTTTATTTATTTATTTTTTTCATTTAGAATTGAGGGCGACCGCCTCGTCTTGCTGAGACTCTATCGTCTCGTCTCGCCTTGCCTTTCGCCTTTTAAAACGTTGATATTGGCTGATGATGACTCGTTTTGAATATCATGAGGAAAACTATTTTTTTTTTTTTTTTTCGTTTTTTTAAAGAGTTTGGGTTGAAACCTTATAACTCTCTGGTTGCTTTCTGTGTGCCATGTCAGCATTATTGTTACATAATAATTAAGGTCAATAGATTGCTAACCGCAATTATTTTTATCTCTTTGGCTGTTGGCAAAGTAGTCCACTTGCATGTTTTCTTTAAATATAAATATACTTCTTTATGATTCGGTGGTGAGATTGAAATGGGCTGCTACTTGGTTTGTGGTTTCTTTATGGAAGATTTTAGAACTTTTTGGGGAGGAAATAATATTATGATCCTTTTGTATTATTATTATTATTATTATTATTATCATTATTATTATTATTTTCTGTTTTATGGATGGTTAGAAAGGAATAGAAGAAGTTTTGATGAAGCTAAAGAGCAGGACAGCTATTTATGACGTATTCTTTAGCCTCACTATGGGTATCTACCTATGAGGAATTAAGGAACAAATCTCTCTTTTCGTCATGTTGGATTGGAAGGCTGTTGTTAATTGATTGAATTCTTTTTACTTTTGATTTTTGTTCAATTTGTTGTTCAGTCGACTATTGGCTCTCGTTTGTACTCATTATTTTTGTCTTTGAATAACGTATTCTGTTTCCTATCGAAAATAGAAAGAAAATTAAGCAACCTATCGGAGAGGTTTGGTGCAATCTGTTTTCTAGCCTGTGTGCTTGTGTTCTTATCATCTACCTCTTTTAGAGAGATCCTCATTTTCTTTGTTGTATTCACTCCTTTCATTCCTCATCTCTGTTAAGGAAGTACCTCTTCTGTTGGCACTGCTGAAGGGTGCAATACTTGGTAATTATTGTTGGCCTTGTAAATAAATGCTTCTGGTATCATCAAAAACCAGTTTTCTATAGCAACTTGTGGGACTGAACAACTATGGGCTCTAGTAACCTTTATGTTTGATCTTTCACCTTCACTTGTGTTGGCTGCGATGGTCTGGACCCACTCTTGAGCTTAAATGGAGGCTATTTATTAAGATTGAATCAACCAGCTGGGGTAGTGTAAACCAGCAAATTTTCTACATAACAAACTTTTTACACATTTTCATCATGTGAAGACATTGAATTACATAATTTAATAGCTGAAACTGGATAGGATGGTGGTTGGATTTAGTGATCAATTCTCCTTCTCATGGTTGTCACACGGAATGATTACTTCTTTTTCTTCTGTATCATTGTTCTCGTATTAAGGTTCTTGATAGTTGTGTTGTAATAAATGGTTTCCCATTCTGTCTATTATTATTATGTTTGTTTGTCCTAAAGCTTATTGCTTTCTGATATGAGATTGCTTTTGCATTCTCCTTTGGTGTTTCTGTACATCATTTTCATTGTCTGGCTTTGGGTACTGCTTCTTATTGTTTTCACCATGACATGAGGCGTTTTCATATTGTTTTAAGGAACAACCCAATTTGAGAAAGTGTCACCATGAGTGTCAGAAAAGTGTATGATCTGGTTAATACTACTTAAGTATTTTTTTATTTTTTTGGGGAATTGTGCTGTAAATCAGTAGTCTCAGTATTTTGTCTTTCAGAGTTGAAAAGCTTCAAATGAAGAGGAAGCTTTTATTCGAAAGAGCAAAAGAATCTACCTTGTGAATAAAACGAGATAACTCTCGCAAATTTCCCAATTTGATTATTTCTATGTTTTCAGTTTAGTGGAATTGGGGTAAAACATGATAAGAAACACCTTTTTTTCTCTATATGATTGAGTGTATTCTAGTATGAGATGGTGAGATCACTTATGAGATTTTCATGTTTACTGCAATTGGTGCTTTTAATATTCTTTCCACAAAATTGACTAGTTTTTATTGTTGCATCCAGTTGTTAATAAGAAGTGGTCGAACTCCGGAGGAGGCTCTCATGATTCTTGTTCCAGAGGCATACAAAAATCATCCAACTTTGATGATAAAATATCCTGAGGTTTGTTCTGTCGCCTATTTGCAGTGGTGTATAAGGAGTTTTTAAGATTCTGCTTTTGGAAAAAATTTTCTTCTTAGGGCAGGCATTATTAATCTTTTCTTCTAGTTAGAAATGACAAAGTATAATTGCTGCTTCTTGCTCTACAAAATCAACTGAATGAAGACTTCGCCTAACTATTTGGTGCCAGTTAAATGAATTCTTCTGACACTACAATGCTAATTTGGGTCTTAAATATTGTAGAACTTAGGTCATCATACTTTTGTTCTTTAGTCAGCTAATTTAAGTTCGGTCAGGTTTTCTATTGTATAGGGTTGTTTGTTTTATGCAAATTAAGTTTTTTGATAGGAGTTTTATGTCAGTTAAGTCATATTTCTCAACCCTTAAATTGAGTAGATATGTGTTGTTTGTTTTTCACTTTAGTCTTAAATTAAAATTTTAAATTAAAATAAAAATTCTTAATTTAATTAAGCCAAAATTAATGACTTGAGCACAAACTTCCTTCATTAACCTTACACAATTAAGAGCATGCTCACTAATTGAGAATTATTAGGAGGGAAATAAAACTTAATTCTTGATTTGTGATTACATTGTTTATTAAAAAATTGCTGGGAATCAAATTACTTGGATGCCACAAAAAATTAGGAATTAAGTTTTGTCTCTATGGGAACTTAATTCCCTCTTTCCATCCAAAGAATCAATTTATCTTTTCTATTCCTTTTCCAATTAATTCCCTTTGTTATTTATTCTCAAAGGGTATACATGCCCTCAGTTATTACTAAAAATACCCATATTCTAGAAAAATTTCCAACCTTAGAGATGACAAATGGATTGGATTTAGATTTTTTTGGATCCAATTGTTTTTGGATTTCTGTTTGGATTTGGTTTGAAAATTTTTTTGAATAAATGTTTCAAAATTATTGCCTTTCGCTTTGGTTTGACTATCCAAATCTAAAAGACTTGGGATCTGCCAAATTTGGATTTATTTTATTTTATTTTTTTCAGATTTGTCTTTTCAGATATTATTATCATTTTTTTAATTTTAGTTCATTTGGGTCAAAAACTAAAAATTTTTGATAAAGATGGAAATAATTTATGAACTTCATACTACTGTTCATACAAATATCGAAATTAATTTTCTGCAGTTTTAAAATTATTTAAAATTTGATTAACATATTTTCTGGATTTTCCAGTTAATGCTTGAATAAGTTTGTTCGAAAGACTTATGTTATGAAAAATATATCTTTTTTTTTTGGGTTAGGCCATAGCTGCCAATCCGGCTCCTCTTTTTCCTGTAAGAAACCTTTTTTTTTGGTTAATTTTCAAATATTTCTGACTTATTAATTATTAGAAACAAATAGGATTTGGATTCTGATTTTATTAGATCTGAATTGTAATTTACTTCCATCCTATTCTAATTCAGATCAGTATCACCACTCTTCTGCTTTCGGATTTTGATATTTTGGATCCCGAAAATCACAATTAGAATGAAAAAAAATCAGATACGATTTGATTGCCACCTTTACCCAATCCTGACAAACCACAACTCATTTTTAAAATTTTTAAAATAATTTAATAGACTTATTTATTTCAAAAAGAAGTAAATAAAATAAGTATTTGGAAAAGAAACCTATTCCTATTTTTGTTCAACATTTTTATTTTATATTAAACATAATTCAAAATTTTATTATATTAATTAGTTTAAATAATTAAAATTAAGAATTATGATGTATATCTATGCAATTTTGATTCTAGTTCCAAAAGAAAAAGAAAAAAGCAAGAATTTTAATTTAAATAATATATTTAAATATATGATACTGTAAAGTTATAAATTAAAAAGAAAACCACTCAATATTTGTACTAAGACACGTCAAAAAATGAAAACAAACATGTTAAGAAGTCTTAAACAGTAGAATTATTATGATCTTTACCAATTTAAGATCTATTAAAATTTAAGACAGAGAAACAGTTACCAACTTATTGTTTATAATATGATCTTCCCACTACCTTTAGTAAAATTTATGTAATATCATTGCTGCTAACGTGGCTAATACTGAATTAATTGTTCTTCCTTAGGTGGTTGATTTTTATGACTATTACAAAGGTCAGATGGAAGCTTGGGATGGTCCTGCCTTACTCTTATTCAGGTAAGAGTTCCAATGACAATGGTGAATGTTTTATTGTGGAAAAAGAAATTCATATTGGGCAATTATCATGATTTGTTGGAGTGGTGTAAGAATAATTTGGAATGTGAGAGGTTTCCATTAGGACTGGCATTTGCATTAAGAACAGTCAATCTGTTTACTGATAAAAGTTTAGTGAATTTACTTTCATGGTAAACTTTAAATTATGGGCATTATTTATAATTGGATATTGTAGAGCAATAGTAGAATTTGGAAGCTTACAATTTGGCATATGGATTGAAACTTTTGCAATTGTTTAGCTAGGTGTCTATGTTTGTGATGCTTCTGTATTTTCGATACAAAAGCCATTATATATGAGTATTAGATAGCTTAACCAATAAGGTCTCTTGTTATTGTGCAAGAAGTCTTAGGTTCAAGTCTCCCTCACATTGAGGAAGAGAGGGATTTTAACTGTATTGTAATGAGTTTGAAAAATGTGTTAAAAAAAAAACATGTAAAGCCATTGTTTTGTAGAGAATTTTTTGATGAGCTTGTCTTGTTTTTTTCTTTAGCAAATGTCAATGGTATGAGGCAACTTTACTGAATAGATGAAGAAGATGTAAGTCGTAGACTTAAGGGGGGAGATAAACTTAGTAAGGCTTAATGTTTTAGAGAGATTACCTCTATGTTAAAAAAAAAAAAAAAACCTATTTAGGAAATGCAAAACACTGAAGCTACAAAAAATAGCAGCTAACAAAATCTATAATTAGGCATATCCATTTATTTGATGAAGCATCTGAACAACACTGTAAACTGTTTTGGGTCGAAAGAACATCTTATTTTCATTCAATTAGCAGTGCATATTTATTTCATTCAAGGAAACAAACTTCTTTAAATGTAGAGCCTATCACTAGAAATTTAAAAAAGAGATTAGAATGAGATTAGGATAGCACTAATAGTTCCTAATTTCATCTTTTATTCAAAATATTATTGTCATAAGCACAATAACACAGTAATTACTCTTTAACTATCACATAATTTTGCACCCTCCCTTAAGTTGCATGATAAATATTAATCATTCCCAGCTTGTTACATAATTTTCAAATGTTGTCCTAGTCAAAGGTTCGGTTACAACATCAGCTGTTAGCGACACAGTGGGTATGTAGAGCAAGTTGACACTCCCTTTTTCAATCTTCCTTTTGATAAAATGCTGGCTAATTTTTACATGTTTCGTTCTATCATGTAGCATAGGGTTCTTAGCAATTTTTATAGCTGATTGGTTGTCGTAGTGTAACAACAAAGAATCTTCTATTGATACTTGCAGCTCGGTAATACTCTTCTCAACCAAACTCCCTCACAAATTCCATGTGCCATTGCACGAAACTCGGCCTTTGCAATGCTTCTAGCTACCACGGACTGTTTCTTGCTTCTCCAAGTTTCCCCACACATAGTTGCAATAACCAGATGTGGACCTCCTATCAGAAATTGAACCTGCCCAGTTCGCATATCTGAAAACTTCTATTTTTCTGCTTGAATTCTTCTTGAAAAACAGTCCCTTGCTAGGTGTAAACTTCAATTATCTTAAGATCCTGAAAATTGCTTGCATCTTCTCTTTTGTGGGTCTATTCATGAATTGACTCACACAACTAATAGGGAACCCTATATCCGTTCTAGTGTGTGAGAGGTAGATTAGTTTTCCAACCAACCTTAGATATTGTTCTTTATCAGTAGGGGTGCCTCCTTCAAGTTGTCTGTTGTCCTAATTTGATAGTATAGTCCATCAGAGTCTTAGTTGGCTTACAGTCCATCATTCCTGTCTCTTTTAGAAGATCAAGAACATACTTGCTTCAAGAAACCACAGTC
Source organism: Litchi chinensis (assembly GCA_019925255.1). Taxonomy (NCBI): domain Eukaryota; kingdom Viridiplantae; phylum Streptophyta; class Magnoliopsida; order Sapindales; family Sapindaceae; genus Litchi; species Litchi chinensis. The sequence goes on from CM034467.1 coordinate 11,277,187, forward strand.
TCTTCTTCTGACCGTGCTACTTTCATACCAGGGAAGTATCTCAAACTTCCCAAATCTTTTATTTCAAATTCTTTTGCCAGGAAAGCTTTCAGCTGCCTGATTTCCTCCTCATAATTTCCAGCAAGAATTATGTCATCTACATACACAATAAGGACCGTTATTTTACCTACAGGTGCATGTTTAACAAACATGGTGCGATCTGATTGACACAATAACCACCCTGATTTTGCGATAGGTTGACGATAAATGCACGAAAGTTTGGTGACAATTTCTCATAGGAAATATACTTACTTATTGGATAGAGAGGCTGACGACCCCTACATTCTCTGTATCCCTTTTGGATTGCAGTAAGTAGATTATCTGTTGGAGATTCGATGGTTTGTTCTTCAACTTCCTCTTTATTGTCAATGCTTTCCTTTGAACTGTCTTCATCTCTTTGGACTTGGTTGCTCGGATCAGATTCTTGGATGTGCCGATAAGGTTATTGGGACTCCACATTTTGTTGTATTCTTTTCTTTCTAGAATAAACCAGTAATTCAGGTGACTTGTGATGTGTACTGGTGGATTTTTCTAGGGTGGTTGGAGTGTTTAATTCTGGTTCAGGCTCCTCACTTGTGTTACTTGACTGTGGTGTTAATTGTGTGACACTAGGACTGTTTTAACCATGGTTTGTGAAAACTTTGAAGAAAATGATTTTTTATTTCTGTGTGTTTAAAAGCTGTACATCCCTACTCATTATATACAAATTTTTAGCTACAATTTAGGCTTGTTTACAAAGAATAAAATCCCTATTTTCTAGCAATCATAAAATTTAATTACATGATTGATTCCTACAAATCCTCCACCTAAAAAACCTCCAAGATTTTCTAGGATCTGGTCAAACTTTCCAACACTCCCCCTCAAGCTGGTTTGAAGATATCTTCCATTCCCAGCTTGCCTACTAGCTTGTCAAATTGAATTTTAGGCAGCCCTTTAGTAAAGCAATCTGCCACTTGTTCAATTGTAGGAAGATAAGGCATGCAGACCTGTCCACTGTCAAGTTTTTCTTTAATAAAGTGCTTCTCAATCTCCACATGTTTGGTTCTATCATGTAAAACCGGATTGTGTGCTATAGCAATGACAGATTTATTGTCACAATAAAGCTTTAAGGGTGAGGGAACCGACACCTTTAGGTCTTCAAGAAGTCGTTTGATCCACAGTACCTCACATATTCCAAGTGCAGCAGCTCTAAACTCAGCCTCTGCGCTACTTCTTGCAACCACACTTTGTTTCTTGCTGTGCCATGTCACTAAATTTCCACCTACAAAAGTGCAGTAGCCAGAAGTTGACCTTCTATCTAACACACTTCCTACCCAGTCTGCATCTGTGTAGACTTCAACCTGTAAATGTCCTTTGTTGGCATATAATAACCCTTTACCTGGAGTCCCCTTCAAGTAGGGGTGGGCGTTTTCGAGTTCGGGTTGGGTTGAAAATTTTTCAACCCAACCCAACCCAATCAATTTTTCAACCCAACCCAACCCAACCCAACCCAATAATTGTCGGGTTGGGTTGGGTTAAGTCGATCGGGTTGGCACCTCGTTGAAATACAAAACATTCTTATTAATCAACTCATTTAAATACAAAATATTCCTGTTAATTACTTAATAGGTTTAATATAAATAGAAGTTTAAGCCACTACATAATTATGAAAAAAAAAAAGTTCAATTCACCACAAAAAAGCACAAAATAATAATAATAATAATAAAAACTAAGACAATAATCCCAATAAAATCCATCAATGCAAATTGTTTGCAATCATTAAAGTCTTCACAAGCATGAAAAACCACAAAATATTACGTCCACTTGGTAGCTCCCAAAGCATCAACTGCATGCACCACATCTAACATCAAATAAAACATATAAGTCAACCCAAAATGTAACTAGCTAACATATTTTCAACTTTTGCAAATCATAAAAGAACAAACATATGTAAGTAGAATATAAAATTTTTATTTAAAACAATTACCTTAATAGCATGAAAAATAATCGATTCACGTTATTTTTCATGAATCCAAAGGTATGGTCATTCCAATCTCTATATAAATGGAAGAACAAAATGTTAGTAATATATAAAATTATACATTTAACATTATTTTAATAAAACAAATCATTTACCTTGTTCAATTGCTTCATACAACTCTGTTTCATCTGTGGACGGTGTAAGGTCCAAGCAAATATTAATAGATCGCAACCAATTTTGCAAGCAAACCAATATCTCCACCATCTTTGGAGTCAAGCTACTTCTAAATGGGTCAAGAATGCGACCTCCTGTGCTAAATGCTGACTCGGAAGCCACTGTAGACACCGGAATGACAAAGACATCTTTTGCAATACGAGATAGAGTCTTATACTTAGAAGAATTAACTTTCCACCAACCCAAAAGATCAAAGTTCTTATCATCCAAATGTTCATCGGACTCTATTAAATACCTCTCAACCTCATTCTTTGAAACAACAAAATCATTCTTTTCTTTCATTTCCCTGAATTTTTTGAGCCTTTCTAAACGAAAATCAAAACCTTCATTTATCTTTTGCACATCATCCTCATTAAAGGAATGATTAGAGCAGACTTGTTGACCACTTGAAATGTTATCATCACTTTTGTAAAACTCATAAAGTTTAATAAAAAGATCTTTAATGTCACTAGTTAACTCTGTAACCTTCATTTCATCAAACATATCACTAAAGCAAAATTTGACATAATCCAACTTGTATCTTGGATCCAGAACAAGTGCAATTATTAACAATTTATTCACTTCCTCAATTTTCTCCCAATATTTGTCAAACTTAAATTTCATAAAGTTTTTTGTTTTTTATCCCCCCCTGCCTTTACAGAATTGTATTGTGCACATTGTGTTTGCAAATGATTCTATAAAGTCGTAGTGCCACAATGTTTAGTAGAACATGCATAATCTTTACCACAATAATTGCACTTACATCTAGATTCATCACCATACTTGGTGAAGCATTTCCACACATCCGACTTTGACTGACCTTTTTTGGGGATTCCCATGTCATTGTCAACATTATCATCATGCCCGTCCATCTACAAAACAATTTTAAAGGATTCAATAACAAAAATTTTAGATAATTAACTGTTCGAATTTTAGAGGACTCTATCAGAAAGTTTTTGAATTTTTCATTACCATATTAAATGTAACCTTCCTCTTCCCAAATTCGAATAACCCAACAAATACTTAAATAGTAATTTAGCCTATAACAACAACCCTAAACCAATAAAACAAAAAAAAAAAAAAATTAGCAATACGAATAAATATCAAACCAATAAAATATATAAATAAAATATAAAAAGAATATATATTTTCATCACAATTCATAATAATCCATAATTTCATATGTTGGGTGATCAATCTATTATATAAATATTCTATAATTTATGTTTGTAATTTAAAATCATAATTCATAATAATTCACACTTTAAAGGCATCCACATAACATCATTGCCTCACAAAATCATACATTGACAGATTGACCGACTTGATTATATAATATCATATTATACATAATGGGGTTTATATGTATTTCAGTATTTGTTTTCACTCATTGACCGCTTGACTTGATTTGCTCCACACAACTCAAATTGTCTTTAAGCTTTTGTCCTCCTACACAATCATTCGTACACTGTGCACACATATATCTATATAAAGTATAAACTATTCACATTTCACAATCTCGGTTCCACATACTGACACACACACGTGACATATAAACAATTTTGCATTTATATACTGCATCCACACACTCAAGCTTTTGTCCTCCCACACAATCATCCATACACTGTGCACACATATATCTATATAAATTATTCACATTTCAAATCTCACGAGTCCACATACTGACACACACATGTGACATATAAACAATTTTCCATTTATATACTGCATCCAGTGGCATTCACCCACTCACACACACAGACACAGTCCCTCCACTCTCGCTGGTCACTACCCAGTAGTACATATAGGCCATGGTTTTACCGTCTTCTCCCTTTCAACAACCATATCAAACCCTCTCGACCTCTCATTCTCGATCTCTCCCTCCATCTCTTCATACATTCCTAGCCACACTCGCACCTCACCTCTTGGCTTCTCACTCAACGAGTTACACCTTCGCCCTCATCAGTCCAAGAAAATTGAATGTTGAAGGTGAAAAAAAATAAGGTTTTAGTGTTATTTGATTTTGAAAAAAATGGAGATTAAAGAGAATATATACCTATGGAGTATGGAGGTCGGAGACTAAAGCCGGAGGACCATCGGCCTATCGTGAATGACGATTATGAACGTGCGACGGCGATTATGTGTGGAGTGTGGAGGTGGAGAGAGATGACAGAAAAATTGAGAGAGGATGAGTGAAAAACTGATGTGGTCGGCGGTGAGGGGAAAAAGTGGGTTTTTATAGGGCGGGTTCGGGTTGGGTTCTTGGTTTGATCTTATGACCCGACCCAACCCGAAAAATAATCGGGTTATCAGAACCCAACCCGAATTGGATATTTTAACTCTTATAACCCGACCAAACTCGATCATAAATGATCGGGTCGGGTCGGGTCGGGTTATTCGGGTTGGGTTCAACATGCCCACCCCTACCTTCAAGTACCTTAGAATTCTTATAACAGCCTTATAGTTGCCATTTAGGAAGGCATTTTTCACATCTAGCTGAAATAAAGGTCAATTATAATTTACTGCCACAGAAATCAAAATTTGGATTGAATTAACTTTGGCTACTGGTGCAAATGTTTCTTGGTAGTCTAGACCATAAGTTTGTGTGAAACCCTTGGCAACAAATCTAGCTTTGTGTCTTTCTATTGACCTATCAGCCTGACATTTGATAGTGAACACCCATTTGCAGCCAACTGTCTTTTTCCCTTTAGGCAAGTTAACAACCTCCCAAGTTTTGTTCTTATTAAGAGCTGACATCTCTTCCCTAATAGCTTTCCTCCAATCAGGATGTTCTAAGGCTTCTTGAATGTTTCTAGGGATAATATGATGGGAAATTTTTGAAGTGAAAGCTTTATGATTATATGACAACCTATGGTAAGATAAATACTTAGCTATTGGATGAATAGTGCATGACCTCACCCCTTTACGGATAGCTATTAGATTATGAAGGTCAGTATCAAAAACAATAGGATTGGATGAAGAAGAAGGTTGATTAGCATTAGAATTCTCACCAGGCTAAACCACAAATGGTTCGGAGTCAGGGCTAGGAGGTTGTGATGGAGCTTGTACTTGATATGGATGGTCTCTATTACAAATAGATTTCCTTCTAATATAAACCTATAATTCTGTAGTTGGATGATTATCCAGATTTGGATAATTATCTTGTGATGTTTCTCCCCTTGAAATAGAACCAATCTGATGTGGTAAAAGATTAATTTCTAATTGCCCATATTCAGGTCTAGTTGGCAAAGAGTTTTCTTGATTATCAACTTCCTTCCTTGGATTATTCACTTCCTTATTAGACTCAAATATGGGAAGTAGAGTAGGAGAAACAGCAGTATCAAAAACATCAAAAGAAGTATTATTTTCATCTTCTCTTCTACTCTCTCCCTGAAGGTGATTTTCTTTAAAAAATGGTTGATTTTCAAGGAAAACAACATCCATACTGATGTGTCTTTTTTGTGTCAGGATTAAAACACTTATATCCTTTTTGATTGGGTGCATAACCAATAAAAACACATTTTTCTGCCTTAGCATCAAGTTTGGATCGATTTAAATTTGATTCATGAACAAAAATAGTGCTTCCAAAAACTTTAAGTGGTAATGACGAACTTACCCGATTGTTAGGAAAAAACTTTTTTAAACAATTGATAGGAGTTTCATGTTTCAAAATCCGAGAAGGAACACGATTGATAAGATATGCAGCAGTTAAAACCGCTTCTCCCTAAAGATATTTAGGAACATTCATGGACAACATGAGTGCCCTACTTACTTCAAGGAGATGTCGGTTTTTTCTTTCTGCAATCCCATTTTGTTGGGGTGTGTTCCTACAAGTTGATTGATGTACAATACCATGATCTTTTAGAAAATTACTTAGGTATTGATTAAAATATTCAGTTCCATTATTATTTCTTAAAATGCTAATTTTAGTTTGAAACTAATCTCAAATCATTTTCTAGAAATCCTTGAATAGTTTTTCAACTTCAGATTTGTTATTCATCAAATATAACCAACACAATCGGGTATGATCATCTATAAAGGTCACAAACCATTTTTTACCACTTAGAGTAGGAATTTTTGATGGTCCCCAAACATCACTATGCACAAGATAAAAAGGTCTAGATGCATGATAAGGTTTAGACCCATAAGAATATCTTATACTTTTAGAAAAGCAACAAATATCACACTGAAGGTCTTTATTAGAAAGTTTTTGAAATAAACTAGGAAACAAATGCCTTAAATATGGGAAACTAGGGTGGCCTAATTTAAAGTGCCACATCTTAATTTGGTCTCTTATAGGAAGAGAACTTACACCACAACTTAACCCTACAGCTGATTTTTTACTATCAAGAGAATCTTTAAAGCAATAGAGTCCATTTTGCATTTCAACACTGTCAATCATCCCCTCCGAAATCCTGTCCTGAAAAAAACAATGATTGGAAGAAAAGATAACATTGCAATTAGAATCTTGGGCTAATTTACTCACTGATAACAAATTGCAAGAAAGCTTAGGGACATGTAAAACTGATTTTAAAGTGATTTTCCCTGAAATTTGAATGGATCCTTTACCAGCAATGGAAGAGAGACTTCCATCTGCAATTATAACTTTTTGGTTATCAAAAGGAGTATAAGTTTGAAATAATGAAGAGTTATTTGTCATATGATCTCAGGCACCTGAATCAATGATCCATGGTGCATTTGAAAGTGAACTAGATAGAGCAGTAAAAGATATACCTGATTGGGCAAGAAAACTACTAGGAACAGAACTGGTAGCTCCTGAATTGGGGGTAATTAACTTTAACAATTGATTTATTTGCTCCTTATTGAGATAGGGTTGCTTAGCTGCATTGGCAGTGGATGAACTTGAATAATTTCTATCTTGAGGTTTCCAATTTGCTGGTTTGCCATGGAGTTTCCAACATGTTTCTCTAGTATGGCGAGGTCTATTACAATGATCACACCATACTTTAGGCTTCTCTTCTGGTTTATGAGTATGAGTCTTATAGGCTGAAATTTTTTGCGAAACAAGGGTAGAAGTTTCAACAGGGGCTGATATGCTGTCCTTCTTTCCCAACGTTACCGCACGCCTGCTTTCTTCTCTTCTAACCTTTGAAAACACTTCATTAAATGAAAAAAGGGGTTGTCTTCCAACAATTCTATCCCTAACTTCATCAAATTCCACATTCAATCCAGCCAAGAATTTAAAAACTCGATTATTATTTGTTACCTTCTGAAAATATGCACCATCTACTGCATCCTCCCACTTATGGTCGTAGAACATATCTAAATCTTGCCATAATCTCTTCAAACCAGCAAAGTATTTAGTGACAGAATCTGATCCTTGCTTTACTTCACCAATTTTCAATTGTAACTCATATATTTGAGATTGATTACCTAGGTCAGAATACATTTGACATAGGTTATCCCACATTTCTTTGGCATTAGAATAACTTAAGTAATTGGCACTTATGTCCTCCTCTATTGAATTTGCAAGCCATGTCATGACCATCAAGTTTTTAGCATCCAAAACTGCATATTTTGGATCTTCTTTTGTAGGTTCTATCTTCTCTCTAGTCAAATATCCGATTTTTCCTCTCCCTCGGATGTACATGCGCACAGCCAAAGACCAGTGAATAAAATTTTCCCCATTGAGTCGTATGTTGGTTATTCAAACTGAGTGATGGTCAAATGGATGTTGGATAGATATTTGGTTATTGGAAGGAATAATTGGTGTAGTATGAGAAGTGGAGGAATCTTCAGACATAGTGTTTGAATGAGGATGAAATTAAACAACAAAACAAGTCTATAGCAGAAGAAAGTCTTGGAATAAGTCCAAAACTTCTTTCGATAATAGTCTATGTTTCAGAGTTGGAACTAGGCTCTGATACCATGAAAACTTTGGAGAAAATTGTTTTTTTATTTCTGTGTGTTTAAAAGCTGTACATTCCTATTCATTATATACAAATTTTTAGCTACAATTTAGGCTTATTTACAAAGAATGAAATCCCTATTTTCTAGCAATCATAAAACTTAATTACATGATTGATTCCTACAAATCCTCCACCTAAAAAACCTCCAAGATTTTCTAGGATCTGGTCAAACTTTCCAACAGTTTGGAGACTCTTGATTAGGGTGAGTAGTACTACGACTGCTTGAATCAGAATTTGAAGGCTCTAACAGAAGCTTATTGAAGCTTGGAACTCTATGTTTTCCCAAAAAAGAAACTCTTGACTCCTATCTTCCTCTTGAACTCTAGGTTGAGTGAAAGAAGGTTGGGTTTCCATAAATGTCACATCCATAGACACATAAAACCTTTTTGTGACAGTGGAATAACACTTACACCTTTTTTGGGTAGTAGAGTACCCTACAAACTTACATTTGACAGCCTTTGGGTCAAGTTTATAATGCAAATGTTGATGAATATACACATAGGCAGTACATCCAAAGACCCTATTAGGTAGATGAGATAGATTTGGTTATTAGGGTAAGTGTTTAACAAGACTTGACAAGGTGTTTGGTAACCAAAGACTCTTAAGGGCAGTTTATTGATGAGGTATGTTGCGGTAGGGACAGCTTCACCATAAAAATTTTTAGGAACATTCATACCTAACATTAAGGACCTAGCAACTTCTAACAAACATCTATTTTTCTTCTCTGACACTCCATTTTGTTGTGGAGTGTCAACACAAGAGCTTTGACGTATAATCCCCTCTTTTGCTAAGTAATTACTTAGGTTTGAACTAAAGTATTCCTTAGCGTTATTTGTTCTTAACACACGAATTTTTGTTTGAAATTGGGTAGTGATCATACTATTAAAATTTGTGAGAATATGAAACATTTCTGATTTTTCCCTCATTAGGAACACTCAAGTAATTCTAGTATGGTCATCTACAAATGATATAAACCATCTAGCTCCTATTATATTATTAACTCTTGTTGGCCCCTATATATCACTACGAATTAAGGTGAATGATGAGGAAGTTTTGTAGAGTTGTTTTGGGAAAACACTGCGAGTATGTGTAGAAAAATGACACACTTCACACTGAAATTGATCAATATTTTATTCATGAACAAATTTGGAAACATCTTTTCAAGGTACAACAAATTGGAATGACCTAAATGATAATGTCACAACATTATGGCACTATCTTTATTAGTCCTAACATTATTACTAACTTGACCTTTAAATGACGTTGACTCTTTTGGTTGTATTGGTTTTCCAGAGGAATTTTTATCTTCTAGTATGTATAGTCCTCCACACATTTTAGTACAGCCAATCGTCTTCCTCGAGTCCAAATCTTGAAATTCACAGTGACTTAACATGAATTTAGTGGGACAATGTAAGTCTTGAGTAAGTTCACTTAGAGAGCAAATTACAATCCATAGTAGGCACTAATAGTACTAAATCTAAAGTTAATGTAGGTGAGATTTTGATTGATCCTATGCCCGTTATCTTTGACAAAGATCCATCAACGATTCTTACCAAAAAATTACCTTTATGTGGTTGAAAGGTATGAAATAAATTACCATTCGCTGTCATGTGATCGGATGCACCTGAGTCCACAATCCATAACTGTTTATTCCCTGTTTTCACCATCAAAGCAATCAAAAAATTACCTTTGTGGGCAAAGGATCTGGTTCCAACGACGGATGAATGAGACTGCTTGATGATTTGTTGTAGTTCTTCAATTTGTTCCTTGCTGAATGATGTGGTATCTGACTTCACAGACTGATTATCTCCTCTTCCCATGCATCCCCGTCCTTCTCGATTAACTACAGGTCTGGTGGGCTTCCAATCTGCTGGTTTCCCATGCAACATCCAGCAGGTTTCCTTTGTGTGTCCTGGTCTCCTACAATGAACACCCCATGGCCTTTCTCTCCGAGGTCTATTGTCAGCAACCTGAACCTAATTTCCTTTTTTTGCCAGTGCAGAACTGTCAGTGGTTTGAGGAGTATTTTCAGGTTTCGCAGCAGTCACTAACATCATTTTCTCTCTACTTTCTTCCTTTCGAACCTCTGAGAATGCTTCTCTAATTTTTGGGAGTGGTTTGATCCCTAAAATACGACCTCTAACATCATCCAAATCCTAGTTCAGTCCTTGAAGGAATTGTTTCTTCTCTATGATCTCCTTGTGTGTCATTCTATCCTTGGCACACTTCCATTTATGTTTCTCGCATAAATCCAACTGCTGCCAGTATTTGCAGCCTTTCATATTTGTTATGCAGTTTCATACAGAAGAAAGATTTCGCCAATATAATCTATTCATTGAGTTGATCAACCATGACATTACCATGTTATTATCTGCATTCCATCGCTTGTAAGCTGGATCAGTCTTTCCTGGTTGATCAATTTTTCCCAAGATGTATTCCTCCTTTCCTTTTCCACTAAGGTACGTCATGACGGATTGGGACCATTGAAAATATGTCTATTTTTCCTCTTTGAGTCTTCATTTTGTTTAAGTGTCTCAACACAAGAGCTTTGATGAATTATTCCTTCTTGTAATAAAAATTTATTTAAGTTATTGTTAAAGAATTTCCTGCCATTATTAGTTCTAAAGATTTTAATTTTTGTGTCAAGCTGATTTTGGATCATTTTAACAAAGTTTTGAGATATTTGATGCATTGTTGTTTTTTCTCTTGTTAAATGAACTCATGTGAGTCTAGGATGATCATCAATGAAGGAGACAAACCATTTGGCTTCAGTGATACTGGGAACTCTAGAATGGCCTCAAACATCGTTATAAATTAAAGCAAATGGGTGAGGCTTTTAATAACCCTGAATGGGATAATTTTGACGAGTTTGTTTAGACAAAGAACACACCTCACACTAAAAATATTGAGCACTTTTATTACCGAACAAAGCTGGAAACAACTTTTCCAAATACACTCCTAGCCTAAAATGCCACAAGAAAACATCACTGTCCTTATTGAGACTAACAGGTTTATTCAACAAACTAGAAGAAGATACATTTTTAGCTGAAAAAGATTAGTTCCAACTTGAAGCAGATAGAGTCTTGCGTGCAAATTAGCATTGCCAATCGTTCTCCGTAAGTTTGAGTCTTGAAAAACACATTGATTGGTAGTGAACTTAGCTTTGCACTTCAAGTTATTAATCTATTTATTCATAACAGATTGCAGTCTAATTTGAGTACTAACAAAACTGATTTAAGTGTAATATCAGGTGAAACAATAATAGAACTTGTTACAATAACTTTTGATAGGGATCCATCAGCAATGGTTAGCTGCTATTTGGCTCAAATTCATCAAATAATGATTTATCCCGTCATATGACCCGAGGTTCCAAAATCCACAATCCAAAACTTTTGCATTCCTTTTCTGGCATTTAAAGCAGTAAAGAAATTACCTCATTGGGCCACTGACCCCGGTTTCAATCATAGTTGACTAAGAAGATTGTGGAGCGAATAAATGCTACAAGAGACTCATCTGTTCTTTACTAAACAAGTTTTGATCTGCTGCTGTGTCACTTTCACTTCCTGTCACCAGATTTCCTCTGTTCTCTACTGTTTTTTGGCTTCCAGTCAGCTGGTCTTCCAACCTGTTTCCAACACGCTTACTTAAGATGACCAGGTCTTTTACAATGATCACACCAAGGCCTTCCTTTTCTTGGTTGATTTTCCTGCGAATTTTGTTGAGAATTGCTCTAGATGATGAGTGCTGAACTGTTAGTGCTTGATGCTTATGATTTTGCCTCCATACTTGAACTCCCCATCATAATCTTTTTCAGCTTTTTTCCTTTCGCACCACTAAAAAAAGCTCTTGAATGTCGGGTACTGGCTTGATTCCAAGGATCGTCTGCCTCTTCATTTGACTGAGGATTCAACCTAAGTAAGAACATGAAAACCAGATTTGATATCTTAGGGTTAAGTGTAGCCATTCCGTATTTGGTCATAAAAATATCTTAGGGTTCAAAATAAACTAGATTTGATACCATGTAAACTGTTTTGGGTAGAAAGAACATCTTATTTTCATTCAACTAGCAGTACATATTTATTTCATTTAAGGAAACAAACTTCTCGAAGCATAGAGCTTGTCACTAGAAATTTAAAAAAGAGATTAGAATGAGATTAGGATAACACTAATAGTTCCTAATCTCATCTTTTATTCAAAATATTACTGTTATAAGGACAGTAACACAATAATTACTCCTATCATATAATTCTACAAACACAATGAGGTGGAGTGTTGAGGGACTGGAAATCATGATTAGAAAGACTTAGTTTGCAGTGTATCGGCTACTTGGTTGCCTTCTATGAAGATGTAAGAACATCTGTATTTTTATAGATTTTGAAAATGTCATGCAATTTAACCGTTGATTTCCGACTTAACAATAAGCCTCCTATGAACTTGAATTTCTTGTAAAATGATCTCTGCTAGTGTGCCCCAATGATTTGGGCTTCCTTTAAGAGCTTCAACTAGACAATCGTCATATTTTTGATTATAAACACTTATGTTTTTCAATTACATTTTCATTTTACTTCATGTTTCTTTCTCTTTTTTGCCCTATTTTTGCTCAACTGATATTCTCATTTGGATTGTTTTTGGTCAATTGTTCTTAATTTATTTGGCACAGCGATGGAAAAACTGTTGGTGCTTGTCTTGATAGGAATGGACTTCGGCCTGCAAGGTATTGGCGGACAACTGACAATGTTGTCTATGTCGCCTCTGAGGTGTGTGTTGTATCTTCTATTACATGTAAATATTTGTGAATGATGTTATGATATGAGGGTTTAAGTGGTTGATGCATGAATTTGCTTGAGTTACTCTTGAGTTCGAGGGCTAGCTTATGTTGGGCCTAAAGCTGCAGATCAGGGACAAAATGATTAATTTGTTTTGTGGAAATTACTAAAAATGGCCCTAGCAAAAGGTAAAAATTCATTTTGGCACAAAAAAGTTACCATTTTGGGACAAAAAAGTTACCTTTTTATCTCCAAACGAACCATTTTCAGCCCTTAAAACATTTCATGTGCAATATTGAAGGTGAATTCAAGGGCTGAAAATGAGTCAAAAGCAATTAAATTTTTGTTTATAACAAAAATTGAATAACTTTTTTTTTTTTTTGAAATTCTCATTTTGAATAGCTTGAAGCCTCTAAATTTACCTAATGACTTTTTGACCTGATGTCAAAATGAAGAAGTCACCAAATTTTGAAGTAGAGCCACATAAAATTGCATCGGCTCTATATGAATGAACTTATTTCTTCAAGAAGAGTTTTTGATGTAGGACAAGATTAAGAAATAAAGTTCTTGTAGGAATGAAATTTAAATTTCCTTAAGGTTAAGTTTTCTAGTTTCAATTAGTTTCAAATTAGGAAGTTAAGAGTCAATTAGGATTTGTAATTCTAGCAATTTTAGAACAAGAGTCATTATAAAAAGATTTGGTTTGTTTGAGTTTAATATGTTATTAATTATTTTCTTGAGTGATAATAAAGTTTATGCTTTAGTTATATCGTATTTTTATCGTTTATTAGTTTCGATTTCGAGACAAATTTCCTTGGTATTAGAGCGTGGTTCACCCTCAACTGATGGCTGAAATTGGTTCACGTGGACAATAAACCACTGACGACAAACAACGGTTCATGAAAATCGAGCAACAGCTCGATAGGATTAATGAAATGTTTCGAAGTTTTTAGCAAACTCTTTCTGTGTTTCTTGAAGAAAGACAAGTTGTTGGCGAGCGTCAACCAGACTTGAACAGGTGGCCGGATGGCGACCACTGGTGAGGAAGCTGGAGATGGCAACGGACGACAAGGCGACCCAGAACTTAGCAAAGACAATTTGCTTGACCCGCACAACATGCAAGGTGACCCGTGAGACTTGCGACCAACCCTTTTAGATCCGCACACAAGTGTGATCGTCACTCTAGACTATCGGAATCTGGACGACCAAGATCCGCACAACTCGGATTAGCGCTTAGAACCCGCGCTCTACTCAAATCTACCAACAGCACCTCTATAACCCGCTTTTCAACCAAATCACGACCTTACCTTACCTTCCTTACCCACTTGACCGACGAGGTCCAAACACCGCTCTACTTCAAGAACTCCAATTTGCACGACCCATATGTAGATCCACGCATGCGTGACCCGTTTTGTAACCCTAGACCAAGTAGATTAGCGTGACCGTACCCAGAGTGGAGCCCACATAGGCTAGAATGGCGATGATAAAGGTTGGCGACCCTAGATCGGCAATAATAAAGGTTAACTCGGTGACAGCAGGGATAGATTTGAAGAGACTTGACCATACCCATACCAACCTGACCCGGTTCATATGTACCAATGGGGTAACCAAGGTGTTTTTGGGTGGCACAATTAGTGGGATCCAATGTCGTGGAAATCTTTAAGTATTTTCCTTCGGATGAGTTATCTTTGCAATCACAAAATTTGAGGATGAATTTTTTTTGAAGAGGAGCGGAATTGATGTAGGATAAGATTAAGAAATAGATTTATTTTAGGAATAGAATTTAAACTTCTTTTAGATTAAGTTTTTTAGTTTCAATTAGTTTCAAATAGGAAGTTAAGAGTCAATTAGGATTCCTAATTCTAGTAGTTTTAGGACTAGAGTCATTATAAAAGGATTTGGTTTGTTTGAGTTTAGTATGTTATTAATTATTTTCCTAAGTGATAATAAAGTTTATGTTTTAATTTTATCGTATGGTGGTATCGTTGCTGTTTATTCGTTTCGATTTTGAAATAAACTTCCGTTGCACCAGTTTTAATATGATTTGAAAGTCAAAGGTTCCGAATAAGGTCAAGTTCCTAGTTTGGCTTATCGCCCATGGGAATTTAAATACTAGCGACGTCCTCCAGGAAAGATTTCTTAGTTATTACCTTTTTCCCTCTTGGTGTGTTACGTGTAAAAAATTCGGAGAAAATATGAATCATCTTTTTCTTCATTGTCCAATGGCGGCTAAATATTGGTGTAAACTGTTTTCTTTGGTTAGGTTGAAATTGGCGGCTCCTGCTTCGGTATTTTCCTTCTTTATGGAAGATTTTATAGTTCTTGGTGGAGGAAAGAAAGCAAACATCCTTTGGTGTTGTGGAGTTTTTGCTATTTTATGGGTGGTTTGGGAAGAGAGAAACAAAAGAATTTTTGAAGATACTGAAGAAGAGGAGAATCCTCTTTGGGATTAAGCTTATTATTTGGCTTCTTTGTGAGCTTCTACTACTAAAGACTTTAAAGATTATTCTTTATTTTTTATTTTGCTAGATTGGAAGTCTGTTAGTCATTGGATGTTCATTTAGTTTTTGCATCTTGTCCTTGTTTTGTTTTTGTTTGTTGTTTTGGTGGACTTCTAGTTCATGTTTGTTTCTTTTTTATCTTGTATGAATTTAAGTTTAAATAAAGTTTTGTTTCCCATAAAAAAAAAAAGAAAAAGAAAAATTTAGAGTTAAATAATATTTTTAAAACCAGCATTTTGACTTTAGTCTTAAAAATGGAGAGTTTCATGTCAAACAAGGTGTAGTCAAGAATTGAAGGAAGAAGATGCTATTATCATGTAGGAAAAGTATGTTTGTTGGCATCTTTGTGGGCTTCGGTGAAATAGGAGTTTACCTTGTCTATATATTTTGGGGAGGTTGTACGTGAAAAGATAGTTTTAAAGTGATGATTTTTTACTATTTTCTTTGTAATTATTGGTGGAGTTGGGGGTGTGATTCAGATCAGAAAAAAGCCCACATAGGTAAAATTACTCGGGTTTGTTTTGCACAATTTCAGGTTAATAGCTATTGGTAACTGGTAAGTTAACTGTGTGGCTTCTTTCCTTATTTTATTGCTTAGCGATTATGATATATATTATTTTAAATGAGTATGTAATCAATGGTTGTGTGGTGAGATGTATTGACGTCTTGTTGAATTGTTTTGAAGCTTTTACTGGTTTGTGTTACATAAAATATGATCCATGTCACTTAATCTACTTAGGTTGGTGTTGTACCGATAGATGATGCAAAAGTTACTATGAAGGGGCGTCTGGGTCCTGGAATGATGATAGCTGTTGATCTACTAAGTGGCGAGGTATGTGCAAGTGCAATTTTCTTCAGCTTTACATAGTGCCTGTAGGAAGTTGTAATAATTATTCGTGTTCATTAATTTAGCTATTTAGTGTTATCAATTATTCAGCTTTTGAAAGCTTCAAGGCTTTAATCAAAGAGATTAATTTTATCATCATTATGAAGTTTTCTTTTCATGACAGTGAAAGGTGTTTTTGTTTATTTTCTAGCCTGAATGCCTTTCTATACCTGTCTTTATTGATGGTTTTGATCCCTCATTCTTTCAAGTTTTACAATACTTGTATTTAGTGATAGCAGGAATGCTATTAATGACAGATGTTCATTCTTTATTGTACTGTTAACTAGTATAAATTTTATTTTATTTTGTGAATTAGTCTCAAAACCTAAAATCCCGAATGAAGCTGACAATGATGATCCGTTTTGAATACTCTGTAGAATAGTTGACAGTAAGGTTTTTGGGACTTTATTTATCGGCTTAAAGCATATTAGCCAAAACATCAGCAAAAAAACACAATTTTAAAAAACTTCGGCTTTATATACTGTAACCAAAGCAGTGAATTCTCCTTTATAATGATCTACAAGATGTTGTGCAAGCCCATTGGGATTTTGCTGCCTGATTTAGCGTTATGTTATCCACAGAGTGTAAGCTGTGCTGCAGTGTTAAAAAAGATGGTTGACGTTCTCCTTGCTTCTCTTGCTCATAACACACCAAGAAGGGGAGAACTGTATATGTCGGTTTTATTAGTCTCTTATTTGTTTCCATACAGGATTTTGAGCGTTTTGAGAAATTTTAGCCTTCCAGTTAGTGTGAATTGGTCTAAAATCAGAGTGGGAGATGTAATCACTTTAGTGAGACTGACTTGCAAAAGAAGTACCCTTAGGGGCTGGAATCCCAGTTTTTTCTATCCTCTTCGAACCCAGCAATAGAGAGAAATTATCAAGAGCTGCATAAAGTGCAGAAAATTTTTGGGCGTCCCTGTCATTCAAATTTCATTTCCATTCCCGTATGGAGAGAGAAATCCACCCCAGAGCTGATGGGTATTACGAGGCCTACAAAATCTATATAAATGAAGAAATAACGTAGAGGAGCATTTCCTATTTCCAGAATTAGATTCTCTCTCCGTTGCCCACATCCAAACTTGTATAATTTAGGAATAAAGTACAAATTTGAGAGATAGATCTCCTAGGGCATCTATTGGATCCGTAGTTAACTATGTTACTCATTGTTTTGAATTTCATATCTACTCTTTTGTGAGTGCATGCCATAAGGACTTACAATCTGAAGGAATTCTGCAGAGTCATCTCCCCAGCAAAGCCCTATTTTTCCACATTTCCTATTCCAAATCCTTTCTCTTGAGATCTAGAGATCATCACGCAAATCAACAAATGGCAATCCCTAACTAACTTCCACAAATCCTTCCTGCAAGGAGTTTTTGATCAATTTTCAGTGTTCAACTTTTTATTATAGCCAAACCTGTATAACTAGTCACATGTAAAACAAATCACAATTTATAATGCTAAATTTGAAGTTAAGATTAGGTGTTGTTTTGCAATAAATATTGTTCAGATGAACAGTTGAATTATTATTGATACAACTTTTGATCTTTTTAAGGTATGTACTTGTTTCAGTTTGGTTTGGTTTCTTTTGATTTGGTTAAATACAAAGTACAAATCAAGTCTTTCGATTGGTTTGTTTATACAAGGGAACTAGTTGGTTTAATATTTTTAAATAACCTAACCAAACCCTAAATCGGTTTTGGTTTGGATTTGTTACTCGGTTTAGCGGGTTGGGAGCTCCCCTGGTTGTGATTGTTTTCATTTATTATTTGTTTTCTTCAGATGATGATTTCAATTCTGAAAAGCAGTTTCAGGGCCTTGCTGGATTAAACTTTTAGTTATGTCTTTAACTTATTCATTTGCAGGTTTATGAAAATACAGAGGTTAAAAAGCGAGCAGCCACACTAAATCCCTATGGAAAGTGGGTTAGTGAAAATTTGCGATCCTTGAAGCCAGTAAAGTTTCTCTCAATGACAGTCATGGACAATGAAGGAATCCTAAGACATCAACAGTAAGTTCAATTTTATCGCCCATTCTAAACGTCCCAAAAATGTCTACATTGTTGTAACTAGTGGTGCTGTATTAGGGCTCTTACTTATATATAATGCTATGTTACACATGATAGGAATTCCATCCTAGAACTGGATTAGTAAAAACTTGATCAATGAGTGACAGCAGGATTCACAGAACTTTGTTCCATGGCTGACTACTTCCTCTGCTGTATTTGTACAATTCTTCATGTTGGATTTTCTTTGAAAGTTAGATTTCTTGTCCTTCAATTATTTTTTTTTTCTCTAGTTATCTTGTTGATTGTTGAGTATCTGAATTGTGTGATTCTTTAACATTATAAATGATTTATCACTTAGAGAAAATATAGGGAAGACTACATGAAATATGAATTCATACTTCCAATATGGGTTTGACTATTTTGCTGAATGAAGATAGTATATTATTGATGTAAAAATAAAAAATGTTTCAATTTCTTTTGCACCCCACTAGTGCCCCAACTTGTCTTTATATTTTTCTTTTTAACAAGTGGAAGCCAAACAGATGCAATAAAGAATCATTTATGATTTACCTGAAAAGAAGGAATTTTCATAAAAGAAAAGGACAGGGAATTTCTTCATATCTCACGTGGGTTTCATAACTAGGCATTGGTTATACCAGAAGTAGACAGCATCTAGAAAACTTTGTTTAAACTTTCTTTCGATCAAGAAGAAAAAAGAAACAAACGTAAACCAGAATTCCACTAAAACAACAAACAAAAACTGTTTATACCCAAAGAGTCATAATTTAAGCCTGCAATTTTTATTCATGCCAGAAAATAGAATGAATGAACATATGTTTATACTAATAGATTTATGTGGGTATATATTTCATATACTCATGGGATATTTTCTGTTGCTATGTTTAGTATGATAGTGTGAAACTTTGTTTTGAAATTTGGATAAATTAGCATGTAATTGTTATGTTGGTCCATTCTCATTAATGTATCTCAATTTTCGAAGACAGTTTGATGGTAAGGGGCTTATTTTACTTGTTTATTGAACTATTTTAATGTCTGAAGCTTTGATGGAACAGAGCATTTGGCTACTCTAGTGAGGATGTGCAAATGGTTATTGAGTCTATGGCTGCTCAAGGGAAGGAGCCAACGTTTTGCATGGGAGATGATATTCCATTGGCAGTGTTGTCTCAAAAGCCGCACATGCTTTATGATTATTTTAAGCAACGGTTTGCACAGGTTTGTTAAAAGAATGATAATTCAAATGTACTCATAGTTGCTATTATTGCCAATTACCATTACAATTTAGCAATTGGTGTTTAGTATTCATTGAAGTTAGAATTTATATCTTTTTGTTTGAACACGGTATTAGCCTTTTGCTCGATTTAATCAGTTCATTTTTTTGAGTTCATGTTGTTAGATAATCGTACATTGGTTGAAGAAGTGAAATTATATTGGTTTATAAGATGAGGGTAAACCTTCACTTATGAGCTAGTTTTTGTGGTGGAGTTAGACCGAAGATCATTTTCTGACATGGTATCAAAGCAAGGTAGACTTTATGTAAGTTACATAGCGCAAACTTAGTTATATGGTGCAGGTGCTGTTGAGTGGGCGCACTGTGCGTGGGGAGAGTATTAGATAGTCCCACATTGGTTGAAGAAGTTAATTTGCATTGGTTTAAGAAGCTAATTTGTAATTTGTATTAGTTTATAAGATGAAGATAAACCTTCATTCATGAGCTAGCTTTTGTGGTTGAATTAGACCCAATACACTTCTCTAACACTTTTTTACATGACCCTTTTTTTTTTTTTTTTTTTTTTTTTGACTTAGATTGTTTAACTTTGTGTGTGTGTTTGTGTCCTCCCATGTCCCTTTCAAAATGCAGCTTTTTAAGGGGGTTGGTTGAGTTAAAGATATAGGAGAATATTTGTTGCTAATGTGAAAATTAATGGGAAATGTTTTCAATTACTTGGATTGCATTTACTAGTTAGAAATGAAAATGAAAGGGAGTCAATTTTTTATGGAAAGAGAAAAGAGAGCAATTAGAATCAACTCTTAAAATTCTATTCCAATGTATAAAAAATTTTAGGAACTAGAAATGTAAACAAATTAATTCCCTCTCTAGTATTCACTCACTAAAAGATATGAATGAAACAAGATTGATTACAAAATATTCCCACGTGCATAACATCTGAAAATATATTTTAAATTGAAAAATTGTATTTTATATTGCTTATAAAAATATTATCATAATAATAAAATACATTTCTAGTTATAAAATATGAATTGATTAATAAAATTTTTATATCAAACAAAGAAGACCCTAAATCATCCAAATTTAACTAACAATAAACATGTAACATACATATTTTGCAAAGCAATATATCGTAATTACTTCTCATGCATGAAACTGCATATAGGGATGAATCATTTAGCTGACATGGGACTTAATAAGTTGTTCGAAGAACAAAACTTGAAATTGAATTTAGGTTTTGTTCAAAAATTGTGATTCGCGAAAATGGAAAAAAAAGGAAGCACTTCTCTTGCAATAAAATAGGAACAAGAAATTAGGCTATCAAAGTTCAACTAAAAGAAGGTGAATCCAATCAAAGAAGTAATTAGAGATAGAAAGGATAATACGAGGAGATTTAATTGTGAGGTTGAGTAAAGTATGAAGGCTTGGTTTATTTTGGAAAAGATGAACTTGTCTTTATGATTGTCCAGACAAGTGATTTATGCTCCTTCTAGTAGAAGGGAAAGTGGAGCTTTTTGGGATGAGTTGGTTGGCTTGCTTGGTTTATGTGCACTAAGATGGTGTGTTGGTGGATATTTTAAAGTGTTTGAATTTCCATTGGAAAACTCTAATGGAGCTAGGGAAACGAGAATCATTAAGAATTTTTCTAACAGTTTAAAACTTTGGGTTTAATGGATACTAATATGATATTAGAGTCAAATTTATGAAAAGTGCTGCTCCTAATTCTTTACATTCTTTCTTTTTGGAAGATTTTAAAATTCTTAGAGGAGGAAAGAAAGCTAGTATTCTATGGTATTGTGGTGTTTTTGCCATTTTATAGATTATTTGGAATGATAGAAACAAGAAAATCTTTGATGAAGTTGAAGAGAAGGTGAATTTTTTAGGAGACAAAGCATATTATTTGGCTTTTCTTTGGGTGTTTTCTTGTGAACATTTTAGAGACTATTCCTTATTTTTCATTATACTTGATTGTAGGATTGTTGTTCATCGAGTTTTTGTTTTTCGTTTTAGTTTTTGGTTGTTTTGTTGGTGGACCTCTGGGTCATGGTTATAACTTCTTTATTTATTATTAATAAAGTATTTATTTCCTATTAATAAAAAAAAATCATGATAAGTGCCTGTTAAAGCCGCTCCAAACCACACATGATTATATTTGAGTTTGATGTTATGTGTTTGCTTTTGGGCTTGAGCCACGTGACAAGCCCAATGGTATTCAATATGAGGTGGTGTTGGAAGTTGTAAAATACTGATGTTGGACCCTTTTCATCAACTTATACTTTTGAGCTTAATAGTTACTAACAATATTGTATTAGACGTAATTGTAGAGAAATGATGGTAACATCTGGGCTTTTAGTGGGCTTAATACTTGTCTTAAATATCCCCCTTGCATTTTGCCTATTAAGAAAAGACCTAAAAGAAAATATTGTCCTATGTTTACATCATCAGTAGTTTAATTTAAGATTTTGTTTATTCTGAGAATCTCTGTTTTTTCTGCAATGATACTTAAACAATTATCTCTTAGACTATATTGATTAAAATTTGTTTGTTGTGTAATATAATAATGTGTTAGATTAGATAATATGTTCTTGAGTTATATTAAATAGTTTAATGAGTTGGTGTATCATTACGATAATTTCATGATCTCCGCCATGGTGTTCTCTGTAGATTGTTTTATGAAAGGTAAACTTTGTCCGTTCTTTTTCTTTCTTTTTGTGTCAGACTAGAATTTCATGAATTCATTATTTCAAAAAGGATGTTATAAGTTCAGAAGCATTGGAATAACTTTTGTACCTTGCTTTTTCATGTTGGCAAGGATGGTTTGTTTAGAAATCAGTTATCACCTTGTAGTGCTACCTATATGCCATATTTTTTAGTAATAATGAATGACATGCTCTCAAACTCATGCCTAGAGGCTAGTTGTGCATGGTAGCCTCTGTTACAAGTGTTGTTAGGTGGGTGATTATAACATGCATTCTTCATGATCTTTGATGTCCATGGAGTTTTATGTGGATGTGCATGTTTTGCTTGTCTTTCTGAATACAGACAAGCACAATGAGTTTACAGGTGGTGAGATGATTTAAAATAATTGATACACCAAATTGAATATTACCGGATTCTTATACATTAACGCAGCCAATACGACTAGGTTTCCTTATAAGATATTGTACTGTTTTACATACGTTGATTGCCATGAGGGATGCAGAAAGTATATTCCATGATATGATAGTAAGTTAGAAGCAAAATATTAGATTTCTCAAGCAACCTCTTCTGGATATTTTATTAACTATATAAATCTAATATCACATATTTTTTAGTCCTGCCTTTATTTGCTACATTTTTTGATGTTGTCACTCGATCATCATTTTGTGATATCTAGTTACTTATGACATCAGATACATGTGGAATTTTATGGGAGAAAAGATCAGCTAACTTTTATCCTTCACAACTTTTTAAATAAGTTGTTGATTTATATAGTAAGATAGATATGGAAACTACTAGATATTCTCCTCCTTTAATGAGTTATCTATAACATTTATCTGAAAAACCAAGATAAAAATAATATTCTAATCTTAAGTGATTAGAGTTAACACGATCCTAATCACATTTACTTAACTGACAAGACTTTCAATTGAAGCATAAATGTCTTTTGTGTGGATAAATTTATTTGTTTTTGCTAACTGCTCTGCAATGTATATATGCAGGTTACAAATCCAGCCATTGACCCTTTGAGAGAAGGACTTGTTATGTCTCTTGAAGTTAATATTGGGAAACGAGGAAACATATTGGAGGTTGGACCTGAAAATGCTTCGCAGGTTTGTTAATGTCCTTTTTCGGCCTAAGAGAGGCTTATTATTGATGTTTTTATGTTTCTGTCAAGATGAATTCGCAGCAAAGTTCGAAAGTTTAATCATTTGGGTGACACCTTTTTTTTTTTTTTTTTTCGGTTGTTGGTGTAATGAAAAACAGGTTATTCTGTGTAGTCCTGTGCTGAATGAAGGAGAACTAGAATCATTGCTGAAGGACCCGCTCTTGAAACCCCAAGTTTTAGCTACATTTTTTGATATACACAAGGGAATTGAGGGTTCCTTGGAAAAGACATTATATAAACTTTGTGAAGCTGCTGATGAAGCTGTTCGAAATGGTTCCCAATTGCTTATTCTGTCTGATCGCTCTGATCAGCTGGTAACTTTCCTTTTTCTGTTCATAAGTTTCTTTTTTTTTGGTTTTCTTTTTTCACTTCTGAAACTGAGGTAGAACTGATTTGACACATCTTATTTTTTGTTTGCCAGGAACCAACTCGGCCTGCAGTGCCGATCCTTCTTGCTGTAGGAGCTGTCCACCAGCATCTTATTCAGAATGGCTTGCGAATGTCAACTTCCATTGTTGCAGACACTGCTCAGTGCTTCAGCACACATCAGTTTGCCTGTTTGATTGGATATGGTGCAAGGTTATCCTTTGTCTGAATCCTTCTAAACATTTGTTATTCATTTTTTCATGTGTGTTCAATGATTTTAGCAAGAGTGTTGCTAAATCATTTTAAGGATTCATATGATTAAATTAAATTTAATGCTTATTACTGATTTTGCTTTTCCTGTGGGCAACAATATAATTTATGTAATGCATCCAGATTAATCTATTATGTCATGGTTTCATCATCTCACTCTATTGATATAATTAAATTTTTTTGGTTTACCCTCAAAAACTTCTTGTTGGCTCATCATTCTTGAATCCAGCTATTAAGTCAAATGCATGCTAATGGTACTTGCGAAGTATTGCATAGATCAAATTTTTGTACTTGTATTTATCATAAGATACAATAAAGTGAGTTTCATAAAAGATGTAATAAAGAGCATCAGTAGCATGACTCGGGTGGGAGACCTCTGAATCATCATCATCATCATTATTATTATTGTGTTGGCATTTCCTTGACATGTATTATACATAAGAAATGAAAGAAGACATAAATGGAAAGACACATACAGCAATAAACGAAAATAATGGAGAAAATAAACAAATAGAGGGTGTTCAAATACTTGGCCTGTTTTCATCTTAAAGAGATGGGTGTTAACTTTAAGATGGTTTTGTTTCTGTTATATTTTATTGAGGTTACGTTGTTGTCATTACGTGTTCTTTTGGAGCATTTCTAATGATTTGAAATCTTTGCTTGTCTTATATTGTCCTGACCATGCATTACATTGTGTCCCAAAAATGATTTTTCCTCAGTGCTGTATGTCCTCATCTGGCACTGGAGACTTGTCGTCAATGGCGTCTCAGTAGTAAAACTGTGAATTTGATGCGGAATGGAAAGATGCCTACTGTAACAATTGAGCAGGCTCAAACGAATTTTTGCAAGGTTAGTACACCTGTTATATAAAGATTATTTTGTGATGTACATTGTTTTATTATTTTTTTTTGCTTTGAGCACATTATGTTTTTATCTTATCATTTTTTAACACAGGGTAGCAGATTTTACAACTGTTGTTTCTCTACTTTATGATCTTGTGAATGTCGTGGTCTTTACTTCCTATTTCTTAACTTTCTAAGACAACAAAAACTGCACATTTTTCAAGAGGAATAGCCTTAGAACTTCTCATTTTCTAAAATGGTCTGATACACAGATTTATGAATGAGATATTGCAGAAGACTGTTTGGTGTGCAGAATGGTCTGAAAATGCTGTGAAGTGTTTTTAGTGATACTGAATGATAATTTGTGCACTCTCCACTGGATAACCTAATTGCTATCTCATGACTCTACCACTCAAGCACAAGAGAACCGTGTAAGGAAATTAAGTTTATTACATCTTCTGAGACAACAATATTGGCCCATGTCATAAAATGTTCTTAACTTGTCCCCTTATTGACTAAAAAAAAAAACGAAAATTAGTTTCTGGGCAAATTCTTGTTCCTGTGCAGTATGGGGGTTCATATATTGACAATTATAGTTGTTACAAAGATTACTATGAGAGTGGAAGGATATTTACCAACAAGGAATAAAAGTGGACAGCTTTAACAGAAGTTCAGAAAGTTTCAAAGTGATTAGTTAAACATCAAGCATAATGCATTAAGATTTGTATAGTATGTGTCTATGCTTGTAAGAATCACACTACTGTGAGAAGAACTGTAAAACCTATAGCTAAGGATAATGGTAAAGGGCCCAATGCCATTCTCGATACAACCTTTAGTACCAAAAAGCTTATGTTTATAGATGAGCCTGATGATAATGTTAAATTTCAAGCACACTTTCTCAGTGCCCCTGTCATTCTGTTATTTAATATTTTATCAAAACAGTCTTTTTGAAGTCAAATACAAGACCTCTTGTTGAATAGGCTCTAATATCATGTTGAATTACTGTGACACCAAAAGTTTAAGTTTATAGGCAAGGATCTGATGATGAAACATTAAAGATTTGTCTGTATTTACCTAGCATATCTTTTTCTTCACATGCCAATACATGTCCATCCCTCATTTTTATCTTAATTTTGTGTGTTTGTATGTTATAGACCTTCTTTTTGCATGTTTAATAATTGAGCTATGCATTAAGAACTATAGTAATTCATTTCATAAATTCCGAACTTCAACCTAGTTAACTTGTCACTTGCCAGTCATGATGGAATTTCTTTTGTTGCTGTTTACACATTGAATATATGAAAAATGATTTTTTAATATCATTTCAGGCAGTTAAATCTGGTCTTCTCAAAATTCTTTCCAAGATGGGCATTTCTCTTCTTTCAAGGTGTCAAATCTAACTGAATATGGCTGTGTAAATTAATGGCTATTCGCAGGTAAATCAACCAATTGACTTGTTATTTTTCTGTTTTTAGTTACTGTGGTGCACAGATATTTGAGATATATGGACTGGGGAAGGAGGTGGTTGATCTTGCCTTCTCTGGAAGTGTATCAAAAGTTGGTGGATTAACTTTTGATGAGGTTAGAGTGCAATAACTATGAAACTCTTAATTGTATGTTTTATCCATTGTATGTGCAGGTTAGGAAACTTTCTGATGCAAGTCAAAATTCATTAATCTATGACTGGATTAATATCCATAGGAAAGTTTGTCTAATTTGAGTGTGTATTGTGTTGTCTCCAGTTCAAGTTATATGCATAGCCTAGCCCAAATTGAGTTAAAAGCTACATAAGTGGTAGGGGAAGCTAATTTATTTATTTATTTTTACTTGGGAATCAGGATAAAAGAAATTTGAATGAAAATTGACCTTTGCATCGCTAATAACCAAACAATTTTTTGAGCCTCTTTTCTAATGGCTTAAAGGTCCTGGTGGGTTCTCCTAAATTTCAAAGATGGTGAGGGACCTGCTTTATTGCAGTTTAATTGTAAGTTGATCTTGGCTTTAGATGGAAAATTTGTGAACAAACAGAAACAAATTTGATGCATTTACTTCTGTTTTTCTTGAACTATTTATAATAATTATTTTGTTATTAAAGAGGCATTTTACTGTTGCTTTCTGGACACTATTTTCTAAAATCTTGCTTTCTTTCAGCTGGCAAGGGAGGCACTGTCTTTCTGGGTGAAGGCTTTCTCTGAGGATACAGCTAAAAGATTAGAGAATTATGGATTTATACAATTTAGAACTGGAGGTATCCACTTTTCCTGGCTGTTGATATTTATATGTATTGGTGATCATATGATAAACTGTATATGAAAGTACTGAAAAGAAAATATATATGCTTTGTGGAAAAACATCTCTTGACTTTTATTGAGAACAACTTGATTACAATAGAAATGGTTAGGCTATTTATAACCTAATACCATAGTACAAAGAATAGAAACTTTTCAATTGATACAAATAATCAATCAATCACCTTCTAATTAGACACTAATTTTACTCAATCAATCAAACTAATTAGCCAACTAATCATCTAACCAAATTAGGAACGGATTACAAAGAAAATATTCTCCTAAATTAGTGCTATACAAATCTTCCAAAAGTCCCTCTCAAGTTGGTGAATAGAGATTCTCCATTCTCAGTTTGGATCTAATAGATGAAAATGTAGCTCCATCCAAACCTTTAGTAAGCACGTCTGCAAGCTGTCCCTTAGATGAAATATCAGCAACCAGCGCAGGGTTCCAAATGTCACTACGAACTAAGTTAAAAGGGATAAATGATCTTTTATTGCTTAAAGGGAAAGAAACACGTTTGTGTCTTGCTAATTGACAGGTATCGCATTTAAAGGACTCAATTGACAAGTTAACAAATAAATGAGGAAACATCAACTTTAAAATAGTAAAAGATGGGTGACCTAATCTGAAATGATGACTCCGTACTAGGTCTCTATTTGATTTCCCAGAAACAGTTGAGAATGATATAGTCTTGTGTCCAGTAGGATATTCAGATGGTTGCAAGTAGTATAACCCATTTATTTCCTTAGCAAGCCCAATCTTCTTTCCTGAATTCTAATCCTGAAAGACACACGAGGCAGCACTAAATACCACATTACAGTGTACATCTTGGGTAAGATTTTGTATGGAAACCAAGCTAGTAGACAATTTATGAACATGGAGAACATTTTGTTACATGAATTTGGAACCTAGGCAAACATTTCCTATTCCAGCTACAGTTGTCAGAGTTCCATCTACAACTGCAACTTTTCCAGTACTAGGATAAGACATATATGTAATAAACAAGTGAGACAAGGGTGTCATATGATCTGTGGCTCTTGAGTCAATGACCTAGGAACCTGAACAACTTGAAACGAACTTATCTGAAACATTTAATCCAAAGGAACTTGAGATCAAACCTGATTGTGCCGATGAACACCCTCCAACTGACTGTTTTTCCGTTGAGGGCAGCAGTGCCCTCAGCCATTCCACTTCCTCCTTGGTCAAATCTGTTCGATTTCCTTGACTAGAGGTAATAATCTTAGACATCTTTGACAACACAAAACAGTAAACAGACCAAAAAAAATCAGCTATGTAGGCTGATAAAAATGAACCTTACAAGGCTCTGAGAACATTTTACAGTGTGTGATGGTGTGAATCAAAGAA
The DNA here is from genome assembly GCA_019925255.1 of Litchi chinensis. Taxonomy (NCBI): domain Eukaryota; kingdom Viridiplantae; phylum Streptophyta; class Magnoliopsida; order Sapindales; family Sapindaceae; genus Litchi; species Litchi chinensis. The sequence continues at coordinate 11,305,740 of CM034467.1, forward strand.
TGGCAAAAATCGGAAGATGTCGTTGTCAATGAGAACCTGACAAACAGAGACAGCAAAACTGTGTGGCTGTGGCAGCAGAACTATTGCAGTGGTACTGTCGTCAGCGGAACTGTGTGTGGCAGTAGAACTGGCAACTAGAACCGTCAGAGACAAACGGGCGGCAGCAGAATTGAGAGACCAGCAGGCAGCAGTGGACAGACCAGCGGGCAGCAGCAGAATTCCCAAACCAGAGAAACCAGAGAAAAACCAAAGAAACGAGAGAATAATTTGAACATTAACATCCACCAAAGTCTCCAGCAAAAGGAAAAAGGCAACCTCAAATAGCTCAATCCTCAAACACAAGAACCAACCACAGAATACCCAAATCAAAAACACAAATGTCGAAAATTTTAGAGAGCCATAGGCTCTAATACCATGTGGAAAAACATCTCTTGACTTTTATTGAGAGAATAACTTGATTACAATAGAAATGGTTAGGCTATTTATAACCTAATACCAAGACAGAACTTGGAGAGATTTTTACGACAAAATCTAAGTAAAAGGTCTATAATTCTTATAGATATAGATTTGATTGATGCATTTTGTATTTACCAAAATTCAAGTCCCAGCAAGGTCAAACCTTCTCTAAACCCTATTACTCGGTACTTTATATCTTTTGGCCTCAATTATTATGTGTCTTATCTACTTCAATAATCACTACCATTTTTGAGTATTTCTCTCAATACCTAGTTATCAGCTAATTAGTAATTTCAAAAAAAAAAAAAAAAAAAGGGAAAAGGAAAGCGAAGTTGTTTCACATAGATTTTTAATTTTGAGAGGGTTCATTATTTGTAGCCTTTTGGGAGATTTAGATGTAGCTTTTGTTTCTTTCTTATTCTCCTAGGTTTTTGTGCACTACTTGTCCATCGTATTCATAATCTATCAGAAAGAAGAGAGATCAAGAATCAAGCATCTTCGTTGCGGTAGAAAGTCATGTCTCTCTCTTCATGGTTTTCTCTCTTTTACTCTTTACAATAATTCATTAATCTTTGAGCAAAGATGGGTATTTTGGGTCGTTTTAGTCATGTTTCTAGATAAATTAGGGTCGAAAGTAAGGTGTTTTCTTTAGAATTTGATGAGGCTTCTGCTGGTAGTATAATCAAATTATCGGAGAGGAGCAGTCATGGTAATTTTGAGTTGAAGGTGGGCTTGGAAGGTGCTCATTGGTTGGGGAATGCTTGTTAGAAGCAAATTGTTAGTGACCATTATTTCTTTCGTATTCGAAGATTCAATAATTATCAGCTATGGATAAATCGTTTTGAAAACAATAGAGGAGCTTAAAGATTTCCATAGTAGTTGGTAATTCGGGGCTGAAAAGTATTCTCATATTAATGGGAATCAATGCTGTTGGGTGGTCTAGTTGGGTGAAGGTGGTCTTAAGTATTTTTACTTCAGAAGCTGAGGTAGATTCTGAGGTTGAGGTGAAGGCGAATAGGGGCAGTAAGGTGAAGGATGATAGGGTCAGTAAGGGGAAAAGATTAGTTTCTTTTGAAAAGAGTGATAAAGTCAGTAGTGGGATATTGTAGGTCGCCAAAGATAAGAGGGGAGTTAGTTATGCTGAGTGTCTGGTGTTTGGGGAGTGGATTAGAGCAGTGGTCGGCTCTAGGATGAATGGTCATGATGATTGGAGCTTTATTCAGAAGGCTTTGACTATGTTCTTAGGCTTCTTGGTTGAGTTAAAGTCTTTCCTTGATGATAAAGCTGTTTGTTTTTGCCATGATGTTAGAGCGGTTGCTAGAGTTGGTAAAATTGGGACGTGTCAATTAGAAGGCAGTGTTTTGGTGATGCTGCAGCCTTAGAGCCCTGATATAAACTGTTCAAAGGAAAGATTGGCCTTTAGAGGAGGTTGGATAGCCATTGAAGTGCTCCCCTTTCATTTATCGAACAGGGGGTCTCTCTGTAAAATTGCTGACTTTTGTGGGGTTCTCATCCAAATTGACAAGGGTACATATCAGTTGCTGTCTTTATGAGAGACAAGAATTAAAGTTGGAAAGATGGAAAACTCTTTTGTTCCTACAGTAATAGCAATTAAAGACGGAAATAGGACTATTGATATCAGAATCAAACCGTTATCAAAGCAGCTTCCTAATTCCAGTAGATCTAAAGATTCTTCTGTTATTTACAGGGTTGAAGATGACTTCGTCAGGAGTACTGAATCTAGAGTTAGTAGACGGGGGGCGCATGCATTAATTAATTATGGTGGATATGTTTCCAAGATCTCAAAAGGTGTTTGGAGGATCAAGAATGATTACAGAAGCAAAGAAGGGTGGAAGGCTACATGTGGCAGAGGATGGAAGACAGGAAAGTCAACTTTTCAAGAAGGATATACATTTAAGAAGCATGCAGAAGGGATATGGAAAGTTAAGGCAGACAATAGAGGTGGTAGAGCAGAGATAGGGGAGATCGTGATGGTTGGTGAGTCTAGAAGAGAGGAAAATTTACTACTAAATTTGAATCAGGAGGCAGGCGTTGACAGTGGGGGTAGCATTAAAGAGGTAGAAAGAGTGGTGGAGTGTAATGGGCTAGGTCTTAATTGTGGCCATTTGAGAGATGAGAAAATTAAGTGTTTAAGTGATTCAGGGCCCATGAAAAATGAGAAAATGAACAAGGGCTTAAGTATGTTGCATGGCCCATCTAACTTTGATTCCAGGATAAGGAGGAAAGTTGGGCGGGTCTCTCTAAAATGAGTGGACAGATTTCTTAACAACCCAGTTTCATCGGGAGGTATCTCTAAACAGAATGGTGACGAACTGATCAGATCTTCTATTCTGAGGTCAGTCGACTCTGAAAATGAAGAGGAGAATATCGGTGAAGATGGTGATAATTTGATTGTCCCTGAATTAGATGAAGAGGAGATGAAACTTTAGAGCTCTGCCAACAATTGCTGCTGTAAAAGGAAATGTTTAAATATTAGGATGGCTGATGATATTATTAGAGGGGGTTTTAGGGCGAAAACTCAAATTGAGGATGATGAAATCCTAGGTAATGCAGTAGAGTTATGTGATAAAGATTCTGGGGATGACTCGGATTCTGACAACGAGTCAGTAGGAACTCGCACAGAAGAGCAAACTTCTTCTTAGGTTGAGGTTTTCAATGATGAGGATTTGGAACTATACAAAATGTTTGATGAGCAGAAGGAGGCTTCAGTTAATGAGAGGAGTTCTACTGCTGCAGAAAAGGAAAATAAGGGATGCGGGTTGGTACAGTACAACAGAAGAAAGAAACCTGATAGTCCTCAGTCAAATGGTGTTGAAGGATTAAAAAAATCTCCTAATGCAGAAGTCATAGAAAAGAGTAAATCTTGACTAAAGAAGATGAACTTGTCCCTCACTTATCCTGTTATTTATGATCAGAATACGAAAACAACCATAAACAAGAAGGGGAAAAGGGAGTTGTTGAATCTGCAGTGGGGATTAAATTATGAGAAAGGAAGATCCAGCTGTAGCAAGGGCGTTCAATACTTATTATGAAGGTATGAAGATCTTGAACTGGAATGTTCGTGGTATGGGGTGTTGGAAAAAGAGGAGGATGATTAAGGAGACTATTAGAAAAGCTAATCTGGATGTAGTTACTGTAATTGAGACAAAGAAGCAAATAGTGGATCATAGGATCATTAGAAGTGTATGGGTTGTGAGATTCAAGCAATGAGTTTACTTACCCTCGTTGGTAGTCCTGGGAGAATTTTGGTGATATGGAATTCCAAAGTTGCTAAGGTAAAGGAATCAGTGCTTGGAGACTTTTCAATTTCAATTAATATCATAGGAGGTGATGGTGTTGATTGGTGGCTTTCAGGGGTGTATGGTCCTAATAAGAAAAGAGAGAGAGGAGCTTTTTGGGAGGAGTTGGCTGGTTTATTTGGGTTATGTTCTCCGAGATAGTGCTTAGGTGGAGATTTTAACGTCGTTAGATTTCCTTTAGAAAAATTTTCGGGGGGTAGGGAGACTAGAAGCATGAAAGATTTCAATTGTTTTATTAGAGAAACCAATCTAATTGATCCTAGTCTGAATTATTCGAAATTTACTTGGTCTAATTTTAGACAGAGAGCCTTGTGTTGCAGGCTTGACAGATTTATTTTTTCTTATGAATTGGAAGAGTATTTCCATGGGAAGATGAGACAAGAAGCTCTAGTGCGAACAGTTTCTGATCACTGCCCAATTCTTCTGGACTCCTTTTAAAGGAAATGGGGTCCTATTCCTTTCAAATTTGAGAATGTTTCGATGGAGCATCATTCTTTTGTCAAAAATGTGGAGGATTGGTGGAACGAAGTTGAGAAGAGACTTTCATGGTCGGAAAGGTTATAGATTTATGAAGAAACTCGAGTGGATTAAAAAGAAATTGAGATTTTGGAATAAGGAAGTGTTCGGGGATATTTTAAAGAAGCAAAAAACCGAATTTAGGATTTTCGAGTTAGATAGAGAAGAAGGTGATGGGGAGTTGAGTCAACATCTGAGAGGGAAAGGTCTCAATTGAAATTGAAGCTTCAGAATTTGGTTGCTAAAGAGGAAATTTTATGGAGACCAAAAGCTAAAGTCAAATGGGCAAGAGATGGTGATTGCAACTCTAAATTCTTCCATGAAGTTGTTAATGGAAGAATGAGTAGAAACAACATTCGTAAGTTGGAATTAAAGGATGGGTCTATAGTTGAAGGGATTGGGTCATGGAACAGGAAATTGTTCGATTCTTCCAAAATCTTTATACTAAGGAGGAAGTGCTTAGGCCTAGAATTTAAAGGCTGAGTTGGGACGAATTAAGCAGAGATAGAGCTGCTTGGTTGGAAAGACCATTTGAAGAAGAAGAAATCAAGAAGGCAGTGACGGATTGCAGCAAGGAAAAAGCTCCGGGTCCAGATGGTTTTAATTTGGATTTTTTCCATAAATGTTGGGATATTATTAAAAAAGATCTATTGGAAGTTTTTCATAGTTTTTTAAGAAGGGGATTGTTAATAGAATCACTGATGCTACTTATATTTGTCTTATTTCGAAAAAGCACAACTCTTTAAAATTGGCGATTTTAAACCAATTAGTTTGGTTTCCAATCTGTATAAAATTATTACCAAAGTTTTATCCCTTAGGTTGAAGGAGGTGCTAAACAATACTATTTCTGATAGTCAGTCTGGTTTTGTTAAAGGTAGACAAATTCTTGATGCAGTATTGGTGGCCAATGAGGTGGTTGAGGAGTATAGAAAGAAGAAAAAAGAAGGTACGGTCTTCAAAATTGACTTTGAAAAAGCTTATGATCATGTGGATTGGGATTTTTTGGACTTTGTTTTGAAAGCTAAAGGTTTTGGGTTAAAATGGAGAAACTGGATCATGGGCTGTCTAAAATCTTCAAACTTTTCAATGATGATAAATGGGAGACCTAGGGGAAATTTTAATGCTTCTAGAGGTCTTAGACAAGGAGACTCTCTTTCCCCCTTTTTGTTTATTTTTGTGACAGATTGTTTAGGGAGATCAATTGATAGAGTTATAGAGTATCAGTTAATGGAAGGTGTTATCATTGGAAAGGATAAAGTTACGATCTTTCACCTACATTTTGCAGATGATACTATATTCTTTTCTTCATGTAATGAAGAAAGTTTTAAGTCGTTGGTCGAGGTGATTCGTTTGTTTTGTTGGTTGTCGGGGTTAAAGATTAATTTAGCCAAGAGTGTCTTGGTTGGCATAAATTGTGATGAAAGGAAAATAATTGGCTTATCCAACTTTATAGGGTGCGAGATAGGATCATGGCCTTATAAATTATTTAGGCCTACCTTTGGGAGATAATCCTAGTTTTTCAGATTTTTGGGTCCCGGTGGTGAAGAAAGTAGAGACGAGATTAGAGGAATGAAAAAATGCTTTTTTATCGAGGGGAGCGAGATTGGTGTTAATCCAAGCTGTGCTACATGACATTCCTACTTATTATCTTTCCTTATTCAGAATTCTCATTGGGTTGGCTAAAAGAGTTGAAAAGATTATGAGAAATTTCTTATGGAGTGGAATGGGTGAAGGAAAGAAGTCTCATCTAATAAGGTGGGATGTTGTTTTGCATCCTCAAGATAAAGGTGACTTAGGGATTAGGAATATTGTGAAGAAAAATTTGGCTTTGCTTGGTAAATGGATATGGAGATTCCTACTGGAATCTAATTTCTTATGGCATAAGGTGATTAGGAGTAAATATGACATCTAAAGAAATGGTTGGGATCATAGTTTTAAAAGGCTCGCCTAGGCGAGCGCCTGGGCGAGAGGCGCAGCGACGCGCACCGCCGGCGCCTGAACGACGGCCAAGCGCAGCACCCTTGAAGAGGCACGCGCCTGGAGCGTCTAGGTGGATAAGCCCGAAGAGAGCCTAGGCGCGCCTGGGCAAAATAAAGAGGAAAAACTGGCCACCCCGTCCACCGTCGCCAAAACCAGCCAAGCAACAGCTGAAACCAGCTAAACAGCCCTGAAACAGGCCAAACAACCGCCGAAATCAGCCTCCTTGTCGCCGATCCACTCCCCTCTCCTCACGCCGGCGTTCTAGTCGCCGAGATCGGCACTCCTAGGTGGTGGTTGCTTGGCTGCAGACAGTGAGGAGAGCTGGAGAGAGAATGGCAACGATCAAGGGAGGCAGAGACTGAGGCAAAAAAGAAGTGACGGCTAGGGCTCCCTGTCCAACCTTTAAATATATATGTGTAGTAAAATTGCAAATAACTCCCTAATGTATGACAAAATATCTAATTAGAACTAGGAAAATTGTAAAGAATCCTTAAATTATTATAAAATATCCATTTAAACCCACTAATTTAAAGAAATAATAAAAAAACCCCTATAATTATATATACATGCATAAAAAGACCCTAATTTTATAATTTTATAATATTTTAAGTTTTTTTTATAAGAAGTGCGCCTTGTCTCGAAAAGGCGCGCCTTGCGCCTTGCTCCTCGGGCTCCATAACCCCTTTGCGCCTAGGTGCGCGTTGCGCCTTTTAAAACTATGGTTGGGATTCCAACGTGGTTCTTACTGGTCATAGCCGATGTCCTTGGAAAGTTATCATGCAAGGCTTCCAAACCTTTTCTTCTAATTTGAAGTTTAAGGTTGGCAAAGGTGATCAGATTCGTTTTTGGGAGGATTGTTGGCTAGACTCTATGCCCTTTCGCTCGAAATTTTTGAGGCTATATAAGCTTGTTTCTTTTCCAAGCGCTTCAATTTCAAGTAGAATGGAGATATCTTCCCAATCATCTGAATGGTCATTCGATTTCAAGAGAAATTTGAACCAGAGGGAGATAAAGGACTTTTCTTCTCTTATCGCTTTAATTGATAGAGTTTCTCTCGATATGGGTTTGGAGGAAAGAGGATTTGGAAGTTGACTGCTAATGGATCTTTTTCTTGCAAGTCTTTCTTTGAGTGGTTGATCCAAGATGATGTTCACCCAAGGTTTGATCATGCGAATATGATTTGTAAGTTAAAGGTTCCGAATAATGTCAAGTTTCTTGTTTGGCTTATTGCCCACTGGAAGCTAAATACTAACGATGTCCTTCAGGAAAGATTTTCTAGCTATTACCTTTTTCCCTTGTGGTGTGTTATGTGTAAAAGGTTGGGAAAATATGGATCATCTTTTTCTTCATTGTCCAGTGGCGGCTAAATTTTGTTGTAATCTGTTTTCTTTGGTTGGGTTGAAGTGAGTGGCTCTTACTTCGGTATTGTTTTTCTTATTGGAAGATTTTATAGTTCTTAGTGGAGGAAAGAAAGCTAATATCCTTTGGTATTGTAGAGTTTTTGCCATTTGATGGGCGATTTGGAAAGAGAGAAACAAAAGAATTTTTGAAGATACTGAGGAAGAGGAGAATCATCTTTGGGAAAAATTTTATTATTTGGCTTCTTTGTGGGCTTCAACCAGCAAAGACTTTAAAGATTATTCGTTATTTTTTATTTTGCTTGATTGAAAGTTTGTTCATTGAGTTTTCTTCTACAGTTTGCTTCTTGTCCTTGTTGTGTCTTTGTTTGTTGTTTTGGTGGACCTTTGGTTCACGTTTGTTGTCTTTTTCTTGTATTTTTCTAAGTTCTAATAAAGTTTTGTTTCCTATCAAAAAAATTTATTACCTAATACCATAGTGCAAAGCATAGAAACTTTTCAATCAGTACAAATAATCAGTCAATCACCTGCTAATTAGACACTAATTTTGCTCAATCAATCAATCAAACTAATTAGTCAACCAATCATCTAACCAAATTAGGAATATGTTCATATTAAAAATAGCCCTAGTTTATTGCTTTATGGAGAGTATTTCAATTTTTTGAAGATAGATTTATACTTCATATTGATCATTGAAGGTGAGTATCATGGGAACAACCCAGAGATGTCAAAATTGCTTCACAAAGCTGTTCGTCAAAAGAGTGAAAGTGCATTTTCAATATATCAGCAGCATTTGGCTAACCGGCCTGTAAATGTGAGTACTGAAAGTTGTATTGGTTGTTTCTTGTTTGGCCCATTTGAGAATCAACTTTCTGACATTCTTTGAAGCTTAGCTAGTATTTATTTAAAACCTTTTGTTATAGGTTCTACGTGATCTTCTCGAGTTTAAAAGTGATCGTGCTCCGATTCCTGTGGGAAGAGTTGAACCTGCTTCAGCTATTGTTCAAAGGTTTTGCACCGGTGGAATGTCACTTGGAGCAATTTCAAGAGAAACTCATGAAGCAATTGCCATTGCAATGAACAGAATAGGAGGAAAATCTAATTCAGGCGAAGGTGGTGAGGTAGTCTGTTCACCATTTACTTGCAAATTGTGATGCACATTTATCTTGAAATATGCCAATGTAGGCAAGTCTTAAGTTGCTTGTTTTGTTGACCATGTAACATTTTGAAAATAATGTTGATGCTGATACTATTATTTTATCTAGGATCCTATTCGCTGGAGTCCTCTTACAGATGTTGTTGATGGGTATTCTCCAACATTGCCACATCTTAAAGGTCTTCAAAATGGAGATACTGCAACAAGTGCTATTAAGCAGGTCTCGGCACTTAGCTTTCCTTTCAGTTGAAGATATGCACTATTCCTTAATCCTTTCATGTAGACTTCCATTACAACTAGGACTATTAACCTGTATTTATCCATCGTAAAACATAAAAGACAATAAGAGATTCTTCATCTCATGGAAGTGTGCTGCTAAATGTAATGGTCATTATTGTGAAGAATCCAGGATTGATTTTTTTTATTCTTTCTTTTTCGGAATGAAAGTGTAATAAACCTATTGTTCTGCTCCTGTTTTTATTATATGAAATGTTCAATTAATTATTTTCTTTTAAAACATTGCATTTCCTTCAGGTTGCTTCAGGTCGATTTGGTGTGACCCCTACATTCTTGGTCAATGCTGATCAATTAGAAATCAAAATTGCACAAGGTGCAAAACCTGGTGAAGGTGGTCAACTGCCGGGTAAAAAAGTTAGTGCTTATATTGCAAGGCTGAGAAATTCTAAACCTGGTGTTCCACTTATATCTCCACCTCCGCACCATGACATCTATTCTATTGAGGATCTTGCTCAATTGATCTTTGACCTTCATCAGGTAGTCATATGGTTCATCTTGAATCTCCTTCTGTCCTGAAAAATGTGTAATAAAATATGTATCCGCAGACTATTGATAAGAGTGATTTCTGACATTGCCAAATTAATAGGTCAACCCCAAAGCTAAGGTGTCTGTTAAGCTTGTGGCAGAAGCTGGAATTGGAACAGTTGCGTCTGGGGTTGCAAAGGGTAATGCTGATATCATACAGGTATTCACACATATAAATTATTTACTTATTTTGTTTACACTTTCGTACTTGTGCTTAATTTATCCATGTGACAATTTGGCTAGATATCTATAAATTCATATGAACCAAAAAAAAAAAAAAAAAGGAACTCTCAAAAATTGTCTGACTTTTAACAGATTGTCCATTTTTCCCCACATGGTTTCATTTTTATCTGAAATACCCTAATCCTTCACTTTGTTAATAGAAAAATGAGCTTTACATGTGTAGAGTATAAAAAGACCTAACTGCCCCTATATATGATATTTTTAAAAATAAAAACATGCTAAATTAAAAAATAAATAAAATTAAAAAAAAATTAAAAAGATGGAGGTCCAGATCTGGATCTCCATCACCACGAACTTCATTATCATCATCTTCAACCTCCCACATTTCTTCTCATCGTCAGTCTCCCACAATCATAAGTATCAATCTCCCATAATCATGAAAAAACACCATAAAACAAAAAACCCAATAAATAAAAAAATAATAATAATAAAAATAAAAATAAAAAACCCATCATCTCTAGTGATCTCCACCGTTGGAGACTCGAATTGGGTCTCCACGATAGAGACCAAAACTAGGTCTTCATCATGGGTCTCCAGTGGTGAAGGCCAACACAACAAACCCAGCACTCACCAGAGATGAATCGGCTGCCATAGAGAGGAGAGAGAGAGAGTGGTCGTTTGCCATAGAAGAGAGAGAACAAGCAATAGAAAAAGGGGCAAGTGATAGAATGTTGAACCCAACGCTCACAAGCGGGAGATAGAGGAAGAAAAGAGATGAACTGGCCGCTGTAGAGGGGTCAGTGTGTGGTTGACCACCATAGAGGGGAGAGAGAGCGAGATAGAGGAAGAAAAGAGATGAACCGGCCGCTGTAGAGAGAGAGAGAGAGAGAGAGAGAGAGAGAGATATATTTTTTAATTCAATATTTTTTTATTTTTTAAATTTTAACGGTCAACCATATTCACCTCGTGGAATCTGTTACCATTAGGGGTGTTATCGTCTTTTCATACGCCTCCAGGAGGTATTTTGAGTGTTTATTTTATAGTCAAGCGGTATTTTGAATAAAAACGAAACTATATGGGGGAAAATAGATAATTTATCAAAAGTTAGGGGATTTTGGGTTTTTCCCAAAAAAAGAAGTTTTGCCAAGCTCTTATGTTTGGATTATTTAAGATCACGATTTATATTTATAAGAATGGTGATAGATGGTTTTTTTATTTAAATCCAAGTAATTGTTTGAAGTTCAAACATGTCATTTTAACCTCCTAAGCATATAGCACTTGGGATAACATGATTCACAGGACCATTCTAACTGTCAACCAAATTTTACTTTCCCTTAGGAATTTCGTCCAAGAAATTCACATAGATAAACTCAAGTCAATATACGCAGCTTATATTGAATACAATTCAATATATCTAACCTATATTCTTTATATATACACACCGAAGTTATACTTGTGGTCCTTCTAGTTTCCATTCGGAGATCTTTAAATCTCTTTCATCTCTTTTTGTCAGATTACCTTGGTGCGATTTTCAACAACTGTTCAAATTTCTTTAAATTCATTCCTCTATACATTGTTTCAAAACTCGGTCGTTGCCTCACCTGCTTAAGGGTGTGAGCCCCATCTGTAGAATCTTTCCATTTGTAGTCACCATATAGATCCAATTTGTATCACAGCCTTTTCAAGATAGAAAATTACTTTGTAACTGTCTCTGTTCCGTATTTCAGACTCCAATCTTTAATTGTAACTCATAAATCTGAGATTGATTGCTCAGATCTAAGTATATCTCCATGAGGCTGTCCCACATTTCTTTGGCTATCGAATAACCAAGATAGTTCGAGCTTATATCCTCCTCCATCGAATTGGTAAGCCACGCCATCACCATTGAGTTTTCTGCATCCCAGGTAGCATGTTGGGCGCCTTTTACATCAGGTTCCTTCTTGTCACCAATCAAATATCCAATCTTCCCCTGTCCACGTATATACATACATACACAGAGAGACCAGCGATGAAAATTGTCTCCATTAGGTTTGATTGTGGAGATTCGCACAATTTGATGGTCAGAGGAATTTTCAACAGGTGTAGAGGTATTAGCCATAATCGGAGAAAAAAAGGAGAAAAAAGTGCTTAATGTTCAAAGTTGAAAGGCTGTGATATCATGAAATTTTTTATTCATTCACTACCTTTCACACTACTACAACGGATGAGTGATTGATTAAATATACATGCTTAATAAAACCACTAACTCTCCAAGTACTATCAATATTTAATACACAACTAACACCCACCAACCGATATAATACACAACTAACACCCACTAACCATTATTTAAAACCATAATGCCCATCTAACTAGGAAACACGTGTCCTACAATAGTTACAAAATAAATGATTAATTGTAGTTATGTTTTTCAACACCAACACTATGAAAAGTTTTGTTATATATCTTATTTGTTTTGCAGATTTCAGGACATGATGGAGGAACTGGAGCCAGCCCTATAAGTTCTATAAAGCATGCTGGTGGTCCTTGGGAACTTGGGATTACAGAAACACACCAGGTGATTATATTTCATGACCTTAAATTAAGTCATATATTTTAGAAAATTAGAACACATCAATATGTGTTGGATCGTATTACTATCCGAAAAGCTAGCTTATTAGGTAGCAAGTCCAATTGAATACTGACCTTCCTTCTTATATTTAATTTTTCGATGTGGGATTTTGTTCTCACCTTTGTTTCCACCAACCTCTAGTGTGAGTTGGGTTTGCTCTTAGCCATTTTTTATTTTATTTTTTATTTTTTATTTTTATTTTTTGCCTGTAGACAAAGTTCACCATCATTCTCTGGTGACACAACTTCTTCTTTTCCTGTTTCCTTTTCATGTTTCTTATGGAAAATGCCTATTATATTGAACCAGGTCTAGAATTATGTTAGAACAACTTCTAGTGTGAGTTGGGTTTGCTTTTAGTCATTATTTTTTGCCTGTAGACAAAGTTCACCATCATTCATTGGTGAAGCGACTTCTTCTTTTCCTCTTTTCTCTCTTTGTTTCTTTCGGAAAATGCCTATTATATTGGACCAGGTCATTATGTTAGAAATTAATATTTCAAAATGAGTTCATATTTATTGCATTAAAATATACAACTAAAAAAATCTTACTAGGTTTCAAGTCCGATTTGTAGATTAACCAATATACTTATGTTTTCTTTTTCAAAATGGGATTTTGTTCTCACATCTGATTTTCAACAATGGACAATTTTGTTTCCCTCATTCTTTTCCTAAGATGCTCTAGGTGCTATTTGATCAATGGCAATCTTTCGCAGACTCTCATTGAAAATGGACTTAGGGAAAGGGTCATTCTAAGAGTTGATGGTGGCTTCAAAAGTGGAGTTGATGTCCTTATTGCTGCAGCAATGGGTGCTGATGAGTATGGATTTGGTTCAGTGGCAATGATTGCAACTGGATGTGTTATGGCACGCATATGCCACACAAACAATTGCCCAGTTGGTGTTGCCAGTCAAGTATGAGGAAAACCTTATTTTTTAGACCATGATCTCATTTCTTTGGCTCTTTTTTGAAGAAGTTTGATGTGATTTTTTTTTCCCCCGAATTATGTTTCTTTAGAGAGAAGAATTACGTGCCCGATTTCCTGGTGTGCCTGGTGATCTTGTCAATTTCTTTCTGTATGTAGCTGAGGAGGTAATTCATCTGTCAACCTTGATGGATTTTCATGTCCACTTTTATCATTTTTATTTTTTATGCTGAATCTCTGAGTTTCCTCGTGTTCTATGAGCCTAGTTACTCAGCATCAAAATCTCTGATGCCTTTCTGTTATGTTGGTTAGGTTAGAGGAATGTTGGCACAACTGGGTTATGAGAAATTAGACGATATCATTGGAAGAACAGAATTATTAAGACCACGTGATATCTCATTAGTAAAAACGCAGCATCTTGATCTTAGTTATATTCTCTCAGTATGTATCATTACTAATTTATTATCATGTGTGTTCTGCATTGCGGACATGCCCTATTTCATTTGCTTACATTCTGCTTCTATTTTCAGAATGTTGGGTTACCAAAATGGAGCAGTACAGAAATCAGGAATCAGGATGTTCATACAAATGGCCCTGTTCTGGATGATGTATTACTTGCAGATCCTGAGGTACAAAACAATTGATGTTTGGTGATCATTAGCTTATGTTTATGCACACTAATTTAGTTGCTGATTCGACCATATTCTTACTTTAAAATTCTTTTGGTTTATATTTTCTGAATGATTCCCGTGAATAATTCTATTGGGAATGTTAGAGAACCCACATGTAAAGCTAGAGAAGATGGGATTAAAAAGCATTGGAAGGAAATATATACCAATGGATGCCACAACCTGATAAATTAGTCTTTTGGGTTATAAGGTTATTCACTAATATATATACCACTTTCCATAAACACGCAAAAATACACTTATTATAAACAATTAAAAATATCACAAGTAATGTCGGCAGTCCACTGAAAATTACATTTGAAAACTTACTTAAAAATTACATTTGAAAACTGACTTGCAAATACAAGGTTTACATCCAATTTAAAATCATTCAACTACAACCTCCTGGTTTTGCAATATAATAAAAAGAAAAAAGGATGAAACATTTTATATATTGTAGAAATGGTAGCTAATAACAATGCTAGAGAATACACCTACTGCAGAGTGATAATCTTTTCCTCTTTGAAAAGAACTTCTGTTGCCTTCTGTCCAAATTACCTTGAAATTAAAAAAGGATGAAACATTTGAAATATTGTAGAAACTGTAGCTAATAACAATGCTAGAGAATACACCTGCTGTAGAATGATAATCTGTTCCTCTTTGTAAAGAATCTCTGTTGCCTTCTGTCCAAATTATCTACAAAATACCTTATCCCGTGAGACCATTAAATCTATGCTTTCTTGCCTCCCTAAAAAGCGCAACTGAAATGTTGAAACAAAATGCCATATATATATATGTAATGAACATTTATGAGAGGGAAAAGAAGTACAAGTAGTTGATACGTTACTAAATTAAAATCCACCAATTTTCTATGTTTTCTTAAAGTATGCTATTCTCCAATTTTCCACATCCAGTACATTTATGCTGGAGTTTTTTATTTTTATTATTAACTTTTTATGACCTGCCTTCTCATAGTCCCTTGTATAAGGAATATCCATTTATAGTGAGATGATATGATCATCCACAACCTGGCCTTTCCTTGTCATTGTTTTCTTTTAATTTTTGTTTATTTTTTATTTTTTGTTTTCCTGATAGTTGAAATAACATATGTCCGTCAACATATCTACTAGTCTCTGTAACTTGAGGCATCTATTATTTGTTATTTCCTGATTATTTGTGCAATTGCTTGTCATTCAAAATTTTTGAGGGAAGTTGTGTGACCAGTTTTGTGAAACTTTGATTCACCCAAGCTTCAAATATACTAAAAATGAAGAATCAAGAATGCACTTAATATTAACTAAAAGCATCATCCTATTTGGACCTTTTCTTTCCCTTTATAGTCTGCACAAAATAAAACAGAATTTAAGGAAGTTGACTCATTTCTGAGGATTGTATGCCTAAATTATAATCTTTAAATCATTTTATGTATTTTGGCTAGTATTCTTTTACATTATTTTATGAATGTTATAATTTCTATAAAAATAAGGAAGTTATATGCTTATTTAGTAAATCAGATGGTTTTTATGAAATATTATTAGTTAAGTTAATGGACAGTACGTAATTTTCAAAGAACTCTGCAATACATTGCTACTATTGACAACTCTTATGAGATATCCATTGCATACCACAGATATCTGATGCAATAGAGAATGAGAAGGTGGTTCACAAAACTGTTAGTATATTCAATGTGGATCGTGCTGTTTGTGGGCGTGTAGCAGGAGTTGTTGCAAAGAAATATGGTGACACTGGTTTTGCTGGACAGTTGAACATTACGTATGATGAGGCTTGGTCATTTAAACATTTTAAAAGAGTGATGCCCATTTACTCTATGCAAGCTAAATGAGTTTCTTTCTGTCCGCAGATTTACTGGGAGTGCTGGCCAGTCATTTGCATGCTTTTTGACTCCTGGAATGAACATTCGGCTTGTCGGAGAGGCTAATGACTATGTTGGAAAGGTATTTTATTCACATTTGTATCATTTTATATACTTGGAAGTTATTTGCTCCAAACATTCTAACTTGATTTGCCTGACTTTCAAGTTGGTCAATTCAACAATCATCACATTGACATAGTTTTGGAATTGAGTAGACTGATTTGATTCTGCCATTGGTTAATCTTGAGCTGTTTAGATGTTTTAAATAACTGTCAATGTATAACTTGAGCATATGTTATTAACAAGTGCAGTATCTATATGTTTAATTTCATATTTAGTTAAATTACTATATAATCCTATTCTTTCTTAACTTTTGTGTTGATATAATTGTTTGGACAATGATTAACATTTCATATTCAGTTTAATTTTGTAAGTCTGACATGAACATCATAAAAAGGGTATGGCGGGAGGTGAGTTGGTAGTGACTCCTATTGAGAGCACGGGATTTTTCCCTGAAGATGCAACTATAGTGGGGAACACTTGTCTGTATGGAGCAACAGGTGGTCAAATCTTTGTTAGAGGGAAAACTGGAGAGCGGTTTGCTGTCAGAAACTCACTTGCTCAAGCAGTGGTTGAAGGCACTGGAGATCACTGTTGTGAGTACATGACTGGTGGTTGTGTGGTTGTACTGGGAAAGTAAGTGTTCTCTTTTCCATTTTTTATCATAGAGGTAATCCAATGGAGTTGGACTTTTTTGAGCAACATAAGATTGTATTTTTGACAGAGTGGGCAGAAATGTTGCTGCTGGAATGACTGGAGGTTTGGCATATATTCTTGATGAGGATGATATGCTGATTCCCAAGGTCTGTATGAATGCTCCTGCACCCCTCTGTTGTTATCTGCTCCCTTTTCTCTTTTGTCTCTTTTTCTATATCCTAAATAAATTAAGGCTTTCTTTTATATTAGAGGTCAATTAATAATTAAAGTTTGCATTGTCAGAAGATTTCCCTGCTAAATAATCAACTTATAGTTCTAAGTAGATAATGTTAGCTTTTGACAACATGAGATGGGTGTGAACAAAGAGCCAGGTTTCGATTCTTGCATTGGTTCATTGTCCATGTGAGTGATGTTTTCATTATAGAGTAATGCTAGATAGCCAAAAAATTTGTCCAAATTCTTGCCCAAATGATGTAGCATGTGAGTAGTCAACACCATGTAAGATATTAAATGATGTGGTGATTGATGTGTTAATTACAACTCATATGCCACATCATTAGTATATGAATTTGGGTAAATTTTTTGGATAACTTAGCATTACTTTTTAATATGATGCTGTGACTATCTGGCTTTTGGAAGAACAAAGAGAATGCCCAAGCTCTCAATATATAATTCTGTTGTTACAATCAACAAATGCAGTTTTTGGGTTCATAGCTGCTTCACTTGGTCACACACTTATATTCTGATTTTTAATGTTTTCTCTTCTTCATTTGTTTGAGTTCTTCATGCCATTGTTATTTTTGTCTAGTGATTTATGACTCTCAGTGCTTTGTCATTTTTCCACTAATATGCTAAATTTATGTATTACCTGTTTTTTTGACTTCACATCTTTACTCTCACTTCAAAGCTATAAAAGCACTTCTTCTAAAATATTGAACAGGTCAATAAGGAGATTGTGAAGATACAGAGAGTGACATCACCTGTTGGGCAGATGCAATTGAAGAGTCTTATCGAAGCCCACATTGTAAGTTTACCATGTGCATGCTAGGACATAGCTAAGACTTTAGTCCTGCATCAGACTTACCACTTTTAAAATTATGAACCTGATATATGCAGTTATATATTCTTAAACACAACTTTCATTGTTTTGTACTCCTTTATTGAAGGAAAAAACTGGGAGCAGCAAAGGCTCCACTATTCTTAAGGAGTGGGATAGGTATCTACCACTCTTCTGGCAGCTTGTTCCACCCAGCGAAGAAGACACTCCGGAGGCCTTTGCAGAGTATCAAAGAACAGCTACTGGAGAGGTGACATTGCAGTCTGCATAGGAAACAATTCGACATGAGCAAGCCCAAAACTTGAAACCTTACCCTGTACAGATCAGACAGAAGGTATGCAGGTTTTAAAGTTGGAAATCTGCATTAAAAAGGGAAGATCATAATTGTTTGAACTTTGAATATCTAAGGCAACAGATCCTTATTACTGAAGGACCATTACCGTTGCCTTGTTCATGTTACCCTCAACCTTCCACCTGATAAATTATATCTCTCACGGCAGCCCTACAGCAGCTGTATAGCTAATAGTTGCAGAAACTGTAAATCCAAGTTTAGGTTTTCCAAGTTTAGGCTACTGCTGGTCATTGAAACATTTTTATTATTGATTTCCTGATGTGCATTTCCTCAAATTTCTGGTTTCCAGTCATACCTCAACTTCCTTATTTGTTCAACTTGTTTTGTTCATGATGTCCACAAGGCAGTCAAGTGATGTTGAGGTCTTTAAGTGCATTTCTGTAGAGATTAGCACAAACACTCAAGGAATGTCATTGGTCTTAGAAACATTATTTTTGCCAAAAACTTAAATAACAAAAGCTAAGGGCAATCAGATATGTAATTAACTCGTAAAATTCCTGGGATTATTCTTTTCCATTATGCATGGGGTTAAAAAGTCTTAGGTGTGCTATTTTTTGCACTTCATAATTAAATACATAAATTTTCGTAATATGGCTTGTTTTTGCTTTGAATGACTGAACAAATTTCGAGAATAGTGGGAACAATATTACAAAATTTCATGATTTAACATGGTAATTAAGTGCATGTCATTTAAATTTTGATAAATGATTTATGAAGGAGCAAGAAAAATAATTTGAACATCTTCCATTGGAGTGAAATATATAAACACGATTGTTATTGTTCTCCGTTCTAATTTGTGGTTTAGTTGGTATGTGGTTGGTCTGACTCAATGTTGTCTTGCTATTCCAATGATTGGGAATTGTCTAGTATTTCATTTG
This sequence comes from Litchi chinensis, assembly GCA_019925255.1. Lineage (NCBI taxonomy): Eukaryota > Viridiplantae > Streptophyta > Magnoliopsida > Sapindales > Sapindaceae > Litchi > Litchi chinensis. Next base: position 11,324,608 of record CM034467.1, read on the forward strand.
GCCTTCTTTGCTTGTTCTTCTATTGAAGATGGTTTCTAATATATTTGAGCTTATATGTTCCCATATTTAGTTCGTTATTAGGGTTGTAAGTTTGTTGTTTCCAAATTTTGGGAAGTTGTAATGAAATTTTCAGTATTTCAAATATATATATATAAACGCAATTGTGTACCCAGTGAAGGCTGCCTACAACACTAGCTTGCGATGTCCATTTTATCAACCATCCCAACTTCTACATGTGAATAATCATTTACCGTAAATTTATCTTGAATTATGCATGTCTCTTTATCTTGATGATAGTACTGCATATGCCAAATTTTGTCTAAAATTATGCAACAAATGATAGCCACATCGATCAATAAATTTTTTTTCCTTAATCTATATAGTTATTATAACAAGGAATGGAGATAAAATTTTCTCTTTTTTTCTTTTTTTCTTTTTTTCTTTTTTTTTTTTTAATGGTGACGAGAGGATTAAATTTAGAAAAAAATTGCATACACCTTATATTTTTAATGGTGGAAATTGAATTCTTACCTCTTAAGATTTAGAGAAATGTTTCACCGCTCCTATTAAGGAGAGATGTGCTAGAATTTGGTTGTATAGTCATCAAATTTTGGTTATTAATTTAACATCTCTCCCTTTTCTAAAATAATTTCTATTTTTTGGTAATGACCAAATAAATACTAATGAACAAAAGAGTAGAATGGCAATTTATTTAGAAAAGATGACAGGATTTGGCCCTAGCAAACCTAATGGAAAATTATTTCCTGAAATAATGAGCCCATTAAATTTAGACAAAATTGTCCTTTAATAAATTCAAATATAACTTACATATCTCTTACATTTGAATTGGAACTATTGCATCTGGGACTGGGGTTGCAAGGGGTAATGCTCATGTCATGCAGCTATTCAGACATAAGTTATTTACTTATTTTATTTACACTTTCGTACTTGTGCTTAATTTATCCACGTGACAATTTTGGCTAGATATATGAGGTTTTGAGATGAAAAAGTAATTTTATTTCCTTGTAGCTCTCTAAATGAGAATAGTTATTCATTATTTAAACAATCTAATCGATACGCATTTTCGGTAATACATTTCACTACACAAAAACTTAAACAAGTATATACAGTTTTTATGCAATACAATGGCGAATAAAGGTCGATCCTGCAGAGATGGCTCAAACTAGAATTAAGTATCGAAATTTATCTATACAACTTTATCTAGACAATAATGAATTAAATTATTTTAAAAACTAAAAATTGCAAAAATCAATTGACAAGAAAACTTGGGAGGTGTATTTAATCATGATTTTAAAATATTTTAATAGACATTTTTAAGTGAATGACTTTTGCAGAATTTGATAGATTTCTAATGACTTTACAGATTTATGAAAGACTCTCATAGATTTTTATAAACTGTTTTTTAAAAGACTTTCATAAATTTTCATGAATTTTTATAGACTTTTACATACTTTCATAAACTAAACTTTCACTAACTTATCATATAATAGACACTTTATAAGTTAATAAAAACTATATTTATCATGTTAATAATGATGAAAAAATATGGCACATAAAATAAAAGTAAAGTTACCCCAATTACATAAATTGATAATCAAAACACTAAGTATTTTAAGTGTTTTATTATTCATTTTCTGTTTTCTATGAAAAATAAAATTTCTAATGTTTATTATTATCAACAATGCTAACATTGTTTCACATATCAACAGCTAAAATAATCTTTTATTTATTAACATTCTCTTTTTTTTGTTCTTAAGTCTCACAAAATAAGTTAAAATCATCATATAACTAGTAATGATGATAATATGATAAAGATTCATAGACATTGATAGACTTTTATAGAATTTCATTTTCTTCTAAAATAAAAATATATTCTTTTAATAAGATCGTGCAAATTATATACTTTGTAAATTACATTTCACATCTCCATGAAAATATTTTCTTTTCACACAATGTAAATAAACATGTGGAAAACAACTATAAAAAATAATGTTTTATAAAATTCAAACTTGTTAATTTTATGATATTTTACAACTATCAAAATTGATTGTTGTACCCAAAATATTAACTAATCAAAAGTAAACTACAAGAAATTTACTTTTGAGTACGCAATAAGAATAAAAGTTAAAAATATGTATATATCACATGTATAGATATAATTAAATAATCAAATTTAAAATTTTAATTTTTTTAATAAACCACTAGTTAAAAAATCACCAAATATTAATTTTTCTTCTTTTTTATTTGAAATGGAGGCTTTTCCTCTTATTTTTTAATATAAAAAACAAAGATTGCATTGATTAATTTCATCAATTTTAAAGCAATGAGATTTTTCATTTATACATTTATGAGTTCCATTTTCATTATTTGTATACAAGAAATATCAAACTGTCAGCTTACAATATAATCATTAATAATAACTATATTGTTTATCTTAAGAATAATGAGATGATTTTGATCAATATCCATTTGGACTTTTTTTTTTTTTTGGGTGTTGTATTTATATAAATTTAAATAATGTTTTTTTTTTTTTAATTTCTTTGACCAAGATCTAACTCCTCAATTTTAATTCAAACTTGAAAGCTTTTACAAAATAATAAATTGATATTCTTTGGAAAAGAAGAGGTCTAATAAGATTCAAAAACTAAAAAGTTAACAATTTGAACATAGGAAAAAAAAATATTGGCCATTATAATTTACAATAAAATAGGGGTGAAATATATACATATGTGTGTGTGTATTTTTAAAATAAGTGAAATATTTTTATTTATGGGAGATTAAAATGTAAAAGTGATTATTAAAGTTTGCTTCTATAATCAACAAAAGAAGTTTACAAAGATAAGTGGAAGAGAATTTGTGGAGCTTCATTATTATAAATATACTATAAAAAACTACAAAAGTTATTAAAATTTTAAATTCTATAAAAGCCATTGATATTTTGAATACCTCGTAATTTTTATAAACTTTTAAAAAATTTTAATTGAATACACCATAACTTTTATAAACTTTTTAAAAATTATTAAAAATTTATATTGAATACTACAAGACTTTTATAGTCTCTAAAAATCTATATTGAATATATCTAAACTTTTAAACTCTATAAAATTCATTAAAAGTTAAGATTGAACACACCTTCGTTAATTAAAATTTAGCACACATTTGATCAAAGTCTAGGAAAATTCAACTTCACTCAATATTTCACTATTCTTATGTTATTTTCCATCAATGAATCTCACGATTGTATTTGATCATTTATACTATTTTATTCATGAGCCTTTTTCGAGTTTATCACAAGTATATTCGCATTAAACACCCAGCTATATTTCTATACTTGAATGATTAATACAAATTCATTACAATCAAATACTCACACAAGATCACATATGAAAACTAGATATATTTTTATTCCGATTCTCAAATGCCATTTTACCAATTTCTAAATATTGATATTTTTTTCAAGCATATTAATACCACAATATCATTCAATTGACTAGGCCTAAAATCAATCAAAAGCATTAAGCAATAGTAAAACAGAATACTAAACCATGAAATCATCCATTTAAGCATTAAAATTCATCCATAATATATCCATATCTAACCACATTGAAATCCCTATAAATAAAATTAATTATTCATAGATCTATGCATACTCAAACCCAAATATGAAAGATAATTGAACAATTTATTAAACAAATCAAAAGCATAAGATAACATTACGAAATGGCTATTGCCTTGCTTCAAAAGTGTCCCATATTCTCTCCTTATTGCTCTTGAATGTTCTAACAATGTTGTATCATGTATCTCAAATGATTCCTTGGCTTAAATATAAGATAACTCACTCAATTTTAAGAGAAAAATGATTTAGAAATGACCTAGGGTTTGCTACTACCCTTCTGTAACTGAGAAAATAAGAATTTTATAGATGAATTCACGTAGGGTTTGAGAGTCTTTTTCATACATGCCTGACATCAAAGTCACGACTTACAATCACGACTTGCATCTCGATATTGCGTTTAGCAAAAATCCTTTGAAAACAATGATGAATGGCATTGGTGAATTGCGTGTAGCGAGAGTCTCTAATAATTTTTGTGACTCGAGCACGCTAATCACGTTCAGGAATCGACTTTCATGAAAAACTCCAAAATCCCTTAAAAGCTTGTTTTCTTCCATTCTTTCCCTCCATCTTCTTATGAATAAGCCTTACATACAAAAACACTTGAAAACACATCAAAATCATAGAATTTATTAAAGTATTCCTCACAAAAGCCAATATTGAACAAATCATGTCTATATTTAACACGATCACTAATCCCCAACAACTAAAAGATACATTCTCATTTGAATTGAGAAGTTATCAAAACATTTATTTGAAAAACAAAGATAATTAATGATAAACTAAGTTACTAAAAACATCACTTTTAGATAATGTAAAACTCTTAGTAGCTAGGAAAACATTTCTCAACACACACCCTCAAGCTGGGTCATAGATGTTAATTATGCCTAGCTAATATCTATGACCCAGCTTAGAAACTCATGTTTTTGAACCCTGTCCTTGGGATAACCTTCATGAGAATATTTGTGGTTTGATCTCCTATTGAGGTGTAGTTTAAGCTCAAAATACATTCTTCAATCTTCTCTTTAATAAAATGTCGATCAATTTTGACATGCTTTCTTGTTTCATGACGGACCGAGTCCTTGGACATGCTAATTGCTACTTTATTACCACATAACAGCTTTGTTGGACCATTGATTTCAACCTTCAACTTCGTTGAAAGCCTTCTAATCCACAATCCTTCACACAAACCATGGGCAATTGCTTGCAATTTTGCTTCTACACTACTGCAAAAGATAACTGATTACTTTTTACTCCTCTAAGTGACCAAGTTTCCTCAAATAAGAGAGCAATAATTAACCTTAGGTAGATCTTCTGTCCATTGCTGAACTAGCCCAATCAACATTCGAAAACACTCCCAAGCCTTGTTCAACTCCCTTTTTATAGAAAATACCTTTTCCTGGTGTCATTTTTAAGCACCTTGAAATCCTATACACTGCATTCACCTGCTTCTCATTCAGATTGTTCATAAACTAGATTACGATGCTAATAGCAAAGCTAATATCTGGTATGGATGGGACAGGTATATCAACTTGCCTACCAATCTTTGAAATCGTCCCTTATCCATTGGCACACTACCTTTTATATTGCCCGACTTTGTGGTTGAGTTCATGGGTGTTTCAACTAGTTTGCTATCAATTATACTAGTATCCTTTGAAAATCGAATGTGTACTTCCACTGACAAACTGAAATACCCTATTATAAGCATGCAATCACTATGCCTGGGAAGTATTTTAAGTTTCTTAAGTCTTTAATCTCAAATTCTTTTGCTAAATACCCTTTCAAACTATTGATTTCTTCGTCATAGTACCTGTCAACACAATATCATCAATATAAACCATGAGAATAGTCAATTTACCATTCGAGAAGTTCTTCATAAAGAGGGTATGATCCAATTGGCATTGTACATATATGAAACTCTTAATTACCTGAGTAGACTTATCGAACCAAACTCTTGAGGATTGTTTTAGTCTATAAAACAATTTTTCAATTTGTGTCGACATTTGGAATCGGTCGATCTAGAGATTCTAGACCCATACTATAGCTCTGATAATTTAAGATAATAAAATTGGATAGAAGCAATTAAAAATGAGGAAAGAAGAGGAAGAACAATGCAAAAAAGAATATTTTTACGTGGTTTAGTAAGTCTGCCTACATCTACGGTTATTACTCTGAAATATTTTTTTAGTAGAGTAACGGTATCACTAGTTTAAGTTGTCCAATATAAAGGATTTTACCCTTATTTATGGAGTGGGAATTACAATTGAGTGTAACACACGTTAAAGAAATAATAATTACATTAATTATTCTAACATAGCCATCACTGCATTAATTGCTCCTATATGGCATTGTTGCATTAATTGCTCCTGCATAGTCATCACTGCATTAATTGCTCCTCTAGATTAGAGACTGTAGAGATTTTATCGGCACAACATCAGGAAACTTGAATCCGAGGGATTTGATCTGGCACCGGCTGCTAGAAGATTGCTTGGCATGAGCTTAGCGAGCTAACATATCATTCTCGCGAGTCGGAAATGAATAAAGGTAGCTTTGATCTAAGCCACGAGCTAAAGAAGAAAGCAACAAGCTCGACATTGCGACCTGAGCGTTGGGCTGTCTGGGTTTTTTACTATTAGGCTCAACCATTGGGCCTTTAACGACTCATTTATCCATGTCACGAAAACGGCCATAACACTAGTCCCCTAGCTCTCAGTGCGATCTACGGATTAAGAGTTGATCACACTGATTCAGATAGGCATTTGCGAGTTCAAGAGACGTCACTTTGGCTTCTGGCCCGTCACTTTGATATGTGGCGACTCTTCGAGTAACGGTATCATTAGCACGTCTCGTGCCATGCACATTTAATACGCATGTCTCTCAACTGACAGTGTATGACGACAAAACCCACAGTTCATGTTGCATCGTAAGATTTAAGGTGGTTGGGCTACCACCAAATCAAATGGGTAGGATTAGAATCCCTCGCCTTTATATAGGTGGAGCTTTTTCATTTTCTCTTTTAGTTTTACCATCTTCAAACCTAGATTATGCTAAAATTTCTTATTTTCTAGCTTTTTTCTTCATTTTCTTCCCATTCTCTTGTCGACGTTCTTTGGCTTCGGAGCCAGAAAAGATCAACATCCTCATTCAGACGATTGAAGAGTACTACATTCATGATAAGTCTTCACAACCGACTCCTGCTTTTTTGTGTGTTGCGTCATATTTTTGAATTTGGAATTTTGTTTGAATGCTTCGTGCTTTTATTCTTAACATACTTTGTTTGTTGATTGTGACCCTTTGATTTCTTGTTGATTTGAACCTGTTGCTTGGTCATTCGTGACCTACTCACTGTGTGACTGTTTGCCTTTTAACTGTTTGATAGAAGTCTTGTAGAAGTAGGACTATAGTTCTAGGTGTCAAACCTTTCGGCCTGATGGGCCTTACAACCTGACGGGCTTGCACACTAAGCCTCTCTTGCTTTCAACAGTTTTTTTAAAACAGAGTGCGCAACCTGATGCATAAGAGGGTAGATATAAGGATCCCTCAGTTTAGCTTGCTAGGTTCGGTATGCTTTCAGCGGTCTGATCTCATTCCTTATTTTCTGTAGATGTCAGGTCGCACAGCCATAACCACCGAGTTGGTGATGCTGATAAGACATCTAGCCTTGAGATCCAAATAGAGCAACAAGTTAGAATCACACAAGGAACGACCTATCAAAGCAGTGAGGTCGTAGAAGAGCCCGTAGGGCGTGTTGATTCCCCAATGGCTTAACCCCCTACTGAGGGAAGAGCAACTCACGATGTTTTCTACCACTATGATTCAAACATAAGTTTTCGAGACTTGTCGACCGAAGCTGAGGGGTTTGATCTCCCTTCGAGATGCCACGCCATGGTCTCATCTCTTCATAACCACGCGACCTATCCACCTAAAGGGTTTATTGTTGCTAGCCGTAAGCACCTAGCGTTCGGGCTTAGGTTCCCTATTCCCAACTATTTGATAGAACTTTTGAACGACCTATCCTTTGCTCTTTTCCTATTGACCCTAAACTCATATGCCCAGATCACCTCCTTAACTGCTGTTTTTATTAAGAATAAACTAAACACTCCGAGCCTATAAATTTTCGCTACCTATATAACTTCAAGGGCATCTATGACTATCAAAGTGGAGAAATGAGATGGGTTATATTACCTCTTAGCTCGCAATTCTCCCTATAAAGAGTTCTTGCCCAAGGAAAGCAGCAGATCTAATGTGGGAGATTACAAATCCCACTGGTTTTACATTTTTTGTACTTCCCTTTACAAACTTAAAAATTTCTCATTTGTCTCCTCTCCAGGTGGGTGTGACTTCAGCTCGTAGGGATTTTTTTTTTGGGTAATTTGCTCATTTTATTTCTTGTAAGTATAAGATGTGCGCTGCTGAATTCATAAACCAATGCCATAAAATGGGCATAACAAATAATGAGCCATAAGTAAATATTATCAATCAATAGAATAAGTATGTAGTAATTGATCGTGATAAGAAACCAGGTCGCGGATATTAGCCTAAAGTTAACTCAATCACGCCATTAGAAAATAAAAAAGAAGTGCTCATAGATCGCGTATATATATTCCACGCGGTGTTCACTTAGACGCACCTTTCAGAGCTTAGCGATATTCCGCAAGTCACGGAAGCATTTTCTCAAACTTTGATGCTCATCAGTTGCTAATGCATCTTCCAGAGCATGGGTGCTCACTGATCACACATGCACCTTTTAGAGCGTAAGAGATAGTAGCTCACATATAGCACCTTCCAGAGCACCAGAAACAACAGCTCACAAGTAGCACATTCCAAAGCGCCAAAAACAGCAGCTCACAGGTAGCACCTTCCAAAGCGCTAGAAACAGCAGCTCACAGGTAGCACCTTCCAAAGTGTATAGACAGCAAGTCGTCAGACGCAGAAACATTTTTCAGGGCATGAAACACAATAGCTCGCAGATCGCAGAAGCATCTCATAGAGCATAAAATATAACATATTGCATACAACAGAAGTAACTTTGCAGAGCATAAAATACAATGGCTTACTGATCACAGAAGCATTTTCTAGAGAATAACATATAATAGCTCACTGGTCGCAAGAGCACTTTCAGAGCATAGAAAATAATAGTTCTGACCCCTTGTGATAATAATTCTTTACCTAGTAAATAACTCACTTTCTGCATTGAACATATCATAGGCAATAGCAAAATATGCAAAATAATTTAATTAATAGTTATCAAAGTAAATTTGTACAAGGGTTCAGGAACGAATTAACAATAAAGTTTAGTATGGGCGAAGGTGCTCTGCGTTCCAGGCGCGGGAATCTCAGCTCCGTTCATGCTCATTAAGTGGTAGGCCCCGTTCCCCAGACTTTCCTTAATAATGTAGGGGTCTTCCCAATTCGGGCCGAACGTTCCATCGCTTGTTTTGCGAGCTGCCAGGAGGATGAGGCACAGGACAAAGTCATCTGTCTTGTAGTTCCGAACTTGGACTTTTCTATTGTAGTACCTGGCAACCATTTGTTGGTAAACTACGACCCTCATACGAGCTTCCTCCCTCGATTCCTCGAGCAGGTCTAAGTTTACAACGAGTAATTGATCATTATCTTCAGGTCGGAACGTAGCCCTTCACTGGCTGGTGACTTCAAACTCTGTTGGAATCATGACCTCTGACCTACACACTATTGATAAAAAGGTCTCATCAATGGAGCTACGAGCTATCATCCTGTAGGTCCAAAGCACTTTTTGCAGTTTATTTACCCAAACTCCTTTTTTTACCTCAAGCTTGGTTTTCAAAGTCTGCTTAATGATCTTGTTTATTGCTTCGGCATGACCGTTGATTTGAGGGTGGTCCATAGCTAAGAAGCTTTTTGCGATTCCAAGATCCCTGCAAAACTTGATGAACTGATCACTACTGAACTGGGTCCTATTATTCGTAACAATTTGCTGAGGAACCCCGAACCTACAAATAATGTTACTTCACACAAATTTTTCTATTTTCATGGTGGTGATTTTTGTTAACTCTTTAGCTTTCGCCTACTTGGTAAAATAATCCACAACGACCACAGCCCTTCATTGGTTGGTGACTTCAAACTCTGTTGGGATCATGACCTCTGACCTACACACTATTGATAAAAAGGTCTCATCAGTGGAGCTACGAGCTATCATCCTGTAGGTCCAAATCACTTTTTGCAGTTTATTTACCCGAACTCCTTTTTTTGCCTCGAGTTTGGTTTTCAAAGTCTGCTTAATGATCTTGTTTATTGCTTCGACCTGACCGTTGATTTGAGGGTGGTCCATAGCTAAGAAGCTTTTTACGATTCCAAGATCCTTGCAAAACTTGATGAACTGATCACTGCTGAACTAGGTCCTATTATTCGTCACAATTTGCTGAGGAACCCTGAACCTACAAATAATGTTACTTCACACAATTTTTTCTATTTTCATGGTGGTGATTTCTGTTAACTCTTTAGCTTTCGTCTACTTGGTAAAATAATCCATAACGACAACAGCGCACTTGCACCTCCCCCGAGCTGTCGGCAGAAGTCTAATCAAATCCATCCTTTCGATCACAAAAGGCCACAGGCTTACCATATGTTGGAGATAAACTGGTGGAGCTCGTGGAACCTTAGCAAACCTTTGACACTTGTCACACTTTTTGACTAAATCGATGGCGTCCTTCTTCATGGTGGGTCAATAGAACCCTTGTAGGAGTGCTTTTTAAGCAAGAGATTGATAAGACTCGAACCAGACCTTCTTTAAGCTCTTATCTAGATGACCCCACCGAACACTTCAGCAGACTTCCTGAATCTGACTTGTCGGATTGAAGAAATCCGAGAAGCGAACCCCTAAATTATTTAGCTCGTTTACTTACTTTAACTTAAAGGTTTTATTTCCTTTTTTAAAATAGTTGGATTGGTGTAAATTTTTTGCATTTCTTTTAAAAAAACTTTAGTAGCATAATGGTCGTAATTTGAACATTTCCAAAATTCACCTGTAAAGAAATACACTTCAAACTATATCAAATCACCTCCCAACTTCTTTTGGCCACAAACATACATTTTCTTAATTCAATTCACATCACACATTATTCACAAACAACTAATTTCCATAACATACATGTTGCAAACGCTTTGGGAATTATGCAACAATACATATATAAAATATACATAGATATATCAAGTGATAAATGTGTATCATGTGCAAGTGTTTAGTTGTATATACATATAAAAATTTTTTTTACAAATTCCCGATCATGAAGTCCTTTAAATTTATTATTTATAACGCCAAAATGTGTTCAATGTTTATGCAAATCATCTACTTGATGCCCACCTATATATGTAACGATAATCTCTCTGTTCCACCGTCACCTACAACAACACCTAATAGTATGTACAAGCTACACAACAAGTAAACACGTTAGTACAATAGAACAACGTAATATAATCATATAATTATATAATAATTCATAAACTTACTTAACCTTAAAACTTTTTATTTTTAAAGTTTTTCTTTCTAAAAACTTCATGTATACCCTTAAAGTACTCAAACCATCACAGTGCGATTTTTAACTAACGCCAACGTGAAGCTATTGAGATATCTCAACCACTACGATGCAGAATTTACTGCGTCGCAACGTAATGTGAAATAATCTCATATTTGAGCAACTACAATACGGAATTTTCTACATCGCAATTGTAGTGCTATAACTTTGGGCCACTACGAGCGGAATATGCTGCATCGCAACGTAGTGCCAAACTATGAATCTAAACGACTATGTGCAGAATTGTCTGCATCGCAACGTAGCGCTAAATACTCTAGAAAACTGAGCAACTACGAACGAAATTTTCTACGTCATTATATAGTGCTAAATACTCTATAAGCTAAGCGACTACGGACGAAATTTTCTGCATCATCACGTAGCGCTAAATCTCATATAATTTGAGGGTATATACATGGGTTTCGAAACTGTTTTCGCTAAGTGCAAAAGCACAAAACCTCTTACTTTTCAAACTCTTACAATTTTCTCTATTCAAATATTTTGAAATCGACTTTGTGTTGATTCCTTCCCTTTGTGAATTCCATAAGGAACTCACATGCTCAAAACTTGGACTTAGGATTTGAAAATAATTTTTGTCTTCGTTTAACAATAATATGCAAGGTTTAAAATAGAAATCAAAATAGACGCAAGTGGTAAGACACTTACCTCAATTCGCGTAAGCTCAAGTCAAGCGTCTCAACAAGCCTCTCGTGCCTCGCTCGTCACCTACATGTCAATTTCTTATTATCTCTTGCTCAATTATATAACTCAAAACTTAAAATAACGTTTCCAACATAATTTTCTCTATTGACAACCCTTTATACTATAACCTTTCCAACTCAATTTTAACTCAACTGAGATTCTCTAATTCCGATTTCTTTCTACAGGCCTTATTTATTATCACTCAGAAATATTCTGGAATGCTTAAAATGGTCACCGGAAGCCCGGAACGCAAAATCACTGTTTTTGACCCCCTTAAAACCGAGAATATTTTAGGCCCCATTCTAGCGATTTTCTTTGCTCCGTTTTTACTCTAATCATCTTCCTAACTCACACCTAGGTCACTCGTGAAACAGTTTTGAAAAATTCTAAGTATCGAAGTTCGAAACCTATGAAAAACGTCTATTTTTCAACACTTTTTGATATACATTTGTGGTATCCTACATGCAACGAATTCAATTCTTTCGTATCTCAGGTTCTTTTACTTAATTATGATCAATTAAATTCATTTCATAGATCAAAGAATGCATTTACATTCACATTTCACATTACGACTACATACATGCACTATTTTAACCATAACTTTCTCAATTTTTATCGGAATCATTCCCTTCCAATTTTTATGGTTTGCTAGGACCCCTAGACATGTTTTGAGGTCTAGAACAACCCCAAATAAGATTGAAGAATATAGGTCACCATAGTCCTTTCATATAGCTCGGGATTCTCAACTTAACTCTATGCTTCTCCTTTTATAATTTCATCACTTCTATATGTTTTCCTAACCTCAAATATGCTTAGATTTAAGTTCAAATTAATCAAAACTTAAAAGTATCACAATGCCTTTCATGGCCATGACACACACCCATTCACTTTAATGTGTAGTTCTTTTTAATTTTACATGTTAATCTCTCTCAACCATTTTATCAAACAACATATATACAATTTATTTGACATTTCACTTCCTTAAATCACATTTTAAGGTTTCCCATCCATAAATCCTACCCTAACATTTATACACTATAATATGTTATCTAAACTTCCATATCACACACTTAGGGTTCTACATTTATTTTAAATGTAAAACACCCATCACAGCACACTACAAACAACACAACTATCATCACATCCATACAATTTCAACTATCATCAAACTTAAAGAAAATGATGAGATCTCACCTTATTCTTGCTTAGGGTGTGATGTTCTTTCTTAATTCTAGTTGGGATGTGGTGTGGAAGCTTCAATTTTTGGCTTGGAGAAGTTGGATCTCTCTTCCCTTTCTTTCCCTTTTCTTGTCGTCCCTCTCTCTCTTTCTTCTAAGTGGTTTTCTTTTATATTTTCTCTAAGTATGGATGACTACTACTCATATATATAGGCTCTCATTTGGGCAAATAACTATAATGCCCTTTACTAGTTCATTTCCCCATTTCACTTAACTTTTCTAAGTTTTGGATAACTATATACTTTATATTGTCATCTATAACTCTCATTTGAGCAAAGACTAGTTTAACCTTGGTTAAATTTTTCTTATTAACAAAATGACCCTTTTTGCCCTTTACTATATTTATCTTATCATTAAAGTTCATTAGTTTCTAAAAGCTTTACTATTATTCTAATGTCACCCATTAGAATGATATTAATGATGTTTGACATTCTTATTCTATCATCTAGCTTATAGCATGAGAAAATCTATAACCGAAATTAGGGACTTACAGAGATAGCCCCTCAGCGTGATTCCGACAATGGCCAACATGTAAACCCCTAGTCTCAATTTATAATCTCTTAGTGTTAAAAGATGGATTAGAGAGTTAAAATAAATATCTATATTAAATTAATTGAATTTCATGGTATTAGAGATTTAAAAATTTAAGGTTGACGACGAAATTCGTCAACTATAAAATTTTTAGTAGCATTGCAATAAAATCAAGTTAGTATTAATCTAAATCGATTCATCCATTTTATGAACGCTCATCCTAGAACTTCACAACAATCAAATTAGTAAGGAAAAATATTAATGAAGAGTAAAATAACACATCCGCAAACAAGAGACAAGCGAAAGGAAACAATACTAGTAAGTGCACAATTGAGAATTTAGAACGTGTTATTTAGAATGGTTAATTAATAACTAAATTTAATTTAGTTAAAGAGATGGTTGATAATTAAAATAAATCAAGGGACAAGCTTGACTCTTCATAAAATATCAATGAAATATATATATAATACATAAAACAAATGATGAAAGAAAAATGGAAACAAACATGGATGGGCAAACATGAAAAACAAGGAAATGAGAGGAGGTGGAAGTGAAATTAAAATATGATGGGGCTTGAATGCAATTAGGATAAGTGTTATTAGTATATAAGTGACCCTTAGCTGAAAATTTCAGCAAACAAAGAAACCATTCAGTCGAGTGAAACAAGAAGATTCGAGAGAGTCAAGACCGAAAGAGCAGATCACGCGTGAAGCAGAAATTGCAGCCGTGAATCAAAGCCAAACCGAAGAGGATCAAGACCCGAAGTGTAAGGGAAGGAGAAGAGAAGAAGAAGGCGTGAAAAGAAGAAGAAAATCAGCTGCTGGTCGTGCATAACAGCAGCAACACAAAACAGAACAGAAGCAGAAACGTGAAGGAAGTGCAGAGGTGTTGGACGCCAAACCAGAAAAGTGGAAGAAGAAGCAATCATTCCAGCCCTTCCCAACCTCAAATACACTTCTCTAAGACCTCTCCTAAGTCCTCTCAACTCCCTAAGCTAAGAATCAAGTAAGATTTCAGCTTGATTGTTTTAATTTTCTGCTGAAACAGAACCAGAATGTGTTGACAGCTTGTTTGTGAAGTTGTTGTTGATTTATGTTGGAATATTGCTTTTAAATCTTGTTAGAACCTCATGTGAGGGTTATGAAACCATAAGAGATGATTATTGTGTGTAATTGATGTCATAAAAGATGTAAATATGGGCTGTCATATGTACAAACGAAATAGAAACCGAAAATGGTGTTTATGCACACCAAGTGGTTGATTGAAGTCTTGAGTGAATTTTGAGCACTCTAATGACCAAGTTAGACCTATGAATGTATTAGAGACTTGAAGAGCAGTAGTTAGACCTTGAAATTAGATGGTTTTGAAACCAATTTTAAGCCTTAAAGAGGTTAGAAAAGTTAGAGAGGTGTTTAGAGTTGCAAAGGCATAGTTGTGGTCAAAAATGTCAATCTCGAGCTGAATTTTTAGCTAGAGGATACCTGACCATATTTGGCTTATTTGGGGGTGTTCTACACCTCAAATGATGCCTAGGAACCATAGAAAACTATAGGTTTTGGAACGGATCGAATCCGATAAAAATTGTGCAAGTTATGCACAAAATAGTGTCTTTAGAACTCTGAGAAGTGAAATGGCTAGCTTAACGCAATTTTTATGGCTTGAAATGAGTTTAGTTAGTCATTATTAGTTAAATGAAGCTTAGTTATAAAATAAAATCTAGCGTCGCTAATCCGAAACCCAAAGTTTATTAAATGGGCATTAAAATGCACTTGAAAGTGTCCAAAATAGATGTTTTCATTAGATTTGACTTAGTAAACGATAATATTTCTCAATGAAATTTGTCGTGTGACTAGAATGTGATGTAAGTGAGCCGTAGGAAAAAGAACGAAGGAAAACGGAGCCCCGAGCAGCAGGTTATCGTCTGTTTTGTCAAGGGCTGTCCATTTTAAATAAAATTGTGATTTTTTGTTTTAAGCCTCCGACAAGTAAACAGACCATGTGGGGATATCCCTATGGGTCCAAAACTAAAAATTTTTCACGAAAATCAGGATTTGAGAGTCTCGGTTGAATTAGAAACGAGTTAGGAGCTATATAGAAAGAATAGAGAGAATTGGGCATAGTTGGGAATTTCTAACATATAGTTGAGAAATGGAGGTTTTTGTTAATAGTAATGAAGAGAACTTATTGTGTAGGTGACGAGCGCGTGAGCGACGTCCAGGAGCCTCGTCGAAACGCTTGACGCGGCCTTGAGGTAAGTGGTTCGCCACTTGTAGTTGCTTAGATTCTATGTCAATCTTTTAATGTCGAAATGAATATATTAGTTAAGTACTAAAGAAAAATCAATGTGATTGTTATTATTGAAGTTTAAGTTGAAAGTTTAGATTCCTATGGGATCTATCGCAGTTGAGATGAACGTTAAGTTGTCAAGAAAAGAATTTGAAATGAGAAAATTGCAAGATTTTCAAACTAGTGACATTTGTGCTTTTGCACTTAAAGAAATGTACTATGAAAACCCATGTGTACACCTTAAAAACTATGAGATTTAGCGTTACATGACGACGCAGAGAATTCCATCCGTAATCGCTCAGTTTATAGAAAAGTATAGCGCTACGTTGCGATGCAGACAATTCCGTAATGTAGTTGGTTAGTTGACAGTTAGCGCTACGACGCGATGCAGTAAATTCAGCTTGTAGTCGTCAAGAGATTTAGCACTACATTTGCGATGCAGAGAATTCCGCATTGTAGTTGTTCAGTGAATAGTTTAGCGCCCTACGTACGATGCAGTGAATTCCGTAACGTAGTGGTCGAGACACTTTAGTAGCTTCACAATTGGCGTTAGTTATAATCGCCCGTGATGGTTAGAATGAGTCAAGGATATACATGAAAGAATTTAAAGAAGTTGTAAAACTCGAGTAAATAATAAATTCTTATGTTGGTGTATGTGATATTATATATCCTTATTGCACTAACCTCTGATTTATTTTGTAGCTCATTTGTTTTTATTGCGTGCCGCCGTCGGACGAGATCGAGACCTTTTGCTTGCATATACATTGATAGGTGGGCGATAGCGCAAGACGTGTATATACATTTTTGTATTATGTATTTAATCATGTATATTTTGAATTTGAATGATGTTGGGACTGAAAAATGTAAATATAATCATGCATTCTAAATATATAGTTCATATATGTACATGTTGAATTCGAACTCATTGTTTATGCTTATGAAATTGTGATGAATGATGCATGATTGAGAATAAAAAAGTTGGGAGGTGTTCAGAAATAATCGAAGTGTCATTTTCCTTACAGGTTAAATTTTGGTTTTATTAAAAACGCAGCCGTTATGCTGCCAAAATTTTTATAAAATGAATTTGAAATAGAATCAAAGAAAAGGTTTAACACTCCCAACCAGTTATAGATAAAATCAAATCGATAAGTTTTAACGAGTAAACCGGTACAGAAAGTTAGGGTTCGCTTCCCGGATGTTTTTGATCTGACGAGTCGGTTTCCAAGAGTCCGTTGAAGTGCCCGGCAGGATCCTCCAGACGAGAGCTTAGATAAGGTCTGGGAAAGGTCCTGTCACAACATGTATCTCCTTTAACATAGCCTCGTAGTTTTGGCCATCCATGCATCTTAGGAGCGGAGCTGAAAAACCTCTCTTGTACAACATATCATCATACTTGCAATATCGAGCTACTCTAGGTTGCATGCGATATGTCTCCAACTTGTCGCTCGATAACTTCCCCTTTTGTAGGTAATTCAAAATTGGGCTCATCCACGAGTATGACCGTACCACTATGGTCATTACTGCATCTTTCACTTCTATGCTAGGGGCCGATAGGAACTCTAATGGGATGACTCCTAAAAAGTTTACATGTTGTGTGGTTGCCAAGCGAGCTAATGCATCTGTATGTGAATTTTGAGCTAATGGGATCTGATTTGCTTAAGCTTTTGGAAAGTTCCCAACAGCTCCTGAACCTTCTAAAGGTAGATAATCATCTTAGACCCCTTGGCTGATACTCCTTTCGGATGTGGCAAACCACGAGCTAATAATCACTAAAAATTCTTATGTGCTCAGCTTGCATTTCTTTTGCCAAACGAAGTTTTGCGAGCAGCGCCTCATATTCAGCTTCATTGTTGGTGACTTAGAATCTGAACTTTAAGGCACAGAGGATCATGTGGCCTTCGGGACTGACTAGCAACATCTCAGCCCCAGCTTTTTGGTTGTTAGATGACCCATCCATATACAATTCCCAGGTTGGGCCATAAGAAGATTTAACATCTTCCTCTATGGGTCCTATGAACTCTGCGATGAAGTTTGCAAGGGCCTGAGCTTTAATTGCTAATCTAGGCCTGTACTCAATGTCGAATTGTGCGTGTAATATACCCTCCCCCTTGGAGTATTATAAATGTATTGTATATTGCCCTTATTTATGGAATAAAGAAATAATTCAAAGTACTTGGAAGTGTAATCGAAGTTCAGTAGAATTTTCGAATATGAAATTGAATTCCGATGGAATTTTCGGGTAAATCAGAAATGATTTCGAAATCAAAAGATGGTAAAATAATCGATTTGGATTCTAGTGAGGAATTTGTATTAAAAGAAATATTCAAGGAAGAGTATAAATTAGTAAATAGGTTAGATTGATATAAGAATATTTTTTTGAAAGTTGGATTAGGAAAAGTGTAGAGACAAAATGAGATATTTTGGTAAAATAAAACTAATGGCATGAGTTGTAATTATGTTTCAAACTTGAGGGGCAAATTTTATAAGATAAAGTCAATGACATGAATGGTAATTATGGTTTAAAATTGATGGGCAATGTATCAAGGTCATGAATATATATATACATATATATGAATGGAATGCACTAGAAAAAAATGAAGGAATCTTGAGAGAAAAAGAGAGATAGGCAGTCGGCAGAAGCAAGAGTAGAACTAGGGGCGGTAGCGACTCTTCCACCAATTCAAGCTATTTTTCAAGTGATTTCAATCCATAAAAAGATGGAGAACAAGTCTAGGGAGGTTATCCAACAAGGGTAAGTGAATTTCAAGTAATATTGAGTGAGTTTTCATGGAGTTTTGATGTGAAAAATTTGTTCTAAAGCTGTCCAGAAAATGTGTGCAGCTTTTGATGAGTTTTCCATGTTTAAATTTAAGGTTTTGAAGTATAAATCAAGAGAAGAGGCAAGACATAAAGCTTGAGGTGAAATAGGCAAGGGTTTTGTATCTTAAAACTTGGATTTAAGGTGGATTGGAAGTTAGTTTGTGTTAATTGTTGTGTGGTAATGAGAAATTGATTTTGTGTTGATTTTGGTTTGAAATAAATTGAATGGGATTTTTGTATGGTTGAAGGGTGATTCATGGCTACAATATGGGTGACCAATTTGGTGTGATTTTGATGTGTTTTGAGTGGATTTAAATGTGTTAGGATGATAAGAATTTAATTGGTAATAGTTGAGATTAAAAGAGTTGAATGAATTTTTAAAATTTCATTGAGTTGGGTTATGTGGAAATACTTATGTTGGTTGCTGTCCTAGGATGAATTAGTGTGATTTTGGTTGATTTTTCATGTTTGGGTAATGTCAAATGAAGTTAAATTAGTGATAGAATTAGTATGGAATTGAAATGGAATTAATTAGATAAGTTTGGAATGATTTCGGGGTGAAAATGGACTATGACATGGCTGCTGTCCCCTTGGTCTTTTTGTGTGATTTTGAATAATTTTGGATGCTTGAATGATTTAAAAATTGAGTGGATTTAGGAAGAAATAGAAATGGAATTGAATTGGCGCAAATCGAAAACCAATCGGATTATTAGAACACGTTTACGGTCAATTGGAAGCGAGTTAATTCGAATGCGTGTTAATGTGATATTTTAAATGGTTTAAACCATTGGAATGATTAAAAGACGTGTTTAGGTGGGCAAAATAAAGTGAAATCGATGTGGTAATCATAATAATTTAATAGGGCAAGCATCCGATTAACATAGGCGAAAACGGATGATTAGTTATGTTAATGCGATAGATATGAATTTTAAATATATTCGTGACGTTATGGATGTTTGAATGGTTTGAATGGAAACTAAATGAGATTTAGTGAATGGATGGTGTGATTATGCACTAAAAGAAAAATAGATATGTATTGAAATTAGAATGAAAAATGTGTAGGGAAACGGAAAACGGAGGCGGAGAAGTCGAGCTAGAATCAACGAGGGCTATAAAAATTTGTGAGTGTCCCCTTTTTTTTTATTTGAAATCGATTTGATACGGTTTGTGATAGGACCCAAACCAGACTTTTACTAGGCTCTTGTCTGGAGGATCCGTTGGGCACTTCAACGAACTTTCTGAACCCGACTCGTCGGATTGAAGAAACCCAAGAAGCGAACCCCTAACTTTTTAGCCGGTTTACTCGTTTAAACTTAAAAATTTAGCTTTTCTTTAAAGTAGTTGAGAGTGATAAAATTTTTCGCGATTTCATTTAAAACTATTTTTGAAGAATTTCGACAGCATAACGGTTGCATTTTTTAAAATCCCAAAATTTACCTGTAAGGAAATTACACTTCGACTATAATTTCATTTCCTCCCAACTTCTTTATCCACAAACATGCATTACAATCACTTCATTTCCAACATCCATGCATTTTTCACATGCAAATCAAATATATATCAAGTCATATAGTCTCGAATTATAACCTCCTAGTTTTAAAAGAGAGATTAAAGAATTTAAATCAATCTCTACAGTAAATTGATTCAATTTCATAGCCTCCGAAACTTATTAATTTAAGAATACGACGGAAACCATCGACTATAAAAAGTTAAGTAGTGTGTTAATGAAAATCCAAGTTAAGAAATCAAAGATTTTAGCCTATAATAATCTAATTGAAGTTTAATTAAAAAGAGAGAGTCAAGATCAATAAGACAAGCTTGACGATTGAAAGTAAATGTTAACGAAACGAGAATTAAATCAAATGATGGAAGATAAATTGGAAACAATTATGGATGGGCTAATATGAGAATCAAGGGAAAGAGATGAGATTTAGATAAAATTAAAGAGAGTTGGGGCAAGATGCAATTAAGAGAAGTTGATGACTATATATACCACACTTAAGCTTAAATTTTTTTCAGCAAACTCAAGTCATCAGCCGAGATACATAGAGAAGTTTCGAGAGAGAAAAAAGACTGAAGCTGCTGTCGTGGGAGGAAGAAAGAAGATAGTCAGATGTGAGCCAAAGAGAAGGCGAAGAAGAAAAAAAGAAAGGACCAAGAAAGGAGAAGCAAGCTGCAGCTGGTCGTGCACCAGAGGTGACAGCAGCAGCAGCGACAGAAGCAGACTCGCGTAGCTCGCTGGAACTAGAGCAGAGCAGCTCGCGTGAAGGAAGCTGCTGGCCGTGTGTTGCAGCAGCTGGGCAGCAAGGGAAGAGGAGAGGGATGAGGCACAAAGGAGAAGAAGCACCAGCAGCTGCTGGTCTTGAGGGACGCGAGCAGAACACGAGCAGAACCGCGAGCAAAACGCGACAGGGTTGGTCGGCTAGGAAAGAAAGGAGAGGAATGACCACCCAAGTTGCCTTCCAAGCTCTCAAACCTCCTTCTAAGACCCCTCTCAACTCCCTAAGCTAAGAACTAAGTAAGATTACAACCTGGTTTTCTTTAATTTTCTGCTGAAACAGAAATGCAGTGTGACAACTTGTTGTTGTTGTTGTTGTTGTTGTTGAGTTGTGACCCATGATTTTCTCTTCAAACTTTAATGGAACCTTATGTAATTGAAATGAACATTTGAATGATGAGTTTTGAGTGTAAATGATGCATTAAAATGATGTATATGGGCTGTTATACATTAGAGCAAAGTTGAAACTGAAAATAGTGTTTTATGCACACCAAATAATTAATAAAAGTCTTGAGTGAAGTTTGAGCAATTAAATGACTAAGCTATCTTTATGTATGTATTAAGGGCTTGAAGAGTAGTAGATAGCTTTGATTTTAGATGATTTTGACTCAAGATTTGACATGAAAAAGTATATAGAAAGATGAGAAGCTCAATAGAGTTAGTTTGACAATGTGTGATTCCCGAGCTCAAATTTTGAGCTCTAGAAAACCTGACCATATTTGGCTTATTTGGGGGTGTTTTACACCTCAAATGATGCCTAGGAACCATAAAAAACCATAGGTTTTGGAACGGATCGAATCCGATAAAAATTGTGCAAGTTAGATGCAAAATAGTGTCGTTAGAGCTCTGAGAAGTGAAACGGCTAGCTTAATGCAATTTTTATGGCATGAAATGAGTTTAGTTAGTCATTATTAGTTAAATGAAGCTTAGTTATGGAAAAAAAACTAGCATCGTTAATCCGAAACGAAAAGTTTACTAAACGTGCACTAAAAAGTGTCCGAAACCGGGTGTTTTCCTTATATTTGACCTATCAAACGATAATATTTTTCAACGAAATTTGATGTGTAACTAGAACGTGAGATAAGTGAACCGTAGGAAGAAGAACGAAGAAAAACGGAGCTTCGAGCAGCGTGCTACCACCTGTTTTGCTATGAGCTGTAAGTTAAGAATTAAAAATGTAATTTTTCGTTTCGAGCCTCCAACAACTAAATGGACCGCGTGGGGTGATCCCTAGGGGTCTAAAACTAAAACTTTTATACAAAAATCGGGATTAGAGAGTCTCAGTTGAGTAGAAACAAGTTAGGAGATTATAGACAAAAAAGAGGTTTTAGTTGAGATTATTGCTTTAAGGTTGAGAATTGAGATTTGTTACTAGTAATGATGAGAAAATATTGTGTAGGTGAAGAGTGAGGCACCGAGGCCCCCGAGATTCGTCGAGGCACGTGACGCGGCTTCGAGGTAAGTGGTTCGCCACTTAAGATCTTTTACAATTTCATGTCAATTCTTGATTTCGGTAATGGATATGGTAGTTAAGTAATAAAAGAGAATGAACATGATTTTCAATATCAAAGTTAGAATTTGAGTATATAGGTTCCTATGGAACCTATATAGAAATGGAAATTGATACTAAGTTGTATTTAAAAATAATGAAATGAGAAAAGTGTTTAGAGAGTTTTGTGCTTTGGCACTAGAAAAGTTGATTATAAAACACATGTGTATGCCTTAAAAATTACGAGATTTAGCGTTACGTGACGACACAAAGAATTATGTCCGTAATTGCTCAGATTATAGAAAAGTATAGCGCTACATTGCGATGCAGATAATTCCGCACGTAGTTGGTTAGTTGATAGTTAGCGCTACGAAGCAATGCAGTAAATTCCGCTCGTAGTCGCCTAAAGTTTTAGCACTACACTTGCGATGCAGAGAATCCCGCATTGTAGTTGCTCAGTGAATAGATTTAGCGCCCTACGTACGATACAGTAAATTCCGTAACGTAGTGGTTGAGATACATTAGTAAGCTTCACGTTGGCGTTAGTTATAATCGCCTGTGATGGTTAGAACGAGTCAATGATACACATGGAGATTTTGAAATAAATCGTAAAATTTGAAAAAGTGATAAATTCCATGTTAGTGTATATGATATCATACATTCTTATCGCACTAACTTGTTGTTCATTTTATAGCTTATTTATTTTCATTGCGTGCCATCGTTGGACGAGAAGACGACTTTTTGCCTTGTATATACATTTATAGGTGGGCGATTGCGCAAGATGTTTGTATATAGCTGTGCATATGTATTTAATCAATTACAATGATATTGATAGTGTAAAATTGTAAATTATTTATGCATTTTATATCTATGGTGCATATATGCATATTTTGAATTCGAGTTCATTGTTTATGCCTATGGAAATTGCGATGAATGTTACATGATTGTGAATAAAGAAGTTGGGAGGTGTTCAGATATAGCTGAAGTGTACTTTCTTCATAGGTGAAATTTTGGTTTTATTAAAAATGCAGCCGTTATGCTGTCGAAAATTTTATAAATGTATTTAAAATAGAATCAAATAAAAAGTTTATCACTCCCAACCAGTTACAGAAAAATCAAATCACTAAGTTTTAACGAGTAAACCGGAGAACAAAGTTAGAGTTCGCTTCCCGGATGTCTTCGATTCGACGAGTCGGTTTCGATGAGTCCGTTGAAGTGCCCGGCAGGATCCTCCAGACAAGAGCCTAGATAAGGTCCGAGAAGGGTCCTATCATGATGTGATAAGGTGTTACAAGAGGAAGTGTTTCAACTATATATACATATCCAAAAATAAATTTACAATTCACTAAATATTATGATAACTTTGTTAAAATATATACAACAACATCAAAATTATCTTTGAAATTCATAAAATGAAATCCGTTCGCTTCCCACCTATAAGCAAAATACAAGTCCTTCAGCAACGAAGTCACCTAATATAACGTCGGACGGTAAACAAGCTACACAATGAAATGAAAAGGTTAATTCGTCGCATAATAATAACATTATACTTTGATACTTTACTTATATAAATATTAAAGTTTTTAAAGTTTCAAAACCTTTCTTATAAAAGAGACCATGTGTATACCCTAATATTTTCTAACCATCACGTGACGATATTTTTACTGACGTCAACTGAGGCTACTATAGTATCTCAACCACTACGTGCGGAATTTACTACATCGCGACGTAAGGTGAATTTATCTCAACTCTGGGCAACTACAATACGGAATTTTCTATATCGTAATTGTAGTGCCAATGAACTATACTTGGTGCGACCACATGTAGAATTTTTCACATAGCATATTGTAGTACAACTACTCACTATCACTTCCAACTAGGTACGAAATTTTCTACATCATAGCCTATTGCAAGCGACTATAAATCTAGGCAACTACGAGCAAAATTTTCTGCATCGCAACATAATGCCAATTTCTCTGATACTACAGTATACACATGGTTTATTTTGACTCAAGCTTTGCACCAAACTTTTGAAAACCACTTTTGCCTTCGAACCTCATTTATTGGTTCGAGACAATGACATTTTCTTGAAATCCCACTTATTTTTGGAAAACCATTTTGAGAGTTTATTGAAATCTAACAAGTTATAATGTAATTTGAGATTACCTAAAGTAAGCGAAGTACATTTACCTTGATGCCAAATACGCTCTAGCACATCAACGGGCCTCTCGTGTCTCACTCTCCTGCTCGTCACCTACATAATATTCATATTCATAAGAATCGTACTTGACTAATTAACAA
Source organism: Litchi chinensis (assembly GCA_019925255.1). Classification (NCBI taxonomy): domain Eukaryota; kingdom Viridiplantae; phylum Streptophyta; class Magnoliopsida; order Sapindales; family Sapindaceae; genus Litchi; species Litchi chinensis. Next base: position 11,349,437 of record CM034467.1, read on the forward strand.
TGTACTTAGTTACATTGTCTCTACACTTTAACCTTTTGACAACTTTATACGCTATAACTTTCCCAACTCGATTTTAACTCAATCGAAACTCTCTAATTTTGATTTCTTCGTAAAAGTTTTAGTTATACACCCCTAGAGACACCCTCATGCAGTCCGTAAAATTTTTAGAGGCTCGAAACGAAAAATCACAAATTTAAGCCTATTTCGACACCCCAAAACAGAATGCAATGCAGCAACCTACTCGGGGCTCCATTTTCTTTCGTTCTTTTTCCTACGGTTCACTTATCTCACATTCTATTCACACGTCAAATTTCGTCGAAAAATTCTATCGTTTGCTATGTCAAATCTAAGAAAAACACTATATTTTAGGTACTTTTCGATACGCATCTTTGCATTGGACTAGCGACGATGGTTTTTTTTTTCGTATCTAAGCTTCTTCTACCTAATTATGATCAACTAAATTCATTCCATGCAATAAAAATTACATTTACATAGCTATTTCACTTATCGACTCTCTAATGGCATTATTTTACGCATAACTTGCGAAATTTTTATCAGAATCTATCCGTTCCAAAACCTATGGTTTTCTATGACTCCTAGGCATCATTTGAGGTGTAGAACAACCCCATATATGTCAGACTTGCACAGGTTATCTCTATCTCATGGTTTGAGCTCGGGATTCCTAAATTTCTCTAAACTACTTTCATTGAGCTTCTATCACTTCTACTTATTTTCCCAACCTTATTTATGCTAAAATTTGGGTTCAAAATCATCTAAATTCAGATCTTATCTATTTTTCTTCATGTCTTTAACACACACACTCATTCTAGAGTGACACTTTCAAGTTTTTACAAAACTATCTCTCATAATCATTTCACCAAATACTTAGAGTGCATGAAAACTAGTTTTTTTGTTTCCACTTTTATCAAGATTATGGCAGCCCTTTTATACAACCCTAAGCTACCATTCACACACAACAACTTGTCATTTAATCCTCCTCATCATCTATTTAAGATTCTACACAAATTTTAGGGGTAAAATGTCTTACACAACTCATCACAACAAGACAACTATCACATATCCATTCCACTTCCAATTTCATCAAGTAAGAAGAGAGGAGTTACTATCTTACTTGGACTCTTGTTTAGAGGGTTTAGATGGGCTTGGGGAGACCTTAAGGTTGTGGTGTGAAGCTTGGAAGATGGCTTGGATGGTCCTTCTTCTCCCTTCTCTTCTTGCCGTCTAAGCTTCTGCCTTCACTTGCTGTCACGTTTCTGTTATGCTATGACAGCTTCGGTTCTGCTCCTTCTTTCACGTCTGATCTATTTTGCTTCTTGTTATGCACGAGTGCTCTTGTTTTGTTTCATCCAATTGACTCTAAGTGTGGTATATATACTTAACATTTCAAGAAATGACTCCCATGTCCCCATTTATTTCTATTTCACGCCCAAGTCTCTCCTTTTTTCTTCCTTTCACGACAACTTCTTCTTTTATTTTTCTGGCAGCTTGCACTATTCACTTGTCAATTTTGCTTCTAATTGTTTTATTTATATATCTCATTAAAATTTATAGAATGCCAAGCTTATCCCATTTGATTATTTGACTATAACCAATCTTTTATTTTAATTATACTAGTAATAGACCACTAACTCTAAATAATAATTCCTCTAGCTTTTATTTTTTGAACTTATACACATTACCACTTATAATTGATCTCTCATTTAATAAGGGACGATTTTACTTCTCTTAATATTTTCTTCTCATAATTGTCATACACACCTCTTAGAATTTGTACTTTTATTGCAATGCTACTTGAAATTTTATTATTGGCGAATTTCGTCATCAATCTTCAATTAATTAGCTTCTAATGCCATGAAGTTCAATTAATTAAGTGTAGAGATTTATATTAACTCTATAATCTAGTTTCTAATACTAGGAAGTTAAAAATCGAGACTAGGGGTTTACAATTTCTTCCCTCCTTATAAAAATTTTATCCTCGAAATTTTAAATTACTTACCTAATTCAAACAAATAAGGATATTGGGCATGTATTTGCTCTTCAGGCTCCCAAGTAACCTCTTCTGACCCGTGATTTCGCCATAGCACCTTTACTAGCGGAATCACTTTATTACACAACACTTGATCTCTACGATCAAGAATCTCCACGGGCTGCTCCTCGTGGGTCAAGTTCTCTTTCAATTAGACTGGTTGTTCTTTCAGAATATGCGAAGGGTCAGAGATATACTTGCGTAGCATGGAGACGTGGAACACATCATGGATGTTGGCTAGCTCTGGTGGTAGCTTCAATCTATAAGCCACTTTACCCACTTTTGCCACTATCTCATATGGCCTTTTGTATCGTGGACTCAACTTTTCATGTTTCCCGAATCTCAAAATACCCTTCCAAGGTGAGACTCGTAGGAATACTTGATCACCCACTTCAAACTCTAAGTCTCGTCTTCGATTGTCTGCATAGCTCTTCTGTCTATCTCTAGCTATCTTCAACCATTCTCTTATCACATTTACCTTTTCGGTTGTATCTTGGACAATCTCTGGGCCAATTAATCTTCTCTCACCTACTTCATCCCAACAGATTGGGGTTCTACACTTTCTATCATACAACGCTTCATACGGTGCCATTCCAATGGTGGACTAATAGCTATTGTTGTAGGCGAACTCGATCAATGCTAGGTATTTATCCTAGCTTCATTTAAACTCCATCACGCAGGCTCTTAACAGATCTTCAAGAGTCTGGATGGTTCTTTCTAATTGGCCATCTGTTTGGGGGTGAAAAGCAGTACTGAAATTCAATCTGATGCCTATAGCTTCTTGCGGCTTCGGCCAAAACCTCGAAGTGAACTGAGGATTTCTATCTGATACAATGGACACCGGTGCACCATGCAATCTCACAATCTCATCTATATATAACTGTGCTAATCTTTCTAGAGAATAAGTGTTCTAATGGCTAGAAAGTTAGCAGACTTCGTCAATCTCTCGAGTATCACCCAAATGGCATCATGTTCGCTTTGTGTTTTGGGAAGTCCCACCACGAAATCCATCATGATCTTTTCCCACTTCCACTCCGAAATAGATAAAGGCTGTAATAACCCTACTGGCTTTTGTGATTTGTAAAGATCCTGCAGGGTACTCCATAGAGATAGTGTCACCATATCCGTAAAGCAAATACCACTGCAGCTAGCTCTAGATCATGTGTTGGATAATTGACTTCATGCTTCTTCAACTGTCTCGAGACATAAGTTATCACTTTGTCGTGCTGCATCAACTCTAACCCTGTCTAGAGGCATCGCAGTACACCGTAAACCCATTACTTCCCGATGGTAGTGTAAGTAATGGGGCTGAGGTTAATCTTTTCTTCAGCTCATCGAAACTGTTCTGGCATGCTTCTGACCAAACAAACTTCTCTTATTTCCTTGTCAATCTGGTCAGTGGAGTAGCTATTTTTGAGAATCCTTCCACGAACTTTCGGTAATACATAGCTAAACCCAAGAAGCTTCTGACTTCTGTTACATTCGTGGGTGGCTTCCAATTGACCACTACTTCTATTTTCTGAGGATCCATTGAAATACCCTCTACGGATACCACATGTCCCAAGAATGCCACTCGATCAAGCCAAAACTGGCACTTCCTGAACTTCGCATAAAGCTGATGCTCTCTCAGAGTCTGCAGTGCAATCTTCAAGTGCTCCGTATGCTTCTCTTTACTGCCTGAATACACCAAAATGTCATCGATGAAGACTATCATGAACTTGTCCAGGTAGAGTCTAAAAACACGGTTCATCAAATCCATAAAAGCTACTGGGGCATTGGTTAAGCCAAATGGCATCACCAAGAACTCATAATGCCCATATCTAGTCCTGAAGGCTGTCTTGGGAACATCTTCCCTATGCACATTCAACTGATGATACCTCGATCATAGGTCGATCTTTGAAAATACCTTAGCCCCTTGAAGCTGGTCAAATAAGTCATCTATCCGCGGTAGTGGGTACTGATTTCTTATCATAACTCTACTAAGCTACCTGTAATCAATACATAACCGAAGATTCTCATCATTCTTCTTTACAAATAACATCGGAGTTTCCCATGGTGAAGTGCTGGGTTTTACAAATCCCTTACTCACCAATTCTTCCATCTAAACCTTTAGTTCCCTTAGTTCTGCTGATGCCATCCGATACGGAGCTATAGAAATAGGTTCAGTACCAGGGGCTAGTTCGATCTCGAACTCTATCTCCCTATCTAGAGGTAGTCCTGGCAGGTCCTCTAGGAAGATATCCACGAACTCATTCACCACTGGAACCTCTGCGATCTGTAACTTACTATCCTTAGGTTCCACTACATAAGCCAAGTATCCTTGGCAATCTCTTCTGAGCATTTTATTCGCCTTTATTATACTGATCAACCCTGTAGAGAGTACATTCCTCTCTTCGCAGAAAATCACATCGGGCTCTCCAGTTCTACTAAGCTTAACTTCCTTTCTATAGCAGTCAACGATAGCTCGATGCTTCGAAAGCCAATCCATACCCAAAATGACATCAAAATCATGCAAGGCTAGTACAATCAAATCCGCCTCAAACTCTTAACCCGTTATAACTACCTTACTTCCCACATAAACCTGGTTGGCCATAAGTGATTCACCAGTGGGAAGTGACACTCTCATATGACACTTTGTCGGTCTCAAATTTACCTCGACTCTATCAATAAACTCCCTAGATACAAAAGAATGGGTGGCTCCTAGGTCCACCAAAACACGTGCAACTAGAGTAAAGACAGTAAGAATACCTGTCACCACATCTGGGGATGCATCAGCCTGCTGTTGGGTCAATGTATACACTCTGACGGCTTGACTGCGAGGTCTACCTAATGATGCTCTGGGCGGCCTATCTCTGCTCGGACTACTGCTAGGTGGCTCTAGGGCTGCAGCTCCTCTAGTCTAGGGGCCTCCTCTATCTGGTCCATGACCCCCACTCGTTTGTCCTTGCACTACGGATCTAGCCTCTGTTGGGCTCGACGTCACTCCACTAGGACAATCTCTCATAAAATGGCCCTCCTGGCCGCATCTGAAACACCTTGTACGGCCCATAAGACACTCTCCCGGATGTGATCGGCTGCACTTGCTGCAGGCAGGTCTGTCCTTCCAATTGGTCTTCTTCTGGATCCCCTGGATGACTGTACTGAGCTCTGACTCTGACTAAGATGTGCCCTCTGGTTCTGTCTACGGCTCTCAGACCATGAGGACCTCTGATCACTCTTGCCCGCTTTACTTGGTCCCCTTTGCTGGCTACCACCCCAACTACATTTCTGACTGAATTGTTGCTTTGGCTTGGGGACGGTTCGTGCACTCTGCTCAACTCTGGTGGCTGCCTCCACCAACTGTCCATACCGAGAATGTGCTGAGGATGTTACAATAATCCTGATTGCGGGGTTGAGGCCTGCTAAGAACCTGTTGATCTTCTGCTCTTTATTTTCTGCAAAGAAAGGGACTAGGTGGATCAACTCTGAAAATTTCTTTTCATATTCTAGCACTAAGGAGTTCCCCTGCTCCAATCTGAAAAATTCTTCTATCTTAGCATCTTTGTAACTCTTGGGAAAAACTTATCTGTGAATTCTCTCTTGAACTTGGCCCATGTGATTCCCTCCGGATGCGCTCTCCACCAATCTTTTGCTCTATCCTTTAATAAGAAGACGGAGAAGGTGACCATCTACTCCTTTGAGCAACCCATGACCTGGAATATCTCCTCATTCGTCTCTAGCCATGATAATGCTCTCTTGGGCTCCCTTGTCCCGTCATATGGCTTGGCGCCTAACTTGTGGGCGCGCTCTATAGTCACTCCTATCTCCCGCGGCTGCTGAAGGGCCACTACTAACATCTAGGCCATCTACTCTATCTACCTTGGAATAGGTCCTGGGGCAGGCTTTGATCCTACTAGCTGTGATGGCCCTGGTTGAGAAGAACTCGCTAGCACATTGATGGACTCGTCAACATGCTCTCTATCTGATGTGGGTGCCTCGGCAGTAGCCTGTCTCATCCTGGGACAGGTACGTCACTGCATAGCTATGTGTGTACTAGTAGACACAAAATCAAGAGATTCAATATTAGCATACTAACTCAATATAATTTGACATAATAATTCCATGCAATACTTAACTCAAATCTCTTGGCATTATGCTTAACCTAGGCATTCTAAGAATGCACCACTGGTGTAATCTCAAGAAAGCTCAATGCTTACAATAATCTCATGCATGTCTTACGCATAAACTTTTGCATAACAAACTTACTTTAATGCATAAATAGCACTAAACTTTTCTCTTTTTAAAACTCAATCTTAAATCTTTCGAAAACCGGGCTCTGATACCAACTTGACAGGACCTAAACCAGACCTTTACTAAGCTCTTGTCTGGAGGATCCCGTCGGGCACTTCAACGGACTTCCTGAACCCGACTCGTCGGATTGAAGAAACCCGAGAAGGGAACCCCTAACTTTCTTAGCCGGTTTACTCGTTTAAACTTAAAAATTTAGCTTTTCTTTAAAGTAGTTAGGAGTGATAAAATTTTTCGCGATTTCATTTAAAACTACTTTTGAAGAATTTTGGCAGCATAATGGTTGTATTTTTTAAAATCCCAAAATTTTACCTACAAAGAAATTACACTTCGACTATAATTTCATTTCCTCCTAACTTCTTTATCCACAAACATGCATTACAATCACTTCATTTCCAACATCCATGCATTTTTCACATGCAAATCAAATATATATCAAGTCATATATGCATATTGTGTGCATGATGTGATAAGGTGTTTCAAGTGGAAGTGTTTCAACTATATATACATATCCAAAAATAAATTTACAATTCACTAAATATTTATGTCAACATATGATAACTTTGTTAAAATATATACAACAACATCAAAATTATCTTTGAAATTCATAGAATGAAATCCGTTCGCTTCCCACCTATAAGCAAAATGCAAGTCCTTCGGCAACGGAGTAACCTAATATAACGTCGGACGGTAAACAAGCTACACAATGAAATGAAAAGGTAAATTCATCGCATAATAATAACATTACACTTTGAAACTTTACTTATATAAATATTAAAGTTTTTAAAGTTTCAAAACTTTTCTCATAAAAGAGACCATGTATATACCCTAATATTCTCTAACCATCACGTGATGATATTTTTGCTGACGCTAACGTGAGGCTACTATAGTATCTCAACCACTACATGCGGAATTTACTACATCGCGACGTAGGGTGAATTTATCTCAACTCTGGGCAACTATAATACGGAATTTTCTACATCGTAATTGTAGTGCCAATGAACTATACTTGGTGCGACCACATGCAGAATTTTCTACATCGTATATTGTAATACAACTACTCACTATCATTTGCAACTAGGTTCGGAATTTTCTACATCGTAGCCTATTGCAAGCGACTATAAATCTAGGCAACTATGAGCGAAATTTTCTACATCGCCACGTAGTGCCAATTTCTCTGATACTACAGTATACACATGGTTTATTTTGACTCAAGCTTTGCACCAAACTTTTGAAAACCACTTTTGCCTTTGAACCTCATTTGTTGGTTCGAGACAATGACGTTTTCTTGAAAACCCTTTTATTTTTGGAAAACCATTTTAAGAGTTTATTGAAAAATCTAACAAGTTATAATATAATTTGAGATTAACTAAAGTAAGCGAAGTACACTTATCTTGATGTCAAATACGCTCTAGCACATCAATAGGCCCCTCGTGCCTCGCTCTCCTGCTCATTACCTATATAATATTCATATTCATAAGAATCGTTATGGAGGATGATGGACGTTATGGGTTATACTTTGTTGAAGATGAAAATGGGAAAAAAAAGGTAGAGCCACCAAAAGAGAGAGATTGGAGTAATGCTAGAGTGTTTGTCAAATTTTTGCATGTTTTTTATGACATTACTTTGAAGTTTAGTGCTTCTACATCCGTTACTTCCAATATGTTCTTTCATGAATTGTGCTCTATTGAAAATGAGTTGACTAGATTAGGTAAGGTGATGATTTTTTGTTGTGTGATTTGGCAATTGGAATGAAATTGAAGTTTGACAAATGTTGGGGGAAAATTAAGGAAGTGAATAAATTGTTAATAATTGCACTTGTTCTTTATCCAAGATACAAGTTGGATTATGTCAAATTTTGTTTTAGTGATATGTTTGATAACATGAAGGTTTTTGAGTTAACTAGTGGCATTAAAGATCTTTTTATTAAACTTTATGAGTTTTACAAAAGTGATGATAATATTTCAAGTGGTCAACAAGTTTCTAGCTCTAATTCTTCCTTTAGTGAGGATGATGTAGGAAAGACAAATGAAAGTTTTGATTTTTGTTTGGAAAGACTCAAAAAGTTCAAGGAAATGAAAGAAAAAAATGATTTGATTGTTTCAAAGAATGAGGTCGAGAGGTATTTGATAGAGTCTAATGAACATTTAGATGATAAGAACTTTGATCTTTTGGATTGGTGGAAAGTTAATTCTTCTAAGTGCAAGACTCTATCTCGTATTGCAAGGGATGTCTTTGTCATTCCGATGTCTACTGTGGCGTCTGAGTCAACATTTAGCGCAGGAGGTCGTATTTTTGACCCATTTAGGAGTAGCTTGACTCCAAAGATGGTGGAGATATTGGTTTGCTTGCAAAATTGGTTGTGATCTACTAATATTTGCTTGGACCTTACACCATCCATGGATGAGACAGAGTTGTATGAAGCAATTGAACAAGGTAAATGATTTGTTTTATTATGATAATGTTAAATGTGTAATTTTATATATTACTAACATTTTGTTCTTCCATTTATGTAGAGATTGGGGTGAGCATACCTTTGGATCCACGAAAAATAATGTGAACTGATTATTTTTCATGCTATTAAGGTAATTGTTTTAAATAAAAAAGCTTATATTTTATTTACGTATGTTTGTTCTTTTATGATTTACAAAAGCTGAAAACATGTTAGCTAGTTATACTTTGGGTGGTTGACTTACATGTTTTGTTTGATGTTAGATGTGGTGTATGCAGTTGATGCTTTGGGAGCTACCAATTGGACATAATATTTTGTGGTTTATTGGTTTTGGATGTTTTTGAAGACTTTAATGATAGCAAACAAGTTGCATTGATGAATTTTATTAGGATTATTGTCCTAGTTTTTATTTATTTATTTTTTGCCTTTTTGTGGTGAATTGAACCTCTTTTTTAAAAAAAAATTATATAGTGGCTTAAACTTTATTTGTATTAAACCTATTATGTAATCAATGTGAATGTTTTGCATTTAAACAAGTTGATTAATAGAAATGTTTTGTATTTGTGCGAGGTGCTAACCCGATTGACTTAATCCAACCAAACCCGACAATTATTGGGTTGGGTTGGGTTGAAGAATTGATTGGGTTGGGTTGGGTTGAGAGATTTTCAACCCAACCCAACTCGAACCCAAAAACGCCCACCCCTACGTACGGGGTATATTATTGGCTAGCTTCCACCCAAGTGAGGACAATTCCACTCTATAGTGAGGACAATTCCGCTACGAAAACCAGACTAATAGCCTACCGACATAACATTTCAGGATGGTCTAAGCGAGGACAATTTCGCTCCAAATATAGGGTACTATGTGGTACATACTATTAGTGGTTGACTTGTTTTTATACTGAAATATTTTTTTTTGTGAATTAATATTGCCACCATCGATAGATGTTTTGGATAGAAAATGGAAACCATGCAACTTTCTTATAAATTGATTTATTAAGCACGAATTTATTTGTATTGAAATTGATTTTACAGAAATGAATCAAGAAATGAGTTTTTAAAGAAATTAAATTGATTTTTCATTATAATGATTATAAAATGTTTTTAATCGTATTTAGGGAGGTTTTTTATATGAGTAGAATTATCAGGAAACCTCATGACACTTATTGGGCTATCAAACTCACATATATTTTATGTTTTGTAAATAAAAATCTCCTCAGGTTCAGGTACTTCGGCAGCGGAAACATCTAGCCATGACTGACGTGCGATGTTAATGATGTAAATATGATATTTTGAAAATGATGTATTTGATTTGAACAATTGTAAACTAAAGTCTATGTATATATATAATTACTTTGAGGTTAATTGAATTAATATGAAAATGTTTACTTGAATCGAGGTTTTGAGTGATTTTAAAATTTTATTGAAATTAATGCATGACGTGTGAACTTCCTTTCAATGTGATTTTAAATTGTGAATAAATGTTTGTGGTTGCTTATGATTGAGAAAATGAGGGTCAGAGGCCCAGTAGTTTGGGGAAAATGATTGATCTTAGAATTGTACTATTTGTTTTCAAATTTTGCAGGGTGGCATAGTCAGAAAAATAGCTGGTATGTTACCCAAATTTTTATAAAACGATTTTACAAATGTTTTAAAATAAAACGAAAAATTTTCCCCACGTTTCCACTACACTGAAAAGGTTTAAAGATGTTTGAAAAGTAATGGCTTAGCTCTGCTGGAATCTTTCAGCCAGATAGAATATCGACCGGAAGGTTATTGTAAGGTTGCCGAGCAGGATATCTAAAGATAAGGGCCTATTAGTGCCAGTTCTACAGCCCACTTAAGTAGTCAGCCCGAGGTGTTTGGCTTCTGAAGGACCTGCTTCAGCGAGTACCGTGTGAGGACTTCAATTTTATGGGCTTAGAAGTATGGACCCAACTTTCTCGATGCGATTACCAGGTAATATGCAAGTTTCTCCATATGCGAGTACCTGGTCTTAGCATTAAGCAACCTTTTTGACAGGACCCTCCCCAGACCTTATCTAAGCTCTTGTCTGGAGGATTCTACCGGGCACTTCAACAGATTCATCGAACCCGACTCGTCGGATCAAAGAAATCCGAGAAGCGAACCCTAACTTTCTCTCTCCGGTTTACTCGTTTAAAACTTATTGATTTGGTTCTCTTTAGACTAGTTACAAGTGATAAAACTTTTTCTCGATTTTATTTCAAATACTTTTGTAAAATTTTCGGTAGCATAACGACTACATTTTTTATAAAACCAAAATTTACCTGTAATAAAATTTACACTTCAACTATGATCTCAATATCCTCCCAACTTCTTTATTCACAACCAAGCATTATCATCACAATTGAACATGAACTCAAATCCACAAAATACGTATATGCATCATTTATATATAAAATGCATGAATATTTACATATTTATGATTTCAAACATCATTGTAATTCAAAATGTAATATATCAATTACATATACACAAATGTATCCAAGTGTCATGCGCAACTCGCCCACCTATATATATATACAAAGCGAAAGGGTCGTCGTCTCGTCCGACGGTAGCACACAATGAAAATAAATAAGCTACAAAATAAACAAACAAGTTAGTGCAACGAAGATATAATATCACATACACTAACATGGCAATTTACCATTTATTCAAGTTTTATGATTTCTTTCAAAACCCCCATGTATATCCTTTAAACATTCTAACCATCACGAGTGATTATAACTAACGCCAACGTGAAGCTTACTGAGGTACCTCAACCACTACGTTACGGAATTTACTGCATCGCACGTAGGGTGCTAATTCTCATAACTGAGCAACTACAATGAGGGATTTTCTGCATCGCAAATGTAGTGCTAAAACTTTAGGCGACTACGAGCGGAATTTACTGCATCGCTACGTAGCGCTAACTATCAAATAACCAACTACGTGCGGAATTGTTTGCATCGCAACGTAGCGCTATACTTTTCTATAAACTGAGCGACTACGGACGAAATTCTCTGCGTCGTCACGTAACGCTAAATTTCATAAACTTTTAAGGCATCTACAGGGGTTTTATATTCAACTCTTCAAGTGCAAAAACACAAAACTTTCTAATTTTAAAACTTCTAAAAACTCTTCTCATTTCACTCTTTCTAAGGCAACTTAGTATCAATTTCAATTACTATATAAGTTTCATAGGAACCTATACACTCAAACTTTAACCTTAATATTGAAAATTATATTCATTCTCATTTATTTCATACATACCATATGTATTACAAACAATCATAAATTGACATAGAATTTAAGTACTCATAAGTGGCGAACTATCTACCTCGGAGCCGCGTCAAGTGCCTCGACGAATCTCGGGGGCCTCGGTGGCTCGCTCTTCACCTACACAATAATTTTCTCATTCAATGCTTGTAACAATATAGATTCTCAACTATACACTAGTAATCTCAACTAAGACTTCTTTCCTCCATATAACCTCCTAACTTGTTTCTAACTCAACCGAGACTCTCTAACTCCGACTTCTATGCAAAAGTTTCAGTTTTAGACCTCTAAGGATACCCCCATGCGGTCCGTATAGTCGTTAGATGCTCGAAACGAAAAATCACAATTTTAAACTCAACTTATAGTCCATAACAGAATGTGCGACAGCACACCGCTTGGGGTTCCGTTTTTCTTCGTTCTTTTTCCTACGATTTACTTATCTCACATTCTAGTCACACGTCAAATTTCGTTGAAAAATATTATCATTTGCTAGGTCAAATCTAAGGAAAACGTCCGTTTTCAGGCACTTTCGGTCATTTTTAGTGCACGTTTTGTGCACTTTTTCGTTTCGGATTAGCGACGCTAGTTTTTCTTCCATAGCTAAGCTTCATTTAACTAATTATGATCAACTAAACTCAAACCATGCACTAAAAATTACATTTACATAGCCGTTTCACTTCTTAGAGCTCTAACGACATTATTTTGCGCGTAACTTGCGCAATTTTTATCGGATTCGATCCGTTCCAAAACCTATGGTTTTCTATGACTCTTAGGCATCATTTGAGGTGTAGAACACCCCCATATAGGTCAGTTTTGGTCAGGTTTCCTCTAGCTCAAAATTTGAGCTCGGGTTTCACAAAAGTTGGTCAACTAGCTCTATTGACCTCTATATGCTTTTCTATGCTTTTCTATGCTTTTTCATGCCAAATTTTGAGTTCAAAACCACTCAATTTCAAAGCTTATTTATTGCTCTTCAAGTCTCTAACACACACATAAACTTAACTTGGTCATTTAAATGCTCAAACTCCACTCAAACTTTCTATCATCTACTTGGTGTGCATACAACACAATTTTATGTTTTTACTTTGATTCATATATAGCTGCCCATATTTACACTTCTAGAGCATCATTTACACACAACAACTCAACATTTAATATTCTATTTCAATCACATAAGGTTCTATCAAAGTTTGAAGAACAATCATCCAACACAACTCAACAACAACAACAAACTGTCACTACTCCATTTCCATTTCAGTTTCAGCAAATAAAAAAGAAAGGATGAGATGGTTCTCTTACTTTGCTCTTGGTTTAAGGAGTTGAGAGGACCTAGAGGAGGGTTTAGAGAGTAGGGTCAGAGATTCAGAAGGGCTGGAGGGGGCTCTCCTTCTCCCACTTTCCCTTGCTGCCGTCCAGCCCATTGCTGTCCTCGCCCAAGTTTGATTCTGCTCGCGTCTGGTCTGTTTCCGTTTCTGGTCGCGTCTTTCACGACCAGCAGCTGTTGGTGGTTTCCTCTTCTTCGTGCCTTCTCCTTATCTTCTTCTCTTGCTGTCCAAGCTGCTGCAGTTCACGGCCAGCAGCTCCCTTTCACGACCAGCCTTCGCGCGAGCTGTTCTGCTCTGGTTTTGGGTGTGCTAGAATCTGTTCTTCACGCTGAAGTCTGCTTCGGTTCTACTCCAGCTGCTGCTGCTAGTTGCTTCTTCTTTTCATGGCCTCTTCTTCTCTTCCTCTAGCCCTTCACTTCTGGTTTCTTCTCTCACGGCTGGACTGTCTCGCAACTCTCTGTCTCTTTCGTGAATCTTCTTGTTTCTTCGACTGACTGCCTCTTTTGTTTGCTGAAAATTTTCAGCAAGTGTGGTATTTATATTAACAACACTTCTTTTAATTGCATCATGCCCCAACTCTTTTTAATTTCACTCCAACCTCATTGTCTTGATGCTCTCTCATCGTAACACCCCTCATTATTCTCCCTTGGCTATTTTGCTTCTTATTTAATTTAATTTTTGTCTCGTTAAAATTTGTTTTAATCGTCAAGCTTGTCTTATTCACCACTTGACTCTCTCTTTTTAATTAAATTTCAATTCGACTTATCATTGTCCAAAATTTTTAATTTCCTAACTTGAATTTTTATTGAAACGCTACTTAACTCTTTATAGTCGACGAATTTCGTCGTACTCTTAAATTAATAAATCTCTGAGGTCATGAAGTTTAATTAATTAAATGTAGGGATTTATATTATCTCCCTAATTTAACTTCTAACACTAGGAATTTATAAGTCGAGGTTAGGGGTTTATACTTTTACTAACATAATATACAGGAAGTTGCATATTCTCTTCTTCCCTCACCAAAGTGGTACTTAAGGCATGTTGAGACACTCCCAAGTATAAGGTGAGCTTTTCTCCTTCTTTCGGCTTGGATAGGAGTGGAGCTCGACCCATATATTCCTGTAACCGCTGAAATGCTACCTCGTACTACTCAGTTCATTCAAAGTTCCTTGTCATTTTTAGCACATCGAAGAAAGGAAGACACTTATCGGTAGCTTTAGAGATGAACCTATTAAGAGCTATAACCTAACCGTTAAGACTTTGCACATCTTTGACACGAGTAAGGGATCTCATGTCAATCAATGCCCTAATTTTCTTGGGGTTGGCTTCGATCCCTTTTTTGTTCACCATAAAATCAAGGAATTTGTCAGACGCCACCCCAAATACACATTTGAGTGAGCTTTACTTCATCTAGTAGTTCCTCGGTATTTGGAACATTTCATTTAGGTCGCACATATGATCGGCCATCTGTTTGGACTTCACCAGCATGTCATCTACATATACCTCTATTGTCTTCCCAATTTGCTCCTTGAACATCATATTGACCAAGCGCTGATAGGTTGCTCCTACATTCTTTAGTCCGAAGGGCATCATCTTGTAGCAGCATAAGCCACGGTCTGTGATGAATAAGGTGTGCTCTTCATCTTCTAGGCTCATCGGTAACTGGTTATAACCTGAGTAGACATCCATGAAACTTAAGAGTTAGTGACTAGTAGTTGCATCTACGAGCTGGTTGATCATCGCTAAAGGAAAGTTGTCTTTTGGGCATGTCTTGTTCAGATCTATGAAATCAATGCAGGTTCTCTCCTTTCTGTTCTTCGTCTTTACAAGTATCGGGTTAGCAACCTTAGTAGGATGATAGGTCTCGTGGATGAACTTGTTGGCCAATAATTTGTCTACTTCTTCTTTTAAAGCAGCATACCGTTTTACCGTCATTGACCTTTTTTTTCTGATGAACTGGTTTGTGGTGAAGGTCAGTGTTTAATTTATGGAACATGACCTGGGGATCTATTCCCACCATATCTTCATGGTTGGAGGTGACCACATCTAGGTCGTTCATTGCAAATATTCCCAGAATCACATTGTAAACTGATAAGCAGTCAATGATCAGGAAATCTGTCAGCACAGTTGCTTGACGACCTAAGTCCCCAAGCGTGAGCGGAAGCTTTATCTGACCAATTAGGGTGATCGCGTCCCCAATGAAGCCGTAAAGAAGTTTTGGGGAAGGCTTCAGCTGTTTTGCTCTTAGTCCCAATTGGTCATAACACTCTTTGTACATGATATCACCGAGCTCCCTATATCAACCATTATCCTCTGCACTTCGGCATTGCTGATATTTGCTTAAATGACTAGGGCGTCATTATGAGGCCAACACATGCCTTGGGCATCTTCTTCACTAAAGACGATGTCATCCGAGAAGGTCCTCGCCTTTTTTGCAGATCCTTTTAGCTCATCGTAACCTGTGAATAGGACATGATTTACTTCCCGCACATAGCATTCATACGATCTGTTGGATGTGTCTACGATATGAGGGCCTTCATATATAGTAAAAATGGTTCTCACCACAAGCTCATATCCTTGTTCAGGAGCTTGCTGATGCTGCTGCTGTTCTGGTTATTGGGCTTGTCGAGGGTGTTGTTGTTGAGGTCGCTAATTTGCAGGTCTCACCACACACTCCCTCAAGCGACCTCGTCTGATTAAGTCTCCAATAGCATCCTTCAATTTCCAGTAATCTAAAGTGTTGTGCCCGACTTCATTGTGGTAGACACAAAATTTTCTTGGGTTTGAGAACTTGCTTGGGACATTCGTGGGGTTAGGTTTCCCAAAGTCTTCCCTATTCCTTTCTGTTACAAAAATTATGTCCTGGGTGTCTGACAAAATGCCATACTTTTCGTACCGACCCCAAGGTAGAGGTTGTTGTCCGTTGGGCTCATGTCTGGCCCGCTTTGCCACTAAGCTGGTGGAGTGATTCTTCTGGTTACCATTTTCGTCTCCACCATGATCTTTCCTTTTCCCTTAGTAGGAGCTGCCTGCCTCATTTCGCTGGTTATTGGGCTTTTTTAGCCCAAAAGCTTCCTCTCATCTTATCTCCTTAGCAGCTCGCTTGTAGAACTCGTCTTGGTCCTTCACCCGAGGCTTAAATATGCTCTCGTAGAGCTTTTCATCTTTTCTGAGTCTTACTGTCGTTCGAAGGACTCTCCATATTGCTCACCTCGTTTTTGAACCTGATAATGTAATCTTTCAAGGACTTATTCTGTCGTTGGAAGATTGTGGTGAAGTGACAAGGTGGTGTAAGCTACTTCTTCAATGCCCTGTACTGGTTTACAAACCTTTTCTGGCATTCTTCCCAATTGTTTATCCTACAAGCTGGGAGACTTCTAAACCAAGTTTTGGGAACCCCCCCTAGCGTTGTTGGGAAACACAATATTTTACCAAGGGATTGAAGGTCTATAGGTCCATCCGTATATTGAAGGCATCCAGATGGTCGTACGGGTTACATCCCCATTATAAATTGGAATGTTGGGGAGCTTGAATCTGGGAGATAAGGGCTCTGTCTCGATCTCCCTAGAGAACGAGACCCTCTCCTCATGCTGGTCTGCTCTCCTTGATTCTGGGATCCAGGTCGCGCCTTTGGCTGCTGAACCGTCTTCAACAACTCTTCCACCATTGGGTCCTAGGGCTCAGATCGCCTTGTAAAGGACTGTTTACTCCTACTTTCTAACTCGACCGAGTAGCGATCTCACGATCTATGCTCCCTATGGAGGCTTTCTACTTAGAGCAAACCCCTTCATGGTTTGTACTCACCATCACCATAAAGTGTGCGAGCTCGTTCGTGCTCACGACTAGCTTCCACATGGCAGCTGCCTTCATGGCTTACTTTCACTCTCAAGCTTGGAGGGTAAGGTGTCACTTCTCTCCCACGAGTTCGTCATCCGCCTCCCCTTGAGTTCAAGTTTAAGGAGCAGACTGAACCTTCTGATAGCAACCTTTCTCTAACCGCTCCCTCTCCCGGAGTCGGGACTTCATTAATTGGTTATCGGTAGGTTTCTCCAAGGGGTGCGACCCCAACTTGTCTCGGCGCAGCCTGGACTTGACCTTTTATCAGTGCTCTAACCGCTTCCACCCACTACATTATGGTGTTCTCCAGAGCTTCCTGACGTTGTTGCCAAACCTGCAAGACATCTCATCCAACTAGTAGAGTGTTTTGTTGGTTTGCGTGACCCTCGGGTTGTTCAGCCACCACATCAAAGCTTCTGATCGTTCTTCCTCTAGTCATGATAGTTGATCGAGATTTAGATAATAGCAACTGAAAAAGAAATCTCGGAGTCGCAGTTGGGCCCTTCTTCTAGCGCCAAAGATGTCGATGTCTAGAATCAATCGACCCAGAGATTCTAAGCCCAAATTACAACTTTGATAATTAAAGACAATAAAAGTGGATAGAAGCAATTAAGAATGAGGAAAGGAGAGAAAGAACAATACAAAAAAGATGATTTTTACGTGGTTCAACAAATATGTCTACGTCAACGGTTGTTACTCTGAAATATTTTTTTAGCAGAGTAACGGTATCACTAGTTCAAGTTGTCCAATACAAAGGATTTCACCCCATTTATAAAGTAGGGATTACAATTGAGTGTAACACACGTTAAAGAAATAATAATTACATTAATTGTTCTGATATAGCCATCACTGCATTAATTGCTCTTGCATGGTGTCACTGCATTAATTGCTCCTGCATAGCCATCACTGCATTAATTGCTCTTGCATGGTGTCACTGCATTAATTGCTCCTGCATAGCCATCACTACATTAATTGCTCCTCTGGATTAGAGGCTGTAGAGATTTTGACAGAACCCTTCCCAAACCTTATTTAGGCTATTGTCTGGAGGATCCTGCCGAGTACTTCAATGTACTCATCGAACCCGACTTGTCGGATCGAAGAAATCTGAGAAGCGAACCCTAACTTTCTTCTCCGGTTTACTCGTTTAAAACTTAGTGATTTGGTTTTCTTTAATTAGTTGGGAGTGATAAAATTTTTCACGATTCTATTTCAAATATTTTTATAAAATTTTCGACAACATAATGGCTGCATTTTTGATAAAACCAAAATTTACCTGGGATTAAATAAACACTTTGACTATATCTCAATTTCCTCCCAACTTCTTTCTTCTCAAACAAGCATTATTCATCATATTTTCATCACAAGTGCACATGAACTCAAATCCACAATATGCATGTATGCATCATATATATATAATGCATGAATATTTACAAATTTATTGACAGGACCCTTCCCAGACTTTATCTAAGCTCTTGTCTGGAGGATCCTGTCAGACACTTCAACGGACTCCTCGGAACCGACTCATCGGATCGAAGACCTCTGGGAAGCGAACCCTATCTTTCTATTCCGGTTTACTCGTTAAAACTTAGTGATTTGATTTTCTATGTAACTGGTTGGGAGGGATAAACTTTTCTTTGATTCTATTTCAAATGCATTTTATAAAAATTTCGGCAGCATAACGACTGCGTTTTTGATAAACCAAAAATTTCATCTGTCAAGAAAACAACACTTCAACTATTTCTGTAAACCTCCCAACTTCTTTATTCTCAATCATGCATCATTCATCACAGTTTCATAAGCATAAATAATTTATAAG
The DNA here is from genome assembly GCA_019925255.1 of Litchi chinensis. Lineage (NCBI taxonomy): Eukaryota > Viridiplantae > Streptophyta > Magnoliopsida > Sapindales > Sapindaceae > Litchi > Litchi chinensis. Next base: position 11,368,479 of record CM034467.1, read on the forward strand.
ATACATAAGTGCACCAAATGTATAAATGCAAGAATATTTATCACTTTTACAATCCCTACATCATTCAAATTCACAATATACACGATTAAATACATATACAAAATATATCTCAGCGTCTTGCGCGATTGCCCACCTATAGATATATATGTAAGCAAAAGTCGGTCTCGTCCGGTGGTGGCACGAAATGAAAACAAACAAGCTACAAAACGAACAACAAGTTAGTGCGATAACATCATAGGATATCATATCACACATACTAACATACAATTTACAAGTCTTAAAATTTTCTTTAAAACTCTCCATGTATACCCTTGACTCGTTCTAACCATCACGGGCGATTTTTAACCCAATGTGAAGCTTACTAATGCATCCCAACCACTACGTTACGGAATTTACTGCATCGTACGTAGGGCGCTAAATTATTCACTGAACAACTACAATGCGGAATTCTCTGCATCGCAAATATAGTGCTAAATCTCTAGACGACTACGAGCGGAATTTACTGCATCGCGTCGTAGCGCTAACTGTCAACTAACCAACTATGTGCGGAATTGTCTGCATCGCAACGTAGCGCTATACTTTTCTATAAACTGAACGATTACGGACGAAATTCTCTGCATCATCACGTAACGCTAAATCTCATAGCTTTTAAGGTGTACACATGGGTTTTCATAATACATTTCTTTAAGTGTAAAAGCACAAATGTCACTAGTTTGAAAATCTTGAAATTTTCTCATTTCAAATTCTTTTCTTGACAACTTAACATTCATCTCAACTGCGATAGATCCCATAGGAATCTAAACTTTCAACTTAAACTTCAATATTTACAATCACATTCATTTTTCTTTAGTACTTAGCTAATATATTCATTTCGACAATAAAAGATTGACATGGAATCTAAGCAACTACAAGTGGCGAACCACTTACCTCGAAGCCGCGTCACTTCGTGTCAAGCGTCTCGACGAGGCTCATCACCTACACAATATTTTCTCATCATTATTAATAACAAAACTCAATTCTCAACTATAAGGTCAAGAATCTCAACTAAGACCATTTTTCTCTATATATCCTCCTAACTTGTTTCTACTTAACCGAGACTCTCTAATCCCGATTTTTGTGTAAAAGTTTTAGTTTTGGACCCCTAGGGATATCCCCACATGGTCCATTTACTTGTCAGAGGCTTAAAACGAAAAATCACAATTTTATTTAAAATGGACAGCCCTTGACAGAACAGACAATAACCCGCTGCTCAGGGCTCCGTTTTCCTTCGTTCTTTTTCCTATGACTCACTTATATCACATTCTAGTCACACGACAAATTTCATTGAGAAATATTATCGTTTGCTATGTCAAATCTAATGAAAACGTCCGTTTTGGACACTTTCGGGTGCAATTTAATGCACGTTTTGTAAACTCTTAGTTTCGGATTAGCGACGCTAGATTTTATTCCATAACTAAGCTTCATTTAACTTATAATGACTAACTAAACTCATTTCGTGTCATAAAAATTGCATTAAGCTAACCGTTTCACTTCTCAGAGCTCTAACGACACTATATTGTGCATAACTTGCACAATTTTTATCGGATTCGATTCGTTCCAAACCCTATGATTTTCTATGGTTCCTAAGCATCATTTGAGGTGTAGAACACCCCCAAATAAGCCAAATATGGTTAGGTCTCCTCTAGCTCAAATTTAAGCTCGGGAATCCCCTTTTTTGTCTATAACAATGTTTTTGCAATTCTAAACACTTCTCTAATTTTTTCTAACCTCTTTGAGGCTTAAAATTTATTTCAAAACCATCAAATTTTAAGGTCTAACTACTGCCCTTCAAGTCTCTAATACATATATAAATCTAACTTGGTCATTAGAGTGCTCAAAATTCACTCAAGACTTTTCTCAATCACTTAGTGTACAATAACCACCATTTTCGGTTCTATTTTTGAGGGTGGGCATAACAGCCCTTATACATCATTTTAAGGCATCAATTACACACAACAATCATCTCTCATGAGTCCATAACACTCACATGAAGTTCTAGCAATATTTAAAAGCAATCTATCAACTAAATCAACAACAACAACAACAACAACAAGAGCTGTCATAGATTTTCTGTTCTGTTTCAGCAGCAAACTAAAGAAAACAAATTGTAATCTCACTTAGAGCTTGCATTGGAGAGTTTGGATGACTTACTAGGGACCCTAAGAGGTGGATTGAGGGGATGGAAGGCTGGTTGGGAGGTTATTTCTCCCCTGGCCGACCAGCTCGCTGCACCCCATCGCGATTCTTCTTCGAGCTCGCGTCTGGGTCTGTTTCGCTTGCTGTTTGCGTCCGTTTCTGCTCGACCAGACCAGCACCTCTCCTCTTCTGCTCGTCCTCTTCCTTTGCTGCCCAGAAACTGCAGTTTTACTGCCTTGGATCCCCCTCACACGAGTTGTTCTGCTCCAACTCACGAGCTGTCCTTCGCGCGCGCTGTTGGCGCGTTGGATCTGCTTCTTGCTCGACTTCTTTGCTTGTTCTGGACGGTTTCTTCTGCTCAAGACTCCTTCTTCTTCTTCTTGGCTTCTTCCTTTCTGGTTCACGGTAGCAACTATTCTCTCTTTCTCGAAGTCTCTCGGTTTCTCTCGATAGTGGCTGTTGGTGACTGAATGGGCTGAAATTTTCTGCTGAAAAATCAGCCCAAGTCTTGTTATTTATATTAACCAACTTATCTTAATCACATCTTGCCCCATTAATTCATTAATTTCATTTCACCTATCATCTTCTTAGTGCTCTTCACGATTACCCCTCATGGTCTCCCGTGTCTATTTCGCTTTTACTTGATTTGATTTTCGTCTCGTTAGAATTTTTATTTTAAAAACGCTAAGCTTATTTTATTAATCTTGACTCTCTCTTTTTAATCGAATTTTAATTCGATTATCATTAACTAACATCTTGGATTTCTTGATTTGGATTTTTATTGAGGCGTTACTAAACTTTTTAATACGACGAATTTCGTCGTATTCTAAATGAATAAATTTCGGAGACTATGAAATTAAATCAATTAAATGTAGAGAGTTATATATTATCTCTCTAACTTAATTTCTCACGTTGGGACTTTAGCAGTCAGAGCTAGGAGTTTACATAATTAACCATTTTAAATAACACGTTCTAAATTCTCAATTGTGCACTTACAAGTATTGTTTCCTTTCGCTTGTCTCTTGTTTGCGGATGTGTTATTTTACTCTTCATTAATATTTTTCCTTACTAATTTGATTGTTGTGAAGTTCTAGGATGAGCGTTCACTAAATCGATGAATCGATTTAGATTAATACTAACTTGATTTTATTGCAATGCTACTAAAAACTTTATAGTTGACGAATTTCGTCGTCAACCTTAAATTTTTAAATCTCTAATACCATAAAATTCAATTAATTTAATATAGAGATTTATTTTAACTCTCTAATCCATCTTTTAACATTAGGAGATTATAGATTGAGACTAGGGGTTTACATTTATAATCTCAAACATTATTGTAATTCAAAATATAATATATCAAATACATATCCACAAATGTATCCAAGTGTCTTGCGCAACTCGTCCACCTATATATATATATACAAAACAAAAGGGTCGTCGTCTCATCCGACAGTAGCACACAATGAAAGTAAATAAGCTATAAAATAAACAAACAAGTTAGTGCAATGAAGATATAATATCACATACACTAACATGGCAATTTACCATTTGTTCAAGTTTTTATGATTTTTTTCAAAACTCCCATGTATATCCTTGAAACATTCTAACCATCACGAGCGATTATAACTAACGCCAACGTGAAGCTTACTGAGGTATCTCAACCACTACGTTACGGAATTTACTGCATCGCACGTAGGGCGCTAAGTCTTATCACTGAGCAACTACAATGCGGGATTTTCTGCATTGCAAGTGTAGTGCTAAAACTCTAGGCAACTACAAGCGGAATTTACGCATCGCTACGTAGCGCTAACTATCAATTAACCAACTACGTGCGGAATTGTCTGAATCGCAACATAGCGCTATACTTTTCTATAATCTGAGCAACTACGGGCGGAATTTTCTGCGTCGTCACGTAATGCTAAATCTCATAAAATTTTAAGGCATATACATGGGTTTTTCCACTAAACTTATTTAATGTCAAAAGCACAAACTCACTAGTTTTGGAACTTTGAAAACTTTCTCATTTCAACTCTTTTTAACTCCAACTTAGTATTAATTTCAATTACTATATAGATTCCATAGAAATCTATACACTCAAACTTTAACCTCAATATTGGAAATCATTCTCATTCTCATTTATTACTTAGATACCATGTTTATTACAACAATCAAGTATTAACATAGAATTTAAGCAATCATAAGTGACGAACCACTTACCTCGGAGCCGTGTCAAGTGCCTCGACGAATCTCAGGGGTCTCCCTCACGCGTTCGTCACCTACATGATATTTTCTCATCATTACTAGTGACAAATCTCAATTCTCATCCTTAAATTAATAATTCTCAACTAAGGTCATTTTTCTCTATATAACCTTCTGACTTGTTTCTAACTCAACTGAGACTCTCTAACTTTGATTTCTTTATAAAATTTTTAGTTTTGGACCCCTAGGGATACCCCCACGCGGTTCGTATACTTGTTAGAGGCTTGAAACGAAAAATTACATTTTTAAGCAAAAATAACAACCAACAACAAAACGCACTGTTGTGCATTGCCCGGGGCTCCGTTTTCCTTCGTTCTTTTTCCTATGGTTCACTTATTTCCCATTCTAGTCACACGTCAAATTTCGTTGAAAAATATTATTGTTTGCTAGGTGAAATCTAAGGAAAACGCCCGTTTTTCAGGCACTTTCGGGCACTTTTAGTGCGCGTTTTGTATACTTTTCGTTTCGGATTAGCGACGCTAGTTTTTCTTCCATAACTAAGCTTCATCCAACTAATAATGATCAACCAAACTCATTTCATGCAATTAAAATTGCATTAGGATAGTCGTTTCACTTCTCAAAGCTCTAACGGCACTATTTTGCGCGTAACTTGCGCAATTTTTATCGGATTCGATCCGTTCCAAAACCTATGATTTGTTATAACTCCTAGACATCATTTGAGGTGTAGAACACCCCCATATAAGTCAGTTTTGGTCAGGTCTCCTCTAGCTCAAAATTTGAGCTCAGGTTTCACAAATTTGCTTCAAACTATGTCTTTGAAACTCTAACCATTTCCTAAGCTTTCCTAGCTCTTTTTATGCTCAAACTTGGGCTCTAAATCATCTAATCTCAAAGCTTATCTACTGCTCTTCAAGTCTTTAACACATACATAAACATAGTTTAGTCATTTAAACACTCAAAGTTCACTCAAAACTTTTATCAACTAGTTAGAGGGTGAGGAAACAAATTTTCTGTTTCTATTTTGATTGAGAGTATAACAGCCCATATTTACCATTCTCAAGCATCATTTACACCCAACAACTCAACATTCAGTTGTCTATTTCAATTACATAAAGTTCTATCAAAGTTTGAAGAGCAATCATGCATCACAACTCAACAACAACAAGCTGTAACAACCTTTATTTCAGTTTCAGCAAGAAATTAAAAGAAGATGAGTTATGGTCTCACTCAATGCTTATTTAGAGAGTTTGGATGGCTTGCAAGATGCCTTAGAAGGAGAGTTTGGAGGATGGCAAGCTGCCTGGGAGGTCCTTTCTTCCCCTCTCTCTTCTGGCCGACCAGCCCCTACAGTTCAGTCGCGATTCTGCTGTCACGTCTGATCTGCTCGCGTCTCCCACGACCAGCAGCTGCTGGTGGCTTCTTCTTCTTCGCCTTCTCCTTCTCTTTTGCTGGTCGTTCACTTCTGGTCTTCTTCCTTTCACGGCTGGGCTGTCTTCTTTCATCTTCTCATGGTCAGCATCCGTTTCAGTTTTGCCTCTCACGAACCTTCTGGTTTCCTCGACTGAAGGGCTCTTGTTTACTGAAAAATATCAGCTAAGGGTGGTATTTATAGATTCCACCTTTCAAGAATTGTATTTGTTGCATCCATCTCTTCCCATTTTACAAAACTCCCTCTCTTGTTTTCTTAATTCTCCATTACACCCTTTCTCTTTTATTTCCTTTGATAATCTTTGCTTCTAATTGATTGGTTGAACTATTACTAACATTTATTTAATCACTTACTAATACTTTATCACTTATGGATAATTATGTAATAAAGTTCTAACTCTCGGATTTGTCCATATTGTCAATTATCTATATCTCTTATTTGTAAACATATAATTTTACTCTTGGCTACTTTTATAGTTGACGAATTTTGTCATCAATCTTAAATTAATAGATCTCTAATGCCATGAGGTTCCATTAATTTAATGTTCGAGATTTATTTTACTCTCTAATCTGTTTTTTAACACTAGGAGGGTATAGATCGAGACTAGGGGTTTACAGATTTTATCGGCACTAATCGAGAAACTTGAATCAGAGGGATTTGATCTGACACTAGCTTCTAAAAAATTACCTAGCACGAGCTTAGCGAGCTAATATATCATTCTCGCGAGCTAAAGATGAATAAAGGTAGCTTTGATCTAAGCCACGAGCTGAATAAGAAGGCAGTGAGCTCAGCATTGTGACCTGAGCGTTGGGCTGTCTAGGCTTTTTACTATTAGACCTTTAACGGTCCATTTATCCATGTCATGAAAACAGTCATAATAGCTTGCAAACAACTTTGGGATCCATTTTTCTTTCACAACTCGATGGTGCTTCCATGTATACTTCCTTTTCCAATTCTCCATTCAGAAAATCCTTCTTTACATCAAGTTAATATGAAAACCAATCCAAATTTGCTACTAAAGATAATAGAATTCGAATGGAGTTTAGTTTTGCTATAGGTGTGAATGTTTCTTAATAGTCATTGTCATAAGATTGTATACATCCTTTGGCAACCAACCTGGCTTTGTAGCATTCTATACTTCCATCTGCCTTGTATTTGATTGTGAAAACCCATTTGCAACCTACTGGGCTCTTCCCTTTTGGTAATATAGTAACTTCCTAAGTTCCGTTGTTTTCTAAACCTCTTCGCTCCTCATCAGTAGCAGTCTTCCATTCTAGAATTTTCATTGCTCCTTGAACTGTTATTGGTACCTGAACTTTTATTATGTTGACAATGAATGCTCTATAATTAAGAGACAACTTGTCATAAGAAATATTGACAAGACCTAAACCAGATTCTCTTTAGGCTCTTATTTGGAGGGTCTTGCTGAGCACTCCAACGAACCTCTTATAGCCCTACTCATGGTCAAGAGAGATCCGCGGAGCGAACCCTTAAGATACTTTGCCCGTTTACTTTACTTTGACTAAATCAATTTCTATTTCTTTGAAAGTAGTTGGGTTGCTGTAAATTTTTCGCGTTCCATGTAAGAAAAGTTTACTAAAATTTTGACAGCATAACAGCTATATTTTGAAGGTTTCAAAATTCTCCTGCAAAGAATTACACTTCTGATTATTCTCAATCACCACCCAACTTCTTTTTGTCCACAAACATGCATTTTCACAATCAATTTCACAGCCATTATACATGAAACCATAGTAGGGTATATACATATGTATCATATGTAAAATTCACAATTACATACAACATAATTTACAAAGTTACAAATTTCAAAATGCATGTTACCAAGGTTGTAATATGATACATGTACTTCCTCGTTTTGATATATTCAAAATATAAACATGATTTATATATACATCCTTCGTTTTTCGCCCACCTATAATTTTCGACAAGGTAATTCTTTTACTTCGTTCCCCGATGAAAATACCTGAACAAATTTTTACACTACAACAAAAAAAAAAAAATTCGTTAGTTTAATCAACATAATAATATGAAAATCGTCGTATAAGTATTTATAACTCGTTTTGATACTTATAAAGTTTAAATTGATACTTATTACTAAAAGCACCATATGTACCCTTAAAAAACCTAACCACATGACGACTAACTATGCCGCTCAATGTGGTAAACGTGGCGATTTCAACTGATGCCAACCGTACCCTGCTGAGATATTTCAACAACTACGCGTGAAATTTACTGCATCGCAAAACGTAGTGTGAAATAATCTATACTCCAAGCAACTACATGTGGAATTTTCTGCATCGCATATTATAGTGCTCAATACTTTAACTTTTACAATTACGTGCGGAATTTTCTGCATCGCATCACAGTGCAAGATAAATTGTGAATTTAGGCGACTATGTACGGAATTTTCTGCATTGTAAACGTAGCGCTAGAAAATCTGAGAATCTTAGCAACTACGAGCAGAATTTTTTGCATCGCCACATAATGCTAACTAACATATAAAATTTTGGGAATACACATGGCCTTTAAAAACCTTTTTAGTGAGTGCATTAAGCACCAAACTTCTTTATCTTTAAAAAAAACTTTAACTGAACTTTAAATTCAATCTTTTTGAAATACTTTATTCTTGATTTTCATTTCCGAATTCGATGTAAGGATCTTTAACACAAAAATACGAACTTAGATTTTTGAGATTCGTTTCACAAATTCCCTTTTTGATAATACATATTTATATTTCAACTAGAATTGAAATAGTGTAAGTGGGTAGTACTAACCTTGATTCCAAACTTGCTGAAGGGCTTTAATGAGTCTCATTCGCTCCACTAGTTTGTGTGTCACCTGCACAACATACTCTTATTTAAAATATGCCACAATGTGCTACACAAAGTTACACACATTGCTTTTAATATTAAAGACTCTTTAAAACACCCCTTTTTTACTACAACCTTTCCTTCTAGATTCTACTTAACTGAGGTTTTCTAATTCTAGTTTCTGTTGTATGTATTTTTCGGACTCATTAAATGGGCTGGTAAAAGTCTAGTTTAGGCCCAATAGAAGGCCCGATAAAGTCAACCCAGTCAAGGCCCATCAGACGAGGCCCAGTATCAATTCTAAGCCCAGCGAGCTCTGCAGCTCGCTCAGGTAATTTCTTCAGCTGGCATCAGCGGATTTGTAAGCACAGCTAGGCTACAGCTCGCCTTGTGCACAGCTCGCCTCTAAGCGAGCTCGAGCTCGAGACTGCCATAGATAGCAGCTCGCTCAAGAGCGTAATAAATGCAGTATCTTTCAGAAATAGTCAGTTGCCTAATCCGATCATGATTCTCTCACTAAATATGGCAGTTACCCAATCAAGTCGCGATTCCTTCATCAGATATGAAAGTTTATTCAAATTCAAATTCAAATCAACCTTATCTCAAGATAATTATGGAAATTTCCTAATATTATTCCAGCCGAATAGAAATTAACATTAATTTATGATTCATTTCTTGATTTTTCTGATTTTATTTAAATCATTTGGAAAGTGTAATTAATTTGGGATTATTTTCCTATTTTACTGCAACCAGAATTGTAACACCTTTTCCCCTATAAATAGGGGTTAAAATAATTGTAATCGAGAGATAATATTGAATAATATACTGTCACTTTGTAGAGATTAAGAGAGACAGTCGTGGACGTAGGCTTATTATTACTGAACCATGTAAAACGCTTTGTGTTGTCTCATATCGTTAGGTTCTTTGCTGTGTTATTATCTTGGATTTTTGTGCTTTCTCACATTGATTGCAGGTATTGGGCATTGATTACTCATCGACTGAAATTCAACGTCGACATTTTGGCGCTAGAAGGAGAGCTCAAACTGCAGTCTTATTCATTTCGATTTCTCGATTCCTAACAACATAGCAAAAACCAGATCAAACAAGTATCATGTTGATGATGACTAGGCAGAGAGCCACATGAACCAATCTCAGCAGAACATACAGCCTGTGCAAGATGCAACCATGCATGCAGCAGGTACGTCCCATGGACAGGCACTCGGTGCTGCGATAGGCATCCCTCATTTTCCTCATCGTCAACCGGTTTCAATTGCCCTAATGGCCGAAGGGCAGAATGTGTTGCTACAGAGGCAAGAAGCATTGGAAGACACGGTTAGACAACTCACAGAGGCCATCAACATGTTGGTGCAGGCTCAAGTTCAGAACGTACCTAGGGTTGAAGTTCAGGCACCAAGGCACGTGCCCCGGCAGCATGAAGCGGCGCAAGTGCTCAAAAGGCTGGCGAGGGAAATGCCACGACCTGCAAGCTCGGCTCGCTCCTTTAATGCGCGTTCCAGGGCTGGAAGACACCCTATCCGACAAGAAAGGGAAGTCGCACGCCCAGCTAGCCTGGTAGTGAGGTTGAGAGGTGGAAAGAGGTTGGCACGATAGAATCCGAGCCGCAGCTCGGTATGTTGATGAAGTGGATGGGCAACAAGTAAGATCCCATCATCTTGAGGGTCTGTTCGAGGAGGACGAAAGGTATGACCCAGAACACACGGCTCCAAGTCAAGATCATAGGAGGAGATACGAGCTCCGAGATCCACAAGTAGAGGAGCTTCTCCAGAGGGTCCAACAGTTGAAGGCGCGACCTGAAGCTCCGGAACAGCGTGGGCACTACGGGAAAAGGACTCCCTTTACAAGGGAGATTGAGACACAGCCTCTCCCTCCGAGGTTTAAAGTGTCGAGCATTCAGCAGTACAACGGGGATAGTGACCCTTATGACCATCTCGACGCCTTTAACATTCAGATGGATTTGTAAACCAGTAATCCTATGGCGAAGTGTCGAGTATTCCCAACTACTCTGAGAGATATTCCAAGAACATGGTTCAAGAATCTCCCGGCTCGCAGCATAGGCAGTTGGGAGGAATGCCAACAGAAGTTCGTTGGTTAGTATTAGGCACTAAGAAGGTAGCTCGCTCCATCTTGCCACCTAGCTACGATCTTTCAACGTCAGGGTGAAATGTTTGAAGGAATATATCACCAGGTTCAGACGCGAGGTCGCAAATGTTGAGCATCCATCAGATAAGAGTATATTGACAGCGATCTCGGCTGGGCTGCGTAAGGATGGAAAGTTATACGAGAGCATTTATACCTAATGAAGGATCTGGGAGAGTTCTATGAGCGAGTTGTGAAGGAGATTAGGTGGGAAGAGACCTTCGGCCCAAAGAAACAGAATCAGAAGAATGAAGCAGGCAGTTCCAGCCAGCCAAAGAGGAGAAATAATGGCAGTAATGAAGAAGGAAGAAATAGTGGCTCAAGTAACCAGATTGCTAAGAAAGCGAGGAGAGAGCCAAGGTATAAGCGACCTCAACGTCAAGGTTGTCATGAAGGATACAGCGTCCTGACGGCTTCACCGGACATGATTTACGCTGCAGAGAGGAATAAGGAAGATTTTGGGAGGCCCAATCCTATAAGGGCTCCTATTCAACAAAGGGATCAAAGCAAGTTCTGTACCTATCATAATGAGGTAGGGCACAGTACTTCGGATTGCTGGTCGTTGAAGAACGCCATTGAGAAGTTAATCAGGAGAGGTCGTTTGAGAGAATATGTGGCAAGACCTGCTGACTCGCGATCTCACCAACAACGACCTCAGCAGCAACAGCCAGCACAGCAGCAGCCCCTACAAGCTCTTGAACCAGAGCATGAGCCTGCGGTAAGAACCATTTTTACCATTCATGGTGGCCCCCACATCGTAGGTGATTCAAACAGATCTCATGAGAAATACGTCCGAGAGGCGAATCATACTTTTCAGCTCAATGGGTCAGGTGGACCGTCAAAAAGAGCAAAAACGACCTCGGATGAGATTGTGTTTACTGATGAGGATGCTAGGGGTGTGATTTGGCCCCATAATGATGCGTTGGTTATTCGAGCCAAAATCAGCAATATGGAAGTTAGACGCATCATGATTGATACTGGAAGCTCGGTAAACGTGATGTATAAGAGTTGTTTTAATCAAATGGGGTTGCGAGCAGAACAAATGAGACCGTCCCCAGAACCTTTATATGGTTTCATTGGAGATGTTGTAGTACCAGTGGGCCAGATTAAACTGCCATTGACTCTTGGGGAGGCGGGTCGTCAGACAACAACTCTGACAGACTTCTTGATAATCGACTACCCATCAGCTTATAATGTGGTCTTAGGAAGACCTGTCATGAACGAGTTTGATGTGGTTACTTCGACCAGAACTCTAACAGTTAAGTTCCCAACTCCTAATGACATCGGATGTGTTCGAGAAGAGCAGCACTTAGCCCGGCTTTGCTGTGAAGATGCTGTGAAGATGGGCGTGAGAGGAAAGAAAGTGAACGTGGTCTCAGGGGGCGAGCCACGAGCTATGACTGAGAAAGGAGTCAGTCATGACTTGGACCCTCGCGAGGTAGATGCCAACCGAGTTACTGGTCCAATTGAAGAATTAGAAGATGTACAAGTCAGCGAGGCAGATCTAGAGCGGTGCTTGAAGCTGGGAAGAGGATTAACTCCGGAACTGAGAACCCAGCTCGCTGACTTCCTAAAGGCGAACTTGGATGTGTTTGCATGGAATCATGAGGACATGGTGGGAATAGATCCTAAGGTGATGTCTCATAGGCTGAACATTGATCCTCATTTCAGGCCAGTTAGCCAAAAGAGAAGGGCAATGATAAGGGAACGTTACTTAGCATTGAAAGAGGAGGTAGACAAGTTACTAGCTAACAAGTTCATCAGAGAAGCTTACTACCCGACCTGGGTCGCCAACCCTGTGCTAGTGAAGAAAAATAACGAAAAGTTGAGAACTTGCATCGACTTCACTTACCTGAACAAGACATGCCCTAAGGACAGTTTTCCCCTGCCAAGGATAGACCAGCTCGTGGATGCTACTGCTGGCCACGAGCTCCTGAGCTTCATGGACGCATATTCGGGATATAACCAGATCCTAATGAAACCCGAGGACGAAAAGCACACATCATTCATGACTGATCGAGGGTTATATTGCTACAAGGTGATGCCCTTCAGGTTGAAAAATGCTGGAGCAACCTACCAACGCTTGGTGAACATGATGTTTGAGGAGCAAATTGGAAAGACCATGGAAGTCTATGTTGACGATATGTTAGTAAAATCCAAGCAGATAGGTGACCATGTACGCGACCTGAGAGAGATGTTTCAGATTTTGAGGAGCTACCAGATGAAGTTAAATCCACTCAAATGTGCATTTGGAGTAGCTTTTGGGAAGTTTCTAGGCTTCATGGTCAACAGTAGGGGAATTGAAGCAAACCCTGAGAAGATCAAAGCACTGATTGACATGAGATCGCCAACCAGGGTGAAAGATGTACAGAGTCTCAATGGCCAGGTCGCAGCACTAAGCAGGTTCATCTCAAAAGCTACTGATAAGTGAATTCCTTTCTTTGACATTTTGAAGAAAGCCAAAAGTTTCGAATGGACAGAGCAGTGTGAAGTTGCCTTCCAACAGTTGAAGGAATATATGGGGCGAGCTCCACTTCTTTCTAAGCCCAAAGAAGGTAAAAAGCTTATTCTATACTTAGGGTTTTCTCAACAAGCTCTAAGTGCTGCATTGGTGAGAGAAGAAGAAAAGACGCAGCTTCCGGTGTATTATGTAAGCAAGCGGTTGCAGGATGCTGAAACCAGGTACTCGCAGATGGAGAAGCTAGCTTACTGCCTGGTGATTGCATCGAGGAAGCTGCGGCCTTACTTTCAGGCTCATACAATTGAAGTCCTCACCCAGTACCCGCCGAAACAAGTCTTGCAAAAGGCAGATACCTCAGGTCGCTTGTTGAAATGGGCAGTGGAGCTCGCACAGTTCGATATCCAGTTTAAGCCAAGGACGGCTATCAAAGCTCAAGCTCTGGCAGATTTCATTGCAGAGTTTACCGGACCTGTAGATGATGAAGCTGAATCTTCTGAAGGTCTGGCCTGGGAGCTCTATGTTGATGGATCATCCAACGAGCAGAGGGCTGGAGCTGGAATCTTGCTAATCAGTCCTAAAGGCCACAAAATCCTTTGTGTCTTAAGGTTTGGCTTTCAGGTAACAAACAATAAGGCTGAGTATGAAGCTCTGCTCGCGGGTCTGCGTTTGGCTAAAGAGTTGGGAGTTGAACGATTGAAAGTCTTCAACGATTCACAGCTCGTTGTGTGCCACATATTGGGGGAATATCAAGCAAAGGGACCAAAAATGGCCCTTTACCTCCAGAAAGTTCACGAGCTGCTAGGAGCGTTTCAGAGGTATGAAGTGAAGCAGATTCCACGAGCTCAGAACGCACATGCAGAAGCTTTAGCTCGCTTGGCAACCACCCGAGATGCAGACTTTCTTAGGGCCATCCCAGTTGAATTTCTACCAACTCCAAGTATAGAGGAGAAGAATGTGATGATGACAATATTTGTGCAGCCCGATTCCTGGATGAGCCCAATTCTCACTTATTTGCAGGACGGAAAGCTGCCAAATGACAAGCTGGAAGCCCGGCGTCTGCGAGCTAGAGCAGCCAGATATTGCATCTATAACGATGCGCTGTACAAGAAGGGGTTCTCAGCTCCACTGCTAAGATGCCTTGATGGCCCTGAGTGTGAAGTAGTACTGAGGCAGATACACGAATGCCATTGTGAAAACCACGCTGGGGGGCTATCTCTAGCCCAGAAGGCACTTCGTCAAGGTTTCTATTGGCCCACCATGAGACAAGATGCTATCAACTTAGTCAAAAAATGTGACAAGTGTCAGAGGTTTGCCCAGATCCTACGAGCTCCACCAGCTTATCTCCAACAAATGGTGAGCCCGTGGCTCTTTGCCATTTGGGGGATGGATTTGATCGGGCCTCTACCAATGGCTTGGGGAAGATGCAAACATGCCGTGGTCGCAGTTGACTACTTCACCAAATGGGCAGAAGCGAAGGAGTTGACAGAAATCTCCACAACAAAGATTGAGAAGTTCGTGTGGAGTAATATTATTTGCAGATTCGGAGTCCCACAACAAATCGTGACTGATAATGGGACCCAGTTCGCTAGTGACCAGTTTCTCAGGTTCTGCAACGACCTCAAGATCGTTAAGAGCTTCTCAGCAGTGGACCATCCATAAGCCAATGGCCAAGTTGAAGCTGTAAACAAGATTATCAAGCATACCTTGAAAATGAAATTGGAAGCAAAGAAGGGAGCATGGGTAGACGAGCTTCAGAAAGTATTATGGTCTTACAGGACCACAGCTCGCAGTTCCACAGGCGAGACTCCATTCTCAATGGTATATGGGTCTGAGGCTATGATCCCAGCTGAATTTGAAGTCACCTCGCAACGAAGAGAGACCTTCAATCCAAACGACAATGATCAGCTACTCGCTGCAAACCTAGATCTGCTTGAAGAAGCCAGGGAAACGGCCAGGTTGAGAGTAGCTGTCTATCAGCAGAGAATAGCGAGGTACTACAACAAGCATGCTCGGATTCGCAGATTTAATGTTGGAGACTTAGTTTTACGTCTCATTCTGCCAGGAGCCCGCAAGCCAAGTGATGGATCCTTAGGCCTGAATTGGGAAGGACCCTATATTGTCAAAGCAAACCTGAAGAATGGAGCTTATCGCTTAGTTAATGAGAATAGAGCAGAAGTCTCTCGAGCTTGGAATGCCAACTATCTCCGCCCTTATTATCAGTAAACTCTTTGTAATCTATAAATCAAATTCATTCTAGTTAATGAAAGCTCCATTTCCCCCAG
This sequence comes from Litchi chinensis, assembly GCA_019925255.1. Lineage (NCBI taxonomy): Eukaryota > Viridiplantae > Streptophyta > Magnoliopsida > Sapindales > Sapindaceae > Litchi > Litchi chinensis. The sequence continues at coordinate 11,384,034 of CM034467.1, forward strand.
CTTGTGATTCAACTCATTTCACTAGGCTAACGGGCTCCGAGCTGCATAGCTCGCCATAAAGAGCCTAAAAAGCAGATGACTAAGTGTCTATGCATAGCTCGCTAATATAGAGCCAAAAAAGGAGTCGATGTGACGACCTACTGCATAGCTCGCTAATACAGAGCCAAAAAAGCAGTCGAAGTGACGACCTACTGCATGGCTCGCTTAAAAAAAAAAATAAAGAGCCTAAAAAGCAGATGACTAAGTATCATTGCACAGCTCGCTAAAAAGAGCCTAAAAAGCAGATGACTAAGTGCCTCTGCATAGCTCGTTAACTTCTAACTAATCAATTGTTTATATTTACATTGAAAGATCTTTTAACTATTAAAGTAAGCGATTGCTCAATTTATTATATCAGATTTCGAGCTCGTTAACTATCAGCTCGCAAGAAATTTGTTAACTATAAAGAGGAAGATCATAAAATATGCTATAACATATGCAATAGCTTAAATACATTCAACACAGAAGAAATGAAGGAATGAATTTTATTGAGATTAAAGTTCATTACAAATTGAAACAAAAATACAAGCAATAAAGAAAAAATGCTAGCTCTGAGCTGAAGGATCTAGGCTCTAAGCCGGAAGATTTGAACTTTGACCAGGGGGGTCTGTGCTCTAAACCAGGTGATCGCGGGAAGGAGACGAGCTAGGAAGCTCAAGATCGCCAGCTGGCTCAGATTGAGAGGTCGCACCAGGAGCTTGCTCTGACGGAGGAATTGGATCAGATGAAGACGAGACAACCCTTGCTTTAAACTCCTCTACAATTTCAAGTCTAACATCCCCAAAGATAGAAAAATTCATCGCCGGATGGGACTTCCACAGTGTGTAAAGAAAGTTGCAGCCTGTTTTTTCCTCAGCCTCGTCCTTTGCTTCAGCAACCTTTATCTCCAATTCCTGAAAAGAATGCTCACGGAAGACTGACAGCTCTTTAAAGGCGTTGTCTGCAAGGCGATTGACAACCTCGGCTTCTTTCTTCATAGCCTCTATCTGCTGCTCCGCAAACTCAGCCCATTGGATTACTTCCCCTACTTGCTGTCTAAGCACTTCGGCTCGGCGTTCTGCCTCTTCAGCCAGTTTAATTGCGGCCTCCTCAGCACGTTTAGCAGCGGCTTCTACTTTCCCAGTCCGCTTCTCAGCAGCTTCAGCTCGATTCGCTGCAGCCTCGACTTAACGATCAAGCACTTTAATTTTATCTTCTGCGGTTATAGCTCGCTGCTCGGCCAGCTCAGCCCGCTGCTCGGACTGCCTCAACTCTTCTCTTGTTGTAGCTAACTGTGCCTTGAGGTCCTCGGCAGCTTTCTGGGCTAGCTCAACCCGCTGACCAGTTTGCTTCAGCACCTCTCTTTGCATGTCACGCTCTTTTTGTATTTCCAACAGAGCTTTTTCGGAGGCCTGTTTAGCATCATTCGCCGCAACCATTTGAGCCTCAAAATTCTCTATGGTTCGCTCAGCCAAAGACGTTATCTCATCATTAGCGACCTCCAGCTCGTTTCGTAGCTTCATTATTCGATCTTCATTGATCTTGGTCATCCTCCATTGTTTCATTGTAGCAATGGCAGCCTGAAATTTTTACGAGTTAATATGCGATAAAGTAAAAAAGGTTGGAGGATATAGAAAAATGACTTACCACCATAGAATGACGAGCTGCGAATTCATCCAGCTCTTGACCCTGAAGGGACTTATTCTCTAAGACCTTTGCATGAGTAAACATAATGGGTGCCCAGTTATCAATGAAGGAAGTCAAATATCTCCCCTCAGGTCTGAGCTCGATTTCTGGTCTTGTTGGGGAAGGAGTTCTTTCACGCTCCAGGAGATCAGGCACATTGATTGAGTAAGTACCACGTCGCAAAGCAACAGTACGCCTAGTTACATGTCCGCTGGAGCTAGCTCGGATTACCTGGGAAGCAACCTTAGAAGGAGCATCCCCTTTTTCAAGCTACGAACTGGAAGCTGGAATCAGCTGAAGATCTTAAAAAACATTGGGAAGTGGCACCTCGCTGGGAACAGGGACTGAGGGAGCAATGGTCTCAGCAGGCACCTTGCTGAGAGCAACGGTCGCAGGAGCCTGGTCCTTGGCAGATGACTTTGAGTGTTTTGAGGGAGAGGCTGGAGTGATTGAGGCCTCAGCAAGCCGTTTCGCTGAAATAGTCGAGGAGGCTGGTGATGTAGCAGGACGTTTAGAAGGGCACTCTATAAGGGTAAGTTTCTTCCTGTTGGCTGGAGTTCGCCCAGTAGAAGGAGCAGGAGATGGAGAAGCAGTTTTTTGAGATGCACCCACTGCTGGGGTGCGAGCTGGAGCTAATGGTGCTTCAGCAGATGTTGGAGTTGCTGAGGAAGTTGGAGTCTCGGCAGGTCGTTCAGAAGGAAATTCAGCATGGCAAGTTTCTTCCTTTTAACCGAGGCTTGCCTAGTAGATGAAACAGGAGTTGAAGGAGCAGATTTTTTAGATGCACCCACTGTTGGGGTGCGAGTTGAGGCAGACAATGGAGCCTCTGAGACAGTTCTCTGATGAGGAGAGAGGGATGACTCGACTTGCACAGTGGGGGCTATGTGGGTTCGAGTTGTTTCTGCCCGAACTGGAGTAGAGGTTGATGTTATCTTTGTTTGCAAGGAAGAAGTGCGAGCTGGAGCCCTTTCTGCTTGCACTGAAATAGGAGCTGAAGAAGTTTCTACTCGTGGGGTAATGACAGGGAACTCAAAAACAGAAGGGAGCTCGCATTCCTTCATGTCCGATATGTCATTTTTGACATCGATCAGTGGAGAATCCTCTAAAGGAGCGAGGCGATAAGCTCTAAGAAGAGCATTATCAAATTTGGTGCTAATAGTAGCCTCTTTTGATTGTGCAAGAGCATTGAGAGCTCTTTTCTCCTCGCTGCTAAGGGGAGATTTGTCCATCTTTAAATCTGCAAGGCAAACAGCTAAAAAAAAAAAAAAATAGTTTAGCTCGCCGGATATTTCTTCACTTTTACCTGACTCCACTTTAAAACCAAAGTTTCTGAGACGAGCAAGCGAAGGGCATGAGACGAAAAACCAGCTCGTCTTATATGCCCCTGCGTTAGACTTGCCTTTTGCTTTTCCTTGGGACAGAAGATCTTTGTACTCCGATTGACAAGCTGAGAGATAGAAAATGTCGTCTGGTTTCTCCCCTTTCTTTACACTCAAACCCTTGATGAAGTAGAAGTTCTGAATTATTTTTGGTGTTGGGGGGCTTAGGCCATTTCAGAGAAAGGCAAGAGCCAACGAAGTCAGTTGCGAGTAGGAGTTCGGTGTTAATTGGAATGGTGCGAGCTGGACAGCGTTTAGAAATTTGATTATGTAAGAAGGAACTGTGAATCTCAACCTGTGTTCCAGGTGTTGGGTACTGATAGCAATAAACCCACTAGGGGGGAAGCCTGCATGTTTTCTTGAAGAGAGAGACATGGTGTGACAGCCCTTGGGGAAATGGAATTTACGGGCAATCCCTTCCAGCTCGAGGACCTTTATTGTGGACGGGTAGCGAGCAAACGTTTCGCGAACACTTTTTACCTCCCCTGTTCGCTCTTGAGTTTCTGTTTGTCCCGTTCCAGCCGTTCTGCTAGCCTTGTGAGAACCACTTGAAGACATCTATATAAAAGACTCGTTTTCAGATCGCAAACAGACATGCAACAAGATCAAATCAATAGAAGTTGAAAAGTTTTGTTCAGGAAACTCAGAACAACAAAGGTTCAACACCAAAAAACATGATGTACTCAAACCATTTAGACACCATGATGTCAAAGTCGTAACAGTGATAGTTTAATATCATGAACATGGCATGTTCATACCATCACATATACAAGAAATGACGTGATGAAGGCACAATATGATATGAACTCAGCAAAATAAACCAAAAACTCAAGATTTGAAAGAAGAACTTACCGTGATTCTTTGATGAAATGAAGAGACGTTCTTGAAAAGGCAGTGAGTTTTGGTTGCTTGGATGCTTAGTTGCTTTGAAAGAAAATGACAGATAAAGAAGAAAGTGGAAGAGGCTCCACCAGTTTAAATAGACAAGCGAGCTCGAACCCCAACCGTCAGATCTCTGAATTGTGTAACCGACATAGATCCAACGGTACAGCGTGAAGTACGGTTTTGTAATCATGGAGTCGTTAGTTGAAAGACGTGCGCATTTAATGCACGTGTAAGAGACATGCAAGGGTCGTTTCAGGTACCTCCTGCATGACTGCCACGTGTCGCAACTGAAAAGGTGAAATTTGAAAAGGTGCAGAGCCGGTTGTTCAAGTTAGCTTGCCAAGGAAGCCAGCTTTTACCAGCAAGCTCGAGCTCCCAGCTCGCGGAGCGAACTGAGAGCTGGGGGGCTAATGTTGTATGTATTTATTGGACTCATTAAATGGGCTGGTAAAAGTCCAGTTTAGGCCCAATAGAAGGCCTGATAAAGTCAACCCAGTCAAGGCCCATCAGACGAGGCCCAATATCAATTCTAAGCCCAGCGAGCTCTGCAGCTTGCTCAGGTAATTTCTTCAGCTGGCATCAGCGGATCTGTAAGCACAGCCAGGCTACAGCTCGCCTTGTGCACAGCTCGCCTCTAAGCGAGCTCGAGCTCGAGACCGCCATAGACAGTAGCTCGCTCAAGAGCGTAATAAATGCAGTATCTTCCAGAAATAGTCAGTTGCCTAATCCGATCATGATTCTCTCACTAAATATGGCAGTTACCCAATCAAGTCGCGATTCCTTTATCAGATATGAAAGTTTATTCAAATTCAAATTCAAATCAACCTTATCTCAAGATAATTATGACAATTTCCTGATATTATTCCAGCCGAATAGGAATCAACATTAATTTATGATTCCTTTCTTGATTTTTCTGATTTTATTTAAATCATTTGGAAAGTGTAATTAATTCGGGATTCTTTTCCTATTTTACTGCAACCAGAATTGTAATACCTTTTCCCCTATAAATAGGGGTTAAAATCATTATAATCGAGAGATAATATTGAATAATATACTGTCACTCTGCAAAGATTAAGAGAGACAGTCGTGGACGTAGGCTTATTATTGTTGAACCACGTAAAACGCTTTGTGTTGTCTCATCTCGTTAGGTTTTTTGCTGTGTTATTATCTTGGATTTCTGTGTTTCTCACATTAATTGCAGGTATTGGACATTGATTACTCGTTGACTGAAATTCAATGTCGACAGTTTCTTTGTAAAAGTTTAACTTATATACCCCTAGGAACATCCTCACGCAGTCCGTATGATTTTCAGAGGCCCAGAACGAAAAGTCAAAATTTTTGGAGCCCTTTTGATAGAATACTATTCACAGCCCATTCCGTGGGCTATTTCGCTTCCGTTTTCATTTAGATCATCTCACTATCTTTTACTTAGGTCCTCCGTAAAACAGTTTTGAAAAATTCTAACAATAAAGGGGTGAAACCTATGAAATACCCCTATTTTTCAACACTTTTTCATGTCAAAATTTACTTTTTTCACATTCTAAACTCAATTTTCCTTCTACTATGATTCTTAGACTTATATATACTTGATTATGATCATTTGTTACACTAAAATGTAAAGATGAAATGGAATTACATAGTGACTACAATTGCCTTTCATCTAACCTAACTATACTTTTGTAACTATCTCTTATCATCTTGAAATTCTATTAATTTCATATGATTTTCTAGCCTCAAATATGCATGAAATCAAGTTCAATTTTATCACAACTCAATGAAGCCATACACACCCTCACTTGGCTGTGACATCCATACACACCCACACCATTCAACTTTTTAATTTTCTCAAACTACTCTCTATCAAACATTTCATCAAACATTTGGTATTCAATTAATTTGCTTAATACAATTCTAATTCGATCTTTAGGGTTTTGCTCCCATAAACCCTAACTTAAATCTATTATGTGATTCCACCCAAACTAAGTTCCCTTTTTGGATATTTTAGGGTTCTAATCCTAGTTTAGATCAAACTCATATCAATTACTCAACAAAGAAAGCAATCCAACAACAATCCACCTATCATGACTTTAAAGAATTCCATGAAAACTTACTTGGGTTTTGCTCCAACTTCGATTATTTAACTTGAATAAGACTATATTCTTGATTGGAGGTCTACTTGACTTGAAAAATTTTGGAGTTCTCCTTCTTCTTGGTGTTGTCGTCCCTCTCTCTCCCTTTCTATCTCTATTTTGCTTTTAATTTTGCTAAGTGTGGGTGACTAACACCAACACCTTCATATATATAGGAGATTATTTGGTGTAGATGACCATATTGCCCCTTATTAGTTTATTTCACAATTCACTTAATTTTCTCTAAGTGTTAGGTGACTAACAAGTTTATATTTACATCTATAACTCTTATTTGAACAAAGACCATTTTGCCCTTGTTTAAATCTCTCTTATTGATAAAATGACCTTTTTGCCCTTCTTTGCATTTATTTTACTATTAGAGTTAATTAGTTTCTAAAAATTTTGCTAGCATTCTAATATCACTCATTAGGATGATATTGATGAAATTTAACATTCTCATCCCTTAGTCTCGCTTCTAACGTTAGGGAATCTATAATTGAGAATATGAGCTTACAAATATAATGGCTGATCGAATAGAGTGGATGTGATTTGCATTCCCTTTTTCCTTTCCTTAAAGCAATAGTTAGTTCACATTTTTTATCACCCTACTAGGTTTTGCCATACTCTCTTCACTGCACTGCATAGGTTGAATTTCACTCTCTTTTTGTGTATTTTGATAAGGTTCTTCAAGCACTTGAGAAGAGCCTTGGTTTGGCATGAAATGTACTCGATCTCCAACCTCCTTTTAAGTCTTTTTCTCCTCTTGTACACTATCAAATCAGGTTTGTTAGTGTTTGGATTAGATTTGGTTTAATTAGGAACCTTACTTGACTGTTTTGATAAGTTTTGAGGTGATAAGTTTGGATTGGATGAAATCTCATGAATGGGAGGCTCACATGGTTCACACTCTTGGCTTTTAATTGGATCACTAGTCATGCAAGGATATATTCTACTGGATTAATTAAAAGGATAACTTTTAATTGACCTAGAACTCTCTTGCTTATCCCTTTCTCCTTGTTTAACATAAAAGAATTTGTTTTCAAGAAATGACACATCCATTGACACTTAAAATCGCCTAGTTGAAAGAGAATAACACTTATGCCCTTTTTGGGTTGCCGAATAACATAGAAAGACACATTTGGTTGACCTAGGATCCAACTTAATTTCCTCTAAATTGAGAGTGAATATGTATAAAGGTCGTAAATCTGAATACTCTAGTAGGAATATGAGAGATAATTCTACTAATAGGGTAATAATTTTGAAAGACTTGACATGGAGTTTGAAAATTTAATACCCTAGATGGTTATCTATTAATTAGGTAAGTTGCAATAAGAACAGCTCCCTCTTAGAAAGATTTTGAAACATTTGATGCAAAAATTAAGGACCTAGTAACTTGAAGAAGGTATCTATTTTCCTTTTTGAGACTCCATTCTATTGAGGTGTATCCACTTATGAACCGTGATGGATAATACCTTTAGCAGATAAGTAGTCTCTTAAGGATAGATTGAAAAACTCTTCAACATTTTCAGTTCTTGAGATTTGAATTCTTTAATGAAATTTTGTTTTAATCATATTATTAAAATTTTTTAAAATGTTTCTCACTTCAGATTTTTAATTCATAAAAAATATTTAAGTCAATCTCATATGATCATTAATGAATAACGCAAACCATTTTGATCCAATGATGCTATTGACCCTTGCCGGTTCCCACACATCATTATAAATTAATGAAAATGGCTTAAATGGTTTATAAGGCTGAATTTTATATGAATTTCGGTAATGTTTTGAAAATTCACACACTTCAAATTGAAATTGACTAGGATTTTTATTGCCAAATAATGATGGGAACAACTTATTTATGTACAGAAAATTAGGACGACCTAATCTAAGATGCATAACATAACAACATCATTTTTATTTTCTCTAATATGACTAACAAACTGACTTTGAAATCCTAAACACCTTGCAAGGTAAGACTATCTTATAAAGAAGAAATCACTCTTAAGAATGCTAAGGCCTAAGAACATTTCAACATTGCCAATCATCTTCTTAGTATCCAAATCTTGAAATTCACAACAATGAGAAAAGAATTTAGTTACACAATTTAAATCTTTTGAAAGTTTACTTATTGACAACAAATTACAATCCAAATCAGGGACCAAACAACATAGAATTTAAAGTGATATCTCCTCGAATCTTCACTAAACCAATTCCTTTCACCTTTGATAATGACCCATTTGCAATCTTAACACTGCAATCCTTATCACATTAATTATATGAATCAAATAATGACAAACCTCTTGACAGGAACCATCCTAACTTCTATCTCGAGTTCGGGAGAATCCTATAAAAATTGAGATCTTCTTGATTAAAATCTGGATTTACCGAAAATCCTTTAAAATAATTATCATAATTCTAATAATCACTTTCATTGAAATATAAATTGAACAAATATAAAATCTTTAAATTTCTCGTACTAGACCCATAAACTAAATATATAAAATATTAATAAAATATCTGTAAAATGATAATTCATTTGTAAAACTATATTTTTTTTTGTTTTGGAAACACATTTACGAATCTGCGTCAAATACCTAGAAAAATAGGTTTATAAAAGAGTGAGGATTAACGCTCAATGAGTGGATATAACTTTTCTAAAAATATTTCTAAATAAAACATTAAAATTATCATTGGGATAAAGAAACAATTTCAATGATTCATAAACAATTATATCTAGAAATAAAACTAAATATAAATCTCATATCATTATAAAACTGTAAACTTCTATATAAATTATTTTTATAACTTTAATAATATAAAATATAAAAATATATAATCTGTAAAACTTTTCTAAAAATCTCTTTCTGTAAATCTGATATTCTGTAAATCTCATTCTGTACTAATCAAACTTAGTATATAATATCTGTACTCTGAAAATTTACTTTAATTAATACCCAGAGAAATCTGTCATACGTGGTGAAGATATTCAACACACACGTAAAGCAAAGAATAACATCTGTAAAATACATGCTGGGAAACTCAATTGAAGGAAAAAAAAAAAAAAACAATAATTGTTTTTGTTAAAAATAAGAATTTACGGAATTATGAGTTTCAAAACTTTTTTTTTTAAATAAAACTTAAGAACCCTAAATCTATAAAACAGTAAAATAAAATAATAAAACTAAATAAAGATCAAATCTTGTACCTTTTGCATTGATCTCTGTGAATTGCTCATTATCTTGTCTTCCTTGATATGTCTTTACACCAAGAAACAAATTAGTGAACATAATTATATAGAATTGTACTCACTTACTTTTTATTTCTTTTCTAAAAAGAAAATCAAATCAATGCTTGTAAGAGATAAATGCTTGTTTTTTATTATATAAAGAACAAAGACACAAATTCTTGTTATTTGTATTTGTTGTAGAAAAAAATTTCTTTCTGTTTCTCAAACATACGTAAAGCATAACTAAAACTCCTAAAAGAAAAAATTATTTCTTTTTCTTTTATAGGCAACAATTAGGGTTTCATTAATCAAAATTAACATTGAATCCATGTTTATTAAAATTAAACTTGTGCCCCTTGTAACATAATTAATTCAAAATTAATTTATGTTATATTCTGTAATTGAACTTGTGACCTCAAATAAATTAATTCATAATTAATTTAAACCAAAGTCACTATAGTGAATCGATTCAGGACCTCTTATAAAATTAATTAAATAATTATTAATTCATAATTAATCATTAGATAATTTGAATAATCAATATTATTCAAATACTAAGTGAACACATTTTTTGCTACTTATGTAACGACTATAATTGGATAATATAATTACAATATTCTATATACATGTTTCTTATAGTGAAATAAGTTATCAAGGGAATTTGATGGACTTGCAGTTTTGAGCTCCAATAATATCAAAATTATTAATTAAACTCTTTAATTAAATAATTCACTATTATTAATCTTAGAGTTACTTCACTAAAAACCTAAGATTGCACTCTCAAAACTACAGATGTTTTATACGATCTAAAATTTTTCAGTGTCCATTGATATAATCACTACATATGATTTGACCCTCCACAAATAGTTCATAATTAAAGCAAAGTCAAAATGTCTGTTTTACCCTTCTAATTATTTCTTAATCCTTAAGTATCATTGATTCTCTATTGAGCAATATATTCATAACAACTTATAAAATTATCTTTTCATTTATATATAAATAGAAAGTTGAGCACTGTTATTGTTTAAGACCCGAATCAACCTTTAAGAGAACTACTTCTTTACTTCTCGTAAGAAGGAGTGAATTCTATTATTGCATAAAAAGTTTTCAACTACTTACTAAATCATATCTTCAAAGTACGAAGTTATTGACCGGACATCTATATCGATCTCACTCATATAAATCAAATGATATAATTTAACAAGCAGGAGTCCATAATACACTCAGAATTAAGATGAATTCATATATAATCATCTAGTCGATAAATATGAATCTCTAAGTTTAATGAATATTAATTAGAGACTTATGTTTATCGTGACCTAATCCTATATAATCTTTATTATATAAGATACCTCCATTTCCATATTACCACACGAATAGTCTCGGATAAAACTATTGTACCAAATACAGAATGAACTACAAATATAGATTTACTACAAACAAAGTACCCAGTTTTGTTTCTTTCTATAGACTCTTTAGATTATTTATCTCAAAATAAATTCGCTTGTATATAACACTTATATACTTAGTTTGAGATCACATCAATAATTAAGGATGTTTCATGATATTCGTATGTAGCAAATATTTTGCAAATGCACATAAATTGAATAAAATAAACATATATATTTTATTTATTATTTATTTAAACGTTTACAAATTACAAGCTCTTAGAACATAAATTCTAACATCAATGACTCTAGATATCTGTCATGCACATGCTGAGAGACTTTCTTGGACTCATATATGTGAAGCTTGTTTAACCGTTAGAGAGGAGGGTATAACTTTGGTGTTCTGAAAATATTTTTATTTTCCTTTTTCAAATTTTTTTTGAATATCCATATAATTCTAGATATACTTTTCTCAAGCAAAAATCAATATTATTTCTTAAAACATAAAATCATATTATTTAAGACATACTGAAAGTTATCTAATAATAACTCAAACTGAAAATATAAAATTCTTATTGGAATTTCTAATAAATATACATATATAGAATTCGTTATAAACTTTTATTTCAATCATAAAACATAATTTATAATCTATACAATTAATTAACTAAACGAATTATTTAATAAAAATAAAACTATCTACTTACATAACTGCTTTACTTATTTCTAGATCTAAAATGGGTTCCCTTCTGATTTCTCATAATTCTGGATTTACCCTAAAATCACATAAAACTCAATTTAGGCTTATAGAAAAATTAATTGATTTTCTGGAATCAAAATCCTATTGGAATAAAAATTACTTTTCTGGATAATTCGGAAACCCAAATATTCAAATCATCCATATGAAACTTCCGCCATTTTTTTTTCTTCTTCTCTTTTCTTTTCTCTTCTCACTATTTTTTTTCTTCTTGCTGTCGAACAACTTCTATGTTTGATTTGCTTCTAAAGATCAATATATATACACCACATCCTTATCTTTTTTCATGCCACCGCCTCGCTTCTTTTTATTATTGTTTTGTTTTATTTTTCTTCTAGTTGGTTCCATGTCTCTCTCTCTCTTTATAGATATATAAATATTTTTCTATTATCCTAATCTTACCACCATCAACTTGTATATATATATTTCAATGGATATGGTCCACTATTAATTTTTTTTAATTGTATAAGTGACACTTGTCACTTTTCTTCTTAAAAAAAAATGAAAAAAAAGGCAAATTATCTCAATTCTACACGGTCACAAATTGTCTCTACATTTTAACTTCCCATTTTACACTTTAATCCTCACTTTTTTTATGATCTTTTTCCTTTCAACCCAACTTTCTTGATTTCTTTTAAAAATATCCTCCAATGGGATATTTATCCACAAATTTTGTACTTCTAAAACTAGAACCAGACCAAATTAATAGTAATAAATTGAATTTCAATTAATCTCTTGGGTCCAATTAGGTTGGGGCTTTATATCTCCTGTCATAAGATCCAAAGCGACTGAGTTTACAATCCAAGACTGGATTTTGTGTCCTTTTGAAACAAGAGTATTAATATATTTAACTTTTTATGCCATGGTTCTAGCACTAACTATTAACCCATTAATAGAATTTTGAGATGATGTTTGAGAGATTAGCTACAACATCTCCATTAGGTCCGAGCTTATTGGACTGGCACCAACTTAACTCGGACTTTCTCCTCTTGCCACCATGTTTCCATTGCTCTAACCAACCTAGTTTGACTGCTGAAATCTGGTTGGTTTCTTGTTGATCGATTTTTCATGAATCTTCCAACACTTCTCTTTGACATGGCCTATCTTTTTGTAGTGTTCGTACCATGATCTTTCTTCCTTTTTTTTGCTCAATTGTCAACTGTAGTTGATTGACTTCCATGAACAACAAACGTTAAACTTTTAGGGCTATTCTTTCTCCTGTTTTAAGTCCCGAACATCAACCTCTTTTTGGTCTCTTCTCTTCTTACTTCTGAGAATACACCCTTAATATTTGGAAGTGGTTTCATGCCAAGAATACTGCCTAGAACCTCATCCAAGTTTTGATTCAAGCTAAAAAAAAAACTTGTAAATGCACTTCTCTTCTATAAACTCTCTATGTTTGAATCCATCCTCGACATATTTAAAATCGAGATGCTCAAACATATTTATTTGCTACCAAGGTCGAACAAGGGTATTGAAGTATTGGTTGACAAACAAATCTCCTTATTGCAAATCATGAACCATGTTCTTGATTCCTATTATCTCCGATCTGTTGTCTTTGTGAGAATAGGTCTCCTTTGTGGCTTGCCAAATCTGCTTTACAATTTTATATAAGAGAAATTCATCCAATTGGTGTGCCATGATATTACCATATTATTGTCTGCATCCCATTTTTTGTAGGCTTGATCATCACTTGTAGGAGTTTTCAATACACCAGTCAGAAAAATCTACCTTGCCTTTGCCACTCGCAAACATCCTCATCAACTGTAACCACTGAATATAGTTATTCCCATTGAGTTGATGACTCGTGATGGGAAAACTAGGAGCATTATTGTTTTCGGCTCCTCCTTCAGATCCTCCTCCATTGGTAAAAGAAGTCTGTTCTAGGTTTGAAGATATTTTTGATGAAGAACTTATGAAGCCATACCATATTGATCATATGATACGATCCTGCTCTGATACCATGAAGTTTTGGGAAGAAAAAGTAATTTTATTCCTCATAACTCTCTAAATGAGAGAGTTATTCATTATTTATACAATCTAATACCTAACAAATACGGGATATCTTCTCATTTGAATTGAAAAGTTATCAAAACATTTATCTAAATAAAATAAAAAAAGATAAATAATGATAAACTAAATTACTAAAACAAGACTTTTAGATAATGTAAAACTCCTAATAGCTAGGAAAACATTTCTCAACAATATCTATAAATTCATATGAACCTAAAAAAAAAAAAAAAAACCTTTTGCGAAGCTCTTATGTTTGGATTAGTTAAGATCATAATTTATATTTATAAGCCTAATGACAGATGGTTTTCACGTGATAATTTGACGAAATTCTTTAAATCCAAGTAATTGTTTAAACATGTCTTACTAACCTCCTAAGTATATAACACTTAAGATAGCGTGATTGACAGGCCTGTCCTGACTCTTCTGAGTATGAGAGTTTCTTGTCTAGATCAACCAAATTTTACTTTCTCATAGGAATTTCGTCTAAGAAATTCACATAAAATTCAATATACCCAACTTATATTGAATTCAATTTAATATATCTATCTATATAACATGATTATGACTTGCTTAAATCTTCTAATCATATATAATTGAGAGCAAGAGCATAGCGCACCCACTGATGATCGCAGGTTGGATGCATTATTCGACTAATGTGCTTTTGAGGTATGGATCACTACCATTGCGTACGATTTTACAGATGAGGTGCTACGAATGGAAAAGGGAAGAGATGCACAATTGATAGGGATGAGAGTGGCCATTGATGCACAATTCATAGAGAATAGAACGACCATTAATGGTTTATCATGTTCATTCAAGGCTCCAGACACAAGTGCTTTAGCTGACATTGTTGAGGTATTTAAAAATCTATCTTTACTTACGTTATTCCTACTTTTGATACGAACTTGAATTCTTATTATAACTAATTGATGACATTGCATGTAGGTGCCTGAGTCAACATGTAAGCCCTAGTTTTGATTTTAACTTTTTAGCATTATAAACCGGATAATAGAATGAGAATGTTAAACTTCATCTATATCATTCGAATGAGTAATTGTAAACTCCTAGCTTCGACTTCTAAAGTCCCAACGTTAGAAACTAAGGTAGAGAGATAATACATAACTCTCTACGTTTAATTGATTTAATTTCATAGCCTCCGAAATTTATTTATTTAGAATACGACGAAATTCATCGTATTAAAAAGTTTAGTAACGTCCCAATGAAAATCTAAGTCAAGAAATCCAAGATGTTAGTAAATGATAATTGAATTAAAATTCAATTAAAAAGAGAGAGTCAAGATTAATAAAATAAGCTTAGTTTTTAAAATAATTCAAGCTTGACGAGTGAACGAAAATGTTAACGAAACGAAAATCAAATCAAGTAAAAGCGAAATAGACACGGGAGACCGTGATGGGTAATCGTGAAAGAGCACTAAGAAGATGATGGGTGAAATGAAATTAATGAATTAATAGGGTAAGATGTGATTAAGATAAGTTGGTCAATATAAATAACAAGACTTGGGCTGATTTTTTTCAGCCATTTCAGCCTTCAGCCGAGAGTTGAGAGAATTCGAGAGAAAGAAAAAATTTGAGTGCTGCTGCTGCCGTGAGAGGAGAACTAGAAGAGAGAAGAGAGGCAACCAGCAAGCAAGAAGAAGCCTTGAGCAGCAGAAACAGTCCAGAACAAGCAAAGAAGTCGAGCAAGAAGCAGATCCAGCGCGCCAGCAGCTCGCGCGAAGGACAGCTCGCGAGTTGGAGCAGAACAACTCATGTGAGGGGGTCCAAGGCAGTAAAACTGTAGTTTCTGGGCAGCAAAGGAAGAGGACGAGCAGAAGAGGAGAGGTGCTGGTCTGGTCGAGCAAAAACAGAGCAGAAACGGACGCAAACAGCAAGCGAAACAGACCCAGACGCGAGCTGGAACAGAATCGCGACGGGGTGCAGCAAGCTGGTCGGCCAGGGAAGAAAGAACCTCCCAACCAGCCTTCCATCCCCTCAATCCACCTCTTAGGGTCCCTAGCGACGAGCGCATGAGCGGCGTCCAGGAGCCTTGTCGAGACGCTTGACGTGGCCTTGAGGTAAATGGTTCGCCACTTAATAGCTTTTTAAATTGTCATGCAAATTCTTGATGATGTTAAATAACTATGCTATGTAATAAAGGAAATCGAAAATGATATTTATTGAGGTAGTTAAAGTTTAAGCGTATGGATTCTTATGGAATCCATATGTTACTAGAAAATGATAATGAGTTGCATGTAAAGAAAATGGAATAAGAGAGTTTGCAAGATATTCAAACTAAAGTCATTTGTGCTTTTGCACTTAAAGAAACTTAGTATGAAAACCATGTGTATACCTTATAAGTTAGCGAATTTTAGCGTTACGTGATGACGCAGATAATTCCGTCCGTAATCGCTCAGTTTATAGAAAAGTATAGCGCTACGTTGCGATGCAAACAATTCCGCACGTAGTTGGTTAGTTGACAGTTAGCGCTACGAAGCGATGCAGTAAATTCCGCTCGTAGTCGTCTAGAGATTTAGCACTACATTTGCGATGCAGAGAATCCCGTATTGTAGTTGTTCAGTGAATAGTTTAGCGCCCTACGTACGATGCAGTAAATTCTGTAACGTAGTGGTTGAGATACATTAGTAAGCTTCACGTTGGCGTTAGTTAAAATCGCCCGTGATGGTTAGAACGAGTCAAGGGTATACATGAAAAGTTTTAAAAAGAAAATTTTAAGACTTGTAAATTATGCGTTAGTATGTGTGATATGATATCCCATGATGTTATCGCACTAACTTGCTGTTTGTTTTGTAGCTTGTTTGTTTCATTTCGCGCCATCGCCGGACGAGACCGACTTTTGCTTTATATACATTGATAGGTGGGCGATAGCGCAAGACATGTGTATATGCATTTTTGTATATGTATTTATTCTATTAACTTTGAATTACAACGATGTGGAATTTGTAAGTTGTAAACATTCATGCGTTTTATGTATATAGTTCATATATGTACATGTTGAATTCGAACTCATTGTTTATGCTTATGAAATTGTGATAAATAATGCATGATTGAGAATAAAGAAGTTGGGAGGTGTATTGAAATAGTCGAAGTGTTATTTTCCTTACAGGTCAAATTTTTGGTTTATCAAAAATACAGCCGTTATGCTGCCGAAATTTTCAAAATGAAATTGAAATAGAATTAAACAAAAAGGTTTATTCCTCCCAACGAGTAACAGATAAACTCAAATCACTAAGTTTTAACGAGTAAACCGGATACAGAAAGATAGGGTTCGCTTCCCGGATGTCTTCGATCCGACGAGTCGGTTTCGAGGAATCCGTTGAAGTGCCCGGCAGGATCCTCCAGACGAGAGCTTAGATAAGGTCTGGGAAGGGTCTTGTCAGTAATATTAGAATACTAGTGAAGTTTTTAGGCACTAAATTATTCTACTAGTAAAATAAATTTAGAAGAAGGGCACAATAGTTATTGTTCTAAATTATAGTTTTATGTATGAGTAAGTATGATTGGAATAAACTAGTGTGGGGAATTGTGGAAATTATTAAAGTAGTGAGGATACCATGGAAGTTAAGAAAAATTGGAGAACAAACTAGCTAAATTTTAAGGAGTGGCATGGTATGTAAATAAGTATCAAACTTGGAGGGTAAATTTACAAGTGAAGCCTATATATACAAGTGTGATTGATTACCAACACTTAGTCATTTTTGAAAAAAAAATAATAATAATAGAGAGATGTAGACCATACTGGACAACAAAGAGGAGAAGAAAAGGGGGAAGAAGACTAATAGCTCTTCAAGCTACTTTTGAAGCTTCCAAACCAAACTTTGAGCAAATCCAAGTTAAAATAGCAAGACCCAATCAAGCTTAAGGTTAGTCTTCCTGGTTTTCTTCAAGTTTGAGTTTGATTTGGAAAGATATGATATGATGATGATATTGTTTGTGTATTTAAGATGTTGTGGAGGGTATTGTGATGTAAATCAATATTATGGTCATGAGTAGTTATCAAGGAAGTTTGAATAACCATAAATCATAGAGGAAATAAAGTTAGGGTTTATGTAGTAGAAACCTCAACTTGTGATTTAAACTAGTAAAGAGTTAAATGGGTTGCCTATAACTTGTTTGATGAAATAATTGAAAGAAGTGTAATATGAAAAATTGAAAAGAATGATATGTGAGTGTATAATATGTGTCACGGCCATAGGAAGTGTGTGTCACGGCCATAGGAGGGGTGTGTGATGCTATTGTGTTTTGATCCCTTTGAGCCCTAAGATATGCATATTTAATGTTAGAAAATCATATGAAAGTGTTAGAATTAAAAAAGAAAACTAGATTGCATTGTTGATGCTTTTTGATTTGATGAAGGGCAGTAGTTTATATATGTGTTTTTTTTTGTGTTTATAATGTATTTAGGGTCCTAAAAGTATGCATGAGTGAGTAGTAATTAAGGTAATTACAATGGATATACATGAGTGCATGAATAACATACAAACTAGTAAAGAATAAAATGATAGTAGAGTGAAAGAATAGGCATTTGAAAAGGTTATAGAGACCTGCACAAAATGAACTTAATTGGGGTTGTTTCAGACCTTAAAGCACGCATAAATATCATAGCAAACCATAGAAATTTGAAGAGAAAAGTTTGGATAAAAATTGAGGAAGTTATGACTTAAATAGTGCACCTATGTAGTCGTAAAAATAAGTTGAGAGTGAAAATGCATTCTTTGATGCATGAAATGAATGTATTCGATCATAATTGAGTAAAAGAACCTTAGATACAAAAGAAATGACATCATTGCATGTGTGATGCAAAAATGTGCATTAAAAAATATCGAAAAATATGTGTTTTTCATAGATCTCATCCCTCGATATATAGAATTTTGAAAACCGTTTTATGGGGGACCTAAGTGAGAGATAAAGAGATGATTCAAGTGAAAACGGAAGCAAAACAGCCCGTGGAATGGACTGTGAATAGTATTCTATTTTAGGGGGTCTAAAAATTTTGACTTCTCATTCCGGGTCTCTGAAAATTATTCGGACTGTGTGGAGATGTTCCTAGGGGTATAAAAGTTAAAATTTTGCAAAGAAATCATAATTAGAAAGCCTCGGTTGAGTTAGAACTTAAAAAAGAAAAGTATAGTAAAAAAGAGTATTGTAAGGGGCTTGTAATGTTAAAAGCAAATGTGTGTAATTTTATGTAGTACATTGTGACCTATTTTAAGTAAGAATATGTAATGTAGGTGATGACCAGGCCAGTGGAGCACGGGAGGCTCGTTGACGAGTATAGCTCCCTTGGTGGGGTAAGTGTCTTATCACTTGCATTTATTCCAATTTCTAATTTAAATTCTGAATTATGTAATCAAACGAATTCAAAAACGATTTTCAAATCCTAAATTTGAGTTTTGAGTATGTGATTTCTCTATGAGATTCAAAAAGGGAATGAATAAAAAACTAAGTTGATTTCAAAATATTTGAATCTAGAAAAGTTTAAAAAGTTTGAAAAGTTAAAGGTTTTGTACCTTTGCACTTAGTGAAACAATTTCAAAGCCCATGTCTATACCCTCAGTTTAATTAAGATTTAGCGCTACGCGACGATGCAAAAAATTCCATCTGTAGTTGCTCAGTTTTAGAATATTTAGCGCTACCTGTACGATGCAGAAAATTCCGTATATAGACGCTAAGATATAGAGAGATTCTAGCGCTGCGTTGCGATGCAGAAAATTCCACACATAGTCGTTTAGATCTACAGTTTTGGTACTATGTTGCGATGTAGTAAATTCCGCTTGTAGTCGCCTAGAGTTATAGCACTACAATTGCGATGTAAAAAATTCCGCATTGTAGATGCTTAGATTTGATATCGTTTCTGTAAACCCCTAGTCTCGAATTATAACCTCCTAGTGTTAAAAGAGATATTAGAGAGTTAAAATTGATCTCTACAGTAAATAATTTGAACTTTATGGCCTTAGAGATTTATTAATTCAAGAGTTATGACAAAACTCGTCAACCATAAAGATTTAAGTAACATTTTAATAAAATCCAAGTTAGGAAATTGAAAATTTTATTCAACGATTAGTCGAATTAAAATTTTATAAAAAGAAAGAGTCAAGTGGTCAATAGGACAAACTTGAAGATTAAAATGAATTCTAATGAGACGAATGATTAAATCTAATAGACACAAAAGAGACACGGAAGAACATCGAGGGGTGTGTCTATGAAAGAGTAACAAGACAATGAGTTTGAAATGAAAATAAAGAGAAGATGGGGCTTTAATGTAATTAGAGGAAGTAGTCTTAGTATATATACAACACTTGGTTGATATTTTTCAGCAATCAACCACCATTTCAGTCAACAGAAATAGAGAAGCTGCTGGAACCCATGAGCAACAAACGCAGTCGTACAACACACCAGAAATCAGAGCAAAACCATAAAAGAAGAAGAAGACACGTGAAGAAGAAAGTGGTCAGTAGTAGAAGAGGGCAAGATAGCTGCTGGTCGTGCAAGAAGACAGCAAGGTGCAGACCAAAACAGAACAGAACAGATGTGAGACAACAGCTCACGTGTGAAAGGAGAAAAGCGACAGTTGCTGGTCGCGAGTTCGAACAGAACAGCAAGGGGTGAGAGGAAGACACGACCTGTAGCAGAACAAGAACCAAAGCTGGTCCACCGTGAGTCCAAAGAAGCAGCAAGAGTTGCCGTGTGACACCAGAAAAGAAAACGAAAGGAGACGCAAGCAGAATCAGGCCTGACGCGCAGACAGCAGCGAGCTGGACGACCAGCAGAAGAAATGGAGGAAAATAGCCCCTTCCCAGGCCATTCAAGCCTCCAAACTCTTCTCTAAACCCTCTCCCAAGTCTCTCTCAACTCTCTAAACAAAGAGCTAATAAGAACCCTCTCATCCTTTCTTTAAATTTCTGTTGAAAACTGAAACAGAAATGAAATTGAGACAACTTTGTGTTGGATGAGTTGTAATTGGTCAATTGCTTTTAAATTTTGGTAGAACTTTATGTGAGTGAAATGGACATTTAAATGATGATTTGTTGTGTGTAAATGATGCATTGAAATGGTGTACATGGGCTGTTATATATTAAACCAAAGCTGAAACAGAAAAGGTTGTTTTATGCACACCAAGTAGTTGATAAAAGTTTTGAGTGATGTTTGAGCATTTAAATGACCAAGTTAGGTTTATGTATGTATTAAAAACTTGAAGGGCAGTAAATAGGCCTTGAAATTAGATGATTTTAAACTCAAAATTTGGCATGAAAAAGCATAGAACAACATAGAGAACCATGTAAGACCAATGAAGCTAGTTTGGCGATGTTAGTGATTCCCGAGCTCAAATTTTGAGCTCTAGAAAACCTGACTATATTTGACTTTTATGGGGGTGTTCTATACATCAAATGATGCCTATGAACCATAGAAAACCATAGGTTTTGAAACGGATCGAATCCGATAAAAATTGTGCAAGTTATGCACAAAATAGTGTCGTTAGAGCTCTGAGAGTGAAACGGCTATCCTAATGCAATTTTTATTGTATGAAATGAGTTTGGTTGATCATTATTAGTTAAATGAGGCTTAGCTATGGAAGAAAAACTAGCGTCGCTAATCTGAAACGGAAAGTATACAAAACGCGCGCTAAAACTGCCCGAAAGTGTTCGAAACCGGGCGTTTTCCTTAGATTTGACCTATCAAACGATAATATTTTCCAACGAAATTTTACGTGTGACTAGAATGTGAGATAAGTGAACCATAGGAAAAAGAACGAAGGAAAACGGAGCCCCGAGCAGCGCGTCACAGTACGTTCTGTTAAGGGTTGTCAGTGTTGCTTAAAAATGTGATTTTTCGTTTTAGGCCTCTAACAAGTAAACGGACCGAGTGGGGGTATCACTAGGGGTCCAAAACTGAAAATTTTGCATAAAAATCGGAATTAGAGAGTCTTGGTTGAGAAGAAACAAGTTTTGGAGCTATATAGAGAAAAATGACTATAGTTGAGAAATTCTAACTTATAGTTAAGAATTGAATTTTGTTATTAGTAATGATGAGAAAATGTTGTGTAGGTGAAGAGCGAGACACCAAGGCTCCTGAGATTCATCGAGACGCTTGACGCGGCTTCGAGGTAAGTGGTTCGCCACTTATAAGTACTTAAGTTCTATATTAATTCATAATTGTTTGTAATGCATATGGTATATAAGAAATAAATGAGAATGAATATGATTTTCAATATTAAGGTTAAAGTTTGAGTGTATAGGTTCCTATGGAACCTATATAGTAATTGAAATTGATACTAAGTTGCCTTAAAGAGAGTGAAATGAGAAGAGTTTTTAGAAGTTTTAAAACTAGAAAGTTCTGTGCTTTTGCACTTGAAGAGTTGAATATAAAACTCATGTATATACCTTAAAAGTTTATGAAATTTAGCGTTACGTGACGATGTAGAAAGTTCCGTTCGTAGTCACTCAGATTATAGAACAGTATAGCGCTATATTGTGATGTAGAAAATTCCGCACGTAGTTGGTTATTTGATAGTATAGCGCTACATTACGATGTAGACAATTTCGCACGTAGTTGGTTATTCGAAAGTATAACGCTACGTTGCGATGCAGTAAATTCCGCTCGTAGTCACCTAGAGTTTTAGCACTACATTTGCGATGCAGAAAATCCCCCATTATAGTTGCTCAGTTATGAGAATTAGCGCCCTACGTGCGATGCAGTAAATTTCGTAACGTAGTGGTTGAGATACCTCAATAAGCTTCATGTTGGCGTTAGTTATAATCGCCCATGATGGTTAGAATGTTTAAAGGATATACATGGGGGTTTTGAAAGAAATCATAAAACTTGAATAAATGCTAAATTGCTATGTTAGTGTATGTAATATTACATTTCTCCCTTACACTAACAGGTTTGTTAATTTTGTAGCCTATTTCTATTTTGTTGAAGAACTACCGCGGGCGATACGAAGATCTTTTGTTTTGCATATATACATATCGGTGGGCGCATTGTGCGAGACATTGGTGTTCATTTGTGTATATGTATTTAATGTATTATATTTTGAAACATACTAATATTGGAGATTGTAAAGTTGTAATTATTCATGCATTTTATATCTATGGTGCATATATGCATATTTTGAATTTGAGTTCATGTTCAAATGTGATGATGATTGTGGTTTGTGGATAAAGAAGTTGGGAGGAAATTGAGATATAGTTGAAATGTGATTTTCTTTACAGGAAAATTTTGGTTTTATCAAAATGCAGCCGTTATGCTGCTGAAAATTTTATAAAAGTATTTGAAAAAAAATCGAGAAAAAAAATTTATCACTCCCAACTATTTTAAAGATCTCGACGTTGGATTTCAATCGACGAGTAATCAATGTCCAATACCAGCAATCAATGTAAGAAAGCACAAATACCAAGAAAGAACAAAGACAAGAACTGAGAATCAAACAAGGAACACAAATCTTTTACGTGGTTCAGCAATAATAGGCCTATGTCCACGACTGTCTGTCTCTTAAATTCTGCAGAGTGACACTATATTATTGATTATTTTCTCTGATGATGTTACAATGATTTTAGCCTCCTATTTATAGGGAAAGAGGCGTTACAATTCTAGTTGCAACAAATCAAGAAAAGAATCCTGAATTAATTACATTCCCTAAATAATTGGAAAAAATAAGGAAAAGAATTGTACATTAATTATACTTCCTAATATGTTTGAATAATATCAGGAAACTGCTATAATTATCTCGAGATAAAGTTGTTTTGAATTTGAATTTGAATAGATCTCCATATCTGATGAGGAAATCACGATTTGACTGGGTAACTGCCATATTCGGAGAGAGAATCATGGTTGAACTTGGTAACTGCCTGTTTCTGGAAGATTTTGTATTTATTACATTCTTGGACGAGCTGACGTGTCTATAGCGGTCTCGAGCTCGAGCTCGCTAAGAAATGAGCTGGGCATGAGGCGAGCTGCGACTTGGCTGTGTTTATGGGTCTGTTGATGCCAGCTAGAAAATCTCTTTAAGCGAGCTGAAGAGCTTGCTTGGCTTAGAGTCAATACTGGGCCTTGTCTGATGGGCTTCGACTACGTTGACCTTATATTGGGCCTTCTTATCGGGTTCTAAATAGGTCAAAGTTGGGCTTTTACCAGCCCATTTTTTGAGTCCAAAAAATACATATAACATTAGCCCCCCAGCTCTTAGTTCGCTTCTGCGGGCTGGGAGCTCATGCTTGCTGGTAAAAGCTGGCTTCCTTGACACGCTAACCTTCATAATTGCTTCTGTGCATTTTCAAATTCCACCTTTTCAGTTGCAACATGTGGCAGTCATGCAGAAGGTAACTGAAACGACACTTGTACGTCCCTTACATGCGTATTTAATGCGCACGTCTTTCAACTGACGACTGCATGATTTTAAAGTTGTACTTCACGCTGCACCATCAGATTTGTGACGGTTACACTTTTCAAAGATCTGACGGTTGGGGTTCAAGCTCGATTGTCTATATAAACTGATGGACCCTTTTCACTTTCTTCTTTCATCTGTCATTTTCTTTCAAAGTAATCAAGTATTCAAGCTTTCAAGCAACCAGGACCAATTGCCTTTTCACAAAATCAACATCCTCACTCGCCGTTTTTCAATCTCATTAACGATTCAAGGTAAGGCATCTGATTTCTTACTTCAAACTTTTGATTTTTTGGCTTATTTTGCTGAGTTGATATTGAGCCGCACTTGTATTTGATCATCTTTGTGTATGTGATGGTTTGAATATGTTATGCTCTTGATATCAAACTGTTGTTGTTGCTTGAATATCACTTGTACATAGCATGTTTGTTGTTGATTTAGGCTTGTTGTAGTCTTATTAACTCGCAGGTCGTTGCTTTTGTTTACTGAACCCTCCATTACATAGTCTGACTGTTTTATTTTGTTCAAATGTCTTCAAGTGGAGCTCGCAAGAGAATTATTCTAAGCAATAAAGCTCGCGAGCGAGATGAAGCCCGAGCACATGCTATACAGGGAAGAGCAGCTCGGGATACATTTGCTCGTCATCCTTCATCGCTAAAGCGTCATGAGGTGGAGGGACTTGTCACTTAATTCCACATCCCTTTGGGTTGTCGTGCATTGCTACCTGATTCAAAGAATCATGCATGTTATCCACCAAGGGGATACGTCGCCGTCAGTGTTCAAAATTTCGAACAGGAGCTACGGTTCCCCATTCAACCGTACTTGATCGCATTTCTCAACAAGGTCAAGCTCGCGCCATTCCAGTTGACTCCAAACTCCTATGCGCAGCTGACTTCACTAGCCGTGGCCTTTCTCAGGAACGGCCTTCGTCCCCCTACACCAAAAATTATACAGCAATTCTACTCCTTCAAGGCTCTGAGCGTAGCAGAAGGAGAAAAACCGGAGGGCATTTATTACCTCACAGCCCGTCCGTCGAAATACAAAGATCTCTTGCCCAACAGAGAAGCGAAGGACAAGTCTAACGTCGGGCCGTATAAGACGAGTTGGTTTTACGTCTCGTGCCCCTCTCTCGCAGATCTCCAAAATTTCAGCTTCGTCCTGAAACCAGGTATACATAAAGGAAATATAACGAGCTGATTTTATTTTGTATCTTTATTATTATTTTTTAATCATTTGCTGTGCAGCGCTGAAAATGGACGAGTCCCCTCTTAGCAACGAGGAAGAACGAGCTTTGGACAAGCTCGCAAAAACAGAGGACGCGGGCATCAACAGTAAATTTGACGACGTTGTCCTTAGAGCTTATGGCCTCGCTCCTCCTAAGGAATCCTCTCTTCTGCGATCAGAGGAGGACATAGGCAAGACCAGCGATAACCCTAGAATTCCTTCTGTTTTTGAGGTTCCAGTTCAGGTGGGGGACACGTCTGCTTCCCGACCTCTGCAACCAGTCTCTTCACAAGAAGCGGGTGTAACTCGTTCACCTTCTCCAGCTCGGAAGGCTTCTTCCCAAGAAGCTCCTGCTCACGCCTCATCTAAGGCGAAATCGTCTTCAGCTCACACCCTATCAAAGGGCGTATCTCGAAAAACTACTTCTCCAGCTCCTGCCCTAGTTCGGACAGGATTAGATCCAGCCCACACAGCCCCTACTATACAGGTTGACTCATCCTCTTCCCCACATCACACATCTACCCCAAGGGTTTCACTGCCATTTCCAGCTCGTGCTCCAGCCCCTGTTCCTTCCTCTAAGCGAATTCCAGCCAACAGGAGGAAACTTGTGCTTTTGAAATCTCCTCTTGCAAGTCCTGCCGTATCTCTAGCCTCCTCGACTCCTTCAATGAATCAGCCTGCTAAGGCCCTAGCCACTCCAACGGCCTCTTCAAAACGCTCAAAACCATCTGTCCAAGACCAGGCTCCTACGGTCGCTGCTTTCAACGAAGTGTCTGCTGCTACTGAGGCCACTGCTCCTTCAACCGCTGCTCCCAGCGAAGTACCACTTTCAAATGTTTTCACAAATCTTCAATTGTTTCCGACTTCCAGTTCACAGCCTGAAAAAGGAGACGCTCCTCCCAAGGTCGCTTCGCAGGCAACCCGAGCTGGCCTCCGTAAAGGAGTAATTAAGCGCTTCGTTCATGTGCGGCCTACTGCTACCTGGGATGGTGAACGCGATGTTCCAGAAGCTGAAAGAACCCCTTCGCCAACGAGACCAGCCGTTGAGATTGGGTCTGGGGGAAGATATTTGACCTCCTTCCTTGACAACTGGGAAATGATCATGCTTACCCATGCAAATGTCTTGGAAAATAAGTATCTTAAAGGCGAGGATCTGGACGAATTCGTAGCTCGCCATTCCATGCTAGTAAGTCATTTTCCCTTATCTGTCGACCTCTTTACTTTATTAAATGCTAACTCGTAACGTTTTCAATGTGCTCTTGGTGCAATGAAGCGGAGAAGGCAGACAAGGGCTACAAACGATGCAATAAGGAAACTGGAAGACGAGCTGAATGAGGCCAAAGATGAAGTGGCGCGTTTGGTTGAAGGTAGAGCGCAGGGTCAGGAAGCACAGATCGCTGAAGCAAACGTTGCAAGGCAGGCAGCCGAGGAAGCTCTTCGTAAGATGGAAAATGAGCGCAACATGCTAAGGGATGAGCTACTCAAGATAAGGGAAGATCTAAAGCAGTCTGAGCAACGGGCCGAGCTGGCCGAACAACGAGCTTCGATCGCAGAAGATAAAATTGAAGTGCTCGATCGTTAAGTCGAGACTGCGGCGGAGCGAGCTGAGGCTGCCAAGAAGCGAGCTGGAGAGATGGAAAGTGCTGCTCGACGAGCTGAAGAATCCGAGCAACGGGCTAATGCTGCAGTGCAAAGGGCTGAGGCTGTAGGAAAACGGGCTGAAGAAGCAGCGCACCGGGTTGATATACTCGAGCGCCAAGTGGGGGAAGCCGTACAGCGGGCTGAAGCTGCAGAAAAGCGAACAGAGGCCATGCAGAAAGAAGCTGAGGTCGTTAACCGGCTTGCAGACAATGCCTTCGAGGAGCTATCGACCTTCAAAGCGCAGACCGCTCAAGAGTTGGAGGCCCAAGTTGCTGAAGCCAAGGATGAGGTTGAGGAATCAACAGGTCGTGACTTTCTCTTCACGCTGTGGGCGTCCCACCCGGAATTAGATTTTTCCATCTTTGGGAACGTGGGACTTGAACTTGTAGAGGAGTTAAAACAAAGGCTGCCTCGTCCTTATCTGATCCAATTCCTCCGTCAGAGCAAGCTCCTGGTGCGACCTCTCAGTCTGAGCCTGCTGACTAGCTCGTCTCTCCCCATGATAGTCCGGCTCAGTGCACAGATCTCCCTGTTTAGATCTAGCATTTTTCTCTTATGTTTGTTTTTATTTTTAATTTGTAACAAACTTTACTTTTAATAAAATTCATTCTTTCATTTCCTCGCATTTTCTATATTGATTATGTATGTGATGTGTTATACCTTTTATTTATGCGAGCTAATCAGCATGACATAAACTCGTACTTAAACAAGTATATCAATTCATAACTTAAGTTATTACTTGGCTCTTTAATAAGTAATCTGCTGGCATAGATTAAAACCTTGTCCATTAAATGGAAACTGTTGACGAGCTGTTTAACTATGCAAGGTTTAATGAACTTATTTTCCTTTATCTTTTCGTTTTAGCGAGCTATGCAAGGACAAACCTTGCTTTTTAGGCTCTTTATTTTCAGCGAGCTATGCAGGGGTCGTCACCTCGTCTGCTTTTTAGGCTCATTTGACGAGCTATACAGTGACACTTAGTCATCTGCTTTTTTGGCTCTTGGGCGAGCTATGCAGAGGCACTTAGCCATCTGTTTTTTTGGTTCTTTTTTATTTGTAGCGAGTTATGCAAGGGTCGTCACCTCGCCTGCTTTTTAGGCTCTTTTGGCGAGCTATGCAGAGACACTTAGTCATCTGCTTTTGAGGCTCTTTGTTATTAGCGAGCTATGCAGGGGCACTTAGCCATCTGCTTTTTTGGCTCTTTTTTATTTGTTCTTGAGCTGTTGAGCTCGGAGCCCGTTAGCCTAGTGAGGTAAGTTGAATCAAAAACAGGGGAAAATGGAGCTTCCATTTATAATGAATTCATATTACAAATCATTAAAAGCTTATTGATAATAAGGGCGGAGATGCTCAGCATTCCAAGCTCGAGGGACTTCTGCTCCATTTATATTAGCTAAGCGATAAGCTCCATTTCCCAAGGCTGTTTTGACAACATACGGTCTTTCCCAGTTCGGGCCTAAGGATCCATCACTTAGTTTGCGGGCTCCTGGTAGAATGAGGCGTAAGACTAAGTCTCCCACATTTATATTAGCTAAGCGATAAGCTCCATTTCCCAAGGCTGTTTTGACAACATACGGTCTTTCCCAGTTCGGGCCTAAGGATCCATCACTTAGTTTGCGGGCTCCTGGTAGGATGAGGCGTAAGACTAAGTCTCCCACATTGAATCTGCGAATCCGAGCATACTTGTTGTAGTACCTCGCTATTCTCTGCTGATAGACGGCTACTCTTAACCTGGCCGTTTCTCTGGCTTCTTCAAGTAGATCTAGGTTTGCAGCGAGTAGCTGATCGTTGTTGTTTGGATTGAAGGTTGCTCTTCTTTGCGAGGTGACTTCAAACTTAGCCGGGATCATAGCCTCAGACCCATACACCATCGAGAATGAGATCTCGCCAGTGGAGCTGCGAGCTGTGGTTCTGTAAGACCACAATACTTTTTGAAGTTCATCTACCCATGCTCCTTTCTTTGCTTCTAGTTTCATCTTCAGGGTCTGTTTGATGATTTTGTTCACTGCTTCTACTTGGCCATTGGCTTGTGGATGGTCCACTGCTGAGAAGCTTTTAACGATCTTCAGGTCGTTGCAGAATCTGAGAAACTGGTCACTAGCAAACTGAGTCCCATTGTCTGTCACGATCTACTGTGGGACCCCGAATCTGCAAATAATGTTGCTCTACACAAACTTCTCAATCTTTGCCGTGGAGATTTCAGCTAACTCTTTTGCCTCGGCCCACTTGGTGAAATAATCCACTGCGACAACTGCATGTTTGCATCTTCCACGAGCCATCGGTAGGGGTCCGATCAGGTCCATCCCCCAAATCGCAAAGGGCCATGGGCTCACCATCTGTTGCAGGTACGCTGGTGGAGCTCACGGAATATGAGCAAACCTCTGACATTTGTCGCATTTCTTCACTAAGTTAATGGCGTCTTGCCTCATGGTGGGCTAGTAGAAGCCTTGACGAAGTGCCTTCTGAGCTAGAGACAGCCCCCCAGCGTGGTTCCCGCAATGGCCTTCATGTATCTGCCTTAGTACTGTTTCACACTCAAGGCCATCAATGCATCTTAACAGTGGAGCTGAGAATCCTTTCTTGTACAAGGCATCATCATAGATGCAGTACCTAGCTGCTCTAGCTCGTAGACGCCGGGCTTCCAGCTTGTTACTTGACAGCTTTCCATCCTGCAAATAACTGAGAATAGAGCTCATCCAGGAATCAGGCTGCACAGTTATGGCCATCGTCACATTCTTTTCCTCTGTACTTGGAGCTGGTAGGAATTCTACTGGGATTGCCCCAAGAAAGTCTGCATCTCGGGTGGTTGCCAAGAGAGCTAAAGCATCTGCATGTGCGTTCTGAGCTCGCGGGATCTGTTTCACCTCGTACTTCTGAAATGCACCTAGCAGCTCGTGAACTTTTTGGAGGTAGATGGCCATTTTTGATCCCTTGGCTTGATATTCTCCCAATACGTGGCCGACAACAAGCTGTGAGTCACTGAAGATTTTCAAGCGTTTAGCTCGCATCTCTTTAGCCAAATGTAGACCCACGAGCAAGGCTTCGTACTCAGCCTCATTGTTTGTTGCCTGGAAGCCAAACCTTAGAGTATAGAGGATTTTGTGGCTTTCAGGACTGATGAGTAGAATTCCAGCTCCAGCCCTCTGCTCACTGGACGATCCATCAACATAAAGCTTCCCAGGCTGGACCTTCAGAAGATTCAGCTTCATCATCCACAGGTCCTGTAAATTCTGCAATGAAATCTGCCAGAGCCTGAGCTTTGATAGCCGTTCTCGGCTTAAATTGGATATCGAACTGTGCGAGCTCCACTGCTCATTTCAACAGACGGTCTGATGTGTCCGCTTTCTGCAAGACTTGCTTCAATGGGTATTGGGTGAGGACTTCGATTGTATGAGCTTGAAAATAAGGTCGCAGCTTCCTTGATGCAATCACCAGGCAATAAGCGAGCTTCTCCATCTGAGAATACCTAGTTTCCGCATCCTGCAGCCTTTTGCTTATATAGTAGATCGGGGGTTGCGTTTTTTCTTCTTCCCTCACCAATGCAGCACTCAAAGCTTGCTGAGACACTCCCAAATACAAAATTAGCTTTTCTTCGTCTTTGGGTTTAGAGAGAAGTGGAGCTCGCCCCATGTATTCTTTCAATTGCTGGAAGGCAGTTTCACACTGTTCTGTCCACTCGAAGCTTTTGGCCTTCTTCAAAATATCAAAGAAAGGGATGCACTTATCTGTAGCTTTCAAGATGAATCTGCTCAGTGCTGCGACCTGGCCATTGAGGCTCTGTACATCCTTCACCCTGGTCGGCGATCTCATGTCAATCAGTGCTCTGATCTTCTCAGGGTTTGCTTCGATCCCCCTACTATTGACCATGAAGCCCAGAAACTTCCCAGAAGCTACTCCGAACGCACATTTGAGCGGATTTAACTTTATTTGGTAGCTCCTCAGAATCTGGAACATCTCTCTCAGGTCGCGAACATGGTCACCTATCTGCTTGGATTTCACTAGCATATCGTCAACATAGACCTCCATGGTCTTTCCGATTTGCTCCTCGAACATCATGTTCACCAAGCGCTGGTAGGTCGCTCCTACATTCTTCAATCCGAAAGGCATCACCTTGTAGCAATACAATCCCCGATCAGTCATGAACGAGGTGTGCTCTTCATCCTCAGGTTTCATTGGGATATGGTTATATCCCAAATACGCGTCCATGAAGCTCAGGAGCTCGTGGCCAGCAGTAGCGTCCACGAGCTGATCTATCCTTGGCAGGGAAAAACTGTCTTTTGGGCATGCTTTGTTTAGGTTAGTGAAGTCAATGCAAGTTCTCCACTTTCCGTTCTTCTTTTTCACTAGCACAGGGTTGGCGACCCAGGTCGGGTAGTAAGCTTCTCTGATGAACTTGTTAACCAGCAGCTTGTCTATCTCTTCCTTTAGTGCTAAGTATCGTTCCCTTATCATTGCTCTTCTCTTTTGACGAACTAGCTTGAAATGAGGATCAATGTTCAGCCTGTGAGACATCACCTTTGGATCTATTCCCACCATATCCTCATGATTCCATGCAAACACATCCAAGTTCGCCTTCAAGAAGTCAGCGAGCTGGGCTCTCAGTTCCGGAGCTAATCCTCTTCCCAGCTTCAAGCATCGCTCTGGATCTACCTCGCTGACTTGTACATCTTCTAATTCCTCAATTGGACAGGTAGCTCGGTCTGCATCTACCTCGCGAGGGTCCAGGTCGTGACTGACTCCTTTCTCAGTCATAGCTCGTGGCTCGCCCCCCGAGACCACGTTCACTTTCTTTTCTCTTACGCCCATTTTCACAGCATCTTCATAACAACGCCGGGCTAAGTGCTGCTCTCCTCGAACACATCCAATGTCATTAGGAGTTGGGAACTTCACTGTCAGAGTTTTGGTTGAAGTAACCATGTCCAACTCGTTCATAGCAGGTCTTCCGAGGACCACATTATACGTCGATGGGCAGTCAATTATCAAGAAGTCTGTCAGGGTTGTTGCCTAACGACCTGCTTCCCCGAGAATCAATGACAACTTAATCTGACCCACTGGTACTATAGCATCTCCAGTGAATCCAAATAAAGGCTCCGGGGATGGTCTCATTTGTTCTGCTCGCAGCCCCATCTGATCAAAACAGCTCCTATACATTACATTCACCAAGCTTCCAGTATCAATCATAATGCGCCTAACGTCCACATTACTGATTTTAGCTCATATAACCAGCGCATCATTATGAGGCCAAATCACTCCTCTAGCATCTTCAACTATAAATACAATCTCGTCTGAGGTCGACTTTGCTCTTTTGGCAGGTCCCTCTGACCCATTGAGCTAAAACGAATGATTCGCCTCTCGGACGTATCTCTCATGCGATCTGTTGAAGTCACCTACGATATGAGGGCCACCATGAATGGTAAAAATGGTTCTTACCGCAGGTTCCTGACCTTGCTCGGAACCTCGCTGGGGCTGCTGCTGGTGCGTTGACTGTTGCTGCTGAGGTCGTTGCTGGTGAGGTCGCTGGTCAGTAGGTCTTGCCACATATTCTCCCAGGCGACCTCGCCTGATCAATTTCTTGATGGCGTTCTTCAACGCCCAGCAATCTGAAGTACTGTGTCCGACCTCATTATGATAGGCACAGAACTTGTTCTGATCTCTGTGCTGAATGGGAGCCCTTATAGGATTGGGCCTCCTAAAATCCTCTTTGTTCTGTTCCGCAGCGTAAATCCTGTCCGGTGATGTCGTCAGGACGCTGTATCCTTCATGGCGACCTTGACGTTGAAGTCGCTCATACCTTGGCTCTCTCCTCGCTCTCTTGGCGATCTGGTTACTTGAGCCAATATTTCTTCCTTCTTCGTTTCAGCCATTGTTTCTCCTCTTTGGCTGGCTAGAACTGCCCGCTTCATTCTTCTGATTCTGCTTCTTCGAGCCGAAGGTCTTTTCCCACCTAATTTCCTTCGCAGCTCGCTCATAGAATTCTCCCAGATCCTTCACTAGGGACTTGTAAATGCTTTCGTATAACTTTCCATCCTTGTGCAGCCCAACTGAGATCGCTGTTAGTATACTTTCATCTGACGGATGCTCAACATTAGCGACCTCGCGTCTAAACCTGGTGATGTATTCCTTCAACGACTCACCCTGACGCTGGAAGATGGTAGTTAGGTGGCAGGATGGATCGAGCTGCCTTCTTAAAGTCCTCACTGACTAATGAACTTCTGTTGACATTGCTCCCAACTACCTATGCTGCGAGCTGGGAGATTCTTAAACCACGTCCTCAGAATATCCCCCAATGTCGCTGGGAATACACGGCACTTCACCATTGGATTTCCTGTCTGCAGATCCATCTGAACGTTGAAAGTGTCTAGATGGTCATATGGGTCACCATCCCCATTGTACTGTTGAATGCTTGGCATCTTGAACCTCGGAAGGAGAGGCTGTGTCTCAATCTCCCTTGTGAAGGGAGTCCTTCCCCCTTAATACCCACGCTACTCCGGGGCTCCAAGTCGTGCCTCCAACTGCTGGACCCTTTGGAGGAGCTCCTCTACTTGTGGATCTCGAAGCTCGTATCTCCTCATATGGTCGCGGCTCGGAGAAGGATGCTCTAGGTCATACCTCTCGTGCTCTTCGAGCCAACCTCCAGGCTGATGGGACCCCGCATGTCGTCCATGCACTTCATTAACATTTCGAGCTGCGGCTCTAACTATTTCATGCCTGACCTCTGCTCGTTGGCGTCCATCTTGGCTCGGCCTTGCCACCAGGCTAGCTGGACAAGCGACCTCCCTTTCTTCACGGATAGGGTGTCCGGCTCTGGAACGCGCATTGGAGGAACGAGCTGATCCTGCAGGTCGTTAGACTTCCCTTGCCAGCCTCTCGGGCGCTTGCATCACTTCATGCGGCTGGGGCACGTGCCTTGGTGCCTGAACCTCCACCGCTGGCACGTTCTGTATTTGAGTCTACACCAGCATGTTGACAGCTTCTGTGAGTTGTTTGACCGTATTCTCCAGCGCCTGCTGTCTCTCTTGCCACTCTTGTTGTCCATCAACTATCGGGGGCACTGGAATGGGCTGATGAAGAAGTAGAGGAGGGATGCCTGCTGCAACACCGATTACCTGGCTGTAGGACATGCCTGTTGCATATATGGGTGCGTCCTCTACCTACTGCGCATCACGTTGATGGTAACTGGGCTGGCTATCTGCCTGGTCGGTCCTTGAGCCCACATACTTGGTTTGTTTGGTTCTTGCCATATTGTCAGAAATTGATGAACTGAGATGAAAAGATTGCAGTTTGAGCCCTCTTTCTAGCGCCAAAATGTCGACGTTGGATTTCAGTCGACGAGTAATCAATGCCCAATACCTGTAATCAATGTGAGAAAGCACAAATACCAAGAAAGAACAAAGACAAGAACCGAGAATCAAACAAGGAACACAAATCTTTTACGTGGTTCAGCAATAATAGGCCTACGTCCACGACTGTCTGTCTCTTAAATTCTGCAGAGTGACAGTATATTATTGATTATTTTCTCTAATGATGTTACAATGATTTTAGCCTCCTATTTATAGGGAAAGAGACATTACAATTCTAGTTGCAATAAATCAGGAAAAGAATCCTGAATTAATTACATTCCCTAAATAATTGAGAAAAATAAGGAAAAAAATTGTACATTAATTATACTTCCTAATATGTTTGAATAATATCAGGAAACTGCTATAATTATCTCGAGATAAGGTTGTTTTGAATTTGAATTTGAATAGATCTCCATATCTGATGAGGAAATCACGATTTGACTGGGTAACTACCATATTCGGAGAGAGAATCATGATTGAACTTGGTAACTGTCTGTTTCTGGAAGATTTTGTATTTATTACATTCTTGGACGAGCTGACGTGTCTATAGCGGTCTCGAGCTTGAGCTCGCTAAGAAACGAACTGGGCATGAAGCGAGCTGCGACCTAGCTGTGTTTATGGGTCTGTTGATGCTAGCTGGAGAATCTCTTTAAGCGAGTTGAAGAGCTTGCTGGGCTTAGAGTCAATACTGGACCTTGTTTGATGGGCTTCGACTACGTTGACCTTATATCGGGCCTTCTTATCGGGTCCTAAATGGGTCAAAGTTGGGCTTTTACCAGCCCATTTATTAAGTCCGAAAAATACATATAACAAAAGAAAACTGAGTGTTTAAGTTCAAACGAGTAAACCGGTTGAAGAAAGTTAGGGTTCGCTTCTCGGATGTCTTCATTCCGACGAGTCTGGTTCGATGAGTCCGTTGAAGTGCCCGGCAGGATCCTCCAAACAAGAGTCTAGATAAGGTCTGGGAAGGGTCCTGTCAATTTCGCACTACGTTTGCGATGCAGTAAATTCTGTATCGTAGTGGTCAAAATACCTTGTAGCTTCACTTTTGGCATCAGTTGAAAACCACCATATGATGGTTTGAGTATACTAGGTGTATACATGGAGTTTTCAAAAAGAAAAATCTAAAAAGATCAAAAAAGATTTTGATATTCGAGCAAAGTTATGAATTCTGTTGTAATTACATCTTGATATTATTTTCATATATTGAACTAACACATTTATTCTTATGTAGCTTATATATCGTATTAAGTGCTTATACATGTGTTTTTGCATCCAGAAAATCTCGTCAGATATTTTTAGGTGGGCGTTACGTAGATGTATTGCTTAAACGCTAAACATATTTTTATTGTTGTAATTAACATGACTAGATGATTACTTGTTTGACTCATGGACATTCAGAAATTTATAAATTCATATTTTGCTATGTACATATAGTTGAAACATTTGCACATGATACATATCTATTACTTGCTACATCTATGTATATATAATATATATTGTTGCGTATGAATAGTATCCTAAGTGTTTATAAAGTGTGTGTTACGAAAATTACATATTTATGAAAAATGTGTGTTATGAATTTGAATAAGAAAATGCATGTTTGTGGCCAAAAGAAGTCGGGTGATGATTTGAAAATAGTACGAAGTGTGTTTCTTTTACAGAAAAAATTTTGGGATTGTTAAAAATACAGTTGTCATGCTGTCGAATTTTCTTAAAATTCATTTTAATTTGAAATCGAAAAATTTACACCAATCCAATTATTTTCAATGAAAACGAGTTTTCCATTTACGAAAAGAAAGTAAACAGATAAGATTTAAGGATTCACTCCACGGATCTCCTCTACCCAGCGAGTAGGGTTACGCGAGATTTGATGGAGTGTCTAATGAGATCCTCCAGATAAGAGTATAAAGAGAATCTGGTTCGAGTCTTGTCACAACAGATCAGCGAGTTATGTCTATCGAGACACTCGTTATGATCACTGTGCAGACCCAGCATCCAAAATATGGCCATAATTCAGATCAAGAGGAGCTATAATTCAATTTGAGAGAGAAAGTGGAAAATGTGAGAGAGAGAAAGAGAGTGTGTGTGTGTGTGTGAGATATAAAAGAGTGAGTGGGGTTGTAAATCCAGTTATTTATAAAGGGCATTTTTGCTCAAAAGGAGTCATTTTTATAAAAATCTCAAAAAATATTAGTTTTTAACTTGGACCTGTTAAATGTGTCATTTTTCAAGTCAACCGTGACACAATAAATGTATTATAAATATTTTAATAAAAAAAAGTTTTATAACTTTTTCCCACATATGTTTTAATCACAATCTTTACAAAATAATAAAAGAGACTACCTTTCAAAAAAATAAAAAAAAAAGGACCAGTGTACACGAAAATAATACAAAAATCAAAAGGTCCCACGAAACCAAAAACCTCGTTCATCTCCCCAATCATTAGCAGTCGCCTTTATAAAAATGCCATAAAAGGATGCACACTTCCCATACAATCCAAAATCTCTTTCCAAAATTGATATTATTAGATAGGGGAAAGATCATTTTAGTCCTTAACTTTTAGAAAATGATCAAATTTTTAACTGTGTTTCAAAAAATGACAAAATAGACTCTAACTTTTCGAAAAAGTGTCAAATTAGTCTTTCTCGTTAGTCAACTAACGGTCAAACTTAACGGATGACATAATGTACAAGGATAATTTTATCATTTTAGGGATTAAAATGATTTTAAAAAAATTTAAGAAAAAAGTTTAAGAGATTAGATCATTTTAATCCCTAAAATGACAAAATTACTCTTGTATATCATATCATCCGTTAAGTTTGACCGTTAGTTAACTAACGAGAAGGACTAATTTGACACTTTTTCGAAAAGTTAGGGTCTATTTTGTCCTTTTTTGAAACATAGTTAAAAATTTGATTTTTTCCCAAAAGTTAGGAACTAAAATGATTTTTCTCCTATTAGATATTTAATATTTATAAGTAGTTGCATTGTCCTATGTCTATAAGAGCATCTTTAATAAAACTCATAAAATGTTAACTAAATTTAAATTAAAATAATAAAAAAATCATTTTAATTAAAAACTTTGATTAAATTATTCCAATAACTCTCTTTATTTTGATTAAATAAGTGCAAAAATTCATATAAATTTATTTTTCATCAAGAAAATTGTTTATTTCATCACAAATTAAATATTAAGATAACAGGAGAGAGAACTTGATTAGGATATTCTTGATCTCTCCATTTGGTTAGGATAACTGAACTTTTTAACATCTAACAATATGATAATGTTTGAAGTCAATAAAATGTTACATTATTAGTCCTTTTAGTTAAGGATAATGAACAACTTCTATGATGGGAGATACATTAATGAATCAAATCTTAATTTACTCATAAATAAAATAAATAATTGTGGAAATACTAATTGAGTTAACAATTGTTGGAATCATTTTAGTGGTGTAATTAGTTCTCAATAGATAGTTAAACTTATAATCTAATTTCAATTTCAGTTTAAATGTACTTTCTCTTTCCTATCTATTATATGGTTCGAATAATTTATTTAAAAAGAAACAAACCAACATCTCTATCGGAGTGGCTATTTGATAGTGCTCGAGCTTAACAAGTTTAACCTAATTTTGGTGTTACTGTAAACTCTAAACTATAAATAAAATTCACATGCCAATTATCAACCAAAATGGTTAATCATCCCACATAAAAAAAATATATATATATATATATACGTGAAATTAAAAAAAGCGCAAAATTTCCCTACTTGATGATTATGTATAAACAACCGAATCAAAATTTTGAGGTCTACGAGTGAGCAATGATGTTGAAGCAACAGTATCTAACAATCGATACAATGGAGAAAGATAGTCTATTAATAGATACTACAATAATTTTAACCAGAATCAATCGTCTCAAATCGATTTGTAATGATTCAAAACAGGTTCCGCAATAGTACAAAACGACGGGTCTATCAAAAATTTCGGGATGGATTCTGACTAGAAAAACACTCACTCTGTCACCCTCCCTCTCCCTCTATATTTATAATCAGATGATATATATATATATATATATATATAGATATTTATAAAGAGAACGGTTGTTCTAGGAGTACGACGTTTCGAGCGAACAAATAATAACAAAAGCAATGGAGGGCCACACGTGGGGTCAGGTCCCGCTAAATCTGTGGGTTGGATTACATGGAGACCATGCAGGGTGTGTGTGAGTTATACGTGTGTTTAGGGCGATAAAGTTTTCAACTTTTTGACTCTATCTCTCTTACTTCGTGACAAAGTGTATCAAACAGCAGCCAGACCCTCAGTGCCAGCCTTTGTAACCTGTACACCCATAAATATATATATATATATATATCTTCTCTATCGGCTCCCCACCACCACCCCACCTCTCAGATACTCAAACATCACATAAAGGTCTCACCTTTCCGGCTTTTCAATGACTTTTAACTCAAAGAAGAAGAGAAAACGAGGGAACTCTCAAAGAAAGCTTCTTGTTGGTCAAAGAGTTGAGGTAAAGATATGAACTTATCCCACCATTATTGTTTGTTTTGCTTTCAAGTCCGTTTGTGTATCTGGGGTTAGTTTTGATGTGGGGTTTTGAGGTTTTCATGTTTTTAGGGTACCCGTTTTGATACTTGTTTTTTGTTATGTTTTGTTTTGATTGTTTTTGTGTTGTTGTTTGGATTGTTTGTTGCTGTTGTTTGTATCAAAGTTTTGTGTTTTGTGTAGAGTGGTTTTGTGAGATTGTGTGATTGTGTTTGGTTCTTTTTTTTTCTGTTTCCAGCTGCATTGTGGCTGGCTTTTGTGTTGATCATTTTCTTGTGGGGTGCTGCCTTGGTGATCGTCTGTTTGGCATTCATGCAAAGACTTGATTTTTATCTATCTTGTGGTTCCCATTTGGTTGCTGTTTTTGTGTTTTATTATTTTCGTTTTTGATGTGACTTTGTTCTCAGAATGTTGAGTATGAAATTAAGTGGTTTTCTAATGTTGTTATCAGTTTGATTTTGGCCACATTGTGACTATTTCATTATTGTTGTCCATCTATGGCTGCTTCATATTTGTTTGGCTTTCATGAATGATATATTGTGTTATTAGTGTAAATGGATTATAAGTTTTGTGTGGAAAAAATTCTGAAATCATTTTTAGATTAAAGATTCATTCTTTGATTGGTAATTTGAGTTATGTGTTTGAAATTTGATAGGTGAGAAGTGATGAGGATGGTTTTGTGGGATCATGGCATCCAGGAACTGTCATTACTGTCAGTAAGCTTTGTCGC
The DNA here is from genome assembly GCA_019925255.1 of Litchi chinensis. Lineage (NCBI taxonomy): Eukaryota > Viridiplantae > Streptophyta > Magnoliopsida > Sapindales > Sapindaceae > Litchi > Litchi chinensis. Next base: position 11,423,419 of record CM034467.1, read on the forward strand.
CATGTAGAATATGACCATCTTCTCAAAGATGATGTGTCTAGTAAGCTGGTAGAAGTTGTGCGTGTTTCAGCGATAATAGAAGGTGCCAGTTGTGTGGGAGCAGGCCAATGCCAGAAACGAGGAGTTATAAGGCCAATGCCACCTCCCTTTGAGTTTGGTAGGTGGGGCCTCCCTTATGGGCTGTGTGTGGACGTCTGCTACAATGAGGCCTGGTGGGAGGGTGTTATTTTTGATAATAATGATGGTTCCGATGAGAGGAGGATCTTTTTTCCTGATTTAGGTGACGAAATGATCACTAAAATAGACTTAATAAGAATTACTCATGATTGGGATGAATCTATGGATGTTTGGAATCAGCGGGGTACCTGGTTGTTTCTTGAGTTGATGGAAAAATACAAGCTAGAGTCGTACATTTCAGTTTCGGATAAGCAAATTTGGTATGATTTGCAGGAGCTGGAGGATTTTGACAAGATTAAGGAGTGGACTTGTTCTGTGAGGTCATTATGGGAAGAATTACTTTCTGAGGTGATCACTGATAACCTTAAAATTGTCGTGAATTTCATTTCCAAGCAATTGGAACTTCCAGAGTCTGCAGAACAAGAAATCCCTCCAATTTTAGAGGATGATAGAACTGTAAATAATGTTGCACAGTGTCATGAAGTGGACTTGTGTGATTCTCTTGCTATTGTGCCTGTTGAGAACTTGGAGAACGTTAATGCACTTAATTTGAGCTATCCTAGAATTCAAGAGTCTGGTCAGAATCAGTTAATTAAATCTATTTCAGAGAATGTTAGGCCAAATATGTGTCTTTTGACTGAAGCTGATAGATCTTGTGACAAGGAATCAGAGAATGTGGTCGACCAACCTTCGGTGGTGTTACCTTCTCTTCCAGATGGAAGTTCTGACATTGCGGCTGCAAACAATAGTGAGAGTGAAGGATTTTTTAACATAAAGCCTTGTAAAATCCCCAGGAGGTATAGAAGAAGTTCAAAGTGGAGGAGAAATCCAAACTGGTTGCCTGCTGGTCCTGGCATAGTTCCTGGAGCAGAATATTGTCCTGATGCGATTACCAAATATGTACAAGCTAGTAGCAGAAGTGAAAGGAAAGCTTTGGCAAAGGATGTCAAAAAGCATCTCAAACACCTTAATTGGGAAATTGAGTGTAGGAGGGATGACAAAGGCGTCCTTAGACAATGCTATACTTCTCCTGATGGGGTGTGGTATGATTCACTTATTGCAGCGTGCCAGGATTTGATGAGCACCGGTGTTCAGGTCCCTTCTTCTACATCCCAAGAGGGGAATGGAGCTTTGGGTGTTGCACCTGATGTTTCACACATTCCATCTCTTGAACTGCCAGAAGAGTATACTGACCCTCTAGCTGTTGATTTGTCTCAGTCTGATGTACTTGCTGTTGAACCTGAATATAACCCTCAGGCCATTGAGGACTGGTTAATGCACGGAACTGATGAAAATTACAAGGGCAATGCCAAAAAATCAGAGTTGGCTTTACGAGCGAGAAAGCATCTCTCTTCCCTAGGCTGGGTATTTAGATACAAAATGTCAGGGACAATAAACCGTTTGTACGCTTATACACCAAAAGGGAAGTGCTATTACTCACTTCGATCAGCCTGCAATGCGTTTTTAGCTAGAAAACATGCTTCTGAAAATAGTGTTTCTATCTTCAAAACCAAGGAGAGTACTATAGTAGGTGACCGAGTCAAGAATAAATTAGCTAGTAGGAAATCTTCGTATGCAGTGAGTAGTCCTAACACAGAGGTGGAGCCATCAAATGCTCTTTCCAAAAGTATATCAGCAGAGTCTTCTTGTATTTTACAGCCAAGAACATTGAAGAGGAAGAGGCAAAATATCTCTCGTTTGCTTCGGATACAAGCTAACTCAAACAATGCCAGTCTTCCAAAGTTGCGAGGGAGGAATTCCTCAAGAGCACTTACCATATCAGGAGATAAGCTGGTAGGTAGCCGCCAAACCCGTGTTCATCGATCAAGCAAAAGAGTGAGGCAGTTTAAAACTCCAAATCCTTCAAATCAGAATCCTCTAACTGTGCTGTCCTGGTTGATAGACAACAGTGTTATTTTGCTGAGGCAAAAGATATCCTACTGCAGTAGAAAAAGTTGGCGCCCAAATGCAGAAGGAAGAATAACTCGCAATGGTATCAAATGTAATTGTTGTAGGAAGACATATACCCTTAGTAAATTTGAAGCTCATGCTGGCAGCAGTACCAGCAGCCCTGCTGCCAACATTTTCTTGGAAGATGGAAGGTCTCTGTTAGATTGCCAGCTGGAAGCACTAAATAAAGGTAGTATGAGAAATTTCATGGGAGAACAACGTGATAAGTTGGAGGGCTATAATTGTGAGAATGACTATATATGTTCTGTTTGTCATTTTGGAGGTGACCTTATATTATGTGATGGATGTCCATCTGCATTCCATGGAGGCTGCCTTGGTTTTGAGGTTAGATCATTTGTTTAATTCTCAGTTCATATCTATAAAAAATATTCATGAAAATTCATCTTTTATCCTGTATAGAACTTTCCTTAGGATTATTTGAGTAGATGAATGAAATATTTGGAGTCTTGGTCTGACTGATTCATTTTGGGTTTCCACAGGAAGTTTCAGATGGTGACTGGTTTTGCCCATCATGTTGTTGTGGATTTTGTGGCAGTGAACTCAGAGGTGGTGTTGAAAATATTATTATTTGTTATCAATGTGAACGCAAATGTAGGTCAACAATTTTCTATTTGTGAATATGGAAATTTAAATTTGAAGGGATTCTAATGCACTATTTCTCTTTATGATATAGATCATGGCACATGCATGTCGAAAGGAGTGGCGCTTTCAGGAACTCATGCTAAAGAAAAAAATTGGTTTTGCAGCAATAAGTGTCGAGAAGTATGTACAATCTGCCTTGTCTATTATTTGTTTCTGTTTAATGTTTATTTTTGCCATGTCTCAAGAGGAGTTGATTTTGCTATTTATTTGTTGTTTTAAATGATACTCATTTGACGTTTCCTCCATTATTGTCTTTCTTCCTCATTTTATTCAGCATTGCTACACTTACTCTTTGTCGAGACTCAACCGTTTGGATGACCCTTGCCTAATATGCCTTGTTAATGGTTTTATATGGATTTTGTTTAAGGAAATTATTCTTGTTCATGTCTTATGAATGACTGCATTTACTCCATTCTATTTTTATTGGCCTATGTGTAGACATTTGTTTATTTATTTATTTTTTAAGAACTATCCAAAGTCTTTTTATTGCAGATTCTTAGGACCGAAACTAATTAAATATAAAACATGAATTTACTTATTCTTTTGGAATTTGAAGTATAAGTTCTGTATATGAGTGGTTCCTTGATTCCATAGTTGGTAAAATTGAGAACTAATGTGCCGTCTTCCAATACAACTGAGCTTAACAAGTGCTTGAACTTGCAAAATGCAATCACAATGTGCCCTTAATTGCTCCGTTTTAGACTGATAAAAACACTAAAATTTGTCAAAAGGATGCCGATGAAATTTCCATAGAGACTTGCTTGTACTGGAATTTTTAATTTATTTTCGTTGTTCTGTTTGTCAGTATAGCATCTTTTATACCTTTTACTGGGTAGAAACATATGATGTCTGGATATTGAGCAGAGTTAGGAGTAAATAGTAAGTATAGGCCATCTTTTTTTCAACTTCATGGTTGCAGCCACATGGTGACTGAGTTCAGTCGAAGTCCAAAAATTTTCTTGATGCAATTTACATGATATACGTGAATAAAATGATGTGTGGTAGTGAGATCAATTGTAAAAAAATAGATCTCTTTGCGGAGTAGTTTTTTGATATTCAGTTTAATTATATGTAAGGAAGATAAGTTACCATTATAATGTTAGGGACTCCTAATAAAGTATTGGATGGTTATCGTATCATGCCCTCTTGATTATGCTATTAGCTTATGTTGGTAGTTAAATTAATGATGAACATAGGGTTTATGTATTTACCTGATTTGCCTTTCATTTGAAATGTAAGGTTTTGAATTGTTTTTTATATTGTATCCTTTTTTGCAGATATTTTCAGGCCTCCAGAAGCTTGTAGGAAAACCAATTCAGATTGGTGTGAACAATCTCACTTGGACACTTTTAAAGTCCATGCAACTTGATAATCGTAAACCTGATGCTTCTACTGTTGAGGCTTTGAGCAAGCTCAATATTGCTCTTTCTGTGATGCATGAATGTTTTGAGACTGTTAATGAACCTAGGACTGGGAGAGATCTTGTTGAAGATGTTGTATATAATAAAAGGCGAGTTAATTCATTGACCACATCTTTACGTTTCTTTACACATTCATGCATGGTTAATTTCATTTTGCAAGGATATTTGTGGTTTTATCTTAAAAGTTTTAGTGGTTGTGATTTCCTTGCTAGACACCAAGATATATAGGTTTCAGCCTGATTCCCTTGATTTGAAAAAAGCAGGTCAGAGCTGAACCGATTGAACTTCCAAGGTTTCTACACAATACTTCTGGAGAAAGATGAGGAGCTGGTTAGTGTGGCTACTGTAAGGTAAGCTTCATAGAATATTTTACTGGAAAATTGTTAGCGGACAGGTTAGAAAACTAGTTAATCTGATGTTTATGTTATGTCCAATGATGGTAATCTTATATTTATTTTGGCTGTTCAAGGGTCTTCGGAGAAAAGGCTGCTGAAGTACCTCTTGTTGGTACTAGGTTTTGCCATCGTAGAATTGGAATGTGTCGCATTTTGATGAATGAGCTTGAAAAGGTAATCCACTACCTATTCTTAGTGAAGATTTGTTATTCTCTTTATGTGGAGAGTACTGCTTTATTGATATACGTGAGACACACTAGCATTCGTCCTCCATGTCAATACAATAATTTTGAAGTGGAAGAGGCAATAATGTACTCATTTGTCCTGCTTTAATAGATTAGATTGGCTCATTTGTTGACAAATTCTTGTAAGATTGGCTCATTTTTTGACAAATTCTTACTATTATTTATATAAACTCTTCTTCAGAAGCTCATCGAATTAGGAGTTCAGAGGTTGGTTTTACCTGCCATTGCTACTGTGCTAAACACTTGGACAACTTCATTCGGGTTTTCACAGATGACACATCCTGAGAGACTAAATTTTGTGGATCTTACTTTCCTTGATTTCCAAGGTACCGTTATATGCCAAAAACTTCTATCAAATAGCCCTTCAGCGGTGTGGAAGCAACTGAGAGGTAAATGTTTGTGTCCTAGTTATGCTGTCTGAAGGTAAGAATGAATATATAGATCACAAAACTATCTTGCAGCCATTTCCTTACATATCAATTTACAGGACCTCAATGTAAAATTCAAGGTGATGTCTGTGGAAATGTTGATACTTTTGAACTTGATGGTGGGTCCAGTAGCGTCTCAGTGGTATTCCAACAAGAACCAATTGAAGAGAATGAGAGCATGGAACAAAGACCAGTGGAGTATGTCTCTCTCATATCTCCTCTTATTACATAATTTGGCAGAACACAAGTTAAAAACATTCTATGTTTATGTTTTATCTGTCGGGGGCAAAAATTATATTTCCCTCTGGCTTAAATTTAGATCTATGTTAGACATAAGGAAAATGAAGCAAAATTACCCCATTCTAGAAGTTGTTCTTATAACATAAAAATAGTTGCTTGAATTCTGTGATGAAGTATTGTTTGCAAGTAAGGGAGTTGGATGTTTAGCTCATTAATCATGGTATGAATTCGAATGACTAATTATTAGTTCATTCATATCATCCAAATGTAGGCTCCTCAATTATGAAAACCAGAGCAAAAACTGGTGAGAAGCCACTGTTGCAATTTTATGCCTTAGGGAAGCGTTCAAAAAGAGACTCGTTTCCAATACAGTGATTGTAGATTGTAGATATATGCTGCATATCATGGATAGCAAATTGTAAATGATAGATTAAAGATCACATGTTGTAATTTTTTGTTGGTACTTTATTTTCTTCTATTACAATTCCAAACAAGATTTTGACATGTTTTTTGGACCATATGTCATGCCAGCCTATCTATCTCGAATGGGAACCATTCACAACCAGACTCAGAAGTCACGATTCAAGAACAAGCATAAGAACAAGTTCAATAACAAAGGCTCCAGGAATAGAGGTGGTGAAGCGAAGGAGGATATTAGCCAGCAGATAATGAATTTTGATCAACTTGCACAGATTGAAACAATTGACTGGGCAAGTTGTTTTCTGGGTCACTGTCAAAAAGTGAAAGACTGTCACAATGTGCCTGCATATTTTGTTCTACTTCAATTACAAAAACCCCTTGCCCCCAAGCAAAAGACTTTCCCGCAATCCAAATCCAAATTCTATTTCAAAAATGCCACTGAAGCTAATCTCATGGCTTTGGCTTTCCGAAGTTATAAGCACAAAAAAGTAAGTCCCGTTTAAATAACATAGACTCATTGCAATGTTTCTCAACAATTAAACCGTTGGTGACTTAATCTGTACAGTTGTCCAAGGAGTTGTAAAAGCAAGACATTACAGTGAATGGCAGCTAAATAAAATAATTGTGAAGTACCTGAACTCTCGAGGGCTGCACCAACCTTGAGAGTATTGGAGTCTCAATCAACTTTAAAACCTTGAAAAAGTGAGGATAAAAACAACGAAGGGATAGAAATAACCTGAAGCAAACAAGAAGATGACTTCTAGTTGACAATAATTTAATCTCGATATACATTACTTTTACAAATCCATGTACATGCTCAAGGTATCTTCGCATAAGTTTCACCGCAAGAATATGATGTGATTCATTTGCTGTCCCCGACACATTGGAGTCCAGTAGTCAGTAATTTATTTGCAGCACCCACCATATAAAAACATAAGCCAACAATTATCGTCAACATAACAACTCCGGGGAAAAAACAAAAAATTTAGGAGCAAAGGCCCAATGCCTTGGTGGAGGCAAGCTCCCCTTAATGTGCTTGCATACTCAGGTTCGACTCACCAAAGTCCACTTTGATCCGTTTACCAAGACCTTAACGGCTAAAGTGTTTGAAGGTCATCTAGAGGGTTTAGGATTACGATATGTTCCATCTGCTCTAGGGCAAGTGGGAGATTGTTGGGTTTTGTGCCCTAAGAGCTTGTAATTATGTAAACGGTTTTAATAAATAATAATAAAGTATTCATTTTATTCAATTTATATATTTTGCAAAAATTATATATGTCATGAGAAACATTCTTGATTACTGATGGAAGTCAGCGAGCTGGGCTCTTATTTCTGAAGTTAAACATCTTCCCAGCTTCAGACACCTCTCAGGATCTGCCTCGCTGACTTAAACATCTTTCAGTTCCTTAACTGGACCAGTAGCTCGCTCTGCATCCACTTCACGAGGGTCAAGATCATGAATAACCCCCTTTTCGATCATAGCTCGTGGCTCGTCCCCCGAAACCACGTTCACTTTTTTTCCTATTACGTCCATCTTCACAACATCTTCATAGCAGCGTCTAGCTAAGTGCTGCTCTCCTCGAACACATCTGACGTCATTGGAAGTTGGAAACTTGATTGTGACCTAGTTGAAATAATCACGTCCAGGTTGTTCATCGAAGGTCTTCCTAGGACCACATTGTATGCTGATGGGCAATCAATGATAAAAAAATCTGCCAACACAGTAACTTGGTGACTTGCTTCCCCGAGCATAAATGACAGCTTAATCTAGCCTACTGATACAACAACATCTCCACTGAAGCCATAAAAAGACTAAGGGAACGGTCTCAATTGCTCTGCTCCTAGCCCCATCTGATAAAAACAACTCTTGTACACGACATTGATCGAGCTCCCAGTGTTAATCATGATACGTAGCACCTTCATGTTGCTGATCTTAGCTTGGATGACCAGTGCATCATTGTGAGGCCAAACTACGCCCCTAACATCTTCCTGAGTGAACATAATTTCATCTGAGATCGTCCTTGCCTTCTTCGCAGGTCCCTCCAATCCACTAACCTGCAAGGTATGATTTGCTTCCCGAACATATCTCTCGTGCTACCTGTTTGAAGCACCTCCGATATGAGGGCCACCATGAATTGTAAAAATTGTCCTTACTGTAGATTCGTGTTCTGGCTTGGGAGCTCGTTGGGGTTACTGCTGTGCTGGCTGTTGTTACTGTTGAGGTCGTTGTTGTGGAGTTCGCGAGTCTGCAGGTCTCAAGTAATCTCTCAAGCGACCTCTTTTGATTAACCTTTCAATGGCGTCCTTCAATGCCCAATAATCAGAAGTATTGTGCCCGACCTCATTATGATAGACACAAAACTTACTCCTATCTCTGTGCTGAACAGGGGCTGTCAAAAGGTTGGGCTTTCCAAAGTCTTCCCTATTTCTTTCCATTGCAAAGATCTTGTCCTGTGAATCTGACATGATGCTATAACTGTCATAACGACCTTAACGCTGAGGTCGCTCATTCATGGGCTCTCTCTGAGCCTTTTTAGCAATCTGATTGTTCAAGCCACTACTTCTACCTTCTTCATTCCTACCATTATTCTTCTTTTTCGACTGCCTGGAATTGTCTGCTTCGTTCTTTCGGTTGGACTTTTTCGAGTCGAAGGTCTCTTTCCACCTAATTTCCTTTGCAGCTCGCTTATAGAATTCTCACAGGTCCTTCATTGGCGACTTATAAATGTTTTCATACAACTTTCCATCCTTACGAAGCCTCGTTGAGATCGCAATCAATATACTCTCGTTTGATGGATTCTCAACATTTGCGACCTTGCGTCTGAACCTAATGATGTAGTTTTTTAATGATTCGCCCTGACGCTGAAAAATGATGGTCAAATGGCAGGATGGTGCGAGTTACCTTCTCAAAGCCTTGTACTGGCTAACAAACTTCTGTTGGCACTCTTCCCAGCTTCTTATGCTACGAGTTAGAAGATTCTTAAACCAAGTCCGCGGAATGTCCCCTAAAGTAGCTGGGAAGACGCGACACTTCACCATTGGGTTGTCCGTCTGCAAATCCATCTAGACATCAAAGGCATCAAGGTGATCATAAAGGTCGTTGTCCCCTTTATAGTGTTGAATGTATAAAGGTCGTTGTCCTCTTTATAGTGTTGAATGTATAAAGGTCGTTGTCCCCTTTATAGTGTTGAATGTTTGACACCTTAAATCTTTAAGGGAGAGGCTGTATTTCGATCTCTTTAGTAAACGGAGTCCTTTCTCCGTAATACTCACGCTAGTCCGAGGCACTAGGTCACGCCTCAAGCTACTAGACAATTTGAAGAAGTTCCTCTACTTGCGGGTCTCAGAACTTATATCTCCTCCTGTGGTCGCGACCTGGAGAAAGCGCTCTGGGCCGTATCTCTAGCTCTCTCAGATCGAGCTGCCAGCTCAGTGCAACCTTGGCTGTCGCTGATTACCCACTTCTTCTTCATGTCGAGGTACTGCTCGGACCTTATCATGGCCAGCTTCCACTCATCGGCTTCCATCGTGACTCAACCTCATCACCAAAACTAATAGGGTGTGCGACTTCTCTTTCCTCGTGAACTGGGTGACCTCCAGCTCTAGAGCACCAATTGAAAGAACGAGTTGAGCCGGTAGGTTGCGACACCTCTCTTACTAGCTTTTCAGGCGCATGCATGGCTTCATATTACGGATACGCTTGCCTTGGAGCAACAGCTTCGGTTCTGGGTGCATTCTGCGCCTGGGCTTGCACCAACATATTGACAGCATCTATAAGTTGTCGAACTATAAACTCCAACGCTTCCTGTCTTTGGTACCATGCTTATAGCCCCTCGATTGGGGCGATTGGAATGGGTTTGCAAGGGGACAAAGGCGGCATGCCTGCTGCAGCACCAACTGCCTGACCATCAGACGTGTTTACTGCATGCATGGGTGCGTCTTCCATCTGCTGCGTATCGCGCTGATGCTGATTGGTCTGGCTCTCTGCTTGGTCAACTTGTGAGCCCACGTACCTAGTTGTTTTTTTTCTTGCTATGTCTGTTAAAGACTGAGAAATTGCAGCGAAATTGATTGCAGTCTAGGCCCTCCTTCTAGCGCCAAAATGTCGACGTTGATTTCTGGTCGATGAGAGCTCAAAACTCAATATCTACAATCAATATGAAGCAACACAAAAAAAAAACAAGGAGAAAGTATGAAGGCAAAGAACAAAAAGCAACACAAAGTTTTTAATGTGGTTCAGCCAATAAGCTTACGTCCAAAACTGTCTCTCAATATTTCGTCAGAGTGACAGTATAGTATTGTCTGTTGTCTCTATTACAATGGATCTCTGGCCTCTATTTATAGAGAAGATGCGTTACAATTTAGGTCAAAATAGAAAAGGAAAAGAATTGTACATTGAATACACTTCCTAATCGGTTAGAGCAAAATCAGGAAACTGTTCCGTATATCTCGAGATCACGTTGACTAAATTCAAATTTGAATTAACTTCCAATTATGATGAAAGAATCACAATCAAATCGGGTAACTGCCTTTTCTGGAAGATTTTCTTATTTTTGGTCACTAGGCGAGCTGTAAACGATCTCGAGCTGGACCTCGCTGAGTAGCGAGTTGTGCATAGTACGAGTTGCATAACGATCTGTGAATACTGAGTAATGCGAGCTCGCTAGCGCGAGCTATAAAGCTTGCATGGGCTTGGCATTGATAACTTAGGCTTCGTCTGCTGGGCCACTTCATTGGATTGACTTGTTGGGCTCTTATCGAGCTTTTACTAGCCCATTTGGTAAGTCCAAAAAATACACATAGCATGCGCGTATTCTTATAACATGAAGAGTTTACAAAATTTTTCGTAATTGAAAACTCACACAAATATAAAATTAATATCCAAATCACAATGCTCATAAATGAAATTATGCAGCGTCATCGATCGTCTACCTGATCAGAACGAGGCAATTTGGTATCCTGGTCTCTTATTCCTACACCTGGGAGGTTTTTGTAACATAAAACGAAAAACATTATGACCTACAAAGCTCAGTAAGTGCGTAAGTGTTTCTATTTAAATTTATCTTTTATAAAATTTTACCTCCCGAAAACGTTTTCTTCAAAATATTTTTCTTTAAAACAATTTATTTCTAAAAACTTGAGCTTTATAAATTCACTTTAAAGTTCTAAAAACTTTCATAAAGTGCAAAAATATTTTATAGTTTTCTAAAATATTTGTAAAACATTTTCTTTCTAAAATTCACTTTAATGATATGTTTTTCTTTTTAAAAACTGCACTAATGGGAAACCCAAGGGAAGCTACAATCACACGAGCAGTCAGACTAGCTCTGTTCAGTGTAGGGGGTCACGTGACGTAAAAGCTAACATCGCACACCGTGAAAAAATTGCAAAGACATTCCACTACTACATAGCAGAACTACCTTCGCACACCGTATAGCGAGATAATATCTCACAAGTGTAGAGGGCGACACGACAGACATGACAGACTTGATCCCTCTGATGTTAGCAGAACTAGCCCTCCTAACACTTGCCATATACTATGGGGTATACCAACCAGGTCTAAAGCTACAAGGTCTATCTATCTATAAACTTGGGCCGTCCACTAATATTTGAAAATCTTTTCTTTTTCTATAGCTTAATTTAAATTCTTTTATCATTCTATAAACATAAAGGTGATAAAAAAATGCATACCATCTCATCTCATAAATAAACTAATTCATTTTATGCTAGAACGTGAAACAATTTATAAACTAAAAATAAATTTATGAAAATCTATAAAATACATGCAAGATAAATTGAAAAGTATTTAATATAAAAAAATGTTTTCGCACTCATTGCCTGCTTTTCTATTCACTTGAATCACGTCTCCAGCGACCTCCTCTAGCTCATCTTTTTCACCTACATTTAATATAAACAAGATCTCTACTTAGCACTTAAGACACTTCAATTCCAAGCCATTTCTATTATTTTTGCCACTTATAATTTCACCCAAGTTGCTACGGACTACAGTATTGCCAATCTAGCTCGAGTTGTGAGCTCGTATCCTGGCTTGTCCTTTCAACAAGTTCTCACTTCGTCCAACTCAGTCCGATTTGCGGGTATTATCCATCTCAGCGAGCTCGCTCAGCTCACCCTTTCAGTGAGCTGCTACTTTCTAGCTCAACTCTATTCACAGACACCTCTCAGCTCGACCCTTTGAGAGCTGCTGTCTTAGGCCAGCTCAGCTAGGCATTATAATAAGCAGAGCCATCACTTAGCTCGTTCCTAGCGAGCTTGCACTCCAATCCAACCTGAGCAGGGCTGAAAAAGGGCTGCAGGTATCTACTAGCTCCCATTCAGTAAGCTCCTGTCCTAACTTACGCAAGCTCACCTAATAATTCCTTTCAAGGTTTCATATCCTTACAAGCATTCTCATAACCCGACCTCATTTAGTTTCACATACATACTCTCAACAACATTTTATCAGCTTCATACCTCAAACCTAGGGCACAACCACAATTAGTGGTGCGACGGGCACTTAATCATCTTAAACCACAAACAACTTTCCAAATCAACTTATTTCTTTAGCTACTTCACTTACCATATTTTTCCTCCTCAGCCTTTTGTCGTGCTTTCCACCTGTTTATTGCTTCAAATCTCCAAATCTATTTATGAAAATCTTAGTAGAACATATACAGTCCACTGATAGCCCTTGACAAATTTCTTACTAAAATAGAATCATGAAAACTTACTCTTACCACTTAATTTTACCAGATTTGGCGTGATAATACTCCTAGACCCGTTCTTCACCTTTCTACAACTTGATTTCCTTTTAAAACTAGTAGAAATCAGCTTGATACAGCTGCAATCTGCCTTCCTTGTTCTGCCGATAGCTTTCTCTCTCTCTCTCTCTCTATAGATTTTTCTCTCACTTTCTTTCTCACTTTTCACGAAAACTCTCACCACACCCATATATTTATAGGTGTGGGTTAAGTTCACTTTTATCCTTGAACTTCCTTAAATTTATGATTTTATCATTTTCTAGAGAATTCTTTATTTTCCCCTCATGACCTTGTCCTTTCACTTTATTGATGATTTTGTCATCCATTAGAAAAATCCTTTGTTCCCATAATGCTCTTTAACTTTTTATAATTCAAATTTATTTCCGATCATTTCGGGAATTTTATAAAATTTTAATTTTACCTCCGAACACTTAAAAATCTTTTTTATTATATCACAAGTAAATGTATATCCATACAATGTCTTATTCCGTACAGATATATAGTAGTAAAACTGGGAAAGGGTATTACAATTTCTTCTCCCCTTATAAAAATTTCGTTCTCAAAATTTACATATTATATTGAAAAAGATAAGGATATCTCTTATACATTTGATCTTCGTACTCCCAAATAGCTTCTTCTACCTCGTGATTCCTCTACAATACTTTTACCAAAGGAATAACTTTGCTCTGTAGAGCTTGTTCTTTGCGATCTAAAATCTGCACTGGCTCTTCTTCATAAGTTAAGTTCCTTCTTAACTCTACTGGTTGCTCCCTAAGTATATGTGTAAACCCCCTATATTCGATCTTACGTTTCTTAGCATTACAAGCTAAGTTACTGAACAAAAAGGGGTAAAGTTAGTCAACGCCACCCTTCGGAATAATGTCAAAATGCAAATAAATGCCCAAATAATAAGAAAAATTAATAAAGGGCGAATTAGCCTTTTTATAACTAAGAAACACACATATATATATGTCAAAGTTGTAAATCATATTATGAGAATTAAATACTTAAATTATATAAGTAATTCCACTAATTACTTAAAAACCAAACAAAAGCTACTAATGAAGTAAGATGACTAAGGGCAACTTGATAATTACAGACATTAAAAAGTCATAAAAATAGGATGGTATTGGTGATAGTCACCAACACTTAGCCAAAAACAAAACAAAACTTAGAGAGTATAAAGGGGTGTTGGACGGCAACTTGAGGGAGAAAGGAACAAGTGATTTTTCAATCATTTTTCAAGCTTCCAATCTTGATTTTGAGTTTATCCAAGTTAAACAAACAAGATCTAAACAAGTTTAAGGTAAAATTCTATGATTTTACATAAATTTGATATTGTTGGAATTGTATGAAGTGGTTGGGTTGTGTGATAAGATGATGAAATTGATTGTTTTTCTAGCATGTTATTGATGAGATTTAGATCCAAACCAAGATTTTAAACATGTGTAACTAGGAAGAGACGTTATTTGAGGTGAAACCATGCATGAATTAGAAGTTAGGGTTTATGGATAGGAAACCCTAAGTATATGTAAAAACATATTTGAGCAATTATAGTAGTAGTTAAAGTGTTTGATTAAATGGGTAGGAGAATTGCCAAATCTAAAATCATGAAAGTTAAAAGAAACAACATGTTAAGGGTGCATGAGGAGGTTTGGTTATAAGGTGGGTGGGGTGTATTCATTGAGTTTTGATGCCTATCAACTTGAACAATATGCATAATTACTACTAGAAAGGTATATAGAAGTGTTAGAAATTAAAAAGGAAAACTAGATGGCATCGTTTGTGCATTTCAATTTGATGAAGAGCAGTAGCTTATGCATGAGTTTTGTTGATGTTTATGGCATATTTAGGGTCCTAAAAACCTGCATGAATGAATAGGAATCAAGGTAATTAAGATGGACATGCATGGGTGCATGAATGACATATCATCTAGTAAAGGGTAAAATAATATTAAAAGAAAAGAATAGGCAAGTGAAGGGGTTCTAGAGACCTGCACACTTGGAGATTAATTGAGGTTGTTTTAGACCTCAAACCATACATAAATGTCATAGCAAACTATAGAAATTTGAAGGAAAATGTTTGGATAAAAATTGAGTAATTTATAGCTTAAAATAGTGTACATATGTAGTTGTAAAGTGAGTTGAGAATGTAAATGCATTCTTTGATGCATAAAATGAATGTATTCAATCATAATTGAGTAAAAGAACCTTAGATACGAAAGAAATGACATCATTACATGTGTGATGCAAAAATGTACATCAAAAAGTGTCGAAAAATATGTGTTTTTCATAGGCTTCACCCCTTGATACTTAGAATTTTTCGAAACCGCTTTACAGATGATGTAAATGAGAGATAAGGAGGTGATTCAAGTGAAAACGGAATGAAGAAAATCGTTAGGTTGGTCCCTAGCATAGGTTCTGGTTTAGGGGGGTCAAAAATTGTGATTTTCGTTCCAAGCTTTCCGCAACCAATTCGAGCATGCCGAGATGTTCCTAGGTGAAAATAAATAGAGTTCGTAAAAAGAAACCTAAATTTTAGAGCCTTGGTGACAAGATTCAAACCAGAATCTCTCTAAGCTCTTATCTGGAAGGTCTTGCCGAGCACTCCAATGAACCTCTTCTGACCTTACTCACGGTCGAGAGATCTGCAGAGCGAACCCCTGAGAATACTTTGCCCGTTTACTTTACTTTAACTAAAATTTTTTTCTATTTCTTTTTAAAATAGTTAGGTTGGTGTCAATTTTTCGCAATTCAATTTAAAACGATTTTACAAAAATTTCGACAATATAACGATTGTATTTTTAAGGTTTCCAAAAATTTTACTTGCAATAAAATACACTTCGACTATTTCCAATTACCACCCAACTTTTTTATCCACAAACATGCATTTTCACAACTAACGTTTCTATCACTGACATAATGTAATCTCAATTATCAAACATTTGGTGATGGATATAAGTCATATGCAAGTATTTAAAATATATGTATACACATATCACATCATTGATTTACAAATATTCACATATCCATATTCCAACCATGCAATTACTTAGTTATATTATTTACAATCACAAAATATATTTATTCATTTGATGTAGTTGTCGAATTCCCCACCTAAATTGCCTGACGAGATTTTCTGAATGCAAAAACACATGTTCAAGCATCTAATACGATATATAAGCTGCATAAGGATAAATATGTTAGTTCAATATATATAATGATAATATCAAGATGCAACTACATCAGAATTCATAACTTCTTCCGAATATTAAATTCTTTTTTGACTATTTTTAAAATTTTTTTCTGAAAACTCCATGTATACCCCGAATATACTCAAACCATCACGTGGCGGTTTTCAATTGATGCCAAACATGAAGCTACTGAGATATTTCGACCACTACGATGCAGAATTTACTGCATCGCAAATATAGTGTGAAACGATCTTAAATCTTAAGCAACTACAATGCAGAATTTTCTGCATCGCAATTATAGTGCTATAACTCTAGCAACTACGAGCGGAATTTACTGCATCACAACGTAGTGCCAAAACTGTAGATCTAAACGACTACGTGCAGGATTTTTCTACATTGCAACGTAGTGCTAGATATTCTGAAAAACTGAGCAACTACGGACAAAATTTTCTACGTCACCGCGTAGCGCTAAATTTCATATATGCTGAGGGTAAATACATGATTTTCAAAACTCTTTTCCTCTTAGTGCATTGCGCACAAGTCGATTTTTTTTGAAACTATTAATTAAAATTCTTTACTCATTTCCTTTCGAAAACCTTGTTATTTTCAAATCCTTCATTCTAGATTTACCGTAAGGATCATTTTACAACGCTTTAACTCCTAGTTTTGAAAATCGTTAATTACACAACAACTTATAATTTAAATACAATTGAAAATAATGCAAGTGATAGAACACTTACCTCACTAAGTGAGCTATACTCGTTAACGAGCCTCCCATGCTCTATTGGCCTGTGCGTCACCTGCACGATATATTCTTACTTAAAATAGGCCATAATGTGCTACATAATCACAAACATTGCGTTTAATATTAAAAGTCCCTTACAATACCCTTTTTTACTACACTTTCATTTTCTAAGTTCTAACTTAACCGAGGCTTTCTAATTATGATTTCTTCGCAAAAGGTTTAACTTTTATACCCCTAGGAACATCACCACGTAGTCCGTATAATTTTCAGAGGTCCGGAACGAAAAGTTAAAATTTTCGGACCCCCTAAAATAGAATACTATTCACAACCCATTTTGTGAGCTGTTTTGCTTCCATTTTCACTTGGATCATCTCCTTATCTCTCACTTAGGTCCTCCGTAAAACGGATTCGAAAAATTTTAAGTATTGAGGGGTGAAACCTATGAAAAACATTTATTTTTCGACACTTTTTGATGGACATTTTTGCATCACACATACAATAATGTCATTTCTTTCGTGTCTAAGGTTCTTTTATTCAATTATGATCGAATACATTCATTTCATGCATCAAAGAATGCATTTTAACTCTCAACTCATCTTTATGGCTACATAGGTGCACTATTTAAGCCATAACTTCTTCAATTTTTATCCAAACATTTCCTTTCAAATTTCTATGATTTGCTAGGACATTTATGCATGTTTTGAGGTCTAAAACAACCCCAATTAAGCTCAAATAGTATAGGTCTCTATACCCCTTTCAAGTACCTATTTTCTTATTCTACTACTATTTTAATCTTTACTAGATTATATACCATTATGCACCCATATTTATCCATATTAATTACCTTGATTCCTACTTATTTATGTATGTTTTTAGGACTCTAGATATGCCATAAACATCAACAAAATACATGCATAACCTCTTGTCTCTCATCAAGTCAAAAAGCATCAACAATGAAATATAGTTTTCTTTGTTAATTCTAACACTCCCATATGATTTTCTAATATTAAATATGCATATCTTAGGGCTCAAAGGGATCAAAACACAATAGTATCACACATCCCTCCTATGGTCGTGACACACACATGCACTCACACATCTTTCTTTTCAATTTTTCATGTTACACCTCTTTCACTTTTTCAAGCTTTTCATTGTCAATTCTCTTAGACAATTTATCAAACACTTAATCTACAAGAAATTTTCCTACAAATATACTTTAATCACTACTTAGGGTTTCATTCATATACATTTTAACTAGCATTTCATACATAATTTTTGTCAAATGTACTTTCTTTCTTGATAATTCAAGACTATAATCTTGATTTACCTCAAGATTCCATCAACAACACAACAAGAAAACAAATCAATCCATCATCACATTATACAACCAAACTACTATCATTCATTTCCTTTATGTTTATTTCACTTCCTCACTTTAAAACAAGTTGATCTATCTCTAAACATGTCAAACATTTCACAATTCCATCAATTTATCTCCCAAACCCGTAACTCATCAAAACCTGTGAAAAACAAGTGAACTTACCACTTGAAATTGACTTTTAATGGTTGGATTTTGCTCATAGGCTTGTGTACACCCTTAAGGGATTTGAAAACCACTCGAAAATCACCTCAAAACCTTCAAAATAAGCTGCTATCCTCTGGTGTTCTTTGCTGCTCGAGCTCCTCTGCAGTCTCCTCTTTTTTGCTTCAATTTTTCACTAAGTGTTGAAACCAACACTTATATATATAGACTTCACTTATGAATTTGCCCTCAAACTTTGATACTTATTTACATATCATGCCACTTCCTAAAATTTAACCAATTTGTTCTTCAATTTTTGCTTTAACTTCCATGACATCCTTACTACTTTGATAAATTTCACAATTCTCACACTAGTTTATTCTAATCCCACCTACACATACATAGAATCATAATTTAGAACGATGACTATTTTGCCCTTCTCTTAAATTTATTTTATTATTTTGTTCAAACAATTTTCACTAACACTATAATATTTTTTATAAGAAAAGTGTTTATAGAATTTAGTATTTTCACCCCCTAATCTATCTTTTAGTACTGAAAAATTTAATATTACGAATAGTGGCTTGCACTTGGTTGAATTAAAACTTGGATGGAAAGGTTATAGGAAAAAAGGGTTTTCAATAGAATACCCTATGGAAACCATTGCTTAAAGGTTTTGAGTCACTTGATTTAGCAAAGTTTTAAGTAGGATTGTGTAATGTAGGTGACGAGCAAGCCAGTAGAGCACACGAGGCTTGTTGACGAGTATAGCTCGCTTGGTGAGGTAAGTGTCATATCACTTGCATCTATTCCAATTTCTAATTTAAATTCTGAATTTTGTAATCAAACGAATTCAAAAAAGATTTTCAAATCCTAAATCTGAGTTTTGAGTATGTGATCTCTTTATGAGATTTAAAAAGGGAAAGAATAAAAAACTAAGTTGATTCCAAATTATTTGAATCAAGAAAATTTTTAAGAGTTTGAAAAGTTAAAGATTTTGTGCTTTTGTACTTTGTGAAACAATTTCAAAGCCCATGTATATAACCTCAGTTTAATTAAGATTTAGCACTACACGACGATGCAGAAAATTTCGTATGTAGACGCTCAGATATAGAGAGACTCTAGCGCTGCATTGCGATTCAGTAAATTTCGATTGTAGTCGCCTAGAGTTATAGCACTACAATTGCGATGCAGAAAATTTCGTATTGTAGATGCTCAGATTTGAGATTGTTTCATGCTACGTTTGCGATGTAGTAAATTTCGCATCGTAGTGGTCGAAATATCTCAGTAGCTTCATGTTTGGCATCAATCGAAAACCGTCACGTGATGGTTTGAGTATACTAAGAGTATACATAGAGTTTTCAGAAAAAAAAAGTTTTAAAAAGATCAAAAAAGATTTTTATATTCGGGCGAAGTTATGAATTCCATTGTAGTTACATCTTGATATTATTTTCATATATTGAACTAACATATTTATCCTTGTGCAACTTATATATCGTATTAGATGCCTATACAGGTGTTTTTGCATTCAGAAAATCTCGTCGGATATTTTAGGTGGACATTGCGTAGATGTATTGCTTAAACGCCAACCATATTTTTGTTGTTGTAATTAACATGACTAGATGATTGCTTGTTTGACTCATGGACATTCAAAAACTTGTAAATTCATATTTTGCTATGTATATAGAGTTGAAATATTTGCACATGATATATATCTATTACTTGATATATCTATGTATATATAATATATATTGTTGTATATGCATAGTAACCAAAGTGTTTATAAAGTGTATGTGACGGAAATTACATATTTGTGAAAATATGTGTTATGAATTTGAATAAGAAAATGCATGTTTGTGGCCAAAAGAAGTTGGGTGGTGATTTAAAATAGTACAAAGTGTGTTTCTTTTACAGAAAAAATTTTGGGATTATTAAAAATATAGCCGTCATGCTATCGAATTTTCTTAAAATTCATTTTAATTTGAAATTGAAAAATTTATACCAACCCAACTATTTTTAATGAAAACAAATTTTTCATTTAAGCAAAGAAAGTAAATGTACAAGATTAAGGGGTTCGCTCCGCGGATCTCATCTACCCAGCAAGTAGGGTTACGAGAGATTTGATGGAGTGCCCGACGAGATCCTTCAGATAAGAGTATAGAGAGAATCTGGTTCGGGTTTTGTCAATATGGAAGGGATTTAAAAGGTTCTTACGGAGCATGGACACATGAAACACGTTATGAATCTTGCTTAACTACGGTGGTAGCTCAAACCTATGTGCTACATGTTCCACTCTTTCCACGATCTCATATGACCCAATATAGCACGGACTCAACTTACCACGCTTTCCAAATTTGAGCACGCCTTTCCAATGGGCTATTTTGAGGAATACTTTTTCTCTAACTTTGAACTCGAGGTCCCTACGACGGTTGTCCGCATAGCTCTTTTGTCTATCATTTGCTATTTTAAGTTTGTCTTTAATGATTTTAATCTTATCTGTAGTCATTTGGACAAGCTCGAGACCTATCAATTTCTTCTCACCTACCTCACACAAATACACTGGAGTTCTGCACTTTCTTCTATAAAGAGCTTCATACGGGGCCACACCTATATTGGCCTAGTAATTGTTATTGTAAGCAAACTCCACAAGCGGTATGTAGAACCCAGAATTTCATTTCCTTAAGAGAAAAAGTGTTTTTCAGATAAATAGTATTTTCGGATGAAATAGTGTTTCTAGTGAAGGGAAAAATCGATTTTGGATTTAATGCGGAAACGTGGATTTTAAAAATTTTTCCAAACAAAAACATACCCGATCGATACTAGCAATAACGATTCAATAATTAAATTAATAAGATCGAATCTTACCTTGCATGAATATTGAATTGATCCCTTTTGATTCGTAAATTCTTCACCACTCAACCTTCCTTGCTATGACTCTTCACAAAAGAAACTGTGTGTGGGCACAATCTCGAAGAATCAAATCACGAAATCTTTTATGAAAGATTATTATGTGAGATGGAGTAATTTGGTGTTTTTAATTAATGGAAGTTTTTGGTTCAAGTAGCCAAAAATTCATCATAATAGTTAATAACATAAAAGACCCTTTTATAATAGTAAGTTAGAGTTTTCTAATTTAATAAGGAATACAATTTCCTATTTAAATTGGAAAACATAGTTCATATCCAATACGGAATCAAATTCTTTATTGGTCTAGAACTCTTTACTTTTAATTTAATAAGGAATCTAATTCCTATTAAAATTCTTTAATTCAATTTAATATGGAATCTAATTCCAATTAAATTAAATTACTATTTCCATTAATTAAAAGATTTTTCATTAAATTAAATGATTCTAAATCATAAATAATTTAATGACATCATTAAAAAATTGAACTCATAATCTCTACAGATAATAAATAATTAACATTTAATTAAATAATTACATTTATTTAAATAATCAAATTATTTAAATAATTCGTGAACAAGTCCATGTGACATTAATAATTGGACAATCCAATTATATTCTTTCGTTTATTTCTTTATGTGGTTGTGAGCTAGCAAGGGGACCGAATGGACCTACAATTTGAGCTCCAATAATATCGGAATTATTAATTAAACTCTTTAATTAAATAATTCACTATTATAAACCTTAGAGTTACTCCACTAAAAACCCAAGATTGCACTCTCAAGATTGTAGATGTTTTACACAATCTGAATTTTCAGTGTCCATTGATTTAATCATTTCATATGGTTTGATCCTCCACAAATAGTTCATAATTAGAGTTAGGTCATTAAAGTCCGTTATACCTCTCTAATTATATCTTATTCCAATAAGTACCATTGATTCTCTAATGAATAATATATCCATAACAACTTATGAATTTATCTTTCTGTTTGCTCATAAACAGAAAGTCGAGCGCTCTTATTGTTCAAGACCCGAATCAACACTTTAAGGGAACTACTCATCTACTTCTCGCAAGAAGGAGTGGATTCCATTATTGTATAGAATGTTCCCAGCCATTTATTAAATCACATCTCCAAAGTACGAAGCTTATTGACCGTAAATTTATAACAGTCTCACCCATGTAAATCAAAAGATATGACTCAACAAATAGGAGTCCATAAAACACTCAGGATTAAGATCAATCCATATATGATCATCTAGTCGATAAATATAAATCTCTAAGTTTAACGGATATTAATTAGAGACTCATGTTTATCGTGGTCCAGTCCTATATAATATTTATTATATAAGATGCCTCCATTTTCATGTCACTACATGAATAGTCTCGGATAAAACTATTGTACCGAATACAAAATGGACCGCAACTGTAGATTTACCACAAACAAAGTACCCAGCTTCGTTTGCTTTCTACGGACTCTTTAGATTACTTCTCTCAAACTAAATCCGCTTGTATATAACACTTATATACTTAGTTTGAAAATACATTAGTAATCAAGGATGTTTCTCATGACATATATAATTTTTGCAAAATATATAAATTGAATAAAATGAATACTTTATTATTATTTATTAAAACCGTTTACATGATTACAAGCTCTTAGGGCACAAAACCCAACAATCTCCCACTTGCCCTAGAGCAGATGAGACATATCTCGTAATCCTAGACCCTCTAGATGACCTTCAAACACTTTAGCCGTTAAGGTCTTGGTAAACGGATCAGCAAGGTTGTTTTGTGATGCAATCTTCATCACGTTTGTATCTCCTCTTTGTACAATCTCCCTAATAAGATGATATTTCCTCTCTATATGCTTCCCTCGCTTGTGGCTTCTTGGTTCTTTGGAATTAGCCACTGCACCACTATTATCACAATAAAGGGTGAGTGGTTTATCCATATCTGGAACAACTTCCAGATCAGTCAAGAATTTACGTAGCCATACCGCTTCTTTAGCTGCTTCACAAGCTGCTACATATTCAGCTTCCATAGTGGAGTCAGCAATGCAAGATTGCTTAACACTCCTCCATACAATGGCTCCACTACCGAGAGTAAATACTGATCCGGACGTGGATTTTCTAGAATCCTTATCCGATTGAAAATCAGAATCTGTATATCCTAATGGGATCAAATCCTCTCCAGAATACACTAGCATATAGTTTCTCGTTCTCCGAAGATACTTAAGAATATGCTTTACAGCCACCCAGTGATCAAATCCTGGATTAGATTGATAACGACTAACTATTCCCACCGAATAGCATATATCCGGTCTCGTGCATAACATAGCATACATGAGACTGCCTACTGCAGAGGCATAGGGAATCTGTCTCATATTCTCAATTTCTTGAGGTGTCTTAGGACACTGTTCCTTAGACAAATGAACTCCATGACGAAAAGGTAAAAGCCCTTTCTTAGAGTTCTGCATCGAAAATCGCATAAGAATCTTATCGATATACGATGCCTGAGACAGCGCTAACAGTTTGTTCTTACGATCTCGTATTATTTGGATCCCAAGAACATAACTGGCCTCTCCCAAATCTTTCATTTGGAATTGGCTAGCGAGCCAACTTTTTACATCTGACAATACTCCTATATCATTCCCAATGAGTAAAATATCATCAACGTAAAGTACAAGGAAAACCACTTTCTTATCGATAATCCTTTTGTATACACAAGGTTCATCAATATTTTGCTCAAAACCATAAGATTTGATCGAAGTATCAAACCTTATATTCCAAGATCGAGATGCTTGCTTAAGTCCATAAATGGACCTTTGCAACTTGCAAACCTTTTGCTCTTGACCTTGGGACACGAATCCCTCTGGTTGTACCATATAGATACTTTCATCAAGACTACCATTTAAAAATGCAGTCTTGACGTCCATTTGCCAAATCTCATAATTGAGACATGCGGCAATGGATAGAAGAATCCGAATGGACTTAAGCATAGCTACTGGCGAGAAAGTTTCCTCATAGTCAACTCCCTCTTTCTGGGTATAACCCTTTGCCACTAGTCTAGCTTTAAAGGTCTCTACCTTTCCATCCACTCCTCTTTTCCTTTTGTAGATCCACTTACAACCTATAGGTTTTATCCCATCTGGTTGATCTACAAGTTCCCAGACTGAGTTAGAGTACATAGACTCCATCTCGAGATTCATTGCTTTAAGCCATTCCTCCTTATCAGAATCATCCATTGCATCTTGATATGTCAATGGATCATCTATACTCTCATCGGAGATAGCGATTTGTGCCTCTCCAATTTCTCTGTAGCGAACTGGTGGTCTAATAACCCTCCCACTACGACGAGATGGTAGATGATTCTGATGAGAATCTGTCTGACGTTCAGAAGTGGTCTGAATTATGTCTTTGTCAACAACTGTTGTTGACGGGGTACTATTTGACCCGGGAAGTAACTCCTCGAGTATAACTTTACTTCGAGGTTTGTAATCTCTCATATAGTTCTCTTCAAGAAAAGTAGCATTTGTCGATACAAACACTTTGTTTTCTTCAGGACTATAAAAGAGACCGCCCCTAGTTTCTTTGGGATAACCTACAAATAGGCAAACTTTTGAACGTGGTTCCAACTTCCCAGTCTTGTTCTTCAGCACATGTGCTGGACACCCCCATATGCGAAAATGTCGTAAACTAGTTTTACGGTCTTTCCACAACTCTAAAGGTGTCTTTGGAACTGACTTAGATGGTACGACATTCAAAATATACATTGCAGTTTGCAATGCATATCCCCAAAATGAACTAGGTAATGATGAGAAACTAAACATAGATCTCACCATGTCCAAAAGGGTTCGATTTCTCCTTTCTGCAACACCATTCTGCTGGGGTGTTCCAGGAGCAGTCAATTGGGATAGAATCCCATGCTCAAGCAAGTAATCCTCAAACTCTGTATCGAGATACTCGCCTCCACGATCTGATCGCAGAGATTTCAATGTTTTACCTAATTGATTTTCAACTTCAGCTCGAAATTCTTTGAACTTTTCAAAAGTTTCTGACTTTCGTTGCATTAGGTAAACATACCCATATCTTGAATAATCATCAATAAAAGTGACGAAATATTCATAACCGCCTCTAGCTTTAACATTCATAGGACCGCAGACGTCTGAATGTATAAGCTCTAACGGTTCCTTAGCTCTAAGCCCTTTTCCAGTAAAAGGTCTTTTGGTCATTTTACCTTCTAGACATGATTCACAAACAGGTAAAGTACCGATCTTTAACTCATTTAAATGTCCGCTCTTTACAAGTCTGTTTAATCTGTCAAGGTTAATATGACCAAGTCTTAGATGCCAAAGATATGTGTCATCGTTTTGAGAAATCTTTTGTCGTTTTGTTTTTGGTTTTTCAACCTTAAACATTTCAATATTAAGCAGTGGTTTATGCATTAACGGTCTTAACACATATAAATCATTTTCTTGCATCCCTGAACAAATATCCAATCCATTTCTAGAAATAATAACAGATTTATTATAAAAAGAAACAGAATAATTAAATTCCAAAAGTTTAGATACAGAAATCAAATTTCTCTTAAAACCTAGAATAAAATAAACATTGTTCAATGCAATAAAACAATTATTATTAAAACTAAGTCTAACTTCTCCCACTGCCTTTGCTGAAACGACTTCCCCAGTCCCGACTCGCATGTTGAACTCACCCTCATCAAGCTGCCTATATGAATCAATCAACTGCAAAGAAGAACAAACATGATTAGTGGCTCCTGAATCAATTATCCAAGGGGATGAATCATCCTCCACTAAACAAGATTCAATGACTAGTAAATCACATTTACCTTTCATCTTCTTCTCTTTGAGCTCCTTGAGGTACTTAGGACAGTTCCTCTTCCAATGCCCATCAACACCACAATGGAAACATTTTCCTTTGGGCTTGGTGGCTTTGGAGCCCTTTTTGCTCTTATTCTGAGTAGCTTGCTTCTTGGGCTTAGCCTTTTCCTTAGCCTTTCCGGTGTTTCTCTTCCTCTTATTCTTGCCAGAAGAAGAAGTCTCAGCAACATTTGCTTCACCGGACTTATTTTTGTCCTTACTCATAGACTCATAAGTAGTGAGCTCATTGAGCAACTGCGTAAGTGAGTAAGTCAATTTGTTCATAACATAATTGCTCTTAAATTGCATGAAACTCTTCGGAAGAGTCTCAAGTATCATACTCACTTGGCTACGCTCATCTATAGCCCCACCATGGCTTTCAGCTGTATTGAAGTGGGTCATCATCTTCAAGACATGCTCTCGAACAGATGTACCCTCCTTCATCCTAGCAGTCATAACAGCACGAACAGCTTCGTGCCGTTGCTGCTCAGAAGGTTGCCCGAACATGTCCTGCAATGACTCCAACATCTGAGTTGCTGTTGTCATTGTCTCGTGCTTGGTAGCAAGCACCTCAGACATCCCTACTAACAAGTAGCAACGGGCCTTCTCATCAGCTTTGACCCATTTCTCATAGGCCTCGCGCACAGCGCGTGCAGCATTTTCTGCTGGCTGGGGAGGACAAGGCTGAGTCGTGACAAATTTAAGGTCTTCACAGACCAGGACTGTGTTCATGTTACTTTTCCATTTGACATAATTTTCCCCATTAAGCTTATCATTAGCTAAAATAGAAATCAACGGAGATACCATTGCTGAAAATAAATAAAATACAAGACATTTAATATCATTTTGCAAAAATCAATATCATGTGACTTTGGCATAAAATTAAACGTGATGCATGATACACGAATAATGAATTAAAAAATACCCTAAAATTAATTACTATGCCACGATAATCTAACATTCCACAAATAAGTGCCGCCGTAGGGTAGGTCAAATATTTGTATGTTAGACTGAGACATTCTCAATTAAATAATATAACAAAATAACTCTTATTCCTATATTATTTAACTACCGTTTTTCGGTCAGGAAAATAATTAACAATTAATTATTTCCTTTATGAGTGTAACCCATCATTTCGGATTCCATTGACTTAACTCGAGAATTGCCGCCGTAGGGTAGGTCAATCCCAAGATACATCTAGGAATCCTATCCATTAGGAAGTCAACCTTGATCAACTTAAATGGACACCACCCGTAGGGGGACGATAACAAAGCCGTCTCGAGGCGCCTTTAAGTTTCACGGTGTTGAACTAATGATGGAGACCGCAGGATATATTGTCATACATCCCTCTCCCACTCACTATTTTAGGATTAGGGTTTTTTTTTTTTTTATTAAAAAAAAAAAAAAAAAAATTCCTAGTAATCATTCTTAGATTATTAACGGCTAAGAAGATAATCTAAATTACTAAGAATTTGTGAGTTACTAAAGTTCATAACTTATTAACACTTAATGAATTACCAGATTTTTAACACTTAAAATCTAATTCAATTTATAAATCTAATCTAAATAATCTAAATTATAAAGACTAGATTTAGTATGAAGTTACCAGATTTTAACTAATTAAAATCTAATCCACATTATGAATGCCAATTATTAAAATCATATTTCTAATTTGAAATCTATGATTTTCCATTAAAATCAATTCAAATTATTTAAGAGGCATTCTATGTATTATTCTACTATTTATACTAATAAACAATTTAATAGTAAAATAAAATAATACATATGATGCATGTCATGTTATAATGCAGTGAGTAGGCACTTTCTATTCTATATGACATATTTTATGCATGGTTATGTTATCAACAAATTATTCAATCATCGCATGATAAATAATTTAAATAAACAACATGTGTATGACCGGGTTCTTTGGTTTTAACAACCTAAATCTAATTTCAAGATTACATAAATTAACCAAGGCATTCCTTGACCTTCACTTGTAGTCTTCATAGTCTTCAAGGTCTTCTTGGGCTCTCTTGGGTTTAAAATTAAATCCAATTTAATAATCAAGAACATCCATCAAATGGATTGGGCTAAAAGCCCATTTCTTTATTTTCAAACCCAATAAATATATAAAACACAAACTTAAGGGCTGCTAAATATATAAATAAATATATATATATTTTCTGCCGAGTGTCGCACATAAACCAGTGCAATTTCTAAAGATGCACTGTGTGCAACAATTGCACATACAGTGTAACGAATACATGCATATGCTGTGCAAACAGCAACCATGCATTGCAATAGGTGCACAAAAAACAAAACAAAATTAAGTCATCTGTGCACTCCTATTTGCATTACACTTGTATATATATATATTTTATACAATAAACAATTGCATCAAATTCACTCCTTTTTTGACTTTTCAAAAAAAAAAAATTTGCATTGTTTACTGCATGACACACGCGTAATCAACGAATTGTGCATCACATGCACTGTCAACGCTCACAGCCTCTCAAGTCGCGTACCAGACCTGCAGCAACGTAGCCGTCACAGCGCACAACCTATTTGCGCGTTGCCGATCTGGACTGCAACCTTTTCGCAACACACTTGCAGATTTAATAACAGCCCGTTTACTTCAGAATTTAAACCGATTTCGACCATAACAGTGGCAAAATTACAGATCAAATTCAGCATCCAATCTCAAATCTTTTCCGCATCTAATTACAGAAAATATAAAAACCCTAAAACTTGAATTACAAAAAAAATTATTACAAACGGCTTACAATTTTAATCAAATTAAAATAACCAAAGAACCATACAATTAACGATCATACCATGCAATCCCCATTCATCAAACATGAATACAAAATATATCATATCATAATCAAATCAAATCAATAATAGTGCCTACTCAATGACATACAATGAATCATAACCAAAAGAAAATTCACTAATTATTGAATCAATTATTAAACTAGCGAAACCGGGCTCTGATACCAATTGAAGGGAAAAATCGATTTTGGATTTAATGCGGAAACGTGGATTTTAAAAATTTTTCCAAACAAAAACATACCCGATCGATACTAGCAATAACGATTCAATAATTAAATTAATAAGATCGAATCTTACCTTGCATGAATATTGAATTGATCCCTTTTGATTCGTAAATTCTTCACCACTCAATCTTCCTTGCTATGACTCTTCACAAAAGAAACTGTGTGTGGGCACAATCTCGAAGAATCAAATCACGAAATCTTTTATGAAAGATTATTATGTGAGATGGAGTAATTTGGTGTTTTTAATTAATGGAAGTTTTTGGTTCAAGTAGCCAAAAATTCATCATAATAGTTAATAACATAAAAGACCCTTTTATAATAGTAAGTTAGAGTTTTCTAATTTAATAAGGAATACAATTTCCTATTTAAATTGGAAAACATAGTTCATATCCAATACGGAATCAAATTCTTTATTGGTCTAGAACTCTTTACTTTTAATTTAATAAGGAATCTAATTCCTATTAAAATTCTTTAATTCAATTTAATATGGAATCTAATTCCAATTAAATTAAATTACTATTTCCATTAATTAAAAGATTTTTCATTAAATTAAATGATTCTAAATCATAAATAATTTAATGACATCATTAAAAAATTGAACTCATAATCTCTACAGATAATAAATAATTAACATTTAATTAAATAATTACATTTATTTAAATAATCAAATTATTTAAATAATTCGTGAACAAGTCCATGTGACATTAATAATTGGACAATCCAATTATATTCTTTCGTTTATTTCTTTATGTGGTTGTGAGCTAGCAAGGGGACCGAATGGACCTACAATTTGAGCTCCAATAATATCGGAATTATTAATTAAACTCTTTAATTAAATAATTCACTATTATTAACCTTAGAGTTACTCCACTAAAAACCCAAGATTGCACTCTCAAGATTGTAGATGTTTTACACAATCTGAATTTTCAGTGTCCATTGATTTAATCATTTCATATGGTTTGATCCTCCACAAATAGTTCATAATTAGAGTTAGGTCATTAAAGTCCGTTATACCTCTCTAATTATATCTTATTCCAATAAGTACCATTGATTCTCTAATGAATAATATATCCATAACAACTTATGAATTTATCTTTCTGTTTACTCATAAACAGAAAGTCGAGCGCTCTTATTGTTCAAGACCCGAATCAACACTTTAAGGGAACTACTCATCTACTTCTCGCAAGAAGGAGTGGATTCCATTATTGTATAGAATGTTCCCAGCCATTTATTAAATCACATCTCCAAAGTACGAAGCTTATTGACCGTAAATTTATAACAGTCTCACCCATGTAAATCAAAAGATATGACTCAACAAATAGGAGTCCATAAAACACTCAGGATTAAGATCAATCCATATATGATCATCTAGTCGATAAATATAAATCTCTAAGTTTAACGGATATTAATTAGAGACTCATGTTTATCGTGGTCCAGTCCTATATAATATTTATTATATAAGATGCCTCCATTTTCATGTCACTACATGAGTAGTCTCGGATAAAACTATTGTACCGAATACAAAATGGACCGCAACTGTAGATTTACCACAAACAAAGTACCCAGCTTCGTTTGCTTTCTACGGACTCTTTAGATTACTTCTCTCAAACTAAATCCGCTTGTATATAACACTTATATACTTAGTTTGAAAATACATTAGTAATCAAGGATGTTTCTCATGACATATATAATTTTTGCAAAATATATAAATTGAATAAAATGAATACTTTATTATTATTTATTAAAACCGTTTACATGATTACAAGCTCTTAGGGCACAAAACCCAACATCTAGATGAATAGTAATTTTTTGTGAATAGTGATTTTCGAGAAACGAAAAATTTCTCAAGTTTTGTGAGATAAAATTTTTCAGGTGAATAGTATTTTCGGATGAATAGTAATTTTTAGAAAATGGACTCGGACATCATAAGTCCCGGAATAGGAATTAGAGTTATTAGAAACTGAAACAGAGCAAAAATGAGTCAATTTAAGTGGATTTTAAGGGTTCCGAATATTTATCTATAAAAATATCTTCGTTGGAAACATTATGAAATTAGTGAGTTCAAAACCAATGAAATTTTTTTTGAAGCATGAGATTGAAGGTTAAGATACCCAATTAGAGTATTGCATGGTCAATTTGATGATAGGATGATTATGAAATATTTTTGGAATTTATTAATGTTAAATGAGGATTAAATTTTAAGTTTAATGAATTATTAAAGTGTTGCATGAATGGATAAGTGTCAAACAAGCATAATCCATATGAAATGGAATGGACCAATGCTTTAAGGACACATTTAAGTCAAAAAGAAGTGTGATTAGTTGAATTGAAACTAATTTGGAGTGATTTGGTTGGTGAATTAATTAGATAGAATTGTTTAACCAATCAAATAAATTAATTTATAACTAATGGCATTGGTGTGATTTTAAAGTCATTCCAAGGGCAATTTAGACTTTTCTAGGGTTAAGTATATAAAGTGAAGTGTGAGATGAGTGAAGCAAGAGATCCATTCAGCTGAAGCAAGAGAGCAGAACGTGAGAAGAGGCTAGAACCGAGAGGAAGAAGCTGAAGCCATGACAAGTGAGCTGATTGAGAGAAGAAGAAGAAATCTAGCCGTGAAAGAAGAAGGAGAAGAAGAAGAGGAGGTCCCTAAGGTGCTCATACATCCTTCTCTCTCTAGTCTATCAAGATATTTCAAGAAAACAAAGTGAAGAGATTGAAGGTTAGTGAGTTGATTTATGAACTAGTTGATGAGTTTTTATAGATTATTGATTAAATGAGTTCTTTGATGGATTTTATGGGTTGAAGGGAGTTAGATCACCATCAATTTGATCTTGGAAGGGAAGGAAAACATCAAGGAGTTTGGGTAAAGCTATTTTAGTAAGGGTGAGTTAGGGTTTGATATATTAACTTGATGAAATTAAATTGAATTGGTATTTTGAGACTTTGGTTGATCTTTTGATGATGGTTTGATGCCTTTGAGTGTGATTGTTGAGTTGGAAATGAAGAGAATAGCTTGGGTATGACATGTATTAGTATGTGATTAAGTGGAAAAGATTAGGTAATTGGATGTATTTTAGTGTTTGAATGAGTTTATAGTTGATAGTAGATTTAATTGAGATGAATTTTGGAAAGAAAAATCAAGTGAATGAATTGTTGGACAAGTATACTAGTGTGTGGACCACTTGTGTTTGTGCATGTGTTTATGTTGATTTTAATGTTTGAATGGTTGGTATGATGTTTTGGAATGAAAATGAATTGATTGGTATCAAAGAAGTGGAAGAATAATGAAATTAGAAAGTTTGGGTGATTGTGTTGGTTAAGGTTTAGAATGGGTGTAAATTTGTTATCCAATCTTTTTTAATGTGTTTTGATGATGTTTATAAGGTGTTCGAGTGCTTTGGTGTTAAAAAAATTAATAGAGTTGGATGTGAGATTATTAGTGGAAAATATGGTGAAGTGGTGAATTTATTGTATAAATATATCTTGAGATGGATTAATGATTAATTGGCATTTTATGGTGTTAAAGATTTATTTGAGTGATTTGTTGAATTGATTTTAAATGAAAAATGTTGGTTAGAAAGTTGGTTGAAAAGATTATATCAAGAATTTGATTTAATTAGTACATGCTCATGTAAATTCAAATTGAAGAATAAATATGATTGGTATGGAAATTAAATGAAAAGGGTGATGAATTGATGGTGGAATATGATTTTAGGTGACTTGGAAACAAAAAGAATCAAAGGGAGGTTTTGAAGGAATGGTGGAGTAGTTTGGAAGTAAATTGTGAGTGGTTTTATTTTATTGAGTTATTTTAATGAAATGTTATTGGCATTATTTCAAGCTATTAAGTTTAATTAAATTCTATCATATTTTTAAGTTTTATTATGCATGTATATTTCTTGAATTTATAGTATAATGTATTTATTTTAAAGCAAAGTAAATTAGTAAGCTTTGGATATATATACATGAATGACATTAAGTTGATAAGATGTTTCGAAAGTATTTTTGATTATAAAGTTGATATTAAAAAAGGAAGTTACAAATATATGGAACAATTTTAGATGTCTTTGGTTTACCCTAATCCCCAGTATACCCCCATAGTATCATTGTGTGTATGGCAAGATGGTTGGGATAGTTACTAGTTAGGGAGGTTGAGTTTGAGTCTGTGAGCCGCCCTCTGCACGTATATGTTAGTGTAGACCTGCCTGATGTTGGGAGGGGAATCGCGACCTCAAGAGTTTCCCACATCTGTGACTACACATGGTAGCATTCCTGAGCTCTAATGGTAGTAAGAAATTCCGTCACAATAGGGCTAAACTTCCCTGAGTTGCCTTTGGTGAGATAAAAGAGAAAAACACGTCAATAAACGTGAAACTTATTAAATTAAAAATTTATTTCCAGTTTCGAGAAATAAAGAAGAGTTTATAAAAGTGAATTAGAATTTTAATTTTAATAAAAGTTATAATAAATTATTAGTTTTACAACTTATTTTAGGAGGATATATAGATTTTAGAAAAAGATATTTTATTTGAAAAAGCTATCCACTCACTGAGTTTTATACTCATCATTCTTTCTATGTGTTTTTGAAAAATCCTCCCTAGGTGCAGGAACAAGCCGTCAATCAAAAGAGGCTCCATCGGATGCGTAGGTGGTCTGACACAAAGATAACCATTGCATAGGTTTACAATCGAAAGTGTATATCATGCATTTTAAGCAACTTTTGGTGAATATGTTGTAAATTATGTTTTGGATTGTATTTAGTGTTTTGTATTTATAAAATTAAGTTTTCGACAAATTAAATTATATACTTATGTTAATTGAAAATGTTTGTAGTTGGATTGTGGAAAACCATTTGAGAGCCTAAGGCCCAGTAGTGAAGAACTGTTTGCCATAGAAGTGTTAAATTTTGAAATTTGTAGGGTGGCATGTTCGAAAAACGGTCGTTATGCTGCTCAAATTTTTATAAATTCGTTTTATAAATATTTGAAATAAAAAGAAAAGAAAAAGAAAAATTTTCCTATGTTTTCCGCTCTAAACGAAAATTTAGAAAAGTTTTAAAAAGTAAACGGCGTAGCTTCACGGAAACTTTCCAATTGGATCGGATATCCACTGGAGGGCTACCGGGAGGCGGCTAGCAGGCCTAGTAAGGAGAGGGGCTTGTCACGGTAGGTGTGTATCCCAACTTCTTTTGAATTCCAAGACACATGCTCTAAGCATATCCTCCAGCGTCTGGATAGTTCTCTCTGATTGACCGTCCGTCTAGGGATGAAAGGTTGCGTTGAAATTCAACCGAGTTCCTAAAGCTTTCTGTAAGCTGAGCCAAAACTTAGAAGTAAATCTAGGATCGCGATCAAACACAATAAAAACCAGTATACCATGAAGTCTGACTATCTCATCTATGTAGAGCTGCGCTAACCTACTTAAGGGGTAGTTGCTCTTGATAGGCAAGAAATGGGCGGACTTTGTCTGTCTATCTATGATCACCCATATGGCATCATGCCCCCTCTGACTGCGCGAAAGCTCTACAACAAAGTTCATGGTAATATTCTCCTATTTCCATTCTGGAATATCGAGTGGCTGTAGTAATCCTATCGGTTTCTGGTGCTCTGCCTTGACTTGCTGACAAGTAAAGCATTGGGATACGAACTCTGTGATTTCTCTCTTCATCTCTTTTCACCAATAATGTTCCTTCAGGGTGTAGTACATCTTCGTGCTGCTCGGATGCATGGCATACGCTGAGAAATGAACTTCTTCCATGATTTCCTATTTTAGATTGCTTACATCCGACACACATAAATGTTGACCCATTATTATTGTACCATCTTCCCTGATTGTGAAATCTATTCAGCATCCTTCTTCAATTTGCTTTCTAAGCTTTACCAACTGGGAATCTTGCCATTGTTGTTCCCTTATTTGCTCTACTAAAATGGGGCGAACATAGAAAGTAGCTAATAATGCCCTTGAGTCTGCCGTGCCTAACCAGACTCCCAACGACCTCAATTCTACCAGAAGTGAAAGATATACTGTCCTTAAATGAGCTAGAAAACTTGTAGGTCGCCTACTTAAAGCATCTGTCACTATATTGGCTTTCCCGGAGTAGTATTCTATTGTACAGTCGTAATCCTTAATCAACTCTAACCATCTTTTATGCCTTATATTTAGCTCTTTCTGAGTGAACAGATACTATAAACTCTTATGATTTATAAAGATCTGACAAAGGATGCCATAGAGGTAATGCCTCCAAATTCGTAGTGCAAATACTACTGCTGTGAGTTTCAGGTCGTGGATAAGGTAGTTCTGCTTGTGCTTCTTCAATTGTTTGGAAGCATATACTACAACTCTACCATTCCTGCATTAGAACACACCCTAAACTCTATCTTAAGGCATCACTGAATATTGTAAATCCATCTTCCCTCATTGGTAAAGTTAACACTGGAGCTAATATGACAGGACCCTTCCCAGACCTTATCTAAGCTCTCGTCTGGAGGATCCTGCCGGGCACTTCAACGGATTCCTCGAAACCGACTCGTCGAATCGAAGACATCCGGGAAGCGAACCCTATCTTTCTGTATCCGGTTTACTCGTTAAAACTTAGTGATTTGATTTTATCTGTTACTGGTTGGGAGGGATAAACCTTTTTTTTTTTTTTTTTATTCTATTTCAATTTCATTTTATAAAAATTTTGGCAGCATAACGGCTGCGTTTTTGATAACCCAAAATTTTACCTGTCAAAAAAACAACACTTCAACTATTTCTGTAAACCTCCCAACTTCTTTATTCTCAATCATGCATCATTCATCACAGTTTCATAAGCATAAACAATTCATAAGATACACAAGTGCACCAAATGTATAAATGCAAGAATATTTATCACTTTTACAAACCCTACATTATTCAAATTCAAATTATACACGATTAAATACATATACAAAATATATCTCAGTGTCTTGCACGATTGCCCACCTATAGATATATATATAAGCAAAGGTCGGTCTCGTCTGGCGATGGCACGAAATAAGAACAATTAAGCTACAAAATAAACAAGGCGTTAGTGCAACAAGGATATATAATATCACATACACTAACATAATAATTCGTTATTTACTCAAGTTTTACAATTTCCTTAAATTCGTCCATGTGTATCCTTGACTCATTCTAACCATCACGGGCGATTATAACTAACGCCAACATGAAGCTTACTAATGTATCTCAACCGCTACGTTACGGAATTTACTGCATCGTACGTAGGGTGCTAAACTTATTCACTGAACAACTACAATGCGGAATTCTTTGCATCACAAATGTAGTGCTAAATCTCTAGACGACTACGAGCGGAATTTACTGCATCGCTTCGTAGCACTAACTGTCAACTAACCAACTACGTGCGGAATTATCTGCATCGCAACGTAGCGCTATACTTTTTCTATAAACTGAGCGATTACGGACGGAATTCTCTGCGTCGTCACGTAACGCTAAATCTCATTAACTTATAAGGTATACACATGGACTTTCAAAAATCAATTTCTTTAAGTGCAGAGGCACAAACTCACTAGATTTATATCTTCTAAAAATCTTCTCCTTTTATTCTTTTTACATGCAACTCGTATTACTTTCTAGTATATATGGATTCCTTAAGAATCCATACGCTTAAACTTTAACTACAGCATTATATATCATTTTCAATTTCTTTACTACTTAACTACCACATTTATTCAATATAAACTAGAATTAGCATAACAATTTAAAAGCTCTTAAGTGGCGAACCACTTACCTCAAGGTCGCGTCAAGCTTCTCGACGAGGCTCCTGGACGCCGCTCACGCGCTCGTCACCTACACAACAAGTTCTCTTCATTACTATTAACAAAAACCTCCATTTCTCAACTATATGCTAGGAATTCCCAACTATGCCCAATTCTCTCTATATAGCTCCTAACTCGTTTCTAATTCAACCGAGACTCTCAAATCCCGATTTTTGTAGAAAAGTTTTAGTTTTGGAACCCTAGGGATATTCCCACACGGTCCGTTTACTTGTCGGAGGCTTAAAACGAAAAATCACAATTTTATTTAAAATGGACAGCCCTTAACAGAACAGACGATAACCTGCTGCTCGGGGCTCCGTTTTTCTTCGTTCTTTTTCCTACGGCTCACTTACATCACATTCTAGTCACACGACAAATTTCATTGAGAAATATTATCGTTTGCTAAGTCAAATCTAATGAAAACGTCCGTTTTGGACACTTTCGAACATAATTTAATGCACGTTTTGCAAACTCTTGGTTTCAGGTTAGCGACGCTAGATTTTCTTCCATAGCTAAGCTTCATTTAACTAATAATGATGAGCCAAACTCAAACCATGCAATAAAAATTGCATTAGGATAGCCATTTCACTTCTCAGAGCTCTAACGGCGCTATTTTGTGCATAATTTGCACAATTTTTATCGAATTCGATCCGTTCCAAAACCTATGGTTTTCTATGGTTCCTAGGCATCATTTGAGGTGTAGAACACCCCCAAATAAGCCAAATATGGTCAGGTCTCCTCTAGCTAAAAATTCAGCTCGGGATTGACAAAATTGTTAAAACTAATTCTATTGAGCTTCTATCATTCCTATATGCTTTCATATGCTTTTTTAATCATTTTTATGCTCAAACTTGGGTTCAAAACCTCTAAATTTCAAAGCTTATTTATTGTCTAATATATTCATAAAACACACATAAACATTACTTGTTCATTTGAACACTAACAATTCACTCAAAACTTTCATCAACTAGTTGGTGTGTGTGTGAGAGTTGATTTTGTTTCCACTTAAATCAACCATGTGGCAGCCATAAATAAAACCCTAAGCTACCATTTACACCCAACAACATTTTATTTAAAGTTCATCATCATCTAGTTAGGGTTCCACACTTAATTGAAGTATAGAACACCAACACAACTAAAAAAAATTCTGCACCGAAAATTTCCAACAGTGCACTACCTCAAATTTCAGCAAATAACAAGAAACGTAAGAGGATATCTCACTTGATCTTTGTTTAGAGGAGTGAGAGGGACTTGGGAGAGGTCTTAGAGAAGAGATTTGAGGCTTGAATGAGCTAGAAAGGTTGCTTCTTCTTCCACTTCTCTGGTGGCTGTCCAGAATTTCTGCTGCTGTCATGTTTTTCGGTTTTGCTTCAGTTGTTGCTGCTGGTTGCTTCCTCTTGAGCACGACCAGCTGCTGATCTTCCTCTTCTCTTCATGCCTTCTTCTTCTCTTCTTATGGCCTTTCACTTCTGGTCTTCTTCTCCCTTGGTTCTGCTCGTTTCTGAAAGCTCCTCACGGCAACAGTTGCTGCCCTGTTATGCTCTCACGGTTTCTGTGTGTTTCACGACTGAAGACCTCTTGTTTGCTGAGAAAATTTTCAGCAAAGGGTTATATTTATACTCATTGAACTTCTCATAATTGCACATTTACCCCATCTCTTTTAATTTCACTTCAATCTCTTATCTTTTCCTTGTTTTTCATGGTTGTCCTTCTCTTTTGTTTTTAAATTTTCTTTCATCATTTTCTTTATGTTTTATGTATTATATATATATATATATACATACATACCTCATTAATATTTTATGAAGAGCCAAGCTTGTCTTTGGATTTATTTTAATTATCAACCAACTCTTTAATTAAATTATAGTTAGAAATTAACTAACCATTCTAAATAACACATCCTAAATTGCACTTACTAATATTGTTTTCTTTCGCTTGTCTCTCCTTTGCGGATGTGTTATTTTACTCTTCATTAATATTTTTCCTTACTAATTTGATTGTTATGAAGTTCTAGAATGGGCGTTCACGAAATCGATAAGTCGATTTAGATTAATACTAACTTGATTTTATTGCAATGCTACTTAACTTTTTTATGGTCAACGAATTTCGTCATACTCTTAATTTAATGACTTTCTAAGACCATGAAGTTCAACTAATTAATTGTAGGGATTTATATTATCTCCCTAATCTAGCTTCTAACACTAGGGATTCATAAGTCGAGACTAGGGGTTTACATAATATCAATCTTCTTTTCAACTCATCGAAACTCTACTGGCAAACATCTGACCATTCGAATTTTTCTTCTTTTCTAATCAATTTGGTCAGTAGGGCCGCTCTCCTGGAAAACCCCTCCATAAATTTCCTATAGTAAACTGCTAGACCAAGGAAGCTCCGAACCTCGGTAACATTAGTAGACGGTCTCCAACTCGTTATGACAGGACCCAATCCAGACTCTCTCTAATCTCTTATCTGGAGGGTCCCGTCGGGCACTCCAACGAACTTCTCTTAATTCGACTTGTCGAAATGGAGAGATCCGGGGAGCGAACTCCTTAATCTTACTCAATTTTCTTAACTTAATAAAAGTGTCTCCTTTACTTCTGTAAATAATTTAGGTGGATAAAAATCTTTCGCGATTTTATTTTAAAACAAGTTTATAAAAATTTCGGCAGTATAACGGCTGCATTTTGAAGATTTTCAAAATTTTTACCTGCAATAAAACACACTTCGACTATATTTCCATTTCCACCCAACTTATTTATCCACAAACATGCATTGTCATCACACTTTTCTCAATTAATATGCATGAACTCATACTAGAAAGTGTATAGATACATCATACGTGAAAATTCATGACAATATACAAGCATATTTACATATGTACAAATCCAAAATGCAAGATACCATAAGTATAATATAATACAAGTGTTTTTCCATGATTAGTATGTTCAACCCACATACATGTTTAATACAAGCCTATTTCATAACTCGCCCACCTATAGATATATATATGAAATGAAAATGTTGTCGTCCTACCGTCATACGGCAGCACCCAATAGTGTATATAAGCTACACAACCGATAAACAAGTTAGTGCAACAAAACCATGTAATATAATATGCACTAATGTAATAATTTATAAATTTATTCATTCTTAGAAATTTCAATATCTTAAAGTTTTCTTCCAAAATCCCCATGTATACCCTTAAAGTACTCTAACCATCACGGGCGATTCTAACTAACGCCAACGTGAAGCTATTGAGATATCTCGACCATTACGATACGGAATTTACTGCATTGTAACATAGGGTGAAAAATCTCATATCTGAGCAATTACAATGTGGAATTTTCTGCATTGCAATTGTAGTGCTATAACTCTAGGCAACTACGAGCTGAATGTACTGCATCGCAACGTAGTGCCAAACTATAAAACTAAACAACTACGTGCGGAATTGTCTGCGTCACAACGTAGCGCTATATATTCTAGGAAAACTGAGCAACTACGGACGAAATTTTCTGCGTCGTCACATAATGCTAAATCTCATATGATCTTAGGCATATACATGGGTCTTTAAAACTAAATTCACCAAGTGCAAAAGTACAAAACTACGTATTTTTGAAACTTCAAAAAAAAACTCGCTTGATTCAATTATTTTAAAAACCACTTTATATTAATTGCAATCACTTTATAGAATCCATAAGAAACCCACATCCTCAAACTTGGGTTTTGAAATTGGAAAATTGTTTTCATTCTCATTTAACAATCATGTACAACATTTAACACAAAAATAGGAATAGACGCAAGTGGAAGTGCACTTACCTCGCTTTCCAAGTTTGCTAGAAAACTCTATGGAAACTCCTTTGCTCCGCTAGCTTGTGCGTCACCTGCACTACATGTTTTTATTTAAAATATGTTACAATGTGCTACATAAACTACACACATTACTTTTAAACTTTTAAAAACTCTTTATAATGCACTTTTAGCTACAACTTTCTCTATTAACTTCTAACTTAACTGAGGCCTCCAAATTCTAATTTCTTTACAAAAGTTTCAGTTATACATTCCTAGGGACACCCCCACGCAGCCCATATAATTTTCAGAAACCCGAAACTAAAAGTCAAAATTTTGGATCCCCTATAATAGAACAATGCACACAACCCATTCTACAGGCTATTTCGCTTCCGTTTTTGCTTGGACCACCTCCTTATCTCTCACTTAGGTCTCTCGTAAAATGGTTTCGAAAAATTCTAAGTATTGAGGGGTGAAACCTAGGAAAAACACCTATTTTTCTACATTTTTTTATGCACGTTTTCGTATCAAACAAGCGATGATGTTATTTCTTTCATATCTAAGGTTCTTTTACCTAATTATGATCAAATATATTCATTCCATGTAATAAAAATTGCATTTACATAGACATCTCATATTACGACTCTCTAAACGCATTATTTTGGTCATAACTTGCGCAATTTTTATTGGAATCATTCCCTTCCAAAACCTATAGTTAGCTATGATTCCTAGACATAATTTGAGGTCTAGAATAGCTCCAAATAAGTTAAAATAGTGTAGGTCATCACTGTCCCTTTGTTGGGCTCGAGATTCTCCAATTTGTTCAACACTACTTCTTTGACAATCCTATCACTTCATATGCTTTCCTAACCTCAATTATGCTTAGATTTGAGTTCAAATCAATCAAAACTCAGAGGTAATCTTACTGTTCTTCATGGTCATGACACACACATATACACATCAAAGAGTAGATCTTGTCAATTCTACATGTCAATTTCACTCAATCTTTTTATCAAACAACTTATCTACAACTTGTTTAACATTTGAGTGCTTTAAACCATACTTTAAAATTTGTTATCCATGAACCCTAGCCTAAGATTCACACACAAGAACATGTCATCTAAGTTTCTATATTACCTAGGTAGGGTTCTACACTTGTTTGAAGTGTAGAACACCCATCACAACTCACTATAATCACATAGCTATCACCATACCTATACAACCCCAACTAGCATCAAAGTAGAGAGAAAATATGATATCTCACCTTGTTTCTTGCTTAGAATGATGGGTTTAGCTTGAAAAGCACTCTAGAATAATGGATTAAAGCTTGAAAAATGAGTGGGTAAGCTTTCTCTTCTTCTTTTGCTTGACCGTGCATCATCCTCTCTCCCTCTCTCCACTCTCACGTTTTTCTTCTTTAAATTTTCTAAGTGTTGGCCGACCACCAACACCTCCCCTCTTCTATTTATAGTGACATTTAATTGTTCAATTACTATAATACCCCTTTGTTAGTTATTTAACTTCATTTAAGTTCTAATTGTGTGTGAAATGTTAATTACTTATCTCCCAATATATATATATTCTTATTTAAATGTTATCTATCTTGATACTTAATAATTTATCTCTTATTGGTTAAAGGACTATTTTACCCCCTTTAACTTTTTCTTATTAAGATAATTATCGTATAATTCTACAACGATCGTTAACTCTTCAATGTCCCGGTTTAGATTAACGTTGACTAGATTTATCATTTTAACTTCATAATCTAGCTTCTAATACTAGAAAGTTAAAAATCGAGACTAAGGGTTTACACGTTATGGCCTCTATCTTCTGAGGATCCATGTTGATTCCTTTAGTTGATAGTACATGACCTAGGAAAGTGATGTTGTTTAGCTAAAACTGGCATTTGCTGAACTTTGCATACAGCTGGTGCTCTCGTAAGGTCTACAATACGATCCAGAGGTGTTCCGCATGTTCCTCATAACTACCTGAATATACTAAGATATCATCAATAAACACTATCAAGAACTTATCCAGATATGGCCTGAAGATCCTATTCATCAGATCCACGAAAGCTATTGGGGCATTAGTCAATCTGAAAGGCATGACTAGAAACTCATAATGCCCATATCTGGTCCTG
Source organism: Litchi chinensis (assembly GCA_019925255.1). Classification (NCBI taxonomy): domain Eukaryota; kingdom Viridiplantae; phylum Streptophyta; class Magnoliopsida; order Sapindales; family Sapindaceae; genus Litchi; species Litchi chinensis. Next base: position 11,466,150 of record CM034467.1, read on the forward strand.
AAGGCAGTCTTCGGAACATCTTCTTTGTGAATCTTTAGTTAATGGTATCTTGACCTTAGGTCGATCTTGGAATACATTCTAGATCTCTGTAGTTAATCAAACAAGTCGTCGATCCTCGAGAGTAGATATTGATTCCATATAGTCACCTTATTCAGCTATTTGTAATCTATGCATAACCTTAAACTTCTATCCTTCTTCTTGATGAACAACACTGGAGCCCCCCATAGAGAATGGTTGGGTCGTACGAACCCCTTATCTAGCTATTCTTTCATCTATACTTTCAACTTTTTTAACTTTGTTGGAGCCATTATGTACGATGCGATGGAGATCCATTCGGTTCCCAGAATCAAATCTATCTCAAATTTCATTTCCTAATTTAGAGATAGACCCGGAATGTCCTCCGGGAACACATCTGGAAAGTCTCAGAACACTAGGATATCCTCCAATCTCGCTCCACCATACATCTCTTCCACAGTATAGGCTAAATATCTTTGGTATGACTTCGTAAGCATCTTGCTAGCCTTCATTGTTGATATGATGCTAGTAGAAAGCGATTTTTGTATTCCATGAAAAATAACATTTGGCTCCTCGACCCTAGGAAATCTAACTTCTTTTCAGAAGCAGTCCACTCAGATGCGATGCATAGACAACCAATCCATTCCTAATATGATATCGAAGTCATGGATGTCCAATACAATCAGGTCCATTAGGAATTCTCTGCCCTCAATAACTACTGTACTCCCCCAAAATACTTTCTTTGCTCGAAGAGAATCCCCTGTAGGGATGGACACTATCATGTTACAATCTAGGGGTTTTGGTTCGATACCAATAGTCTTAGCAAAATGTCTAGACACGAAGGAATGGGTAGCCCCAAGGTCTATCAACACATAAACATCATTACTAAAAACTAAAATGATACCTATCACAACTTCGGGGCAGCGTCTGCCTCTTGCTGGGTTACCGCGAATACTCTGGCCTGAGCATGGGGTCTACCTGACTGGCCTCTAGATGGTACACCCTTACCTGATGCTTTATTAGGCTGGCCGAAACTTATGGTCCTTCTAACTTGGGAGCCCCTCTGATCTGATCCCCAGCCTCCACTAGTCTACCCTGGTGCTATAGGTCTAATCTCCGATCTGGCAGCTGAAGCTACATTCAGGCAATCCTTCATAAAGTGGCCCTCCTACCCACATCTGTAACATCCGGTGCTACCTTTGAAACATTCGCCCAGATGCGTCCTTCCAAAATTCTGGCACACAGGCCAGTTCTTTCAACTATCATCACTGCTTTTGGAGCCTATTGATTGTTTAACGGAGCCCTGATTGGATTGTGTCCGATCTCCGGCTACTTGATTCAATTGAGTTCTTTCCACTTCTGGTGAACTTACTAGGTCCTCCGGAGAAGTTGCCTGACCAGCCGCATTTCTAAGTTGTCTTTTTTGGCCTCAATATGGCTTTGATACTTCTTTCCACCCTGACGGCTGCCTTTAACAACTCTCTGTACTGAGTATGAGCTGCTGAAGCTACGTAGGCTCGAATTTTCGGATTCAGGCCTACTACGAATCTCTTAGCCTTCTACTCTTCATTGTCGGTTATGAATGGCACTACGTGAACCAACTCTGAAAATCTCTTCTCGTAGTCTGCTATTGATGAATTGCCCTGCTCTAGCTTGTAAAATTCTTCGATCCTTGCATCTTGGTAGCTCATTTGATAGAATTTATCCATAAATTCTCTCTTGAATACTGTCGAGGGCACTCCGGCTACATTCCTCCTTTGGATGGTTTTCCATTAGTCTTTAGATTTGTCTTTCAGAGCAAATGCGGAGAAGGCCACCATTTGGTCCTCGGAGCAACCCATGACTTGAAAATTTTCTTCATTAGTCTCTAACCAGAACAATATGCGCTTTAGATCACTGGTTCAATCGTAAGGCTTAGCGCTCAATTTTTGAGTGCGTTTGATGGAAACCCCTGTTTCTCGTGGCTAATAAAATGTCACTGCCAACACTTGAGCCAGTTGCTCTACATTCATATTTTCAACTACTAGCTCTGCAAGTCATGAAGGTCCTGCTTGATTTGATCTATAGACATGTTGACAGACTCGTTAACGTGTCCTCCTCTAGTACGGGTACCTGAGCAGCCACTCTTCTAGTAGATGGACGACCTTGATGACGCATGATTTTGTGAAATTCAATCATAAAATGCATGAAATGGATGTTAAAATCATAATCTCAAAACTTTGGGCAATTTTTGAAAAATTCAGTTGAAAACGAATATTCGGAAAATCTTTTATTCAAAATCACTTAAAACTCTGGCATTGATACCAAATTGACAGGACCCAACCTAGATTCTCTTTAATGAACCTAGCGGTCCTGTCGGGCATCCAATGAAACCCCTCTAAAGTCTAACTAACCAGACCCAAAAAGATGCCATGAAATGAACCCGTAACTATTATACTTTGCTAACATATGAATCATACGTTTTAAAATTTTTCTTTCTAAATTTTCAAGTAGATTAAAATGTAAATTAGAGTATCATCCTCATTATCCAAATATCTAAAACGTGCACGCATTCTCATAACATGAAGAGTTTACAAAATTGTTCATAATTGAAAATTCGCACAAATATATAATTAATATCCAAATCACAATGCTGATAAATGAAATTATGCAGCGTCATCGATCGTTTTGGCCTATCTGATCAGAACGAGGTAATCTGGTACCCTGGTTTCTTATTCCTGCACTTGAGAGGTTTTTGTAACATAAAACCAAAAACATTATGAGCTACAAAGCTCAGTGAGTGTGTAAGTGTTTCTATTTAAATTTATATTTTATAAAATTTTACCTCTCGAAAATATTTTCTTTAAAATATTTTTCTTTAAAACAATTTATTTCTAAAAACTTGGGTTTTATAAATTCACTTTAAAGTTCTAAAAGCTTTCATTAAGTGCTAAAATATTTTATAGTTTTCTGAAATATTTCTAAAACATTTTCTTTCTAAAATTTGGTTTAATGGTATGCTTCTCTTTCTAAAAACTGCACTAATAGGGAACCCAATGGAAGCTATAACCACACAAGTGGCTAGACCAGCTCCGCTTAGTGTGGGGGGTCATGTGGCATAAAAGCTAGCATTGCACACCGTGACAAAGCTACACAGACATCCCACTACTACATGGGAGAACTACCATCGCACATTGTATAACAAGATAATACTTCACAAGTGTAAAGGGTGACACGATAGACATGATAGACACGATCCCTCCGATATTAGCAGGACTAGCCCTCCCAACACTTGCCATACACTGCGGGGTATACCGACCGGGTCTAAAGCTATAAGGTCTATCTATCTATAAACTTAGGTCGTCCACTAATCTTTGAAAATCTTTTCTTTTTCTATAACTCAATTTAAATTCTTTTTTCATTCTATAAATATAAAGGTGCTAAAAAAATGCATACCATCTCATGTCATAGACAAACTAATTCATTTCATGCTAGAATTTGAAACAATTTATAAGCTAAAAATGAATTTATGAAAATTTATAAAATACATGCAAGATAAATTGAAAAGTATTTAATATAAAAAAATATTTTCACACTCATTGCTTGCTTTCCTATTCACTTGAATCACGTCTCCAGTGACCTCCTTTAGCTCGTCTTTTTCACCTACACTTAATATAAACAAGATCTCTACTTAGCATGCAAGACATTTTACTTCCAAGCTATTTCTATTATTTCTACCACTTATAATTTTATCCAAGTTGCTACGGATTGCAGTACTACCAGTCCAGCTCTAGCTACGAGCTCGTATCCCAACTTTTCATTTCAACGAGTTCTCACTTCGTCCAACTCAGCCCAATTTGTGGGCATTATCCATCTCAGCGAGCTCACTTAACTCACCCTTTCAGCGAGCTGCTACTTTCTAGCTCAACTCTATTCATAGGCACCTCTCAACTCGTCCCTTCGCGAGCTGCTACCTTAGACCAGCTCGACCAGGTATCATAACGAGCAAAGTCCTCACTTAGCTCACTCTTAGTGAGCTCGCGCTCCAATCCAACCTGAGCAGGGCTGAAAAAGGGCTGCGAGTATCTACCAGCTTGCACTCAACAAGCTCCTGTCCTAACTTACGCGAGCTCACCTAATACCTCATTTTCAGGTTTCACATCCTTACAAGCATTCTTACAATGCGACCTCATTTAGTTTCACATACATACTCTCAACAATATTTTATCAACTTTATCCCTCAAACACAGGGCACAACCACAACAGGTGATGTAACGAGCACTCAATCATCCTAAACCATAAACAACTTTCCAAATCAACTTATTTCTTTAGCTACTTCACTTATCAGATTTTTCCTCCTTAGCCTTTTGCCATGCTTCCCACCTGTTTATTGCTTCAAATCTCCAAATCTATTTATGAAAATCTTATTAGAACAGATGCAATCCACTGACAGCTCTTTGACAGATTTCTTACTAAAATAAAATCATGAAAACTTACTTTTACCACTTAGTTCTTACCAGATCTGACGTGATAATACTCTTAGACCCGTTCTTCACCTTCTACGACTTGATTTCCCTTCAAAACTGGTAGAAATCGGCTTGATGCAGCTACAATCTGCCTCCCTTGCTCTGTCAACAACTTCTCTCTCTCTCTCTCTCTCTCTCTCTCTAGATTTTTCTCTCACTTTCTCTCTCACTTTTCACGACAACTCTCACCACACCCATATATTTATAGGTGTGGGTTAAGTCCACCTTTGCCCTTGAACTTCCTTAAATTTATGATTTTACTATTTTTTAGAGAATTCTTTATTTTCCCCTCATGACCTTGTCCTTTCACTTTATTGACGATTTTTCCATCCATTAGAAAAATTCTTTATTCCCACAATGCCCTTCAACTTTTTATAATTCAAATTTATTTCCAATCCTTCCGGGAATTTTATAAAATTTTAATTTCACCTCCGAACACTTAAAAATCCCTTTTATTATATCACAAGTAAATGTATATTCATACAATACCTTGTTCCGTGCAGATGTACAGTAATAAAACTGGGAAAGGGTATTATAATTTGCTTTTGGTTTGTATGTTTTAGTCATTCAGGAATTTTCATTTAGATATCATTATCACGTGACCCATATAAATATGATATTGCTGCATTCATAAGACACATTTTGAGCCATTCTGAGACTACTAAACTTATTAAAAATGTAAAAGTAATTGTATCCATCACAGATGAATACGTTTTATCATAATAAATTCGTGGTCTATGTAAAAAATCACGTATAATAAGTCTTACTTTATATCTTACAATCTCATTTTTCTCATTACATTTTCATACAAACACCCACTTGTATCCAACATATTTGAAGTCTTCAACCGTCTGGATTATAGGTTCAAAATACTTTGCATTTGACTAAAGAACTCAATTCTGATTAAATTGCATATTCCATTTAGGCCAATCATGTCTTTGTTTACATTCGTCAACAATATGCAGGCCATAATCATCGTTCACGATTTTAAAAGCTTTTATATATGAAAATATATCATTAATAATTGTTTCTTTATGATTCCACATGTCTTCTAAAAAATCATTGAAATTTCTAGATTTTTAGAATTTTGTAGCCTTGTAAGGTTTGTACCTCTTTGGGGGTTTCAATCTCTTCAAGGATTGGTAAAACTCTTTTGGAGTTGATTTTTTAGTGAGCGTAGATTTTATAGCTTGAATATTATTTTTAATAGAATCAAGATTTTTCTTTCTTCACTTCTGGGGAAAACAATTTTTCGAGCCAAACGGTCTACCACACTTCTAGCGTGTAGTAGATAATTTATTTGCTACATTTTGATTACATTGTTCTACATGACCAATTATTCTAGCCGGTGCATTGGCAACTGGTATGTTCGATTTTGTTACTTTAACAGCATCAGTAAATGCATCTGACAACTGATTCGCAATCATCTAAAGATTAACTATTTTTTGTACTTCATTTTTGCATTGAGTAGTATAAGGATCTAGATGATATATTGTTATCACATTCCATGAAATTTATTTTTCTTTTAAATAGTAAAATTTTCCCCCTCTAGTAGTGAGAAAGGTGTCTAATCAAAATGAAAATATGCAAAAAGGGTAGTAAAAAGATCACTTGTCAATGGTTTAAAATATCTGATAATTGAAGGTAAATTAAAACCAACATAAATTCTCAAACAATATTAGGGTCCTAATTTGGTTCATTGAAGAGGAGCAATAGGGACTTGTATGACACAATTAAAAATGCGTAAATGAGAAATATTAGGTTAATGTCCAAATATAAGTTGTAATGAAAAGTACTGGTGATAAGTTACTGACCTAAGGTGAATCAATGTTGTTGCATGTAAAACAACATGTCCCCAGGTAAAAACTGGTAATTTTGTTTGTAACAACAAAGTTCTTGCAATTACCTAAATGCGCTTGATGAATGATTTTGTTAGACCATTCTAGGTATGTACACGTGGAACTCGATGTTCAACATCAATTCCAACCAATGTGCAATAATCATAAAATATTTTTTATATAAATTCGCCAACATTATCTAGTTATATACTTTTAATTGGATAATCTAAAAATTATGCTTAAAGTATAATAGTCTGAGCAAGCAATCTAGCAAAAACAATGTTATGACTAGACAACAAACATACATGTGATCATCTTGGGGACGCATCAATTAATACCATAAAATAGTGAAATGGTCCACTGGGTCGATAAATAGATCCATATATGTCTCCTCAAATTCTTTATAGAAAAGACGAAGACTCAAAGCCAACCTTAGAAATAGATGGTTTAACTACCAATTTTCCTTATAAACAAATATTACATATATTCTCATTAAATGATAGGATCTTCGGGTTCTTCAATGGGTGTTCATGAGAATTTTCAATGATTCTACCCATCATTGTAGAACTTGGATGACCAAGATGGTCATGCCAAAGTCGAAATGTTATTGGTTTTAAGAGCTTCTGGCTCGACACTATATAAATTTCAAATGATCTTATAATTGTGTTATACAACCGATATGAGAAAGCTTTGAGCTTTTCTAAAATAAGCTTTTGGTCTGAAGTATTTCTAGTGATGCATAAATATTCAATATTCTTCTCATTTGTAGTTTTAATGTGATATCCGTTGCTACGTATGTCTTTAAAATGAGTTGATTTCTTATGGATCTGTATAATGTACCGTTTATGCATAAGTCATTTGTTATCAAGATTATGACTCTTTCGGAATATTCTATTAAGTCTGTAGGACCTGATATAGTATTTACCTTAGTATTAGTCACTGATAAATTTAAGAAATATTTTTTATTCTGAATAATAGTATGTGTTGTTACATTGTCGATAATACATGTATCTATATCTTTCTTTTTAAAAATAGATAATTCATCTATATCTGCTTTTCATTAAAGAAACCATATGCTAGTACATCATTGATAACAAAATACAAAGCAAAAAACTATTTTTCTTCTAATAGGCTACAAAAGTGTGTACTAACATAATTTGTGTCCAAACATGCCACATTTAAAACATCTTCATAATTTTTTGGGGTTTTTTTCTCTACATTTTTGCCTTTGTTATGTTTGATGTTATAAACATTCTACTTCAGTGGGATGTTTTCTGGTTTCAATTATCTGAAAATTTATGACCACCATGACCATGTCCACATCCATGGCCTTTGCTTATGCTAGCATTTGCTTTTAAAAGTGCTACTGCACCAGCTGGATGGAGTTTATGATTTTTCATCAAAAGCTCATTATTATGTTCTGTCACTAAAAGATATGAAATTAATTCATAATGTTTTGTAAATCTACGCTCTCTATATTACTACTGCAGGAGCACATTAGAGGTGTGAAAAGTAGTATATGTCTTTTCCAATAAATCCGCATCAATCAATGTTTCACTACACAGGTTCATCTATGAGGTTATCTTAAATAGGGTAGAATTATAATAGCCATTGATTTAAAATCCTAGAGTCTTAAATTACTCCACTCATGCTAAGCTCTAGAGAGGACGACAGTTTTCTAATAGTCATATCTATCTTTTAGATTTTTTCATAGAGTGAGTGGATCTTTAATTATGAGGTATTGAGTCTTCAGGCTCTCATGTAAATGACGATGGATAATGATCATTGCACTTGCTTTATCTTCTATAGATGTTTCATTGTTCTCTCTGATAGATTAGCTAAGTCCTTAGATTGCAAGTACAGCTCTATATCAAGGATACGTGAAAGATAGTTATTTCCAGAAATATCAAGTAGAGTAAATTCTGGTTTTACAGTATTTGATATAGTTATATGCATAAAACACCATAATTAGTGGCATAACCAAAATAGCAAATAATATTAATATTATATTCAAAGAAAATTTGTATATGATAAACTTCTTTATGAATATATCTGAAACTTCAAGTTGTTAAGAATGTCGCATATACTTATAGGTCAAAAATGATAACTTCAGGTTTTAACAATATAGATTTAGAACTTTAGGTTTCATTATTTGAAATCCAGAACTTCAGGTTTTGGTACATTGTAACTTGAAGATAATACAAGCACAAAATATAAAAATATAGAGAAATAAGACAATCAATTATAATTGTTAATAAGAATGAGATATTGAGCTGGCATGGCCATGCATTTAATATGTAATAAAAATAGTAAATAATGGTGGTAAGGTCGTACATATAGTGTATAGCAATAACAATTAATAAAGTCAGCAGAGTCGCACATATAATGCATAACAATAAATAAAGTTAGTATACTAAGTTGGTAAGGCCGTATATACGTTGGGTTGGCATAGCCATACTTCTCGGTTAGACTAAGAGAAATAATAAACAATAATGAATAAACAAACAAATGTAAAGTCAGAGAGAGGAAAAGAGAAAAAGTGATATTTACTTTGAGCTTTTTCTAGATTAAGAGATGAGAACTTTTTTGAGTCAATTTAGAAAATGAACTAGCCTATTTATAGGCAGAATTCACCGCTTCACATAAAATACTTCATTGTGAAGGAATAGTAAACTAATAGTCTCCAAAGAAAATGGTGATATTCATATAATATTATAACATATATATATCTATATATATAATGTTTTTACCGTTAATACCTCCTAACTTTATAAAGTTAAAACGAACTAATCAAATTCATCTATTGCATTATCTCTCATAAAATAAATTCTCTTTCATATTTAATTTAAATGAAATGAATGAATTTAATTTATTTATTTTAACTTTCTAAAGTTAAGAGGCATATTAATGATAGAATTACTCTCTCTCTCTTTCTCTCTCTCTATACATATATAGGTCATCTACAGTACATTTGGGTATTGATATACCTGAATTAATTATATTTTAAAATTACTAATTGTATTTTATTATATCTAATTACATATAAATATGTCTTATTATAACTAAACATGATTGATTATTATAAATGTGATCTAACTTATTTAGGTCTAATAAGATATAATAAATACATAATCAAGTATAATATAATACAATCAATAATTTTAAAATACAATAACTTATTTATAGTTATCAGGTGTATCGATACTCAAATATACCATAGAGTATGTCATATATGTATGTATGTATGTATGTATGTATGTATGTAATAATAGTATATATCTAACATTCTTATCTAATTTTTCTATCCAATCTTATATCGTAGGTTTTTTTAAAAAAATAAGATTGCGTTAGGAATCAGAAAGAATACAGGAGAGACTAGTATTCAGCCAATTCTTCTCCAGATTGAGACTAAAGACTTTCTTACAAGTGTGTAGGCAACCTCATTTCCTTTCTTGAGGATGTGGTTGCACAAACAGTTGCCAAGCTTTTTATAAAGATCAATGATATCATAAATAATACAACTTGTATAATCTAATCTAAATGAGCCAGAAGAGACATAAAATGCAACATTGTAAGTGTCCACTTCTACTGCCCAAATATTTACATTAAGTAACTTGGCCAGCAAAAGACCTTCACACAGAGTAAGAATCTTTCTAACTCTGCAGTAAAGTTACCAAAAGAATGTTTTACAAAAGCTACCACAACCTAAGATTTGGAGTCTACGATGATCACCCCTAAACCAAATTTTTGAAAGTCCTGCTTAACAGTAGCATTTATATTCAATTTCAGACAGTTTAAAAAATGAGGGATCCATGAACTGAGAGGTTGGAAGGAGAAAGAGGAGAAGAAGAAAGAGCACACACTGAGCTGAGATATTCAAAAAGAGAGAACATTGTCCAGTAGATGAGATCCTAGGCAGGTTTGGTGATTCCTTTATAGAAAGCCACATTTCTATTCCACGAAAGGCACCAACAGATCATGCAAAAAGTTGAAAGGCCTTCTTTTCCCATGCTTTTAGAAATCACCTTAAAACAATGCTGCATGTGGCGGGGAGAAGGGGGGGGGGGGGGGGGGGGGGGGGGCATTAGAGCTATTGATGTGATCAAAAGGTGTTAGAGACAACATAGTTTTAGCATATTTACAAAAGAGAAGGATGTGGCATAAAGTTTCAGCATCCTTTCCACATTTTCGACAAAGCCAATTTTTTGTCGCCTTTCTTTTAAAAAGATTAACAAAAGTAGGGAGAGGATCAATATAGCATCTCCAAACAAAAATTTTAACTTTAAAAGGGATATTTTGGCTCCAAAACACTTTCTACCATCTTTGCATATGGTTGTCATTAGAGGAAGAAGGTTAATTAACCTATTGGATTGCTAGATGGTAACCACTCTTTATTGTGTAGACATCTCATTTATCATAATGCCATTGCCATCTATCTTCCTTATTTTTAATGTTTAAATGAATCGAATTGATGGTCTCAACATCCTCTGGTAGGAAAAAAAGCTCAAGTTTGTACAAGTCCCATTTACCAAGATGTCTATCAATGAAATCCTCCACTTTAATATGCACAGTGTTCCTATGAATGATAGGTTTGAAGAAGGAGAGGAATGGTATCTAGAGGTCTTTGAAGGCGTTAGTATTAGCACCATTACTAATCCTTCTATGTAAACATTTCATAAGGAGGTTTCTATCCCACAAAATACTTCTCCACACATGTAAAGAGCTAGTGTGAGGTTGAATAACATAGAGATTCAAATCTTTGAAATACTTCGCCTTTAGGACTGTGGCAACTAAGGAGTAAGATTCAATGAGGACTTTCTAAGCTTATTTTGCTAAGAGGGCCCGATTGAAAAGCATGAGGTTGTTGAAACCTAAACCTCCACAAGCTTTTGGTTTGCAAAGGGTACTCCAACTCACCTAGCTTATTTTCTTGTTACCTTCATTCAAACCCTACTAGAAGCGAGCACATAAAGAGCCTAATTCTCTACAGAGAGTGATAGAAAGTTGGAAAAGGCTTATGGTGTAGGTTGGGATAGCTATAGCTTGGGCAATGGCTTTTAGGACTATTTCTTTTCCCCTAGCAAAAAATAGGTTAGCTTTGCATGTACGAATTCTCTTCCAAGCTTGCTCTTTGATCTCTTTAAAAGTTTTCCTTTTGTTCCTTCTAATCATAGTTAGCAAGCTTAGATATTTATCATAAGGAGTATTCACAACTAGTTCCAATCTAGCTTGGATTTTTTGTCTTTGGTTCTCCCTCACATTTGGGTTGAATGAGATGCAAGACTTTTGGATATTAATGAGTTGACTCGACCCTTTTTTGTACACCTTTAAGATGTAAGAATTCGATCGTAGCTTTAGAGTGAAGCTCTACCAAAGATGATGTTGTCATCTGCAAAAAAAGAAAAAAAAAAAAAAAGTGACTAATCCGAGGGTTGCTACGACTGCAATTGATTCCCAACACCTTTCCATTAGATTTTGTTATTGTGATAACTTGGAAAATGCTTCTGCACACAAAATAAACATAGAATGTGAGAGGGGGCATCCTTGTTGTAGACCTTTGGAAGGTTTGATATCTCTAGATCGTTTTCCATTCAAGATGAATGAGAGTTTTGTTGTTGAGATGTAGTCTAAAATATGACCGATCCAATTTTAAGGAAACTCCATTTTTGTCATGACAGCTTTGATAAAATTCTATTCTACACAATCATAGGTTTTGCTCATGTCGAGCTTAAGAGCTATAAGATCTTTGTTACTAGACCTTTTAAGGATAAGGAATGGAGAGTTTCAAAAGTAATGAGTACATTCTCAAAGATTTGACGACCTAGAATGAACACAGATTGAAAGCTGGAAATGAGATCTATTAAAGCATGTTTCAACCTGTTTGCCAGGGCTTTGGCTGCAATCTTATAGATAACACTGTATAGGCTGATAGGACATAAATCTTTTAGGGATTCAAGATTTTTTGATTTTGAGTATTAAGATGACATCTGTATTATTGAATTCTTGGATGGAGGATTGGCCCTTGAGGATTTCTAGGTAGATGGTGCAAACATCATGTTTAATCATATTTCAGTATTTTTGGAAGAAGATACGTTGAAAACCATCTCTACCTAGTGCTTTGGTCGGCCCTAGATTAAAGGTTGCTCATTTAATATCTTCTGAAGTGAAGGGATATTGGAGAATGGCTTTTGAGTTGGAGCTTAGTTTGGTGGAAAATTTATCAGTAGCAACTTTAAGATCTTACAAGGAAGGATTAAATGAATGGAAGATTTTCTTAAAGAACTTGCACATGTTGGAGGTCATTCCCTCATCAAAGAAGTGGTAAGTTCCTGTTTCCTTATTGAGAAGCTTTGTAATGTTATTCTTTTTCCTTCTAGCAAAAGTGTTGGCGTTTTGAATTTTTGTCCCTTACGACCAGCCAATGTGATCAGGCTCGTTGACGTTAGAAAATTTCTTCATCAGCCATAAGGTTTAGGATGTCAGCTTCAAGCTTATGAATTTGTTAGAAGATATCTTTTTCATGGCAACTTGAATACAAACCTTTAAGTTATTGCTTCTTAATTTCAATTTTCTTCCCTATATTCTTGAACTTTTTCTTACTCCATGTTGATAGTTTTCTCACACAAATCTTCAGCTTCCAATTGAGATCACTAAAGGTGGTAGCTAGAGAGTTATCCACCTAAGTATCTTTTATAATCTCGACATAATCCACCTTTTTAACCTAGAAAGGCCTAAACCAAAATCCCCTACCTTGATGTTTCTTTGAGTTGTTTTCGCTCTCCATTCTTAGGAAGATTGGTCGGTGGTATGAGGAAAGGAGTCCCGGATGCTCCACTTTTGTCGATTGGAAAATGTTTAGCTAGTTCTCATTGACCAAGAAACGATCCAACTGTTCTTGAATGTTGCTTGTAGTTTCTCTTTTATTGTTCCATATAAACTTAAGGCGTATAAAACTGATATTGATTAGATTACAATTTAGATCACTTCTCTAAATTGTAGGATGCCTTGTATCTGCTTTTTTAATCCCCTAATTTTCTCTGAAGGACTTAGAATTTCATTAAAGTCACCTCCACAAGCCCATGGGAGATCGTCAATTTTACTAAGCCTTGTTATAAGCTCCCATAAGTTATTTCTTTGAGTTTCATTTGGGTTGCTATAAAATCTTGAGAAACACCATTGGACACCGTTCTTCGCTTTTATTCTCGCATCAATGTGTCCCTCCGAAAAAGAGAGGATATTGATCTCTAGTTCTTCTTTCTATAGAAGCATCAATCCACCACTTTTAACAATCCACATGAAAACATCCATGATATCCCAACTTATTTTTCATATTATTAACCTTTCTACCTTCGAGCTTGGTTTCACATAAAAAGACCAAGCTTGGGGAGAATCTTTGGATGATCATTTTGAGGGCTAGGAATGCTCAAGGATTCCCCAACCCTTGAACATTTCACTTGATGCAACTCATTGTTCCCAACAAGTTTAGTGAGCAAGCTACGTCAATATTTGAGAGTCGAGATCTGATATTGAATCCTTTTGCTTCTTTTGGGTTTCATGATCATTAGAGAAAGCCAACTTCTTTCTCTTAGACCCTGCCTTCTTTTTTACCACTTTTTTTATCTCTAAATCCACAGGACTGTAAGGGGACTAGCTTGGTTTTCCTATAGATTGGTTATCTAGGGACTTTGGTTTTGGGGAAAAGGTTTTAGATTTAGTGGATGATTTAGTGGACTTTTGCAATTGTAGAATTTTTTGCATAAGATTGGGATAGGTTTTTGTTGGTGTTTTTCTGGTTGGGTTTTTTTTTTCTGTTTTTTCCATTTCCTTGAGGACTAAAAGGAGCTTTAAGAGTAGGGTTTTCAAGAGGCACTTTGGATTTTTCAAGAGTGGTGAAGGGGGATGGGTAAGGTAGATTGGTATTAAGTAGTGATGTATTAAGGACAACATTGAGGTTAGGGGGTTCTACATTAGGTTGACATGGTTTCAATTCTAAGTTCTGTTGACTTTGGTAGTTCTCGTCAATTGGTTGTCTAGTGACAATCAAAGTTTCTTCAAACTTCTTGTTACTGTCAAACTTAATAGATGGTCGAGGGCTTTTGTCATTTTCATTTGGCTTGTGTGGATAGGTGGGAAAGGTAGAAGTAAAGTGGTGGTAGGTCTTTTTCCTTTGTTTAAAGGGGATTGGGAACTAGTTATAGAATCTCGGGAGAATCTTTGTAAAGCCCAAAACTTCATTTTATAATAAATAATTTATTTTTTCAATGAATAGTATTTCCAGACGTAAAAGGAGTCCGTATGAGTAATAATTTTCGAAAAAATAGATTTTGTAGATTAAAATTTTTGAAATTAATTTTAAAATTAATTGAACTAACGTGGAGTGAAGTTAAGTCCTTTCGAAGAGATTTTAAGTGATTCAAAATATATGGGACAGAAGTACATTATTCGATTAGTTGATTAGTATCTTGTATGTAGTATTTGTAGAGAAATAAAATAATTTTCAGTACCTGGATGTAAAAATTTAATTTTAGTAGAATTTCGAATAGGACTGAAAATGATTTCATTTCCAAACTAATATAATAATTGTTTTTGGTGCCCGTAGGTGTTAATCGAATTTTAATAGATTTCCAGAAATGTTAATTTAGTTCTCGAATAATTTTTAGATTGACTCGAAACGATTTTGAATGCAAAAAGAATATTTTGGGGATTGGAAATTTATAAAAGAAACCCATGTTAGTGGAAATCCTAGTGGCATGTTAGTGGAGAATTGACAAATAAACAAAAGACAAGTGTATGATAATTTTTAATGGGAGAATGACAAGTGTAAGGTGTTGACTAAGTACATATATTCAAATGAAAGCAAGAAACAAACAAGAAGCATTCATTTGCACATTCATTCGACTGACAACAAAAATAAGTGAGAGGGAGAGAAATGAGCTTGACTGAGAGAGGAGCAAGGAAGTTAGCTTTGGGTTAGGCAAATTTGAAGGTGATTTTGAAGAGTTTCATCACATGCAAGTGTGATAATCAAAGCTAGAAGCTATTTCCAACCTTTCCAAGAGGCAAACTTTTATTTCCATGGAATTTTGTTGAATAAATGGTTGGATTTTTGTGAAATATGTTTGGGTTTTAGGATTTACAACCTCATTAATGTGGAGATTGGCTTGCATGTGGAATTAGTGTAGAATCAAGTGTAGAAAGTGACATGCATGTTGATATAGCTCACGACCAAGTTATGCTTGAGAAGTACAAATCTAATTTTTATTGTTTTGACATGAGTTTGGTGATGTTTTGGTGTAAATTTAAGTGTTGAAACTTGATGAAATATGGATTTGTTAATGCAGGATGCATTCGGCCAAGAGAGAGCTTGAAATGGTCCATTTTGAATTTGAGTTATTTGAATGATTTCCATGCTTGAATGTGTGTTGAAGATTGGGTTTTGATGTTAAAATGAAAAAAAATAAAACTTGGTGGATATGCATGAGGTGAATTCGGCCAAAGTAATGATTTGATGGTGAAAAATTATTTTTAGTTGGTTTGTGTGATTTTATGGAATATTTGGATGATGGAATTGATATGAAAATCGAAAGAAAACTCGTTGGATGTTAAATAACCATTTCGCGATTAAACGTTTCGTAATCGTTCGAAAGTGATACTTGGTAAAAATAAATGAAATTTACATTGCTCTTTGATGTGTTTGAATGTGAAATTGATGAGGAAACTTAATAAGATTGATGGTATCTATATGAACTAGATTCGACCAACATAGGAAATTATGGATTCGAAAATGTCGTTTGATTCGTGTGAATTTAGACTTTATTCGATATCATTTCTTTTCATATGTAGATATTTAGAATTTCGAACAAAAGATAAATACAAATAATTGACATTGAAACGAATTAAAAAGGAATTTTTTGAAATGTTAGTGTATTAATGTATGGTTATGGAATTATTTGAGTGAATTATGTTGGTTGCAATGTAACCTAAAAATATATTATGAAAATGTGTAGGTTACGCGAAGGCGAGGGAACCTTCTTATTGATTTTGAATTGTATAACGAACTAGGGAATAAAGTGAGTGTCTAAACAAAAAATTATTTGAAATGTTTATATTTCTATTCTCATTGATTTTTATATGTTAAATTTAAATTCATGCTGTTATTGATTAAAAGTTAAATTTTTGTGATAAACGAATTTTCATACAATAACCTATTTGTATGAATTTCTAAAGTTTTGAATGAATTGTAAATGATATTATGAAAAGCAAAATGAATAGAAATTATTTGTGAACTTATGGGGTGCTATAAAGGTATCACAATATTACCGATTGAGCTTGAATACCCTAAACGTGCATTGACAGTATTTGTCAGGAGTGTCTATTACTAACATTGGGAGGGAATGTGTCTGTTGGTTTACTCCCATGTGCCATCCAATGCACGTACAAGTATATTATTAGCTAACTTCCACCTGAGCGAAGGTAAATTCTGCTCTATAGCAAAGGTAAATTTCATTACGCAAAGACTGGATAGATGTCTTGAGCAAAGGTAAATGCCACTCTTAGTGAAGGTAAATTCCGCTAGTAGATATCAAACAGATAGTCTGTGCGAAGGTAAATTCCATACCGAGTGATGGTAAATTTCGCTCCGCCATATACTAGTATACCGTGTGAAATGAATTATCAGTGGTTGGTTTGCTTTACTCAAAAGTTTTTTAAAAACTGAAATACCACTACTATTTATGATTTATGGCAGAAAATGAAATCATGCAAAACAATATTTTATGCATCGTTTGATATTTGAAAAACATTTTAGAATCGTTTTTTCGAAATAAAAAAAGTTTGCTTTTCAATTCAATACTAAATTACAGATTTTCGATGCATAGATTATATTGATGTAAATGTTTATTTATGCTTTTAAATTTTATATGGTTCTCAGGAAATATATTTTAATTACTACAACATAATTATATTTACGAATTGTGTTTAAAGTTTTTAGCGAGGATATTTTGAAATTTGATTGAATGAAAATATATACGACACTCACTGAGCTTATGTAGTTGACCTAGTTTTATGTTTTAAAAATAAAACCTCCCAAGGACAGGTATAAGTGCAGATACGATAGTAGCAGGGACTCCAGCCCCAGAGTAGCTTGTCGTTGTCAAGTGTAGTATTGTTGTGAAAAATTTGTAAATATTCATGTATGATATTTGTGTTTTGACAAGTTGTGAAATAATTTTGTATATACCTATCTGCATCTTTTGGAAATTTTATATATGCATGAAATGATTATGATTTCTAAGTTATCTTTTAAAAATTAAGCATGATTGAGATTGTTTGTGATTTTCGAAATGAGGGTCTGAGGTCCAGTAGTGGAGATTTATTTGAATATTGAAGTGTATAGGTTTTCAATGATTTTTCTACAGGGTGGAATACTTGGAAAAACAGTCTTTGTGTTATTAAAATTTTTATTAATTCTGTTTTGTAAATGTATATTTTAAAGTGAAAAGTTCCCATCCATTTTCGTTAACTGAGAAAATCTTAAAAGTTTTATAAAGACTTAACTTCATGGGAACTTTTCAGTTAGAGCAGTCCTCGACTGGAAGGCTACTGTGGGATTACCGGACGGGTCACCTTGAGTATAAGAGTCGGGGCTCGTCACTCTTGGTTTGGAGGGGCAATTTTTGGGTGAGTGGGGTTTGTTTCTTTCGGGGGGTGGGGGGGAGGGGCGCGGGAAGGGAGGGTGGGGGTGGCCATAGGCCTTATCTGGTTTTAAGGTTCTCACGATATTTACATTTTGCCTCCTCATCTGGGCATTCCATCAGGTTGTGTCCAATCAAACCACAAGTATAACAATATTCAGGGAGTTTTTCGTACCTATAGATTATGGTTTTCAAGTTTCATGAGTTGTCAAGTTTATATCTGGAGCATCTTCTTAGGGGTTGAGTTATATCAATACAGGTTTTAATGCGCATAAAATTGCCCCAACAATCACTATCTTCCGGTATGGGCTCAGTAATTGGTCTTAACTGCTCAGCAATAAGTTTAACACCTTCTGAATTCATGCATATTAAAGGTAGATTTTACACTTGGACCCACATGCTAGTTTAAAAGGCATCTTTGCTAAATCCCTTGCTCTTTTTGGCTTCTCCAAAACAATATGGTGGTTATTGAAGTGTTATGGCTCTTTGGCAAGGATTTTGTCTCTAGTTTTTGGCTTGTCAAATCCAAACACAAATATGTTTTCGCCCACTATTTCGATTTCGACCTTACCGTATGGGCTCTATATTTACTGGATCACTCCTATAAAAACTTTTTTGCTAACTCTTTTGGTGTTCAAGATCTTCCCAACCAGACAATGGTTGAGGTTGTTCTGTCCTTGTTTCTTAATGTTCTCTATAAGGTAGCAGGTCTGGCTCTCTTCTTCAGTTAGGGACAGAGATTGACAAAGCTTTTCAATTTCGTCCATTGAAGAGGTGGATGGGAGGGGAGAGAAAAAGGAAGTGACGGGGAGAAGCAGAGATGTGGCGGAAGATTGGAGACAGATGCGAGTTGAGGGTGGAGGAGAGGCTGGGGAGGGAGGAAGGTAGGGATTTTGGTGACTTACAAAGTTTAAATCTACTCTCGAAATGAGAGACACACTTCCCTAGGAAGGTTTTGCTTCATCGTCGTTTCTACAGAGTGAAAAGGGAGAAGACGTAACCTTATATCCTAGTTGATATGTCATTGTTATATCGATTCCCTCGTCAATCTCAAACCCAAATATTTGATGAAGGAGAGAGAAATTGAGTGGAATATTAGAAACTTTTTGTTTGTGAGAGAGAAAGAGAGGGAGATTTTGTGTGTGTGTGAGAGAGAGAGGGAGAGAGGGAGAGAGTTAATTGACTGGAATATTAGACATCTGAGAGAGAGAGAGAGAGAGAATTGGAATATTTAGAAATTTTTGTAAAGTAATGGGAGAAACGTTAAATTCAAAGGTGTGGTGGATAACTGCACATAAATAGGCAAATGGCTTACAGGTATATAAATTGTCCTCAATGAGTTGAAGAAAATCAGGGAAAGGAGAGAACCTCTGTGTTCTAAATAGGCAAACGGCTTACATGGATATAAATTGTCTTTAATGAGTTGAAGGAAATCAGGAAAGCGAGAGAACATCTCTATCTGTGTGTAAATTGTTAACACAGATACAGATGTATCCAGAAAGCTCTCACAGCCTTTGTTATAAGTAATACGAACAACAGCATCTTTTCTTTTCTATATATTGTTTTTATATAGAAAAATTTGCATTTGCCTTGATTTACATGGAATCTGTTGCTGCATTACCACGTGTACCTCATGCATGTCAGATTTCAACCAAATAGATGACACCGTCCACTTCTCCTACGTGTCCTCCCTCGTACTCTCCGTCCTCTCCGGTCCTCTTCACCTTTGACTTCCCCACTTATTTCTCTACTAATTCACATACATTTCTCTTTCTCCTTCTTGCCGCCTTAAAAGCGTTCACGTACGAACTGCCATTAATTCATATCCTATTACAGGAAATGAGTTCAGTTCAAGTCAACGACACAATTTTTTCTTTTTTCTTTTTTTAATTTTCCCATCCTATGGGTATCCATTGGAACATAACAGACCGTCTTTAAAAATTACAAAATTCCTTACATAAGTTATTGATCTTTAGATTTGAATGAGGTAAATTATTAAGATACACTTATATCTTTAATTATATTCATATTTACACATCCAAATAACTGTATTCTTTTTCTTTCTTTTTTAATAAATTCTCTTTTATCTTGCATTATTAATAAAACAATCAACTAATTAATTAGTTTTTCTCTCTTAATATTGTCTGCCCTCTTTCATGTTTTCCTATTTACAGTACATTTCTTTTATCTTAAATTATTAATAAAACAATCAACTCTTCATTTGAATAAAGAGACGGATTTTTTTTTTCAAATAGTTATTCTTATTTGTTTGATTATTCCACCTCTCTTTTTCTTTTTTTTTCTTTAAAAAAAAAATCTTTCTTTGTCTACCTCGAAAGTAAAATAGGTTGTACGTGTATTTATATATAAGATTTAAGTTCACTTGGTTTCATTACGAACAGATAGAAGTACATTTCCCGATGGAACACATTGTTAATGTTGAAAATGATGCGTTGTTGTTTTATTCAAAACATGGAAAACAAATTAAACTAGGAAGTAAAAGAGCAGACCCGTGAAAATTATGCACCAATTAGGTTGCAGTGCTAACAAGCTTTACCGATAAAAAGTATACACAAAGGAAAAACAGGTGCAACAAAGAAGTCGCTTCACAGCGAAAATAGATTGGACCCCACTACTAGACTAAGGCTTCAGCATTAAGGTGGTGGCTCACTAGATTAGAAAAACAAGAACAGCACTACACACATAATCAAGCTGCATTAAATGGTGTTGATGAGGTTCCTATCTGGAGGCTCTGAAGGCATAAAAGCCAAGAAAACGAGCAGCAGCATTATCAAAACAGGAACAAAGAGAAGAAACAGTGGGGGTGGTGGCAATGGTGGCAAAACCAATGGCAACACCAGAACAAACACAGTTACCACCGCCATCAGCATGATTGATCTTCTTCTCCCATTCAACCTGACCTCCCAATTAAAACAATACATTATTACATTCATGAACAAAAACATAAAATGTTTTGTTTATCTCCCAAAAAAAAAAAACATAAATTGTTTTCAATTCGTATATATATAATTAATGAAGTGTAAATGTACAACATACCAATCCTTGTTGTAACTCATGTAATTGGAGAATCAGGAGCGTTGGATCTGGCCGTGGCCGGAGAATCAGACGGTCACGAAGAGAGGAAAAGAACGTATATGTTGAAGTAAGAGATTACTGTCTGGCTGTAATTGAAAGAGACTGGTGGCAATTTTAAAAGGGAGGGAGAGGGATATTTTTGGAACGTTACATGACAAAATTTCGAGAAGAAGCGTCAGGTGACGTGAGCCTCACCGCCACACTTTGCTTCATTGTGTTACCATGTAAGTCTTGGTTCAACCAATTATATAACCGGTACTCACTAGCGTGAATTAGTAACTACCATATATGACTATACCATCTATTAACATTTGGATTATTACTATGGCATTTAATTTCTTCTCTTTTCTGTTGTCATTAATTAATGTACCTAGATTTTCAATTTTTAGTGAATGTATCTGAAGTAAAAGTTTTCTATCCGACTCATATTCATACCGTATTAGATGATATAATTAATTTTTTTTTTCTTTTGAGATATGATAAGAGGGATTTGAATCTAAACAGTTATAAAATTGATTAGCATTTTTTACCATCCAACCATATTAGGCCATAATATATGGTATGCTTAGTTAATTGCATTTAAGTTTATTTTAGAAAGGATCCGTAGTCTGATAATAGCATTTTAATTTGGTAAAAAAAAAAAGCATTTTGTTTTAGAAGCGAAACGGTATAAAATAAATAAATTAAGATCCATTTATGAAAAGTAACCGCGTGGGGATGCATAACATGATGCAAGATGGCAAAGCAAGTTGAGACGACACGACAAGCACTTGCTACCCAATTAAGTTTCGGCGTTTAGAACTTTACCCAATAATGTCCAAAACTTTAAATATAGGATTGACAGGTAATATTACCGTACAAGTCTCGTAAAATTACTGTGCCAATTCGAGTCAACGACAAAATATCAAGGGAAAATTCCAAAACCCTTAACTTTGGATAGATTATTCATTTTTTTTTATATAATTTTATTTTTATCTAAAATACCATTTGACTTTGAATAAACACCTCCATTACCTCCTAAAGACATGTAAAAGGATAATAATGTCCTTGACGGTCACAGATTCTTTAAATTAATATGATTGATCGTTTGACTTTAGAGGTAACGAGGAAAATTCAATGAAATATTAATTAAAATAAAAAAAAACCAGTATAAAAATATTAAATATAAATTATATAAAAATATTTTTATTTAAAATTAAAAATAATATATAAGAATAAATAAATAAATTTTCCTATCAACTCCTTTCTCTTTCTTGCTCATTCTCTCTCCTTTTTTCCCCTTCTCTCTCTCCATCTCTGATTGGATTTGCAGATGGATCCACAAAGGCAACATGGTGAGTTCAACAGTGGCGAAATAGTAGAGACCTCAGCTCTGGGTCTTTGACGATGGAGACCTAATTGGAGTCTTCATAGCCGGAGACCCAAGACTTGAACTAGGTCTCCACCGCCGGAGACCCAATTCCCCTCCATTGTTGTTGTCATTGTTCGTCATCTTTATGGTGTATTTTTTTGTTGTTGATTTTTTTTTTTTTTTTTGGGGGGGGTTTTTTTTTTTGGTGCATTTTTTTTGGCTATTTGATTGTTATTTTTTAGGTTATTGATTGCTGTTGATTGAGTTTTTATTTGATGGTGTGTGTTTGATGATTCATGATTGTGAGTGATTAATGATGGAAAATTGGGTTAATAGATGTTGAAGATTGATGATAATGATGTTCGAGTAACGGTTGGTCTCCATCATCTATCCAAATTAGATGAATGGTGAAAATCCAATCTAGACCTCTACTTACTTATTTAAATTTTTATTAATTTATTTTTTATTTTTTAAATTTGATCGATAGAGTGATCTCCACCGTCCATCTCATTGATGGACAGTGGAGATAATTTCAATTAGCATACAATTTTTAACTTTAAAATAGTATTTAATTTTTTCATTTTTTTATCAATTTTTTATTTTTCCAATTTAGTGTATTGATATTCACCGTCCATCCATAAGATCAAAGGTGGAGATAAGTTTTTATTAGTTTATATTTTTTTATTTTAAAAAAAATTTTTTATAATATTTTTTTTTTAAATAAAAATCTAAAGGGTAAAACTATCATTTTACTTGTTTTATTTTTTTGTTAACTTTATAACAGAAAGGGATTGTGGATGAAAACGAAACTAAATGGAGGAAAATGAATAATCAATCAAAAGTTAGTGAGCCTTTTAGGATTTTCCCAAATATCAAACATACCAAAAAAAAAAAAAAAAAAAAAAAAAAACCATGCTAGTTAATAAGCATTATGGAATGGTACATGCACATTAAAGATATTTTTAGGAAAAATTAATAAATAAAGAGTAATACTTAGTTTTTCAAATATTTGCCTAAATTATGTAACATATGAGTTGTCAAGATCCTATTAATTATCATATAATTTCATGATTTATAAGAATTTGATAACTCACATACCACTTCATTTACGCAAAATATTTGGAGAGTCTAGCATCACTCATAAATTAAAGGTCTATCTACTCTTTAATACAAAGTTTGTAACTTTGCCTTCCATATTTATATATTAATTTTTTTTAGAATATTACAATAAATTTGAGATTTTGAGGAGGAAAAGATAATTTGAACTCAAATACTTAGGGTATAAATAAGAGAAACTACCATAGACCAATCTCAATTTTTTTTTTTTTTTTAAATGAACATTCATGAATTTTATTGAATATTATGACTAAGCGGTCATTTGTGTTTTTGTTTGGAGACTGAATAGTATTACTGAAAACTGAAAATTGAATAGTGATTGAAACTTGAAATATAAATAATATGTTTGTTCCTCCCCTCCCCCCCCCCCCCCCCCCCCCCCCCCCCCTTTTTTTTTTTTTTTTTTTTTTTTTTTTTTATTTGTTTTTTAAATTTAAATTATTTGAAACTAATAAGTTGATATTTATACCATTTTTACTATTTGCTGTTATACAATTTTAATTAATTTAATACAATATTTGAAAATAAATAATTTAATAAATTCTAAAACATTTTTATTAATAATATTTTATTCATAATTAAAATATAATTAAAAAATATAGTAGTATTAACCATATTTATATATTTATATATTGATATGTTTTAGAAAATAACTAAAAAAATAATAGTTAAATTGTAAATTAAAATATATTAGTTTAATTCTAAAATAATTTGGGATGAAATGTATTTATGTTTTACTTTTCAAATATATTTTTTGTAAGTATCAAGAAAAAAAAAATTTGAATAGTGAAAATTAGGATATATTTGAAATTATATTATTTTGGGGATGATAGATTTGGAATAAAAAATTTTAAATGTCATTAAGTAATTTGCAATGAAATAAAAAGTTAAAAATTTTTACTTAATTTTTTTAGTTATTTTTTTGTAGTTTAAAATGGTTTGACTATTAAAAAAAACAAACAAACGAAAATAACTTAATAAATATAATTTAATGCTATTAAATCTTAAGTAGATAAAATAAACGAACCCTACGATTTAAAATTTTATGTTATGTTTATTATATTTTGATTTTTAATTTAAATATACCATCAACTTGTTTTTTTTTTTTTTTTCTGGATAAAAATGAGAGAAGGAAAGCATCAAGTTGAAAGAGAAACATTCCAACTAGGTTCGATGCCAACTCCAAAGCTATCATCTATACCCAACCCAAAATATTATAAATAAAATAAAAATCCAAAGTACGAAAAAGAACACAAGGGAAACAGCCCCGACAAAAGATAAATAGCTTTGCTGAAACAAAGCTAATGCAAAACACCTATTGAAATGACTATTAAAACACCAAAAATGCAAAACCTAGTGGGTAAAGACTCAAAGAGGGGAAAAAGAGTACAAAGCTTTACAAAATTAACTACCTAAAAAGAAAATAATTGGGGCCTTAAAAGTCTTTAGAAACAAAAGAAAACAAAAAAATCTTCAGAAGCTTTAGAAGCAAGACAATCCACAGCTTGTATACCCTCGCAATAAATATGAGAAACTTGAAAATTCAAATACGCGAGCAAGTGTAAACAATTCAAACACCGACTGAGATGATGATTCCAAGGGACCATGGAAGAATAAGAGAAAAGAAGTCTGACAACATAAGAAGAGTCAGATTCCAACCAGAGAGAAGACCAATTCTGAAGGGTAGTAGACTCAATGGTGATCATACCAATCTTAGAGGCAAAACCATGAGAGTTTTGAAAAATACCACCGGTGGAGATCAAACCAAGCTGACCATAAACGCTACCATCAACATTAACTTTCACCCAACTAGGAAGAGAAGGAAACCAACACATAGGAATGACTTTTGGAACTTTGGAGGGATGACAAGGCAGAGATAAACGTTGCAAAACCAGAAGATCCAGATGAGAATTATTCATCGAATCAGTATGAAAATAATTTCTCTCTTGTAAAGAAGCCAAAATAGAAACCGAAGAGATATGATGGGATATAATAACATCATTAAAGCTTAGAACTATTTCTCACATGCCAAATAGGCCAAATAGTGGTCACAAAAGCCAGTCTCTAGAGCGCAAAAACATGGTCACTGAAGTTACAGATTGAAAAAAGAGATAGGAGAAACCATAATCTATATCCAAAGAAATATCAAAATCTGCAAAAGTATATCGCCAGTTTGTTAAGCATAAACACAAACCGTGAAGACCTGGTCAATATTCTCCGCAGCTTGAAGACAAAAAGGACAAGTCGATGCCAAACAAAATCCTCTAAAATTTAGTGCATCTTGGGTAGGTAACTTATTATGAATAACTCTTCACAAAAGAAAAGAATGCCTCAAAGGAATAAACTTAGCACAATCCCAATTTCCCTAAGAAACCAAAGGAGAAAATGTCTAAAATGCAAATAAGCTAGTTTAGAAGTAACTTGGCCATGAACCGAGTAAAACCAAACTCTCATATCTTTAGAACCATGAGGAATGATGATTGAGTGAATGCTGCCAACAATATTTTGGCGATGATTAATCAATAGCCTAGGCAGAGTCCAAATGCCGTTAAGGTGATCATTCGAAATAGATTGAAAATAATTTTATCAACCACGAAAAGAGATATTCACTATATCTGCAATAACATATCTCAACCAATTACTAGACCGGAAAAAAACAGAAGTTTTCACCAATTAACCGACGAGAATCCTATCAACTTGTTATAATGAGACTTCTAACCAGGCAAGATAGAGGAGGCTATATAAGTTCCACAGGCAGAACAATCATTGTTAAAATATGTTTGATAAATGAGAATAAGATGTATATTTCACTATATTTACAATGTACAATATGAATCCTATTTATAGACTAATAGGCATGTTACAAAGATGGAAAACAGAATAATATATTACAAAAATGGTAACACGAATATATTACAATAACGGTATCACGATAATAGAAATGATTAATATGTGATTAATATAAATGATAACATGTCCCCGCAAACTCAAGATGGCGAGATGGATGCAAGTTTGAGTTTGAAAATCAATTCATGAAAACGGCCCAAATGATGGGCTTTAGTGAATATATCAACAGATTGATTAGCCGAAGAGACCGAAGGAAGTTTAATAGTATCTTGATGAACATGTTGTCGAACAAAATGACAATTAATCTCAATGTATTTGGTATGTTCATGAAAGACATCGTTGTTGGCAATTTGAATAGCACTATAATTGTCACAACATAAAGGACTAGTCATGATATGGTGAACTCCCATATCCAAAAGTAACCAATGTAGCCAAATCAGTTCCTAGGCAGTATCAACAAGGGCCCAGTATTCAGCTTCAGTATTGGATCGAGCTATAACAGTCTGTTTCTTACTATGCCATGAGATAAGAGAATCACCAAGAAAGAAGCAAGAACCAGTGGTAGATCATTGATGAGTAAGATCGTCAGTCCAATCAGCATATGAATAAGTTCATAACTCTAAAAAAGAGTTTGCAGAAAAATGAAGTCTATAAAATGTAGTACCTTTGAGGTATTGGAGAAGATGAAGGACAGTAGCAAAATGAACTAAATGAGGAGCAGACATAAATTAATGGACAACATATACGGCATATGCGATATCCAATTGAGTCACGGTCAAATAAACAAGACTACCAACAAGCTATCGATAAAGAGTGGGGTCACTAAGTGGTGTACCTTCGAAAGACGTCAATTTAACATTAGCTTCCAAAGGACTAATACTAATTTTATTATCGATTAGACCAGCATGAGCAAGAAGATCTTAAATGTATTTTGCTTAAGAGAGATAATATAACAGGCCCTTCTTCCTTATACACTAGGTGGCCTCCCTGGCAACCCCACGGTGGCCCTCCAAATGGGATCTACACCGCCTAAAAGGTTGCTGTAGAGCTAAGCCTTTTTCTTTGACTGAAAACTTTTATGAAATTCTTTGAAATACTTTTTAGAATATATTTGTAAATCAGGTTTGATTAAAATCCGGTAGCACGATGGTTACTTTTTTGAAAAATCCACCCTATAACATATGAGGGAAAACCAGTGCACTTCTAAACTTATTCCAATCTCAACTTTCGGGCCTTAAGTCCTCGTCCAAATCCATAATCAGTCATAAATACGATTTCATTCAAAGAAATCCACTGAAGCTAAATAAAATAAAGTGTTCATATAGTTCACAAAATATAATACGTGATACACGATATATGTGTTCTCAAATCAAGGTTTACAAAGCATGCATTATGTTCAAAAGATATGCAATACATGATAGTGTGGAAGCAAACAAACTAGTGCAGTAGCGTCACGTATCAGTCTTCGTGCACACCCGACAGAGCATCCTCTAATCTCTGGCTCGCATCTATACCTGTGGAGAGTTTTTATAAAGCACGAAAAAAAGTGGTGAGTAATAACTCAGTGAGTGGATAACTTTTTAGCTTTAAAACTCGCTTTCAAAAATATATATACTTATCCCAAAATAATTTGAGAAAAACTAGTGCTTTATCTCATATTGATAAAACATAAATCGAGCATAATATAAAAATGATTTTACTAAAAACTGATAATAATGATTTTCATAAATCATAAATCTTTATTGTAGTAAAGCTTTCTTGTTTCTTTGAAATCTCACATCTAATGACATTTTTTTTTTTCTTGAGACTTGCCTTACTAGGTAATCTAGGGAAACTCACCCTCACATCACTGTATGTCTACACGTCACATAACTCGGGCTAGGGAATGCTACTTGTGTACTTGCTGATGCAAGATCTTAGGGTTTGCAATACCCCCCGACATCAAGCTGATCTACACTACCGCATGCGTGTAGAAGGTGACACACTGTAAACCCCTAATCTCGATTTATAGATCCCCAATGTTAGAAGTTAAGTTAGGGAGATAATATAACTCTCTACATTTAATAAATTGATAGTCATGGGCTCAGAAAGTATTAAGTTAAGAATATGACAAAAATCGTCGACAATAAAAGTTAGTAGCGTGTCAATAAAAATCCAAGCTAGAAAATTTAAGAATTTAGTTAATGATAATCAAATTAAAATTTGATTAAAGAGAGAGTCAAGTTCAATAAAACAAGCTTGAAGATCGAAAGTAAACGTTAATGAAACGAGAATTAAAAACAAATGATGGAAGATGAATTGGAAACAATTATGGATGGGCTAATATGAGAATCAAGAGAAAGAGATGAGACTTAGATAAAATTAAAGAGAATTGGGGCATGATGCAATTAACAAGAGATGATTAGTATAAATACCAACCTTAAGCTGAAAAATTTTTCAACAGAAACACAAGCAAGTCAGTCACAGCCGAGAGATAGAAAACTCGAGAGAATTCGCGAGAGAAAGAGAGAAGTGATCAGCCAGCCGTGAACCAGAAGAGAGGACCAAGAAAGGAGAAGCAAGCTGCAACTGGTCGTGCACCAGAGGAGGCAGCAGCAGCAGCAACAACCGAAGTAGATTCCAGCAGCAGCAGCTCGCGCGAAGAACTGGACGCGAGCCCGAGCAGAACAGCTCGCGCAAGAGTAGCTCGCATGAGGGGAAGCTCCTAGCCGTGAACTGCAGCAACCTGGGCAGCAAAGGAAGAGGAGAGGGAGGAGACACGAAGGAGAAGAAGCACCAGCAGCTGTTGGTTGAGCAGAACGCGAGCAGAACCACGACGAGGCTGGTCGGCCAGGAAAGAAAGGAGAGGAACGACCACCCAAGTTGCCTTCCAAGCCCTCAAACCTTCTTCTAAGACTCTTCTCAACTCCCTACGCTAAGAACCAAGTAAGATTACAACCTATCTTTGTTTGATTTTCTGCTGAAACAGAAACGAAAGTGATGACAACTTGTTGTGTAATTGTTGTTGATTTATGTTGGATGATTGTTCTTCAAACCTTGGTAGAACTTTATGTAATTGAAATAGACACTTGAATGATGATTTTTGTGTGTAATTGTTGCCATAAAATGATGTATATGGGCTGTTATACATTAGAACAAAGTTGAAACCGAAAATGGTGTTTTATGCACACCAAGTAGATGATATAAGGTTTGAGTGAAGTGTGAACAATTAAATGACTAAGTTATCTTTATGTATGTGTTAAGGGCTTGAAGAGTAGTAAATAGCCTTGAGTTTAGATGATTTTGAACTCAAGATTTAGCATGAAAAAGCATATAGAAAGATGAGAAGCTCAATGGAGTTAGTTTGTCAATGTGTGATTCCCGAGCTCAAATTTTGAGCTCTAGAAAACCTGACCATATTTGGCTTATTTGAGGGTGTTCTACACCTCAAATGATGCCTAGGAACCACAGATAATCATAGGTTTTGGAACGAATCGAATCCAATAAAAATTGTGCAAGTTCTGCACAAAATAGTGTCGTTAGAGCTCTGAGAAGTGAAACGGCTATCCTAACACAATCCTTATTGCATGAAATGAGTTTAGTTAGTCATTATTAGTTAAATGAAGCTTAGATATGGAAGAAAAACTAGCGTCGCTAATCCGAAACGAAAAGTTTACAAAACGTGCACTAAAAAGTACTCGAAAGCGTCCAAAACGGGCGTTTTCCTCAGATTTGACCTAGCAAACGATAATATTTGTCAATGAAATTTGAGGTGTGACTAGATTGTGAGATAAGTGAGCCGTAGGAAAAAGAACGAAGGAAAACGGAGCCCCGAGCAGCGCATCGTAGTACGTTCTGTTAAAGGCTGTCCGTTTTGAGTAAAAATGTAATTTTTCGTTTCGAGCCTCCAACAACTAAACGGACCGCGTGGGGTGACCCCTAGGGGTCTAAAACTAAAAATTTTACATAAAAATTGAGGTTAGAGAGTCTCGGTTGAGTAGAAACAAGTTAGGAGGTTATATAGAGAAAAATTACTATAGTTGAGAAATTCTAACTTATAATTGAGAATTGAGTTTTGTTATTAGTAATGATGAGAAAATATTGTGTAGGTGACGAGCGCGTGAGCGACGTCCACGAGCCTCGTCGAGACGCTTGACGCGGAGTGACGCGGCCTCGAGGTAAGTGGTTCGCCACTTGAGATCTTTCCAATTTCGTGTCAATCCTTGATTATTGATAATGCATATGTTATCTAAGTAATAAGGAGAATGAATATAAATTTGCAATAATGAGACTTAAGTTGAGTGTATAGGTCCCTATGGGATCTATCTAGCAATTGAGATGAATGCTAAGTTGTTACAAAAAGAAATTGAAATGAGAAAGTTTTCAAGATTTTAAAACTAGAAAGTTTTGTGCTTTGACACTAGAAAAGTAGTAGAAAAACTCATGTGTATGCCTTAAAAGTTTAGAGATTTAGCGTTACATGACGACGCAGAGAATTCCGTCCGTAATCGCTCAGTTTATAGAAGAGTATAGCGCTACGTTGCGATGCAGACAATTCCGTGCGTAGTTGGTTAGTTGATAGTCAGCGCTACGAAACGATGCAGTAAATTCTGCTCGTAGTCGCCTAGAGATTTAGCATTACGCTTGCGATGCAGAGAATCCCGCATTGTAGTTGCTCAGTGAATAGATTTAGCGCCCTACGTACGATGCAGTAAATCCCGTAACGTAGTGGTTGAGATACACTAGTAAGCTTCACGTTGGCGTTAGTTAAAATCGCTCGTGATGGTTAGAATGATTCGAGCATATACATGGGAGATTTTGAAAGAAATCGTAAAACTTAAATAAGTAATAAATTTCATGTTAGTGTATATGATATCATATGGTCTTGTTGCACTAACTCGTTGTTCATTTTGTAGCTTATTTATTTTCATTACGTGCCACCGCCGAACGAGACGCCAACTTTTGCTTTATATATATATAGGTGGGCAATCGCGCAAGATGCTTTGATACATTGTGTATATGTATTTAACCTATTAAATTCTTGAATTTCAATGATGTTGAATTTGTGAAGTTGTAAATATTCATGCATTCTATATATATGGTTCATATATGTATGTTTTGAATTTGAGTTTATTGTTTATGCCTATGGAAATCGTGATGAATGTTGCATGATTGTGAATAAAGAAGTTGGGAGGTTTTCAGAAATAGTCGAAGTGTGATTTTCTTTACAGGTGAAATTTTGGTTTTATAAAAAATGCAGTCGTTATGCTGCCGAAAATTTTATAAATGTGTTTGAAATAGAATAAAAGAAAATGTTTATCACTCCCAACCAATTACAGAAAAATCAAATTGCTAAGTTTTAACGAGTAAACTGGAGAAGAAAGTTAGGGTTCGCTTCTCGAATATCTTCGACCCGATGAGTCGGTTTCGATGAGTTCGTTGAAGTGCCCAGCATGATCCTCCAGATAAGAGCCTAGATAAGGTCTGGGAAGGGTCCTGTCACACACTAACTCAAATCTCCTCCAAGTTAATGACTCACCCAACTAGACTACTATACATATACACGATACTATGGCCTGATATAACTAGGGATTAGGGTAAACCCAAGACATTTGGTTCTTTTTAATATGCTTAAAACTTTTTGTTTTTCTCTTTAACTGAGCTTGAAAGCATATTGATCTTACGTATAAATAATCTTTTCTTTCTAAGGCAAAAGCCTAAAACATTGGAAATACTTTAGTATGTATTTTCTATGCATGTACTTCTTTATAGTTTTTAACTTGCTAAGCTTGTAAAAATACTTGCATATATAACATAAATTTATAGAAACTATACATGCATTTAAATAAAAGTAATAATATGCTATAAACTTGCTCGATGCTCAATATAATAATTTGCATACAAAATATGATATTGCATTTGTAAATAACAATTGATATAATTCATAAAGCTTATAAAAATCCACACTCACTACTTACTTCCAATATTTAACCACTCTTTGAGTTTTCTGCTAGCTCGCTACTTCACCTACACTACAATTTAAAGTGTTATCTCTTAGTCACAACAATCCATTTGAAAGACTCAATATTTCAGCACACAAAATATTGCACTACAATTTACAATAGATTGAGTTCGAGCTGCCAGCTACTGTCAGCTCGTCCACTGGGAGCTACTATCCAGTTCGCTTGGCCTGGACAACAAGCTCCTTCCAGCTCGCCTCTTTTGCGAGCTACCTCATCATTTTAGCTTACCCTTCTCGAGCTGCTGTACTTAAGTCAGCTTAGTCAGGTATGCTATAAACCTTGTAAGCTATTGCCCTAGCTAGCTCGACTTGAAACGTGAGCACTACTCAACTGGCCCTTTTTGCGAGCTACTGCCATTTGTCCAACTCAAGCGCTGAAATGGATTGTAGCATCACCCTGCTCATAGCCCCTAGCTCGTTGGCAAGTTACTGTCTTAACCTAAATTAGCCTGAACTCATACATGCAAAGCCCTTAACATTTCCTTCGAGATTTCATACTAACAACACAACCAGAACAATGACTTAACATTTTAAGACACTTATGACTAATCCCTAGCAGCTCGCATCATCACAACTTATTTTAAACTTAACATTACACTTTCCATTTCACACCAGGAAAATCAGAGATCTCACACTTATCCCTTCTCTTTATATCAACTCCAAACGAATGAACCTTTCTCCTTAGCTCGCATGCTCCTTCAATTGACTTGAAAATCCCTCAGACCTTACTCCAACCACCAGTAAGGCTACTACCCTCGTTGAGTACTCTTAATTGTGAGCTCCCTTCAATCCAAATGGTTTGCAGGCATTAAAGATACCCAACTCAACTCAAGATTCACAATAACAGCAGGCTTACCTTACTTTTTCCTCTCGGCAAAAGACTTCCTTTTTGGTCGAGCTCTACTTCTTCTCTTGATTCACTCTTAGGACTTCTCTCAACCGATTCTCTGAAAAATCAGAATAAATCAAATCTGTCTTGCACTTGGTCACACATACTCTCTCTCACCGAAAGCTTTTCCTTCCTCACTCTACCAACACCTCTCTCTTTCTCTCTAATTTCTCTCGACACTTTCTCTCTTAAATTCCAAGACAATCTCTCTTTATATAAACTTTTCCAAGTTAGTGGATTCCAAATGTTAAGCTCTAATTGGTCCATTTTTATTTCACATAGATTATGCTTCTTTATGAATTCTCATTCCATGTAACACTCACATACAATCCAGGTGTGCTTGAGAATGGAAAATATCTACTTAACTCTCTAATAACTTTAATTCATATTTTAACTCCAATAATTTTTCAAAATATTCTGTAGCCCTTAAATCGTCAAATTAACCATAAAATACTCTAATTGGGCATTTTATCTCTCCATTTCATACTGAAAGAAATTCTTAAAGATATGAAATTATCAATATCCATTATTCTCCAAAAAAAATATTTTCGTCTAATAAACTCTGGCATACTCAAAATCTCTTCGAATAAACTCGTCTTCGCTCCGATTCAGTTTCAATTATTTCTAATATTAATTTTGGAGCTTTTGCTTCACAAGGTCCGATTTTCAAAAATTACTATTCACCTAGACACTTTCCGTCATGAAACATTATTCATTCGGAAAAATAATTATTTTTCAGTAATTAAGGTTTTGGGTTTTACATAATAACCACCAGCGTTAGAAGAGACCTTAAGACCAAGAAAATAACTGAGAGAGCTAAGATTTTTTATCTCAAATTGCTACTGAAGATAAGTCTTAAGGTCAGAGATATCAACAATATCATCACTTGTAATAATCATGTCATCCACATAAAGTAACAAAAAAATATAACCATGATTGGTCTTGCAAAGAAATAGTGCAGAATCATAAGAACTGGAGGTAAAACCAAACTGTATAATGATGGAAGAGAATTTAGCAAACCAAGCTCTAGGAGTCTGCTTTAGATCATATAGTTCCCGACGGAGACGACAAAACTTATGTGAAAAATATGGATATCTTGGTGGTGGTGTCATATATACCTCTTCAGTAAGATCTCTATTAAGAAAGTCATTTTTCATGTCCATTTGAAACAAAGTCCACTGTTTGATTGCAGTGATTATCAATAAGCTGCAGACAAATATAAGTCTAGCAACTAGTGTAAATGTCTCCTCATAATCAATTTCATACTTTTGAGTAAAACCTTTGGTCACAAGACGAGCTTTATGTTATTCAACAGACCCATCTGACTTTGTTTTGATTTTATATACCCATTTGTACCCAATTGTAGATTTATTAAGAGAAAGATCAACTATGTCCCAAATGTGAGTCTTTTCAAGAGCTTGCAATTCTTCAGTCATAGCTTGTTGCCAAACAGGATTAATGCTGACCTCTTTATAGGATTGAGGTTCATACAAAGAAAGGATGGCAGAAAAACAATGAAAATCACGAACAGTTACAAGTAGTTCCCTTACTCGGTTAGAGCGATGAGGAAGAGGAGCAACAGATGAGATTAGGCAAGAAGATTCTGGTGTAGGCTGAGGACAAGAGAACTCTAATACAGAATCAACAGGTGGGTGAGACTATTCAGGAATCGACTGGATAACATCAGAAGCATCTGTTTGAGCCTTAGAAATACTTGAATCTCTATTATCAAGAAACAAGGGAATAGTAGGATCTATAAAGAGTTTATGAAAGGAAGTCTGTGATGTGTGAAATTTGGATATGGATGAAAACATCTTATGTTCCCAAAAGATAACATGACGAGATACACGAAGATGATTCGAGATAGGATCCCAACAACGATACCCCTTATGTTCAATGTTATAGCCAAGAAAACAACACAAACGAGCTCTATAATTTAATTTTGTTCGCTCGTAAGGATAAAGCAGAACGAAGCACGCACATCCAAAAATTTTGAGATTTTAATAGTTTGGAGGAGTACTATACAGTCATTCATAAGGAGTTTAATTATCAATGGTAGAGGATAGAACACATTGATAGTGTATATTGTTATTAATCCCCAAAACTTTTCAGGACAAGAGGTAGATATGAGAAGTGTATGAATAGTTTCAAGAATATGTCTATGTTTGTGTTCAGCACGACCATTCTGTTGCGATATATAAGGACATGAACGATGACATATAGTACCCATTTAACTCAATAAATTAAGAAATGTAGTATCTCGATATTCCATAGCATTACCAGTACGTAAAACTTTGATAGTTTTAGAAAATTGAGTCTGAATTATTCGAATAAAATCATAATAAATTTTAGATAATTTGGACCTATTATGCATAAGATAAAGTCATGTATAATAGGAATAGTGATGGGCCCCAACTCCTACTCTCCAAGCAACCCGCCCGACAACCCTACAGTAACCCTCCAAACGGGATCCCTTCCAGTTGAAAGGTTCTTGTGAAGCTAAGCCTTTTTAAAACTTTATTTAAAAAGAAATCCATTTTTCAAACTCTTTTTATAAATCGTTTGCCAGCAAAATAAGGTGAGAACTTTTTCGATTTAAAATTAGCATTTATGAAAAGACTTTTGTAAAAATTTTGACAGCACAATAGCTGTTTTTTTTTTAAATACCATCCTGTGAAATCACATTAAAAGTCCTGTACACTTCAAAAATGATTCAATTCTCAACTTCTGAGCCTCAAGCCCTCTTTTCACAAATCATAAACTATTTCAAACATGCATCAATTCAAAACAATATCAAATTTTTGAAATATGGTATGCATGATCATATATATATACATATATATATATACACAACTCCAATGCTGAAGTTATTTTTACATACAAGTTTTCATGAGTTTAAAACACAATTATCATACATGAAATAAAAAGGGTTATCACAGTTGCACCCGACGAAGGTGTATAGTTACTCCTGATGTGAGGTCCTTGCTACATGATCACCCGCACCTGTACCTAATCCTGTGAGATTTTTATTTTAAGAAACAACAAAACTAGAGTGAGTATAAAATGCTCAGTGAGTATCAAATATTTCTATTCAAGTCATTTCAATATTACCTCCCTAAAACCATTGTATAAACTTATTTCGTACATAAAAATCATGCTGTTAAAATTTGATTACATAATCCAAGAACCATACACATTTCAAAGCATGAATAAACATCTATATTTTTCACCTGTATCATAACTCGTGTATAATGCAATAACATGAAAAGCAATTATTTATATCATCATGCACTTCCATATGCTTTTCAACTAAAGAAATGTGAGTAATTCGTACATTCACATACTTTCTTACCACTTTGCAGTCACGAAACACATCAGTGCTGGCAATTCTACGTTTTCGAAAAGCTTTTATTTAAAACAGGTCAATCAATGTTATTTTCAATCCATATGGTATTCTAAAATAAATGTATGACCGAGCGAAATCCTATATCGTCACAAGTCATACCATATGGCAGAGCGGAATTCTACATCGTCTCAAGCTATACGTGTCCGGTATTACGTAGTGGAATCCTACATCGCTGCGGAACAGAATCCTACATTGTCTCAGATAGTAAGCTAGCTTAAAACGTACCCTGTAGGGAGCGAAATCATACATTGTCTCCCAAGCGAAATCCTACATCGCCTTTAGGTACTCTACCCATACCGGAAATCAAATCATTTCAAATACACGTTTCTTATTTCAAAATTCACATTTCATGAAAACTTTTAATAATTTATGCAATTTGATTTTCGTTTAAAAAATTTGTTTTTCATATAAAAATCAATTTACAATCACAATCATCAACAACATGAATATATATTAACATACAAATTCAATGTGAATACAAATAATCTCATCTCAAAATATTTTCGTTAGGACACTCACCTAGATTTCCTAGCTCGCTAGGATATTCTTTTTTTGGACTCCAAGTAACCTACATATTTTTGTAATCGATTTTTAGACTACAATACAATTATCACAACTCACTCGAATTTATTCACACATCAATCCAATGAATTACCCAACTAATTCTTAACTTCGAAACACCTTATTTAATCTATTTTATCTTTGATTATTCGCGTTTAATATCCATTCGCAATTCTAATTATTTAAACACTAGAAACGCATCGATTCGAGACTAAATTTATGCGAACGAATTTAAACAACGATTTCGAACCTAAACTTTCTCACTTGACCGAATTCAACATGATATCTTATCACTATTCTTTTCGCGATTTCACATTAACTTACATTCAAACATATCACGAATTATCTCAAATCTCATTTATAATTACTATACAGTACTTCTGAACAATTACAAAACATAAACTCGCGAAGTGACCAATTTGAGTTCACTGATTTCATTTTTAATTTCTGAGCTTATCCTAACATTCAAATGTTCCCTAAAATCACTTAAACTCAAATGTTCCCTAAAATCACTTAAACCAACCGAAAACAATTTTAAAAGAACAAAAATGCCCTTTGGCCAAACACAAAATATCCCCCCCCCCCCCCCACCCCCCCCCCCCCCCCCCCCCCCCCCCCCCCCCCAACCCCAACCCCAACCCCAACCCCAAATCATTTTTCCAATCTCATTTTAACATCCAACACATATAAAACACATCCCTAACATGGTGAAATCATCAAAAATCACATCAAACCACAATATCTCTTCATGACTGAAACTAGAATACATGCATTTTTGTTTTCGAAAT
Source organism: Litchi chinensis (assembly GCA_019925255.1). Lineage (NCBI taxonomy): Eukaryota > Viridiplantae > Streptophyta > Magnoliopsida > Sapindales > Sapindaceae > Litchi > Litchi chinensis. The sequence goes on from CM034467.1 coordinate 11,504,256, forward strand.
CAATCCAACACTAAAATCATCCACAAACCAACCTCCGCACTAACGAGGTAGTATATCCTAAAACCCAAACATACATCTCAACAAATTCATCCATTTTCTTAACAAAAACTCATGGAAATCAAAGTTTACCTCTTGGAACTTACTTAGAATGGATGAGAATAGCTTCTAGCTCATTCATAACCCTTTGCATGTGTTAGATTCACCCAAAAATAGCTTCAAAATTGTTGAAATAAACTACTGTCCCCTTTGTGCAGGTCTCGGCAGAACACTTGCAAAGAAATCTCTCAAAATGCTCTCAAAAACAGCTCCTAAAATCATCAATCACACGGCTGTCTTCCTTGGTTGTTCTCGGCAGCATGCAGCTCGTAAATTGCAGGTCTTTCTCTTCCCTTTAAGACCGAGCACCACTTCTTGCTTGATTCTTGCTTCTTGAGTTGTTTTTCGTCAATAGCCGAGAGGAAGAGGAAGAGAGAATTCGTGAGAGATTGTGTTGTATGCTTGAGAGAGTGTTTGACCGAATGAAAATATGGTGTTTGTCTCTTGTCTGCTTGCTTTCAAAGTGACCGAATATAATAATTGCTTCTTGTGTTTGTCCCTTGCTTTTTGTTTGCTTCAATAACCGAGTGAAGTTTCTTGTTTTGTTTGTTTTCAATTTCCTTCATATATGCATTACAAGATATTGCCATTTGTCACTAATTCCATATGCATATGTAACACTTGTCTCTTTTCCAAGCAATCTTCACGCCACTTGTCTCATTCTACTTCCATGCACTCTCCCGAATTATCTAATTTCTGCATTCGAAATCATTTCGGGTCCATCTGGGAACATACGAAAATTCAATTAACTCATCCGGAAATTTCATTAGAATTCAATTATCCACCCGGGTCCAATCACTTTAAGTAATTTTATTATTTCGCAAATAGAAATCATCCTCGAACCCATCCGGACATCTACTAAAATTCAATTACATATTTGGGTACTTAAAATTATTTTATTACTCCATAAGTACTATATATTGGACACTAATCGATTAGAGTATTTCCATTCAATATACTTCGAATCTTTTAAAATTTCTTCAAATGAACTCATCTTCGCTCCACTCTAGTTTCCATTAATTCTAATATTAATTTTGAAATTTTAATCTATGAGATCTATTTTTCAAAAATTAATACTCACACGGACCCCTTTTCCATCCGGAAACGTCTCGAGTCCACTTGAAAATTTTATTAAAATCCAATTTCACGTTCGGAAACTTCATTAGTATTCGATTATTTATCCGGATCAGTTCGGTTTAATAAGTTTTTGGATTTCAAAACCGTAGACCATCCCCGAACTCATCCGAAAATCTTACGAAAATATAATTATTTATCCAGATTCGAATACTTTAATCATTTTACTATTTCAAACATAGGGGTAAACTTTAAGGGTTCACCTAAATTTCGGGAGAGCATGTTACAAATAGTCATCCATAAAGATAACAAAATACTTGGATCCCCCCATGGTAGTTATTGGTGAGAGTCCCTAAATATCTAAATTAATTAAGTCAAAGAGTGCCTGAAAAACTGAATCACTATTACGAAAAGGTAATGCACGATGTTTGGGTAATTGACATGATAAACAATCAATGTGATTATCAATTACAGAGCCTAAATGTCCACTAGACAATAAAGAACGTAAATGACTAAATGAAGTATGACCTAACCGTGAGTGCCAAAGACTTAATAGTAAAGATGAAGAACGACAGACTAATAGGAAGATAAGACCCATGAAGGTAGTTGAAGATGAATGATCTCAAACAAATATCCAACTTTACAACCTATCCCATGAATCTTCCCCGTTTGTGGATCCTGCATTCAACAATCAGAATAAGTAAAATGTACATCAAAACTAAGTTCACACAACTGACCCACAGAGATAAGATTTAAGGTAAGTTTAAGAATAAAATATGTATTTTGTAGGGACAAGTTATCTGTAGAGATGTGACTTATATGTTGAACAGACATGGATAAGCCATTAGCTGTAGAAATGACGAGTAAAGAGGGAGATGATGTTTGGACAGAAAATTTTGTAGGATTAGAAGTCATGTGATTACAAAATGCTAAATCAAAGTACCAAGAAGAATTACCTATTGAGACAGAGGGAATTGAAATAAATGAATTACCAGAATTAGAAATAATTTGATGAAGCATAGATGGAAGATTGTGAATTGAGATAAAAGAGGAACTAACAATATCCAATTTGTCGTTAGCTATTTGCTGATTGTTTTGAAGAGACTTGAGAGAAACACTCTTGGATATGGTTGAAAATCTTCCGTTATTAGTATTTCGAGGACAATCTTGATTGTAGTGCCCTGGTCGAATTTTGTGGCAATGTTTACAGCGTCTTATGGGGCAATGAAGAATACCATGTCCTGACAACTTGAAATAATGGCAAATAGGTGTCTTCCATGAATTCTCTATAAAAAAAAAAAAAAAAAAAAAAAAAACCAAATAAATAAACCCAATAAAATATATATTAATAAGTCCAATAAACCACCACTAGAGAAATTAAAAGGAAACAAGCCCAATAAACAAAAAAGTCCAAAACCAACCAAATAGACCAAAGAAATTGAAGAGAGGTACTGGCGTGGTGTGATGACAGCGATGATAATGATTGGTGCGGCAGCAGTGCAGCGATGACGATGATGTTGATGATTAGAGCAGCAATGATGATGTATGTGCAGTGGCAGTATGATATTGCAACCAGACAGTTGATGGTCACTACGAAACCAGGTGGTAGATCGAGTGTGACGGTGCTGAAGGAACGGCTTGAACGACAAAACTGGATGTGATGACAGTGCCATGTAGTCCAATGAAGAGGGTGACAGCGGTGCGATGCAGACCAGCAAGAAGAAAACACAAACCAGAAAACGATATGTGGAGTTGAGAGACCGGATGTGTGCAGCAGAACCGTGACCAAAACAGACCAAGAAGACCAGAACGGTGACCAAAACGGACCAGGAACAGACCAGGTGATGCGACGGCGTGCAGCGGAACAGATACAATGAACAGATGGTGTGACGGCGTCAGCGGCGGCAAGAGACAGTAACCAGGTGGTGCGACAGCGTGCAGTGGAACTGAGTGCAGCGGAAAGAGAAGCGACAGCGGTGATGCAAACCAGGAATTAGCAGACAGTAGCAAGGCAATGAGTAAAACAGACCAGCGTGCAGACCAGTGGAGACACAATGGTGAAACGATAGTGATCAGAGGCAGACCTAGACAGCAAATAGAACCGCTATGGTGATTTGAACATTGACAGTGGAACGTTGACAGTGGCGCAGAACGGAAGAAGACAGTGGTGATTGAACCGTCGTGCACTGCAATGATTGCAACGCTATAGTGCGGCTGAACCAGACAAGGACAGTGAAAAATTTAGGGCTATTATACCATGATAAATGAAAATAAGATGTGTATTTTATTATATTTACAATGTACAATATGAAGCCTATTTATAGACTAATAAACATATTACAAAGATGGAAAATAGAATAAAATATTACAAAATGGTAACACGAATATATTATAATAATAATATCACGATTATGGAAATGATTAATATGTGATTAATATGAATGATAACAATCTTGTCTCAAGAAAAGATATAATTGGCTGAACCAATCATAAAATCCTAAATGAAACGGAAAAAAAAAAAAAAAAAAAAAAAAAAAGAGAGAATATTTCATATAAAGACGAGATCGAATACCAACACCACCTTCTTTTTTGGGAAAACAAACTTTAGACCAAGAAACAATAATTGTATTTTTCTTAAAATGATCCCTAGACTAAAGGAAGTTATGCGTGTAAGGACCTGCCCCGAATGCCTCTACTGAATCCGACAGAAGTCCCTACAAAACTCAATCGAACCCTCACTTTGGCTCGAAAGGGTCTCGTGGAGGTACCCATCTCAATTTAAAAGTCTTTTTTCACTGAAATAAATAAAACATTTCCTTTTAGGGTAAATTTGTAAAACTGAGTTATAAAAATTTCGGCAACATAACGGTTGCTTTTTGAATATATCACCCTCTAAATTAAAAAAAAAAAAAAAAAAAAAAAAAAAACACTTCTATGGCACGCATCTTTTTCAACTTCCAAACCCTCATTTTCACAATCAAATGCAAACATGCTTTCAGTTTAAAATAAACTTTGAAAATAAAATCATTTACATAAATTCATCATTTACACTCAAACTTAATTTACAAATGAATATACTCAAAAGATTTATAAACATTTCAAAAGAAACAATTATAACATATACATCAAAATGTGAAATGTGATGCATGCTCACGATTTTCAAAAGAATTACACAAGTATAGTAGTCTCGTGTTTGCAGCCCACCTACACATCTAATGGAGCTGCGTCTGAATGCTTATTCGTTCCTGCATCTGAAGAGGACTTTTCAGAAAACATAAAACTAAAGTAGTGAGTATATTACTCAATGAGTGGGTAAACTTTTCGAATAATGATTTGCTTTCTAAATATAATAATATTCTCCCAAAATAATTTTTGAAAATTTATAATTTTCTCATTAGCTTTATAAATCTGAAAACTAATATAGATAACTATTTATAACTTTATTTTAATATGTAATAATAACTTTAGAAAAGTATAAGATGCGTTGCTTTATAAACTTCTTGTATTTCTCAACTTTGCATCTATGGACGCATCTTTCTTTCGAAACTAGCTAAGGCAACTCAGGGGAACTACTCTGTCATAACGGAATTTCTCATCACCACTAGAGCTAGGGAATGCTACCATATGTAGTCGCGGATGTGGGAAACCTTGGGGTCATGATTCTCTCCCAACATCAGACAAATCTACACTATCCCACACGTGCAGATGGCGACTCACTGACTCAACCCCCCAATCAGTGACTTTTCCAACTATCTTGTCGTACACGTTGGGGTATTTCAGTTGGGTATACTGGGGATTAGGGTAAACCTTACATTTATAAATTCTTTTACTTTACTAAATAATTCTTAGCCTCATTAGGCATAAAAATAATTTAATTTCACTAGAAAACATTTTCTCTTTAGCATAAAATTCTCATTCAAGATGCTAATTCTTTTAGGCGAAAGCCTAAATATTTTAAATTACTTTTAGATCGTATTTAGTTCAATACATTTACTTCGCTTTACTCCTAAATAAAATATACATTTATAACATAAATGTAAAACTTACTAGCATCATAAAGATTACTAATGTGCTAAAAAAATTTAAATAATTCAACTAATTAAACAAAATAATGCAATTCACACTTGCAAATATAAATTATTAACCAATAAAATTTATAAAAACTTTTAAAACAACCACACTCATAACTATTTCTTGTCTGGTTCACCACTCTTTCAATTTGCCTCCTTTGCCCCTTTAACTTGCTCTTCACCTATATTATATATTCTAGATTAAAATTCATCATACACAAAATTAAGATTAGCATCATTCACTTAATTTTCCCACCTAAAACGTTATATCCATTTTATTCCACAAAGTTGATACAGAATAATACATTCATGATATCTATTCATTCCTTTTCCATTTTCCTTGATTCTAACTAACTCAATTTCTTGTATAAATAGATTAAAAATTATCAAAACAATTTAACAATCAATGAGCATAACTCTCCTCCCTTGGCCAAATTCACCAAGCTTTTCAATCCAACCATTTGCTTTTCAATCCATTGATACACATTAACTTAAAATCATGTCATACATCATATAATTTCATTAAACATCAAAAATCAATTCAATCAATAACACTCTAGCTTTGGCCGAATTTACACAAGGATCAAACACAAACTTTTTTTTCCATTTCATCCATGCATGTCAACTTAAATTTATACTATAAATCATATAATCTCATCAAACCACAAAAATCAACTTAAACACCCATCAAGCTAGCCTTGGCCAAACCTATCCCTAAAACATCCAATTCACTTTCTTCAATTCCATGCTCATTTAACACATCAAAAACGCATCATAATCCATCTAATATATAATAACAACTCAATTGAAATTTTCAACAAAAATTCCCACAAACCCTAATATTAACTTACTAGTTTGCTTATTAACTTGCTTCCTTTGCACTCCTTCCAATTCCAAGCTTATATACAAGGTAAATAACCTCTAATCATACCAAAAATTCCATCAATAAATCAAACCATCATACAATCATCAAAACCCATAAAAATTCCATTAATACCCACACTAAAATCAATTTTCTTACCTACTTTTCTCCACCTTTTTGCTCAATCTTCACTCTAACACCTTAATTTATTACTTTTGGCTTGAAAGGAGGGATCAAAACCCTTAATTTTTTCTTCTTCTTGGTGGCCGAAACAGGGGGTTGCTGGACTATTTTTGGTCTCCTTTTTGCCGTCCAAGTGTGACAGGACCCTTCCCAGACCTTATCTACACTCTTGTCTGGAGGATCCTGTCGGGCACTCCAACGGACTCATCGAACCCAACTCGTCGGATCGAAGACATCCGAGAAGCGAATCCTAACTTTACTACACCGGTTTACTCGTTTTGAACTTATTACTTTAGTTTTTCTTTAACTGGTTGGGAGTGATAAAATTTTTCGCGATTATATTTCAAATACTTTTTTATAAAATTTTCGGCAGTATAACGACTGCATTTTTTATGAACCAAAATTTACCTGTATGAAAATTACACTTCAACTATGATCTCAATATCCTCCCAACTTTTTTATCCACAAACAATTATTATTCATCATAATTTCCACACACATAAGCATGCACTCATACTAAAAAGCGTATATGCATCATATATATAAAATGCATGAATATTTAAAAATTTACAATCTTTAACATCATCGTAATTCAAAATGTAATATATTAAATACATATACACAAATGTATATAAGTGTCTTGAGCAACTCGCCCACCTATATATATATACAAAGTAAAAGGTCGTCGTCTTGCCCGACGGTGGCATACAATGAAAGTAAATAAGCTACAAAATAAACAATCAAGTTAGTGCAACAAATCAATGTAACATATCACATATACTAACATAACAATTTACCATTTGTTCAAGTTTTATAATTTCTTTCAAAAACCCCCATGTATATCCTTGATACATTTAACCATCACGAGCGATTTTAATTAACGCCAACGTGAAGCTTACTGAGGTATCTCAACCACTACGTTATGGAATTTACTGCATCGTATGTAGGGTGCTAAATCTTATCACTGAGCAACTACAATGCGAAATTTTCTGCATCGCAAGTGTAGTGCTAAAACTCTAGACGACTACGAGCGGAATTTACTGCATCGCTACGTAGCGCTAACTATCAAATAACCAACTACGCGCGGAATTATCTGCATCGCAATGTAGCGCTATACCTTTCTACAATCTGAGCGACTACGGATGGAATTTTCTACGTCATGTAGCGCTAAATCTCATAAACTTCTTAAGGCATATACATAGGTTTTTATAACTCACTTGATTAGTGCCAAAAGTACAAACTCACTAGTTTTGGAAACTTTGAAAACTTTTTCATTTAAACTCCTTTTCTAAACAACTTGGTATTCATTTCACTTACTGTATAGCTTCCATAGGAACCTATACACTCAACTTTAATCTTAATGTTGAAAATCACTTTCATTTTCATTTATTACTTGGATACAATGTTTATTACAAACAATCAAGAATTGATATCGAAATTGAAACAATCATAAGTGGCGAACCACTTACCTCTGAGCCGCGTCAAGTGCCTCGACGAATCTCAGGGGCCTCGCTCACGCATTCGTCACTTACATGATATTTTCTCATCATTACTAGTGACAAATCTCAATTCTCATCCTTAAATTAATAATTCTCAACTAAGGCCATTTTTCTCTATATAACCTCCTAACTTGTTTCTAACTCAACCGAGACTCTCTAACTTTGATTTTTTCATAAAATTTTTAGTTTTGGACCCCTAGGGATACCCCCACACGGTCCGTATACTTGTTAGAGGCTCGAAACGAAAAATTACATTTTTAAGCGAAAATGATAGCCCATAACAGAACGCACTGCTGCACACTGTCCGGGGCTCCGTTTTCCTTTGTTCTTTTTTCTATGGTTCACTTATTTCCATTCTAGTCACATGTCAAATTTCGTTGAAAAATATTATCATTTGCTAGGTGAAATCTAAGGAAAACGTCCGTTTTCGAGCACTTTTAGTGCGCGTTTTGTATACTTTTCGTTTCGGATTAGCGATGCTAGTTTTTCTTCCATAGCTAAGCTTCATTTAACTAATAATGATCAACCAAACTCATTTCATGCAATAAAAATTACATTAGGATAGCTGTTTCACTTCTTAGAGCTCTAATGACACTATTTTGTGCGTAACTTGCGTAATTTTTATCGGATTCGATCCGTTCCAAAACCTATGGTTTTCTATGACTCCTAGACATCATTTGAGGTGTAGAACACCCCCATATAAGTCAGTTTTGGTCAGGTCTCCTCTAGCTCAAAATTTGAGCTCGGGTTTCACAAATTTGCTTCAAACTATGTCTTTGAAACTCTAACCATTTCCTAAGCTTTCCTAGCTCTTTTTATGCTCAAAATTGGGCTCTAAATCATCTAATCTCAAAGCTTATCTACTGCTCTTCAAGTCTTTAACACATACATAAACATAGCTTAGTTATTCAAATACTCAAAATTCACTCAAAACTTTTATCAACTAGTTGGAGGGTGAAGAAACAAATTTTCTGTTTCTATTTTGATTAAGGGTATAACAGCCCATATTTACCATTCTCAAGCATCATTTACACACAACAAATCATCATTCAAATCTCTATTTCAATTACCTAAGGTTTTATCAAAGTTTAAAAGCAATATCCAACACAACTCCACAACAACAAGCTGTCACAACTTTCATTTCAGTTCCTACAGAAATTAAATGAGGATGAGTTGTGATCTTACTCAATCCTTGTTTATAGCGTTTGGATGACTTGCAAGAGGCCTTAGGAGGTGGGTTGAGAGGATGGAAGGCTGCTTGAGAGGTCCTTTCTTCTCTTTTCTTTCCTGGCCGACCAGCCCCTGCAGTTCCGTCGCCCAGGTCTGATGCTGCTCGTCTGGTTCTGTTTCTGCTCGTGTCTCCCACGACCAGACCTACTTCTCGTCTTCTTCTTATGACCTCTTCCTTATCTTCTTCCCTTGCTGCCCAGCTGCTGCAGTTCACAGCCAGCAGCTCCCTATTCGCGACCAGCTCTCGCGCGAACTGTTCTGCTCTTGTTTGGCGCGCTGGAATCTATTCTTCACGCTGAAGTCAGCTTCGGTTCTGCTCCAGCTACTGCTACTGGTTGTTTCTTCTTCTCATGGCCTCTTCTTCTCTTATTCTAGCCTTTCACTTCATCTCTTCTTCTCTCGGTTCACGGCTGGCTGTTTGTTTCTCGCGGGTTCCAACAGCTTCTCCTTTTCTCTCGACTGAAATGTTGCTTAATTGCTGAAAAAATTTCAGCCCAAGGGTTACTTATATACTAATCAACTTCTCTTAATTTCATTCAAGCCCCATCTCTTTTTAATTTTACTTCAATTTTTGATTCCTTTCTTGTCATACACAGCTGCCCCTCTCTTTTATTTTTAACTTTCCGGGTAGCTTTGATTCTTCTTTCTTTTTGTGTTTATATCTTATTAATGATTTATGAACTATCAAGCTTGTCCCTTAATTTATTTTAATTATCAACCACCTCTTTAACTAAATTAAATTTAGTGATTAACTAACCATTCTAAATAACACATTCCAGATTGCATTTACTATTATTGTTTTCTTTAGCTTGTCTCTTCTTTGCGGATGTATTATTTTACTCTTTAATCTATCTTTTAACACTAGGAGGTTATAGATCGATATTAGGGGTTTACAAAGTAGGAGTTAAAAATGATCACCCATTCACTTTTTATATTGCTAATTTATTTTGACTAAAATGCCCCTCCTTATTTCATCAAATGGTCATCCAATCCTCTTGTTAACTTTACTTAAATACCCTTGATCATATCTCATATCCATTTATTTATCTAAGGGCAATTGAGTCAATTGGTCAATAAATTATTCAAAATTTTCTAATGCATGACAACTCATTTATATTATTTCCATAATTAATTTAATTTGGTCACTCTCCCAATGGTTAATTCAAGTTCACATGGATTGTGTTTCTTGCTCAAGTTCTTTCCATGTAGTGCTCACACCAAAATCCATGTATTAATTAAAATTGAATTGACCATTATGCCCTTAATGTAATTAATTGTCATTCACACTTAATAAATTCCAAGAATATTTCATGGTCATCCCATCATCAAATTGACCATATAATATTCTAATTGGGTATAAAACCTCTCAATCCCATGCTCTAAAAAAATTTCAAATGGGTAGTAAATCACTAATAACCATTATTCACCAAAAAGGGTGTTATCGTAAATTACTTTTGGATCGCTCTAAACTTATTCAAATGAACTCATTTTCAATCTGTTTTAGTTTCTAATAACTTTAATACTTATTCCATGACTTTTGATGTCCAGGGTTTATTTTTCGAAATTTACTATTTATATGAATACTATTCACCTAGAAAGTATTATTCATTGAAAAAATTTTATCTCACGAAACTTGAGGAAATTTTCGTTTTCTAGAAATCACTATTCATTCAAAAATACTATTCACATGAAAATATTATTTATCTGAAACACTAAATATCCAAAAATACTATTCATCCAAAAATACTATTCCAAAAGTTTTGGGTTTTACAGTGCATATGACCTTTCAACTTCTTAATGAGAGAAATAGGCCATTTATAAACCAAAAAAGAATGAATAAAAGAGCTGAAGATACCTAAGTTAATTAGAGTTTTTCCTTTTCAATGAGAAAATTTGGTTAAAATCTTATCAACAAGCAACTAGAGGTGAACACACCGAGGCTTCCCAAAGAATAAAGGAACTCTGAGGTAGATAAAAGGAAAACATACAAGTCTCGTATCAAGATGAAAAGTGAAAATTGAAATAATCCTTGCCTAATAAGATCATTCGCCAAGGACCTTTAAGAGACCAAAGCGCTTGCAAATGAGTCTTAAAGTCATTATAAGCCTACGATTTATCCCTCTTCAAAAGGATTACTCATCCGATTAAAGAACCGGCAAAGAGCTTTAAGCGTTCTTGATACAAGTTTTCATCAACATAAAATGTCATATAATCACCTTTACAAATCGAAAGAGAGGAGCTTGTTGTAGGAGAAACAGTATAGGGATAGAAGAATGAATACTAGTGAGGATATGCACAACAGTCACAACAAAAGACTTAGATGGAAGTAGAGAAGTTTGAACAGGAATCACTGACGAGAATCCTTTTGAACATATTGTTGTAAACTAGGGCACTGTATATTCTAGTCTTGCCAACCAATTTGGGTGAAGCAGCATGACAAACATTTGGTTGAGAACTCCAAGTTTTATTAGCATGGGGTCGAACTAAGGTTAAGAGAATTAAGGAGAGGCTACTGTCATGATAGTGGCCATCAGAAGGGCCATAACTTCCGGAGCAGATGACCAACAATGATCGAGTGTAATAGAGGTGTTTAGGGTTTCCTATGTATTATCAAAATAAACAATTAACAAGCATAGCAGCAAACAACAACAACAACCAAAAATCAACAATCAACAGCAGCACAGGGCAAAGAGCGGACAACAACAATGAAGGAGAACAACAGTGGTTTGATAAGCAATCAGTGACAACAAAGAAAAACATGGGCAAAAGAAAATAGAACAAAGAAAACACCGACCACAAAAATAGGTTGAAAGTAACGACAGGCAAAGAAGAGTAAGACGGTGGCAACAACAAAACGCATACCCAAGAAAACAAGTTTAAAACAATGATAGTTAAATGATGTAATACCCCGAATTCGAACTGATCTAATAGGGTATAATATATATGTATATATAGCTAAATAAAATTTAGATGGGGTTTAAATAAAAATACAAGGGGTGTAATTAGAAACTTAAATTAAAGGACCCAAAGAAAAATTTATTCAAGTGAGCCCCATTAAAATTAGTATGGCCAATTGTTTCTAAACACATTCAATTGAATTCCTAAATACACTCATCTAAGGTTAAATATGTAAAAAGGGAGAATGAAATTCTTTAGATAGGACTTTGATGGAATTATAAATTTTTGAGGGCAATTGATGGAAAAAGGAAAAGAATTCTTTAGAAATGACAAGATATGAATTATGAAACTTTTGAAGGGTAATTGATGTAAATGAAAGAATTCTCTAGAAATGATAAGAATGTAAATCAAGTGTTATAATAAGGGCAAAATTGAAAATGCAAAGAAAGAGAATTCTCTAGAAAAGCTATGAATGAAAATAAAATGTTATGCAAAAGGGCAAAGTTGGAATTTCAAAAGGGCAATTGGTTAGATTTTTATGGAAAAATTAGTGCTGGAAAAATTGGTTAGGTGTGCAACTTTTGGTTAATGCATGAAAATATATATAAATGTGATTTTTGTGAAATTTAAAAAGCTATCTATTACCATTTCTCTCTTTGGCCGAACACCCCTTCAAGGAAGAGAGAAAAATCCATGGAAAAGGAGAAGCAAGAAGGAAGGAGAAATAAGAAGAGAAGAAGGAAATCATGGAAGCTTGGAGATGAAAATTTAGTGAGAAACTAGTTCTAAGGTTAGAACTAATTTTCTTAATTTAAGTTCTTATAGATTTTAAATAAACTTTGATGTTGTTTTAGATGAAAATGATTCCAAGGAAGAGACAAGTGCAAGAGGAATTCCATAGGCTTGGGAGGAGCCTAGTGAATGGATATTTTTCTAAACTTGATTTATGAAAATGTTTATACTATGTTTTAACTTTTATTAGTTTTGATGATTTAATTATATTTTGTGATTTATGAGTTTGGATGTATGTTTTAAGGTTTTGAAGCATGTTTGAGAATTTGAATTATGTTTTATGATTTAAGATGGATTATATTTAGTATATATGTAGTATAATGGATGATTTTTAGAATATGCTTTGAAGACTGTTAAAGAATATGTTTTGGAATTTTTAAAGTATACTTTATGGTTTTGAAGTGTGTTATAAGGATTTGAAGCATGTTTTATGAATTGAGAAAAATGTATTTTGTTATAGGTATGTTGTATGATGGAGAAATTTTAGAATATGTTTTGGAAACTTTTAAAGAATATTTAGAACCTATAACCTTAGATTTTGTTTTACAAATTTTAAGGTATAAAATTGTGATTTATGAAATATGATGTTGTTTTGAAACCTTGAAGCATATTGTATGGCTTATGGATTTTAGATTATGTTTTATAACTTACAAGTTTTTTAATGATTTATAAATTAGAAACTATGCCTTTTGGGGATTTTACTGTATGTTTAGTGATTTATGAACTTTATATGGTGTGTTGGATATCCAAAATGTGTTTTATAATTATTACAAAGTAAACTAGTTTTATGGCTTTTGATTTAAGAGTATGTTTTAAAAAGTCTATCTTATGGTTTGTAAGTTAGAAAGTATGCTTTGTATGTAAGAATTTGTTTTATGATATTTAAAAGTATACCTTATACAAGAAACCATGCCCTTGGTGATTCTAAAATATATTTGATGAATTGTGTATTTTATGGGTTGTATTGAGTTCTTAAAGTGAGTTTTATGGTTTAATAAAATAAAATCACGTTTTGATTTCCAAAATATATTTTATAATTTAACAAAGTGAGTTTTGGTTACTTGATTTGTAAAGTATGTTTTATAATTTATCAAAGTAAGTTTTGATTTTATGATTTCTAAATTATATTTCACAATTTAAGAAAGTAAATATGTTTTATGGTTTATGAATTATATTACTTGATTTTGAATTCTTAAAGTATATTTTATAATTTATGAGTTTAAGATTATGTTTTGTGATTTTAAAAAGTATACCTTATGTTTTGTGGTTTTGAAGTATGTTTGATGATTGTAAATGTTATAGTTGTGTTGAGTTTTAAAGTTAGTTTTATGATTTTGAAAGTATACTTAGTGGTTTTGAAATAAAGTAATTGGTTTTGAAATTTAAAATATATTTATAATTTATGGGTTTGAGATTAAGTTTTGAAAATGATGTTTTATGAAATTAGAAGCTATATTTTTGGTATTTCTGAAGTATGTTTTATGATTTGTAAACCTTGTATTTTGTATTTGAGTTTCCAAAGTATCTTTTACAAACTAATAAAGTAATTTATATTTTATGGTTTATGAAGTAATTATTTGATTTACAAAGTTGATAGTATATTTTATAAAGTGCTTGAAAAATTATGAATTTTTATATACATATACTTTGAAAAGATTTTCGTTGGAAACAAGGATTTTTAGTATGGAAAGTTTTACAAAAATATATTTGGAATTTTATTCGTAAAAATGTTTTTAGAAAAGTTTTGAGAAAGGAAAGAAAAAGAAAAATGTTTTTAGAACACCAAGATGTACTCTCTCCTCTAATAGTAAAAAACGGGTATTACGTGAGTAAGACCCATAATTAAAATAGCCTAACACATGCTTGATAGAAGTCAGAAAGTCAAGTCACTAGGATTGAGAGAAAATTAGAGTCATTGAGTCATCTAGCATGTGGATGGCAGAATCTTCGCTCTATGTGTGTGATGAGAAAATTCCACTACGAATGACCAGAATTCGCCAGGTACTAATTGGTGTAGAAAATTAATCTAAAACCATTCTAAAAAAAAAGTTTTTCAAGATATGGATTTTCATAATTCCAAGGTATAGAAAGAAAATTTGTAAAATTTTAGAATTCTAGAAAAGGGATTTTGAGAAAGTTGTACAAATTATGGACTTTCATATTTCACATGTAAAAAATGACAATTTATAAGCTATCAGATTTGGAGAAAGAAAATTTCTAGAAAAGTTTTATGTAAAAATTTCAATTTTACCATGATAATATATTTGTTTTCATGTGTAATTATTATGAATCACTAAAGTTATTTATTTTTATCAATGTTAAGTTTTGCATACTATTACGAAATATTTTAGAAAAGTATATCAAGGTTCACAGTTTTACCATGAGATCATGTTTTTAGATTTAGTTTTAATAAAATCAAGATGTGAAATTTTATGAATTACTAAGAAATAGTTTTATTACTAAAAATATGTTATGTTATTTAGAAATGTTTTTTTGAAAACTTATATCTACTCACTGGGCATTAGGCTCACCCTTTTTCTTTAAAAAATTTTCTCCTTAGACATCCACTGCAGGTTCGTGCAGATTTTTGTGTATCACGAGGAATGTCATATGATAATAAATAGTTGAAAAAGCGTATATTGTTTCATTATTTACTAAATTCATAAGTGTATATCCAAAATCGTTTTACAAGTTGATAATTATTTTATAGATACTTGAACAATTATTTTCTATGTATAAATTTATGGGTTTCAATTCGAGAAATATAAAGATCTTAGTTTTGTTAAATTATAGTTCGATCAAAGTGATTTTCAAAATTTCGATAATTGTTCGAAAAGATTTTTAGTATATACATATTTTAATAAAGAGGATTTGAGCTTTCACATGATTCTCCTAGACTCGAGATAAGAGTTGGGTTGGGTCCTATCATATAAGGTGTAAGATGGTGAAGGCACAAAATTGAGGCAGGACGACAGACAGAAAAGAGCAAGAAACATAGGTCACCTAGGCTCGCAAAAGAACAAAGCAACCATTTAAAGACTAGTGATCAGAAAGGTTAACGGTAGTAGAACAATGATAAAAAAAGGCATCTCAAAGATCGAAAATGACTGTTGAACCTTAAGTTTTTCATCCCACACATTTACATTATTCCAAATATTACATATATCTACATCTACAGAGTTTCAATAGTTAGCATGTCCTAATTTTTAAATTATTATAATAACTAATCTGAGTTATTCATTATGACAGGACCCTTCCCAGACCTTATCTAAGCTCTCGTCTGGAGGATCCTGTCGGGCACTTCAACGGATTCCTCGAAACCGACTCGTCGGATTGAAGACATCCGGGAAGCGAACCCTATCTTTCTGTATCCGGTTTACTCGTTAAAACTTAGTGATTTGAATTTTTATCATCACTGGTTGGGAGTATTAAACATTTTCTTTGATTCCATTTCAAATTCGTTTTATAAAAATTTCGGCAGCATAACGGCTGCATTTTTGATAAACCAAAAATTTCACCTGTAAGGAAAACAACACTTCGACTATTTTTGAACACCTCCCAACTTCTTTAATTCTCAATCATGCATTATCCATCATAATTTCATAAGCATAAACAATTCATAAGATTCATAAGTGCACCATATATATATAAATGCAAGAATGGTTATTACCTTTACAATTCCTACATCATTTAAATTCAAAATATCCACAATTAATTACATATACAAAATATATCTCAGCGTCTTGCGCGATTGCCCACCTATAGATGTATATATACAAAGCAAAAGTCGGTCTCGTCCGGCGGTGGCACGAAATGAAAACAAACAAGCTACAAAACGAACCATAAGTTAGTGCGATAACATCATAGGATATCATATCACACATACTAGCATACAATTTACAAGTCTTAAAATTTTCTTTAAAATTCTCCATGTACACCCTCGACTCGTTCTGACCATCACGGGCGATTTTAACTAACGCCAACGTGAAGCTTACTAATGCATCTCAACCACTACGTTACGGAATTTACTGCATCGTACGTAGGGCGCTAAACTATTCACTGAGCAACTACAATGCGGAATTCTCTGCATCGCAAATGTAGTGCTAAATCTCTAAACGACTACGAGCGGAATTTACTGCATCGCGTCGTAGCGCTAACTGTCAACTAACCAACTACGTGCGGAATTGTCTGCATCGCAACGTAGCGCTATACTTTTCTATAAACTGAGCGATTACGGACGGAATTCTCTGCATCGTCACGTAACGCTAAATCTCATAGCTTTTAAGGTGTACACATGGGTTTTCATATTACTTTTCTTTGAGTGCCAAAAGCACAAATTCACTAATTTGAAAATCTTGAAAGCTTTCTTAGTTCATTTTCTTTACATGCAACTCATAATCATTTTCTAGAAACATATGGATTACATAGAAATCCATACGCTTAACTTTAACTATATCATTATATTTTATTTTCAAATTGCTTCATTACTTAGCTATCACATTTATTCAATAAAGTCAATAATTGGCATAAAAATTTTTAAGAGCTCTAAAGTGGCGAACCACTTACCTCAAGGCCACGTCAAGCGTTTCGACGAGGCTCCTGGACGCCGCTCACGCGTTCGTCACCTACACAACATGATTTTATTATTACTATTAACAAAAACCTCTATTTCTCAACTATATGTTAAAATTCTCAACTATGCCCAATTCTCTCTGTATAGCTCCTAACTTGTTTCTAATTCAACCGAGACTCTCAAATCCCGATTTTTGTGGAAAATTTTTAGTTTTGGACCCCTAGGGAT
Organism: Litchi chinensis; assembly: GCA_019925255.1. Classification (NCBI taxonomy): domain Eukaryota; kingdom Viridiplantae; phylum Streptophyta; class Magnoliopsida; order Sapindales; family Sapindaceae; genus Litchi; species Litchi chinensis. The sequence continues at coordinate 11,521,761 of CM034467.1, forward strand.
ATCCCCACACGGTCCGTTTACTTGTCGAAGGCTTAAAACGAAAAATCACATTTTTAATTCAAGTGGACAGCCCTTGACAGAATAGGCGATAACCTGCTGCTCGGGGCTCCATTTTCCTTCGTTCTTTTTCCTATGGCTCACTTATATCACATTCTAGTCACACGACAAATTTCATTGAGAAATATTATCGTTTGCTAAGTCAAATCTAATGAAAACGTCCGTTTTGGACACTTTCGGGTGCAATTTAATGCACGTTTTGTAAACTCTTGGTTTCGGATTAGCGACGCTAGATTTTATTCCATAACTAAGCTTCATTTAACTTATAATGACTAACTAAACTCATTTCGTGCCATAAAAATTGTATTAAACTAACCGTTTCACTTCTCAGAGTTCTAACGGCACTATTTTGTGCATAACTTGCACAATTTTTATCGGATTCGATCCGTTCCAAAACCTATGGATTTCTATGGTTCCTAGGCATCATTTGAGGTGTAGAACACCCCCATGTAGGTCAGTTTTTGTCAGGTCTTCTCTAGCTCAAAATTCAGCTCGGGATTGACATTTTTGACCACAACTATGCCTTTGCAACTCTACATGCTTCCCTATGATTTTCTAATCCTTTTTGTGCCAAATTTTGGGTTCAAAACCACTTATTTTCAGAGCTTATTTACTGCTCTTCAAGCCCTTAACACTCACATACCCATAACTTTGTCATTCAAAGCTCTCAAACTCACTCACACATTTTATCAACTAATTGGAGGGTGTGAGAGCTGTTTTTGTTTTCACTAAATTCAAGTGTGTGGCAGCCCATACATCCAACTCTAAGTCATCATTTACACACAACAATATGTTAATTAAAGCTCATCATCACCTAGTTAGGGTTCCACACTTGATTGAAGTGTAGAACACCAACCCAACACAAAACAATTTTCTGCAGAAAATTTCAACAGCTACCTACTTCAAACTTTCAGCAAGAACTAGAAGAGATGAAGTGATTCTTACTTGGTTCTTAGTTTATAGAGTTGAGAGAGACTTGGGAGAGGTCTTAGAGAAGAGGATTCAAGGCTTGAATGGGCTGGATGGTTGTTTCTTCTCCCACTTTTCTGGTCTGGCGTCCAGACCCCTGCAGAGCTGTCTTCACTTTTCTGGTTCGGTTCTGCTCTTGCTGCTGCTGCTGGTTGCTTCCTCTTGAGCACGACCAGCAGCTGATCTTCCTCTTCTCTTCGTGCCTTCTTCTTCTCTTCTTATGGCCTTTCACTTCTGCTCTTAATCTCCCTTGGTTCTGCTCGTTTCTGGAAGCTCCTCACGCCAACAGCTGCTGCCCTGTTCTGCTCTCACGATTTCTGTGTGTTTCACGACTGAATGGGCTGTGTTTTCTGAAAAATATCAGCTAAGTCTTGTATTTATAGACTTCACCTTTCAAGAATTGCATTTCTTGCATTCATCTTTTTCTATTCACAAAAATCCTTCTCTTGTTTTACTTAATTGCTACTACACCCTTCATCCTTTATGGTTTTGAAGGTTTTGCTTCTATTTAATTTGTTGTGCTATCACTTAAACTTATTCAATCACTTAATAACACTTTATTACTTATATTTATTTATGTAATGAAGTTCTAACTTTAGAACTTGCCTACTTGTCAATTATATATATATATATATTTCTTATTTGTGGAAATCTAACTTTCCTCTTATCTAATTTTATTTTCTTTGATAGTTTTTACTTTTAATTGATTGGTTTATATATCTCATAAACATCTTATGGGATGTCAAGTTTTTCTCTTGATCACTTGACTCTCTCTTTTTAATCGAATTTTAATTCGATTATCATTTACTAACATCTTGGATTTCTTGACTTAGATTTTCATTGGGACGTTATTAAACTTTTTAATACGATGAATTTCGTCGTATTCTAAATGAATAAATTTCGGAGGCTATGAAATTAAATCAATTAAACGTAGAGAGTTATATATTATCTCTCTAACTGAATTTCTAACGTTAGGACTTTAGAAGTCGGAGCTAGGAGTTTACACATTATATTTGAATTAAATTAGAAAGAGAAATGTTTTTCGGAGAGAGAATGTAATAAATGACTAGAAAATTAGTGATCCTAAAAATTTAAAAGTTATGACGCTTTGACAATTTAAACTTTATCTATATCTATATATATGACGCTTTGACAATTTAAACTTTGTCTATATCTATATATATATGTATGTATATATATTATACAAAGTTTTACTATCAGTTATATACTTTTATTTAATATGATGCAAACAAACTGAAAACAAATAATTTAACAAATCTTAAACAGTTTTTGCATAAATATCAATATCATTTTATTTATAATTAAGAAAAACACAAAAGGTGATGTAGAAATAGCTTTTGTATTGTTTAAAAAAACAAACTAAACATCCAATAATAGTTTTGAAAAGTTAATGACTAAACTAAATTTTCAAGTTATTTTCTATTATAAAATATTGATTGGGTTAATTACCTTTTGTTTATTATAAGCATTAGGTTATAATAAAAAAAAATGTATAATATAATATTAGGTAAAATTGAATATATGTTGTGTTTGAGAGTATAGATTTGGAAGAAAATATTTTAAATGCAATTCAAGGTGTTTGAATTAAGTGAAAAGTAACCATTTTTTTGAGGTTGTTAGTTTTTTCTATCTAACACTTTTAGAATCTAAATTAGATTTATTAAGGTAATTTATTTGTTCTCTTAAGTGGTTGATTATGTCAATTTTAGATATGATTTTATATTTTTAATCTTAGCTTTTGTGAGGAATACTTAAGTGGATTCTGTTATTTTAATGTGTTTTTCTAGTGTTTGTATTTATAGGATTATTTAGGAGAAGATGGAAGAAAATGGTGAAAGAAAGCGAGTTTTAAAGGGGAGTTAGAGCTTTTCGCGAATAACATTCGCTAAACGCAACTGGTGGTCTCAAGTCACAAAATACTATTTAGAGATCTCACTTAATGCAGTTTGCCAAAATGCCAATCGTTGTTGTTTTCCAAAGATTTTTGCTAAATGCAATCGTAAAATGTGACTCACGATCGTAGGTCCCTGAATTGACGTCAGACGTGCATGAGAAGAATTCTCCAACCCTAAGTCAATTTTACTTATACATGCATGATTTTCTCACTTTAGCAGTCATGTAACAAACACCAAAATATCTTTAGAGCATTTTTCTTTCAATTTTGTAGAGATTTTTTATAGATTCAAGTCAAGTTCCATTAGAGGTTCATGCAACACTTCATTGGAGTCATTCAAGAGCAACATAGAAGTGGTTTTGGTGGATTCTAGAGCAAGAGCAATGGTGAACTCATGATGTTATCTTCTGTTCTTGTTTCATTCATTATGTTGTTCAATTGTTCTTTCATTTTTAACTTAATTTTATATCGATCTGTGGACAAATAAATTATTTCTAGGGATTTCAAAGTTCCCTAACATAAATCTATTGTCATGGATGAATTTTGATGTTTTACTTAATGATTTCTTGATTAAGTATTCTATTTTACTAATGCTTAATGCTATTAATTGATTTCAGGTCTAGTCATTTGATAGATCTTTTGGTGTTATTATACTTGAAAGAGATATTAATGCTTAGAACTTGGTAAAATGACATTTGTTGATTAGAATAGAAACATATCTAATTGTCAAGTGCAATTGCGTGTGGATATTTGATCATAATGAGTCGGTATTAACTATTTGGCATAGAAATATAGCTAGGTGTTTAATGCGAACATACTTGTGAGACCATCGAAAGAGACTCATGGATACAATAATATATTTGATCAAGTACTATATGAAATCAATATATTTTGTTTAAGAAAAATAACATGAGAGTAGTGATATGTTAAGTGAAGTTGAATTTTTCTAGATCTTTTATTCAAGTGGTTGCTATTATATTTTCAAGTTTTTTCTGTTTATTTGATTTTTGCAATTTTACATTTTAATTCAATTTTTTATTAATCGATTTCTTAATAAAGTTACGTAAATTAATTTCAACAATTTGTTCTAGTTTGAACTGTCTTTGTGGGATCGACCTTGATTCGTCTTTATATAGCATAGAAACCGTGTATACTTACATGAGTTTTCGTATGCTAAAATATATTATCGAAAACATGCATCGGTGGTCAAACAATTTAAAAATACCAAAAAACAACTAAAAAAGGTCAAAAATCCTAACTGTTATCTTAATTCTAAATCACTTACATTTAAATATTTTCTTGCAAATCTATCCTCCCATCATTTCCAATATTATCATAATATTATGTTGTAAAATATTTTTATTATAAGAATGAATTGCACAACACCCAAAATCAAACGGTAATACATTTTAACTGTTTTGAACCTCCACCGTTGGATGGGATCCATCTAACGATGGAGATCCATTAATTTTAACTGTTTTGTAATTTTCTTTTAAAAATTAAAATTATTAAATTTAAAATAAAAATTACAAATAAATTTTTAAAACTTTCATAAAATAAAAACATAATGGATCTCCACTGTCCATCTCTAAGATGGAAAGGTAGTGATCAAAAAAATATTAAAAGAAAAAAAATCAAAACAATTTGAAAGCTCGCATTGGATTGACAACACCACCATCTTCATCACCATTTTTTTATTTCCTTAAATATATTATCATCTTAGATCACAACTGTAAACCCCTAGTCTCGATCTATAACCTCCTAGTGTTAAAAGATAGATTTGAGAGTAAAATAAATCTCGAGCATTAAATTAACGGAACCTCATGGCATTAGAGATTTATTAATTTAAGATTGACGACGAAATTCGTCAACTATAAAATTTAAGTAGCATTGCAATAAAATCAAGTTAGTATTAATCTAAATCGATTCATCAATTTTGTGAGCACTCATTCTAGAAGAACATCGTAATAAATTTAGTAAAGAAAAAGATCAAAGAAGAGTAAAATAACACATCCGCAAATAAGACAAGCTTGACGATCGAAAACAAATTCTAACGAGACGAACAATTAAATCAAATAGAAAAGAAATAGAAAAGGAAGAACAAAGAGTGATATTGCCGTGAGAGAGCACCAAGACAATGGGTTTGGAGTAAAATTAAAAAGATGATGGGGCATAATATAATTAAGAGAAGTGTCACTAGTATATAAGTGACCCTTAGCTGAATTTTCAGCAACCAAAGAAGCTATCAACCGAGAGACAAAAAGAAGGTTCGGGAGAAACTGCTGGAACTATGAGAAACCACTAGAAACGTGCAGAAACCAGACCAGAACCGAAGAGGATCAAGACCAGAAGTGAAAGACAAGGAGAAGAGGAGAAGAAGGCACGAAAAGAAGAAGAAAATAGCTGCTGGTCGTGCTCAAGTGGAAGCAACCAGCAGCAACAGCAGAAGCAAAACCGAAAAACAGGACAGCAGAGGTGTTGAACGCCAAACCAAAAAAGGGGAAGAGAAGATAGCCCCTTTTCAGCCCCTTTCCAGCCCATCCAAGCCCCAAATCTTCTTTTTAAACCTTCTCTCAAGTCCCTCTCACTCCTCTAAACAAAGATCAAGTGAGATATCCTCTTACTTTTCTTGTTTTGTTGCTGAAATTTCAAGAAATGGTTGCTGAAATTTTTTTGCAGAATCTTGTTGTGTGTTGTTGGAGGTTTTGCACTAAAAATGGTGTAAAAATCTAAGTGACTGTATTAGAACCTTAGAAGATATGTTGTTGGGTGTAAATGGTAGTTTAGGGTTGTATTTATGGGCTGCCACACACTTGATTTAAGTGGAAATAAAATCAACTCTCACACACTCCACCTAGTTGATGAAATGTGTGAGTGAAATTTGAGCATTTAAATGATCAAGTTATGTTTATGTGTGTATTAAAGACTTATAGGGCAGTAAATAAACTCTGAAAATAAGTGGTTTTGAACCCAAAATTTGGCATAAAAAGGATTAGAAAATCATAGGGAAGCACGTAGAGTTACAAAGAGATAGTTTAAGCAATTTTGGGCAACCCGAGTGGAATTTTTGAGTTAGAGGAGACTTGATCAAAACTGACCTATATGGGGGTGTTCTACACCTCAAGTGATGTCTAGGAGCCATAGAAAACCATAAGTTTTGAAACGGATCGAACCCGATAAAAATTGCGCAAGTTATGCGCAAAATAGTGCCGTTAGAGCTCTGAGAAGTGAAACGACTATGTAAATGTAATTTTTATTGCATGGTTTGAGTTTAGTTGGTCATAATTAGTTAAATGAAGCTTAGCTATGGAAGAAAAACTAGTGTCGCTAATCCGAAACGAAAAGTATACAAAACGTGCACTAAAAGTGCCCGAAAGTATCCGAAACCGGGCATTTTCCTTAGATTTGACCTAGCAAACGATAATATTTTTTAACGAAATTTGGCATGTGACTAGAATGTGAGATAAGTGAACCGTAGGAAAAAGAACGAAGGAAAACAGAGCCCCGAGCAGTGCGCAGTGGTGCGTTCTGTTATAGGCTGTCATTTTCGCTTAAAAATGTGACTTTTCGTTTCGGGCCTCTAACAAGTATACGGACCATGTGGGGGTATCCCTAGGGGTCCAAAACTGAAACTTTTATGAAGAAATCGGAGTTAGAGAACCTCGGTTGAATTAGAAACAAGTTAGGAGGTTATATAGAGAGAAAAGGGCCTTAGTTGAGAATTCTTAGCTTATAGTTGAGAATTTATATTATCACTAGTGATGATGAGAAAATGTTGTGTAGGTGAAGAGCAAGACACCGAGACCCCTGAGATTTATCGAGGCACTTGATGCTGCTCCGAGGTAAGTGGTTTGCCACTTATGAGTACTTAAATTCTATGTTAATTTATGATTGTTTGTAATACATATAGTATGTAAGAAATAAATGAGAATGAATATGATTTTCAATATTAAGGTTAAAGTTTGAGTGTATAGGGTCATATGGAACCTATATAGTAATTGAAATTGATACTAAGTTACCTTAGAAGAGTGAAATGAGAAGAGTTTTTAGAAGTTTTAAAACTAGAAAGTTTTGTGCTTTTGCACTTGAAGAGTTGAATATAAAACCCATATATATGCTTTAAAAGTTTATGAAATTTAGCGTTACGTGATGACGCAGAGAATTCCGTCCGTAGTCGCTCAGATTATAGAAAAGTATAGCGCTACGTTGCGATGCAGACAATTCCGCACGTAGTTGGTTATTTGATAGTATAGCGCTACATTGCGATGCAGACAATTCCGCACGTAGTTGGTTATTTGATAGTATAGCGCTACGTTGCGATGCAGACAATTTCGCACGTAGTTGGTTATTTGATAGTATAGCGCTATGTTGCGATGCAGATAATTCCGCAAGTAGTTGGTTATTTGATAGTTAGCGCTACGTGCGATGCAGTAAATTCCGCTTGTAGTCGCCTAGAGTTTTAGCACTACATTTGCGATGCAGAAAATCCCGCATTGTAGTTGATCAGTTATGAGAATTAGCATCTTACGTGCGATGCAGTAAATTCCGTAACGTAGTGGTTGAGATACCTCAGTAAACTTCACGTTGGCGTTAGTTATAATCGCCCGTGATGATTAGAATGTTTAAAGGATATACATGGGGGTTTTGAAAGAAATCATAAAACTTGAATAAATGGTAAATTGCTATGTTAGTATATGTAATATTACATTTCTCCGTTGCACTAACAGGTTTATTAATTTTGTAGCCTATTTGCATTTTGTTGAAGAACTACCGCGAGCGATACGACGATCTTTTGTTTTGCATATATACATATAGGTGGGTGCATTGTGCGAGACATTGGTGTACATTTATGTATATGTATTTAATGTGTTACATTTTGAAACATATTAATATTGGAGATTTTAAAGTTGTAATTATTCATGCATTTTATATCTATGGTGCATATATGCATATTTTGAATTTGAGTTCATGTTCAATTGTGATGATAATGTTTGATTGTGAATAAAGAAGTTGGGAGGAATTGAGATCATAGTTGAAGTGTGATTTTCTTTACAGGAAAATTTTGGTTTTATCAAAATGCAGTCGTTATGCTGCTGAAAATTTTATAAAAGTATTTGAAATAAAATCACAAAAAAAAAAAAAAATTATCACTCCCAACAAGTTAAAGAAAAACCAAATCACTAAGTTGTAAACGAGTAAACCGGTGTAACAAAGTTAGGGTTCGCTTCTCGGATGTCTTCGATCCGACGAGTCGGGTTCGATGAGTCCGTTGAAGTGCCCGACAGGATCCTCCAGACAAGAGTCTAAATAAGGTCTGGGAAGGGTCCTGTCAACAACACCATCATCGATCCAAGGTTTTGAATCTTTAATGCATTGTACACACTCGAACTCAGCATTAGAGATAGCATTGCCACCACCGTCTTCACAACCCCCAGCCCCCAAGCACGCTTGACCTTGTTAATCCCCATGATCACTAGCTTCCTCAAAGGGTTCTTGAACAACAACACCACCATTATCAGTGCCATCATTGAAAATATCTACACAAACAATAGTTGCTGTATTTTCTTCTTCTCTTTTGTTTGGATCACAAAACTTAATAAAGATCAAAACTTTTCGATTTGTCATCAGATGAAGAAATGTTTTTCATTTGGTTTGACGAACCCAAATCTTCATCTAGATCTACAAATCTAGATGAAGAATCTACTTTCTTCATTGTCGAATGAATCCATCTAGGTTCGTTTGATGATCTAGGTTTTGAAATAATTTCAAATTAGATTTCAAAGATGACTAATCTAGGTTTGATTTATTTTTATTTTTTCTGATTTGTGGTTTTCCTTTCTTAAGATTATGTTGGTTTTAAAGATAGTTTTGTGAGTGTTGTTTGTTTGATATGGTTTTGAAGATGAAGGTGAAAATGATTTTGAAGATGAAAAACCCAAGTTTGATCTGGTTTCAAAACAATTGTTCATCTTCACCTAGTTGAATATGAGTTGTTTTTCTTTTTCTATTTTTCATTTTTTAATTTTAAAAGAAAATTAAAAAAAAAAATTAAAGGACAAAATTACCTCCGAATTAGATCAGTTGGAGTAACTTTAACAGAAATTAACCAACAATGTGAGGGGTTTAAAGTAATAAAAGAGTAAATGTATTTCTGTCTGATTTTAGACATACTTCAGGGAGGATGTTGTGCAATTAGTTCTTATCATAACATAATACTTATAACAAATAAAAAGCTAATTATCTATATAGTTTAATTTAAAAGTTGTGCTTAATTATTAGTATTTCAACTTTATTATATATTGAACATTCATTTTATTTTGTTAAACAATATTAAATCTAGTTCTATGTTATATTTTTATATTTCAATTATAAATAAAATCTTGTTGATATCTACGTAAAATTGGTTTAAATTTTGTTAAATTATTATTTTTAATTGTTTTAATCATATAAATAAAAGTAGATAACAATAGATAATAAAAAAGGGCTATAAGTGTCAAATCACTTGTTTTCAGATAATATAATCTTTAAAAAAGAAACAAGTTAACAATATATTTATTTGTAAAGAAAAAAATATGTTATTCAAGTTTAGTCTTCAGGAAAATTCAGGCCTTACTTTTTTTTTTTTTAATTTTTAATTGTTTTTTGGCATGTTTAAGTTGTTTAATCACTTTGAAAAAAAAAAAAAAAGGCAGCTAAATAAATCTAATTTAGAATCTTTAAGTGGTAACTGAAAAAAAATAGTAATAATAATAACCCTTCGGTTTTGGAATCTTGGCCAATTTTAAATTGTAAAAAAATGAATCTTTTTAGCACTAGATAAGTCACGAATAAAGGACAAATAGTTTGTGAATAAAATCAGTAGTTTGGAGTGTAAGATAGTCCAGGAACAAGGGATAAATAGTTTGCAAACAAAATACATAGTTTGTAATGGTACTATAGTTTAATGCTACTTTTGCAAAATTTACATTAATTTTATTTTTTTTATTTACAAAAGTTTTCTCTATTTTTTATTGTGCAATATCCTTATATGAGGAAAAGGAAAATCAAAAAAGAGGTTTTGGGAAAAAAAAATATTTTGTGATAATAAAGTCCACACCTACTTTACCACTCGATATTAATTAATTATCATTTACCACATGGACTTTTACAACTTATTTTAGTGTAAGTATTCTTTGTTAAGCTCTTGTTTGTGTTACATATTTTATAAATGAAGAAATTTGAGTGATATAAGAGAGAAAAAAAAACAATGTAAACACCTTAGTTATCTACTATTTTTTACATTGATGTGTCATTATATTATCAAATTATTTTTTTTAAAAAAAATAGAGATGATTGAAAATTCTTACTCCTTATTTTGGGTGTATGCAAGTACTCTAAGTTCCTTTATTGGTTCTTATTAAAGGCAAAACAATCCGTTTGGATCCTCTCGATATTTTTTTTTTTATTTTGTTTCTTCAAAAGCATCTCAAAGTTATTTATTTATTTATTTATTTTTTATGTTTATTTTTTATTGCTTTAAAAATAAATAAATAAATATTTATTTTAAAAGCAATCCTCTATTGGTTTTGGAAATGATCAATCTTTCAAGTTCTTCAAGTTTCAGTCAAATCAATTACTACAAATTAAAAACATCAAATTATGCCGCATTATTGCTTGCCCTTACTTCAGTTGTGAAGAAAAGAGTTGGTCAACAAACAACATTCAAATTTTGGTATATTGTCTATTGTAAATCAACTCGCTGTGCTTTTTCCGTCACGGTTATGTTGTTAGTTTTAAAATTAAAGAAGTGATCATCTTAGCTTAAAAAAGAGATGAAATTAGATAATTTCCTATCTAATTATTTTATTGGTAGTTAGTTGTTATTTAGTTTTGTTACTTTTGTACAAATAGGGATTTGCTGTTATTAATAAAATAGTATAATTACGTTATTTCTGAAATGTGTAAGTATTTTTCACATATTTAAGAGGTTCAGTTTTTTTTTTTTTTTTCAATCAAATCATATTTTATTTTTGGTGTTTATCATATGTCAATATTACATTTTTCATCTGTACTACATTGATATTTCGACGCACATCAATTGTAATATAGTTGATCTACTTGTACGTAATTAATCGCTTGAATCAATTAAATTGAATACTGATTTGTACTAAAAGATTAGGATATAAAATTGAGCTCTCTAACATTATTTTAAAAATCTTCAATATCTATGATTAAAGTCACAATAAAAATATTTAGCCTACTGTCACGGGGTTAGTTTTACTTCAATCCGTGACACTACGCTACAAAATGAATTACTATATTTATTTATTTTTAAAATATCACCTATGATATAACAACTTGAATTTGAAATATTATAGGATTCAATAAGTGTTCTTGTCCACAAAGTTATATTAGGAATTTAGTGGGTTTCTAATGGTATGTGGGCGGTCATTCACAGGTCCCCAATTTCTTGTGTTTAATTACTGATTTTCATTTACAATTTTCTGTTTTAAAGCTGTGTTGTCATTCAATTTTTATTTATTTATTTATTTTATTACTGAGACTAGTTTAAGGGACGATCGAGACCAAACGAAATGAGATATTGGTGGTATGACCTAAGAAGCAATTCTAATATGAGAATGATTGACCCACAGAAGGAGGGGAGCCACCCATACGAGATTAGGAGGTCAATCCTATAATATACCCTCCCGATTTTAGTGTTGTACACATATTATGTAAACTTTCTTTTATTTATAAAACAATAAAGAAATTTAAAGTACCTAGATGCGTAACCAAACCCTAGTAGAATTTTCGGATAGAGTTAGGATGATTCTGAATGCGAAAGATAGCATGATGATTTATTGGAAGCTAACACGAAAATTTATATTTAAGAAATTCCGAGAAATGGCACAATTGTGTTGATTGGATTAAAAATATAACTAGGGGCATTTTTGGAATTTCAAAAGTATGAGAGAGGGTAGAGATAAGGATGGTAATATGGTGAATTTGAAGACATTTGAACCATTTAGTTGATATATGGTTGTAATGGAAGGGAGCCTAGTTAGAATTGAACTAGTTTTTAAACCTTGACCAATCAAATTTCAAGAATTGTAACCAATGCCAAGTTAGTGATTTTTGAGTTAGTTTAAGGGCAATTTTCAATGACAAAGCTTGTAAATTTCATGAAAAACAAGGGCAATTGTAACCCACCCAAAATATAGATATCAAGCTTGCATTCATGAGGAAAGAGAGCAAAAATTAAGTGAAAAGAGGGGTGTGCAGTTCGACAACCAGAAGGTAGTCTAGCAGCCATTCCTTTTCATTTTTCAAGCTATTCTAAGTGGAGTTCAAGCCATCTAAGGGTCATCTACAACCCTAGGAAGAAGATTGAGCAAAAATAAGTGGAAATTGGGTGGTAAGAATGTTGTTCCATAAACTTTTATGGCTGGTTTATCACTTTATATGTAAGTTGTTTGAATAAATTCCTAAGTGAGTCTCATGTGTTTTTTATGAGATATATATGCATGAATTTAAGAGATTTAAGCTTCAAAATTGTGTTAGATCAAGGTTAGGGTTTTAAGAAGATTGGATAAGCTAACTAGTTTAGATAAAATTCCAATTCCAATTCAATAAAAACATGTACAGTAAATTAGTGTTAGAATCATGGAAATTTTTGTGATTTAAGTGTGGTTTGGCATGGAAAGCTTGAAGAAAGCCTTGTTAAGATGTTGGATGAAGTTGTGGTTAAGCTAGGGTTTATATGGTCAAGACTTTGTTTGAAGTAATTAAGTGAATTCATGCATGAAAAAGTTAACAAATTATCAAGTTAAAAGATTAAAAAAGAAAAGAAGAAATAGATATAATTGGTTGGTGTGCATTGGGCCTAAGGATGTATGGGATAGTGGAGGATGATTTTGAGTGTTTAAATGGTTATATGAAGACTTGAGGATGGTAAAAATAGCATGAGATTTATAAAAGAAATTATTGGAGAGTAAAAAGTATAATCCAAATTCAAATGCATACTAGTTTATTAGAAGTCAAATTTGTTAAGAGATAAATTAAATTTCACTAAAGTTTAAGTGTTGAGCACGGTATGGTGATAAGAAATCGATGAAAAAGATGATGTAAACATATGTGAAGAATTCGGCTATTAGGGGATGAAATGATTTGAAAATCCAAATTGATATTTGAATCCGAAAATTTGATGTCGGTTAAAGGATTAGTATGCTTATATGTAGAGAAATTCGAATAGGAAATCAATACGAGTAATCTGAGAGGTAACGTTGCCTAAATATAGTTAGATATGTCCATGTGTAGGTTTATCGTGAATGAGGGAATCGTAAATCAAAATTTACATGAGCGAATATTTGGTGAGTGTCTCACTAAAATGCTTTGAATGATATTAATTTTCATAAATCATGATTTTATGTATTGCATGAAATTTATGTTTTTAATGATAGGAAGCTAGCCTTATTATGTACGAATTTAATACAAAAATCTCTTTCATAGATTTTAGAATGATTACATGAATTATGAAAAACTTTATGTTAAAAAAAATGATATGAATGGAATAGATTTTAATAAGCCTGTGATACTAATATTACCCATTGAGGATGGTGGTTTCGTCCCACCCAATTACATGTTATGTTACCAGTCAGCGTACCCAAACCGTGCATGGATTGTGTCAGGGGTGTCGTCATTAACAGCACGAGGGACTGAGTCAATTAGTCCTGTTTAGTGTGTCGTTCATACACGAACTGGGTATATAAGACAGCTAGCTATTATACGAGCGATGCAGCATTCCGCTCTCATTGGTCAAGATAGTGTCGGGGCCCGAGCATAAGGCTTGTCTGGCCAAATCCGGGCTATTCCACCTTTAGGGTACTATATGGTATTCAGGCACCCTCATGGATCATGGATATAGTTTTTCATACTACCATTACTTTTCATATGTTACTATATTTTTAAGTTCATATGACAAGAGTTATGTTTATGTAAATTACATGCATGCATTTTATTTGAATAAATGTTTTAGAAAGTTTATGAAAATTTATGACACGATCCACAAAATGCATTTAAAATTTTATACAGGTTATTTTAGAAAACGTAATTTTATTTAAGAAAAATATAGATACTCACTGAGCTTTTATAGCTCACTTTAGTTTATGTTTTATAAGTAAAACCTCTCCAAAGACACGTATAGGTGTCGGGATGTCAATAGCAAAAACCCCAATCCTAGAGTAGACTTCCTCAGTCGAGTGTTTTTGTGATTTTGTATTTTGGTTATAAATAACTTTGAAAATTTGTATAAATTATATTTGCATGTAAAAGAATGTATATGTTTTGTAAATATATAATTTTATCAATGCATGCTTTCGAAATGTTTGCATGTTATATTGTAAATTAAAATTTTCATGTTATCGGGTTACTATATTTGTGAAATTAAGTATATTTGTGTGAAGATATATTTCTGGTTGGTTGTGGAATAATGAGAGGGCCGGAGACTTGGAAGTTGAGAATCGTTTGAAATTGGGAGAGTATAAATCTTTTTATGAAACCTTGCAGGGTGGGATTTTTAAAAATATAACCGCTATGCCGTCAAAATTTTTAAAAAATTGTTTTACTATTATTTGTTAAAAATGAAAAAGTTTCCAGCTGTTTTTAGTTTAAAAAGAGAATTTAAGTAAATCACAATAGATTTATCATATTAAAATAAACGGCTTAACTTCACAGGAACTTTCCAGCCTAATCAAACGTCAACTGGAGGGCTACCGTGGAGTTGTCGGCGGGCTGCCTAAAACATATAGGGAAGGGGCCCATCAAGTTGGTGTGAAAGCCTGATTTAGAAATTGGGTTGTGTATTTTTATGTCGTGATATCATAAAATGCTTTTACAAAGCAACCTGGAAACAATTATATCATTTTTCATGCACACAATTTCAGAAATTCATGCATTACATAATTTTGTTTTTGGTAGAAATCACAGTAATATGCACCGATGAGATCGTAAGGGTCCTAGGAGAATCACCCCAGAGGCTCCCACACCAGACGTACCATTCCCTGGGAGGCTGAACACGTGACGGGGTCAGTGAATGTCCCTATGAATCAGCCTCGTTTCAGACCATCGGGACTGACAGAACCAGTTGGTGGAAATTTTAGTGCGGAACAAGCCTAGATGGTTTAATGATAGGAGGATGAAACGAAGGTCATCATCCAGTCAGGGGACAATTAGAACACCGACAACACCTGGAAGCTCTCATAATGCGAGGAGTTCAATACCAAAGTGTAGTGAATGCGGAAGGAGACATACAAGCGAATGTCAAAATAACCGCATTGCTTGTTATCACTATAGATAGGTAGGCCATTATATAAAAGAGTACCATAATTAGTCACCACTACAATTTCAAAGGCTGGGCCCGTAGCACTCACGTAGGCCAATGTTGGCTAAAGATAATGAGGTAGAGGCTCTCAGAGTAGAGGGCAGAGTACCACAGCACCATCCAAAGGTTCGGATAGTAGAGGAGTAGCTCCGATGGGGCAACTCGGTAGGCCTCGTACCCAAGCACAAGTTTTCACTGTCACTCAACAGGAAGCATAGGCCACTTTAGAAGTAGTCACCAGTATGATTTCTATCATTGATCATGATGCATATGCATTAGTAGATCCCGGAGCCACACATTTCTTTATATGTGTACCCTTTTTTGCCAAGATTGGTGCGAAATTATGACCGTTAGATGGTGGAGTGATAGTTTCCATCCCAGTTGAAGACTCACTTCTAGCAAATAAAGTACTAGTAGACAGTGAGATAATCCAGTGGACCTGATTGTATTAAACATTCAAGACTTTGATGTAATCCTAGGGATGGACTGGCTATCTAGACACCAAGTTACAATTAAATACTATAAAAAGGAGGTTAAATTAGCCAGACCTGTGGAGCCAGAACGGTATTCCGTGGAATACGAAAAGTACTCGCCACTAACCTTATGTCCACCATGACAGCCTGGAAGATGCTTCGAAAAGGATATCAAGGATATTTGGCATTTATGGTGGAACAGAAAATGAATGAAGTCTAATTAGAAGATATTCCGGTGGTCTGAGAGTTTTCAGATGTGTTCTCAAACAATCTCCCAAGACTGCCTTCTGATAAAGACATAGAATTCAAGATAGACTTGATTCCGGGAACGGAGTCGGTTCCAATTCCTCCATACAGAATAGCTTTAGCTGAATTGAAGGAATTAAAGGTGCAAATGGAAGGGCTATTAAATAAAGGTTTTGTTAGACCCGGTCACTCACCATGAGGGGCTTCAGTATTGTTCATTAAGAAGAAAAATAGGAGTTTAAGGTTATGCATTGATTACAGATAGTTGAATAAAGTGACTATAAGGAACCAATATCCACTCTTGAGGATTGATGATCTGTTTGATCAGTTACAGGGATCCAGAGTCTATTCTAAAATTGACTTGAGATCGGGCTATCATCAGTTGAGAATTTGTAAAGAAGATGTTTTAGAGACTACCTTCAAGACCTGATATGGGCATTATAAGTTTTTGGTTATACCCTTCGGACTGACGAATGCTCCAACTGCATTTATGGATTTAATGAATCAGGTTTTCCGAGCTTACTTAGATAAGTTCGTGATTGTGTTCATCGATGATATACTAGTGTATTCGGGCAGTCATGAAGAACATTTCGAGCATCTCAAGATAGTACTAGAGATCCTGAGAGATCACCAACTATATGCCAAGTTCGGTAAATGTCAATTTTGGTTGAACAAAGTAGCTTTCTTGGGCCATGTCATATCAACTAAAGGACTCAGCGTGGACCCCTAAAAGATAGAGGCCATTACATACTGGAAACCGCCCATGAATGTAACTGAAGTTAGGAGCTTCTTTGGGTTGGCAAGTTATTATAGAAAGTTTGTTGAGAGGTTTTCCAAGATAGTAGCCCCATTCACCAAACTAATGAGGAAAGAAGAAATGTTTGAATGGTTAGATACCTATCAATAGAGTTTCAATGAGCTAAAGAGAAGATTGACCTCAGCACCTATGTTAGCATTGCCAATGGGGAAAGACGACTTTACAGTGTATAGCGATGCTTCCAGACAAGGTTTATGGTGTGTTCTAATGTAGAATGATAAAGTCATAGCATATGCTTTTAGATAATTAAAGAAGCATGAATAGAACTACCCTACCCATGATTTGGAGTTTGATGCAGTAGTATTCGCACTACGAATTTGGAAGCATTACTCATATGGTGTTCCCTATCGAATCTTCACGGATCATAAGAGTCTGTAATACATACTTATGTAGAAGGAATTAAACATAAGGCAAAGTGCGTAGTTGGAATTGATAAAGGATTATGACTGTACAATAGAGTACCACCCTAAAAAGGCCAATGTAGTGGCCGATGTCTTGAGTAGGAGACCCACCAATTCCTTAACACACTCAAGGACCGTGTATCTATGGCTTCTAGTGGAATTGAGGACTCTAGGAGTGAAATTGGATGTGGTAGACTTTAGGGCATTATTAGCAACTTTTCATGTCTGCCCCATTCTAGTGCATCAGATAAAGGAACTCTAGAAGCAAGATCCCTAGTTGGTAAGGATACGAAAAGAAGTTGAAGATGAACAAAGATTAGATTTTATGATAAGGAAATATGGTACAGTAATAATGGGCCGATGCCTATGTGTACCGAATGTAGAGAATCTAAAGAAGGAAATAATGGAAGAAGCCCATTCTTTAGCCTATGTCATGCATCCGGGCAGCACAAAAATATATTATACCCTGAAGGAACACTATTGATGGAAAGGGATGAAGAGGAAAATAATGGAGTTCGTCTCCCGATGCCTAACTTGTCAACAAGTAAAAGCAGAGCATCAGAAACCAGCAGGATTGCTACAGTCTCTCTTTATTCTTGAATGGAAATGGGAGAAAATCACTATGGATTTTGTAGTTGGGCTTCCACGAAGTTAGAGGGGACATGATGCAATCTAGGTGATAGTGGACTGGCTAACAAAGTCCGCTCACTTTTTATCGGTCAAAAGTGATTACCCCTTAAGTAAATTAGCCCAACTCTACATCGATGAAATAGTTAGGCTTCATGGTATGCCGATTTCGATCATATCAGACTGTGATCCTAGATTCACCTTAAAGTTCTGGCCCAGTCTACAAAAAACATTAGGCACAAGATTACATTTAAGCACAGCCTTCCATCCTCAAACTGATGGGCAGTCAGAACGAATAATTCAAACACTTGAAGACATGCTCGGATCATGTGTTCTAGAATTCAAAGTAAGTTGGGATACACACTTACCGCTCATGGAGTTCACGTATAATAATAACTATTAGGGCAATATTGGAATGGCCCCATTCAAATCACTTTATCGAAAAAAGTGTTGAACTCCAGTGTATTGGTACGAGGTAGGTGAGGAGAAACTGATAGATCTTGAGCTTGTCCAATGCACTTTAGAGAAGGTTAAAGTAATTATGGACAAACGTAAGACGGTGAACAATTGACAAAAGAGTTATGCAAATAATCACTGAAGGGACCTAGAGTTTGAGATAGGTGACAAAGCATTCCTCAAGATTTCCCATGGAAAGGTGTGTTAAGATTCGAAAAACATAGTAAATTGAGCTCGCGTTATTTTCGGGCTTTACAAGATCATGGAACAAATTAGACTAGTAGCATACAGATTAAAGCTACCGCCTCATCTAGCCAAAATTCATGACGTATTTCACGTTTCCATGCTCTGAAAGTACAACCCACATCCTTTCCTTATACTTAAAGAGCAACTAGTGGAACTAAGGGAAAACTGCAGTTATGAAGAAGAACCAGTTCAAATCTTGGACCGTAGAGAACAAGTCCTATGTAACAAGACTATTCCCTTAGTGAAAGTCTTATGAAGGAATCACGAAGTGGAAGAGGCAACATGGGAGCACGAAGATCAGATGCGTCAAAGATATCCTCATCTCTTTCCTTAAATGAATTTTGTAAATTTCGAGAACGAAATTTTATAAGGAGAGGAGGATTTGTAATATCCACTCCTGATTTTAGTGCTGTACACGTATTATGTAAACTTACTTTTATTTATTGAACAATAAAGAAATTTAAAGTACTCAGATGCGTAGCTGAACCCTAGTAGAATTTTTGAATAGGGTTAGGATGATTCTGAATGCGAAAGATAGCATGATGATTTATTAGGAGCTAACACGAAAATTTATACGTAAGAAATTCCAAGAAAGGACACAATTATGTTGATTGGATTAAAAATATAACTAGGGGCATTTTTGGAATTTCAAAAGTATGAGAGAGGGTAGAGATAAGGATGGCAAAATGGTGAATTTGAAGAAATTTGAACCATTTAGTTGATGTATGGTTGCAATGGAAGAGAGCCTAGTTAGAATTGAACTAGTTTTTAAACCTTGACCAAACAAATTTCAAGAATTGTAATCAATGGCAAGTTAGTGATTTTTGAGTTAGATTGAGGGCAATGTTCAATGGCAAAGTTTGTAAATTTCATGAAAAACAAGGGCAATTGCTAACCCACCCAAAAAAAAATATATATCAAGCTTGCATTCACGAAGGAAAGAGAGCAAAAATTAAGTGAAAAGAGGGGTGCAGTTCGGCAACCAGAAGCCAGTCCAACAACCATTCCTTGATAGGACCCTTCCCAGACCTTATCTATGCTCTTGTCTGGAGGATCCTGCCAGGCACTTCAACGGATTCCTCGAAACCGACTTGTCGGATCGAAGAAATCCGAGAAGCGAACCCTAACTTTCTTCAACCGGTTTACTCGTTTAAACTCAAAAATTCAGTTCTTTTTTAAACTAGTTAAGAGTGATATAATTTTTCTCGATTCTATTTCAAATATTTTTATAAAATTTTCGGCAGCATAACGGCTGCATTTTTGATAAACCAAAATTTACCTGTCAAGAAACAACACTTGAACTATTTTTGTAAACCTCCCAACTTCTTTATTCTCAATCATGCATCATTCATCACAGTTTTATAAGCATAAACAATTCATAAGATACACAAGTTCACCAAATGTATAAATGCAAGAATATTTATCACTTTTACAAGCCCTACATCATTCAAATTCAAAATATACGCGATTAAATACATATACAAAATATATCCCAGCATCTTGCGCGATTGCCCACCTATAGATATATATACATAAGCAAAAGTCGGTCTCGTCCGGCGGTGGCACGAAATGAAAACAAACAAGCTACAAAACGAACAACAAGTTAGTGCAATAACATCATAGGATATCATATCACACATACTAACATACAATTTACAAGTCTTAAAATTTTCTTTAAAACTCTCCATGTATACCCTTGACTCGTTCTAACCATCACGAGTGATTTTAACTAACGCCAACGTGAAGCTTACTAATGCATATCAACCACTACGTTACGGAATTTACTGCATCGTACGTAGGGCGCTAAACTATTCACTGAACAACTACAATGCGGAATTTTCTGCATCGCAAATGTAGTGCTAAATCTCTAAACGACTACGAACGGAATTTACTGCATCGCTTCGTAGCGCTAACTGTCAACTAACCAACTACGTGCGAAATTGTCTGTCTCGCAACGTAGCGCTATACTTTTCTATAAACTGAGTGAGTGCGGACGGAATTCTCTGCGTCGTCACGTAACGCTAAATCTCATTAACTTATAGGGTATATACATGGGTTTTATTATCCATTTTTCTAGTGCCAAAGCACAAAACTCTATATTTTCAAAACCTCTAAATACTTTTCTAATTTCATACTCTTTTAACAACAACTGAGTATCAATTTCTATTCTCATATAGGGTCCATAGGAACCTATACACTCATACTTTGACATTTATATAAGAAAGCATTCTCATTTTCTTTGATTACTTACTATCATATTTAATTTCAAACATCAAGCGATTTCATGAAATTGAAAAAGAAGTCAAGTGGCGAACCACTTACCTTAAGGCTGCGTCAAGCGTCTCGACGAGGCTCCTGGACGCCGCTCACGCGCTTGTCACCTACACAATAAGTTCTCTTCATTACTGTTAACAAAAACCTCCATTTCTCAACTATATGTTAGGAATTCCCAACTATGCCAAATTCTCTCTATATAGCTTCTAACTCGTTTCTAATTCAACCGAGACTCTCAATTCCCGATTTTTGTGAAAAATTTTTAGTTTTGGACCCCTAGGGATATCCCCACACGGTCCGTTTACTTGTCGAAGGCTTAAAACGAAAAATCACAATTTTATTTAAAATGGACAGCCCTTGACAGAACAGACGATAACCTGCTGCTCGGGGCTCCATTTTCCTTCATTCTTTTTCCTACGGCTCACTTACATCACATTCTAGTCACACGACAAATTTCATTGAGAAATATTATCGTTTGCTATGTCAAATCTAAGGAAAACGTCCGTTTTGGACACTTTCGGGTGCAATTTAATGCACGTTTTGCAAACTCTTGGTTTTGGGTTAGCGACGCTAGTTTTTCTTCTACAATTAAGCTTCATTTAAATTATAATGACTAACTAAACTCATTTCATACCATAAAAATTGCATTAAGCTAGCCGTTTCACTTCTCAGAGCTCTAACGACACTATATTGTGCATAACTTGCATAATTTTTATTAGATTCGATCCGTTCCAAAACCTATGTTTTCTATGGTTCCTAGGCATCATTTGAGGTGTAGAACACCCCCAAATAAACCAAATATGGTCAGGTCTCCTCTAGCTCAAATTTGAGCTCGGGTTCACCAATATTGTCAAATTTCCCCCTCTTTGCAACTCTAACTCTTCTCTAACTTTTCCAATCTCTTTAAGGCTTGAAATTGGTTTCAAAACCATCTAATTTCAAGGTCTAACTACTGCCCTTCAAGTCTCTAATACATACATAAATCTAACTTAGTCATTAGAGTGCTCAAAATTCACTCAAAACTTTTCTCAATCACTTGGTGTGCATAAAACACCATTTTCTGTTTCTATTTCGTTTGTACATATGGCAACCCATATTTACATCTTTTATGGCATCAATTACACACAACAATAATCATTTAAGATTCCATAACACTCACATAAAGTTCTAACAAGAGTTGAAGAGCAATCATCCAACAAATCACAACAATTTCACAACCACATGCTGTCCACAATTTTTGTTCTGCTTCAGCAGAAAATAAAAGACAACCAAGCTAAAATCTTACTTGGTTTTTAGCTTAGGGGATTGAGAGAGGTCTAAGAAGGATGTTTGAGGGCTTGGAAGACAACTTGGGTGGTAGTTCTTCCCCTATCTTCCCTGGTCGACCAACCTCGTCGCGGTTCTACTCGCGAGTGTGCTCGCGATTTAGCTTGCGACCAGCTCCGTTTCTGCTCTGTTTCTGCTCGACCAGCAGCTGGTGCTTCTTCTCCTTCGTGTCTCCCCCTTCTTCTCTTCCTTTGCTGCCCAGTTTGCTGCAGTTCACGACCTCTGAATCCTCCTCACGCGAGCTGCTCGAACTCGCGACCTGCACTGTCGCATGAGCTACTGGTGCGCTGGAGTCTGCTTTGGTTGCTGCTGCTGTCTTCTTCTTCCTCTCTTGCTATGATTCACAACCAGCAGCTGCTTCTCTGGGTCTCACTTCCTGGTTGCTTTCTTCACAGCAGCAGCATTCTAATTTTTCTTTCTCTCGAACTCTCTCGGTTTCTCTCGATGGAAGGGCTGAATGTTTGTGATTTTTGCTAAAACAAATCAGCTAAGGTTTGATTATATAGTCATCAACTCTTCTTAATTACATCTTGTCCCAACTCTCTTTAATTTCATCTAACTCTCATTTCCTTTCTTTGATTCTCAAATTAACCCATCTATACTTGTTTTAATTCTCATTCCGTTAACATTTTCCTTCGATCGTCAAGCTTGAATTATAAAAAAAAACTAAGCTTATTTTATTAATCTTGACTCTCTCTTTTTAATCGAATTTTAATTCGATTATCATTTACTAACATTTTGGATTTCTGGACTTAGATTTTCGTTGGGACGTTACTAAACTTTTTAATACGACGAATTTCGTCGTATTCTAAATGAATAAATTTCGTAGGCTATGAAATTAAATCAATTAAACGTAGAGAGTTATATATTATCTCTCTAACTTAATTTTTAACGTTGGGATTTTAGAAGTTGAAGCTAGGAGTTTACAATTTCTTCCCCCTTTATAAAAATTTCGTCCTCGAAATTTAAATTGCATACCTTATTCAAATAACTGAGGGTATTGGGCACGCATCTGTGCTTCGGGCTCCCATGTAGCCTCTTCTAACTCGTGATTTCGCCATAGCACCTTCACTAGCGGAATCACTTTGTTGCGCAATACTTGATCTCTACGATCTAGGATCTCTACTGGATGCTCTTCGTAGGTCAAGTTTTCCTTCAACTGAACTGGTTGCTCTTGCAAAATGTGAGAAGGATCAGCTATGTACTTGCATAACATAGAGACGTGGAATACGTCATGGATGTTGGCTAACTCTGATGGTAGCCTCAATCGATACGCCACTTCACCCACTTTGTCTACTATTTCATAGAGGCCTATGTATCGAGGGCTCAACTTCCCACGCTTTCCGAATCTCAGAATACCCTTCTAGGGCGAGACTCGTAGAAACACTTGATCACCCACTTCAAACTTTAAATCTCTTCTTCGATTGTCCGCATAGCTTTTCTGTCTGTCGCTTGCTATCTTCAACCGTTCTCTGATCATATTTACTTTCTCGGTTGTATCTTGGACAATCTCTGGGCCAATTAATCTTCTCTCCCCCACTTCGTCCCAACAGACTGGGGTTCTGCACTTTCTGCCATACAATGCCTCATAAGGTGCCATACCAATACTCGACTGGTAGCTATTGTTGTAGACAAACTCTATCAATGCTAGGTAATTATCCCAGCTCCCCTTGAATTCCATCACACAGGCTCTCAACATATCTTCGAGAGTCTGGATGGTTCTCTCTGATTGGCCATCTGTCTGTGGGTGAAAAGCGATACTGAAGTGTAATCTGATGCCTATAACATCTTGTAGTTTCGGCCAGAATCGAGAAGTGAAGCGAGAATCTCTGTCTGATACAATGGACATTGGTGCGCCATGCAGCCTCACAATCTTGTCTACATATAACTGTGCATATCTTTCCAGAGAATAGGTTTGATTAACAGCAATGAAGTGGGCCGACTTCGTCAATCTATCCACGATAACCCAAATGGAATCATGTCCATGCTGTGTTCTGGGAAGTCCTGTCATGAAATCCATCGTGATCCTTTCCTATTTCCACTCAGGAATGGATAAAGGCTATAGTAAACCTGCTGGTTTCTGATGCTCAATCTTGATCTGTTGACAAGTTAGGCACTTGGATACGAACTCTGCTATCTCTCTCTTCATGCCTTTCCACCAGTAGTGGTCTCTTAGAGTCCGATACATCTTCGTACTCCCTGGATGCATAGCATATGCAGAGGAGTGTGCCTCTTCCATGATTTCTTTCTTTAACTCTGTTACATTTGGGACACACAGTCTTTGGCCCAACACTAGTGTTCCATCACTTCGCAAAGTGAAGCTACTCTGCTGTCTAGCCTCTATCTTGCTTCTCAATTTCATTAAGTCCTGATCGTGAGCTTGCAAGTCTCTAACTCTGTCTACTAACATTGGCCGAACATGGAAAGCTGCTACTAGAGCGCCTGATTCTACTGTCTCTAAACCGACCCTCATAGATCTCAACTCTACTAGCATCTGTAAGTACTCTGCTTTAAGTTAGGCTACGGAACTAGAAGGTTTCCTGTTTAGTGCATCTGCTACTACATTTGCTTGCCTGGGTGGTATTCAATGGTACAGTCATAGTCTTTAATAAGCTCTATCCACCTTCTCTGTCTCATGTTCAAGTCTTTCTGTGTGAACAAGTATTGTAGGCTTTTGTGATCTGTGAAGATCCTGCAAGGTACTCCATAGAGATAGTGTCGCCATATTCTCAAAGCGAACACTACAGCTGCTAACTCTAAGTCGTGTGTTGGATAGTTCACTTCATGCTTCTTTAATTGCCTTGAAGCATAAGCTATCACTCTATCATGCTGCATCAACACACAACCCAAACCTTACCTGAAAGCATCGCAATATACTGTAAACCCTTCACTTCCAGAGGGAAGTGTAAGCACTGGTGCTGTAGTCAGCCTTTGCTTTAACTCATCAAAACTGCTCTGACAGGCTTCTGACCAGATGAACTTCTCTTCTTTTCTTGTTAACTTGGTCAGTGGAGTAGCTATCTTGGAGAATCATTCTACAAACTTTCTGTAATACCCAGCTAAACCCAAAAAGCTTCTGACTTCTGTTACACTCGTGGGTGGCTTCCAATCTACGATAGCTTCTATCTTCTGGGGATCTACTGAAATACTCTCTGCTGATACTACATGTCCCAGAAATGCCACGCGATCTAGCCAGAACTGGCACTTGCTAAATTTTGCATACAGTTGATGCTCTCTTAGAGTCTACAATACAATCCTCAAGTGCTCTACATGTTCCTCTCTACTACTTGAATACACCAGGATGTCATCGATGAAGACTATGACAAACTTGTCTAAATATGGTCTGAAGACACGGTTCATCAGATCCATAAAGGCTGCTGGGGCATTGGTTAAGCCGAATGGCATCACCAAGAACTCATAATGCCCAAATTTAGTTCTGAAAGCTGTCTTGGGAACATCCTCCCTTTGCACTTTCGATTTCTTTAGCTCAGTTGGAGCCATCGGATACGGAGCTCTAAAGATAGGTTCTGTGCCTGGTGCTAGCTCAATCTCGAACTCGATCTCTCTATCCGGAGGTAGTCCTGGAAGGTCCTCGGGAAATACATCAAAGAACTCATTCACCACAGGAACCTCTGTCAACTGTAGCTTTCTGTCGCTAGCTTCTATTGCATAAACCAAGTACCCCTGGCATGCTTTATGGAGCATCTTGTTCGCACGAATCACGCTTACTAAGCTTGTAGAGAGTATTTTCCGCTCTCCGCAAAAGATCACATCTGGTTCCCCAAGCTTGCTGAACTGAACCTCTTTTCTATAGCAATCTACAGTCGTGCGATGCTTGGATAACCAATCCATGCCCAAAATAATGTCAAAGTCATGAATATCGAGTACTATTAAATTAGCCTCGAACTCATGACTTGCTATCGTCACTTTACTTCCCATATAAACTCTATCCGCAATAAGCGAATCACCTGTGGGAAGTGACACTACCATGCTACACTTGGTCGAACTCAACTCTATCCCGACTCTATCTATGAACTCTCGAGAAATAAAAGAATAGGTGGCTCTTGGGTCCACCAATACATGAGCATCAACATCAAATAAAGATATGGTACCTGTGACCACATCTGATGTAGCATCTGCCGCCTGCTGGGTCACTGTATATACTCTGGCGGCCTGACTGCGGGGTCTACCTGTCGGTGCTCTAGGAGGTCTACCTGGCTGTCCTCTGGGGGGTATATCTCTACCTACTCCACTACCAGGTTGTTATGCACTAGTAGCTCCTCCAGTCTGGGGGCCTCCCCTATCGGGTCCACGGCTCCCACTAGTCTGCCCCTGAACTGCTGATCTGACCTCTGATGGGCTCGAAGCTACTGCACTGGGACAGTCTCTCATGAAGTGGCCCTCCTGTCCGCACCTGAAGCACCCTGTCTTGCCCTGAAGGCACTCACCGGGATGCGACCGGCCACATCTGCTGCACAGTGGTCGGCTCCTCCAGCTCTGCTGGCTCCTGGACCCTACTGATGAACGAATAGGACTCTGACTGGTCTGGGGTCTCTGACTCTACTCGACTGTCGACTCTTGGGCACCTTGTTGGACTCTTCCTGATGGCTATCGGTCCAGGTTCGCTTTTGACTGAATTGCGACTTTGACCTTAAGGCAATCTGGGCACTCTGCTCAACTCTGGTGGCGGCCTCCACTAGTGGTCTATACTGAGTATGTACGACGGATGTTACAATGGTCCTGACCGTAGGATTTAGGCCTGCCATAAATCTGCTAATCTTCTGTTCTTCATTTTCAGCAATATGAGGGACTAAACGAACTAGCTTGGAGAATTTCTTTTCATATTCTGTCACTGTGGAGTTCCCCTGGTCTAACCGGTAAAACTACTCAATCTTAGCATTTCTGTAAACTTTTGGGAAGAACTTATCTGTAAACTCTTTCTTGAATTCTTCCCAAGATGTTCGGCCCAGATGCGCCCTCTGATGCGCCTTCCACTAATCGTTAGTTCGATCCTTAAGTAAGAAGGCTGAGAAGATGACCATCTGATCCTCGGTGCATCTTAGGATCTGAAATATTTCTTCATTCGTCTCTAGCCATGACCATGCTCTCTCGGGATCCCCGGTCCCATCATATGGCTTCGCGCCTAACCTACAGGCGCGCTCTACAGTTGCCCCTGTCTCCCGTGAGTGCTTAAGGACCGCGGTTAACATTTGGGCCATCTGCTCCATCTGCCCTGGAGTAGGTCCTGGGGTAGGCTCTAATCTGACCGACTGTGACGACCCTGGGTGTGAGGAACTAGCTGGCACGTCGATGGACTCGTCAACATGTTCATCTGATGATGGAGGTGCCTCTGCGGCTGCTTGTCTCGTCCTCAGACGATCTCTATGCTGTATAGCTAAGCGTGTACTATTACACTAATAGCCACAAATCAAGAATTCAAGTTCAGCAACTAGTTCAATAAAGTCTGGCATGATAATTTCATGCAATATTTAACTCACACTTTAATGCATAAACTTTTACTTAACAACTCGCTTTGGTGCACATTCATAACATGCTGAATTCAAGTGCTATAACTTATGTTTTAGCTTATGCAATCGATGAAAGCATAACTCTTAAAAGCTGAAAAATGATGCGTGCACAAAATAACTTCGTGCCTTAAGCATAACTAGCGCACAATTTGTGCGAAATAGCTCAAACTTTTCTCTTAAAACTTTCTCTCTGAAAACTTTTTCTTAACTGAACGAGAACCGGGCTCTAATACCAACTTGACAGGACCCTTCCCAGACCTTATCTATGCTCTTGTCTGGAGGATCCTGCCGGGCACTTCAACGGATTCCTCGAAACCAACTTGTCGGATCGAAGAAATCCGAGAAGCGAACCCTAACTTTCTTCAACCGGTTTACTCGTTTAAACTCAAAAATTCAGTTTTGTTTTAAACTAGTTGGGAGTGATATAATTTTTCTTGATTCTATTTCAAATATTTTTATAAAATTTTCGGCAGCATAACGGCTGCATTTTTGATAAACCAAAATTTACCTGTCAAGAAACAACACTTCAACTATTTTTGTAAACCTCTCAACTTCTTTATTCTCAATCATGAATCATTCATCACAGTTTCATAAGCATAAACAATTCATAAGATACACAAGTGCACCAAATGTATAAATGCAAGAATATTAATCACTTTTACAAGCCCTACATCATTCAAATTCAAAATATACCCGATTAAATACATATACAAAATATATCCCAGCGTCTTGCGCGATTGCCCACCAATAGATATATATATAAACAAAAGTCGGTCTCATCCGGCGGTGGCACGAAATGAAAACAAACAAGTTACAAAACGAACAACAAGTTAGTGCGATAACATCATAGGATATCATATCACACATACTAACATATAATTTACAAGTCTTAAAATTTTCTTTAAAACTCTCCATGTATACCCTTGACTCGTTCTAACCATCACGGGCGATTTTAACTAACACCAACGTGAAGCTTACTAATGCATTTCAACCACTACGTTATGGAATTTACTGCATCGTACGTAGGGTGCTAAACTATTCACTGAACAACTACAATGCGGAATTTTCTGTATCGCAAATGTAATGCTAAATCTCTAGACGACTACGAGCAGAATTTACTACATCGCTTCGTAGCGCTAACTGTCAACTAACCAACTACGTGCGGAATTGTCTGTCTCGCAACGTAGCGCTATACTTTTCTATAAACTGAGCGAGTACGGATGGAATTATCTACGTCGTCACGTAACGCTAAATCTCATTAACTTATAGGGTATACACATGGGTTTTATTATCCATTTTTCTAGTGCCAAAGTACAAAACTCTATATTTTCAAAACCTCTAAATACTTTTCTAATTTCATACTCTTTTAACAACAACAGAGTATCAATTTCTATTCTCATATAGGGTCCATAGGAACCTATACACTCATACTTTAACATTTATATAAGAAAGCATTCTCATTTTCTTTGATTACTTACCATCATATTTAATTTCAAACATCAAGCGATTTCATGAAATTGAAAAAGAAGTCAAGTGGCGAACCACTTACCTCAAGGCCGCGTCAAGCATCTCGACGAGGCTCCTGGATGCCGCTCACGCGCTCGTCACCTACACAATAAGTTCTCTTCATTACTGTTAACAAAAACTTCCATTTCTCAACTATATGTTAGGAATTCCCAACTATACCCAATTCTCTCTATATAGCTTCTAACTCGTTTCTAATTCAACCGAGACTCTCAATTCCCGATTTTTATGAAAATTTTTAGTTTTGGACCCCTAGGGATATCCCCACACGGTCCGTTTACTTGTCGGAGGCTTAAAACGAAAAATCACAATTTTATTTAAAATGGATAGCCCTTGACAGAACAAACGATAACCTGCTACTCGGGGCTCCATTTTCCTTCATTCTTTTTCCTACGGCTCACTTACATCACATTCTAGTCACACGACAAATTTCATTGAGAAATATTATCGTTTGCTATGTCAAATCTAAGGAAAACGTCCGTTTTGGATACTTTCAGGCTCAATTTAATGCACGTTTTGCAAACTCTTGGTTTCGGGTTAGCGACGCTAGTTTTTCTTCCACAATTAAGCTTCATTTAACTTATAATGACTAACTAAACTCATTTCATGCCATAAAAATTACATTAAGCTAGCCGTTTCACTTCTCAGAGCTCTAACGGCACTATATTGTGCATAACTTGCACAATTTTTATCGGATTCGATCCGTTCCAAAACCTATGGTTTTCTATGGTTCCTAGACATCATTTGAGGTGTAGAAAACCCCCAAATAAGCCAAATATTGTCAGGTCTCCTCTAGCTCAAATTTGAGCTCGGGTTCACCAACATTGTCAAATTTCCCCCTCTTTGCAACTCTAACTCTTCTCTAACTTTTCCAACCTCTTTAAGGCTTGAAATTGGTTTCAAAACCATCTAATTTCAAGGTCTAACTACTGCCCTTCAAGTCTCTAATACATACATAAATCTAACTTAGTCATTAGAGTGCTCAAAATTCACTCAAAACTTTTCTCAATCACTTGGTGTGCATAAAACACCATTTTCTGTTTCTATTTCGTTTGTACATATGACAGCCCATATTTACATCTTTTATGGCATCAATTACACACAACAATCATCATTTAAGATTCCATAACACTCACATAAAGTTCTAACAAGAGTTGAAGAGCAATCATCCAACAAATCACAACAATTTCACAACCACATGTTGTCAACAATTTCTGTTCTGCTTCAGCAGAAAATAAAAGACAACCAAGCTAAAATCTTACTTGGTTCTTAGCTTAGGGGATTGAGAGAGGTCTAAGAAGGATGCTTGAGGGCTTGGAAGACAACTTGGGTGGTAGTTCTTCCCCTATCTTCCCTGGTCGACCAACCTCGTCGCGGTTCTACTCGCGAGTGTGCTCGCGATTCAGCTCGCGACCAGCTCGCGTTCTGCTCGTTTCTGCTCTGTTTCTACTCGACCAGCAGCTTGTGCTTCTTCTCCTTCGTGTCTCCCCCCTCCTCTCTTCCTTTGCTGCCCAGTTTGCTGCAGTTCACGGCCTCTGAATCTCCCTCACGCGAGCTGCTCAAACTCGCGACCTGCACTGTCGCGCGAGCTACTGGTGCGCTGGAGTCTGCTTTGGTTTCTACTGCTGTCTTCTTCTTCCTCTCTTGCTGTGATTCACAACCAGCAGCTGCTTCTCTGGGTCTCACTTCCTGGTTGCTTTCTTCACAGCAGCAGCACTCTAATTTTTCTTTCTCTCGAACTCTCTCGGTTTCTCTCGATAGAAGGGCTGAATCTTTGTGATTTTTGCTGAAACAAATCAGCTAAGGTTTGATTATATAGTCATCAACTCTTCTTAATTACATCTTGTCCCAACTCTTTTTAATTTCATCTAACTCTCATTTCCTTTCTTTGATTCTCAAATTAACCCATCTATACTTGTTTTAATTCTCATTCCGTTAAGATTTTCCTTCGATCGTCAAGTTTGAATTATAAAAAAAAACTAAGCCTATTTTATTAATCTTGACTCTCTCTTTTTAATCGAATTTTAATTCGATTATCATTTACTAACATCTTGGATTTTTGGACTTAGATTTTCGTTGGGACGTTATTAAACTTTTTAATACGACGAATTTCGTCGTATTCTAAATGAATAAATTTCGGAGGCTATGAAATTAAATCAATTAAACGTAGAGAGTTATATATTATCTCTCTAACTTAATTTCTAACGTTGGGACTTTAGAAGTCGAAGCTAGGAGTTTACATTCCTTTTCATTTTTCAAGCTATTCTAAGTGGAGTTCAAGCCATCTAAGGGTTATCTACAATCCTAGGAAGAAGATTGAGCAAAAATAAGTGGAAATTGGGTGGTAAGAATGTTGTTCCATAAACTTTATGATTGGTTTATCACTTTGTATGTAAGTTGTTTGAATAAATTCCCAAGTGAGTCTCATGTGATTTTTATGAGATATATATATGCATGAATTTAAGAGATTTGAGCTTCAAAATTATGTTAGAACAAGGTTAGGGTTTTAGAAAGATTGGATAAGCTTACTAGTTTAGATAAAATTCTAATTCCAATTCAATAAAAACGTGTGCAGTAAATTAGTGTTAGAATCATGAAACTTTTTGTGATTTAAGTGTGGTTTGGCATGGAAAGCTTGAAGAAAACCTTGGTAAGATGTTGGATGAAGTTGTGGTCAAGCTAGGGTTTATATGGTCAAGACTTTGTTTTAAGTAAATAAGTGAATTCATGCATAAAAAAGTTAACAAATTATCAAGTTAAAAGATTAAAAATGAAAAGCTTGAAGAAAACCTTGGTAAGATATTGGATGAAGTTGTGGTCAAGCTAGGGTTTATATGGTCAAGACTTTGTTTTAAGTAAACAAGTGAATTCATGCATGAAAAAGTTAACAAATTATCAAGTTAAAAGATTAAAAATGAAAAGCTTGAAGAAAACCTTGGTAAGATATTGGATGAAGTTGTGGTCAAGCTAGGGTTTTTATGGTCAAGACTTTGTTTTAAGTAAACAAGTGAATTCATGCATGAAAAAGTTAACAAATTATCAAGTTAAAAGATTAAAAATGAAAAGCTTGAAAAAAACCTTGGTAAGATATTGGATGAAGTTGTGGTCAAGCTAGGGTTTATATGGTCAAGACTTTGTTTAAAGTAATTAAGTGAATTCATGCATGAAAAAATTAACAAATTATCAAGTTAAAAGATTAAAAATGAAAAGAAGAAACAGATATAATTGGTTGGTGTGCATTCGGCCTAAGGATGTATGGGATGGTGGAGGATGATTTTGAGATTTTGATTGTGTTATACGTATTTTTCGGACTCAGTAATTGGGCTGGTAAAAGTCCAATTTAGGCCCATTTAAGACCCGATAAGAAGGCCCAATAAGGTCAACGTAGTCAAAGCCCATCAGACGAGGCCCAGTATTGACTCTAAGCCCATCAAGCTTTTCAGCTTGTTTAAAGGGATTTTCCAGCTGGCAACAACAGACCTATAAAACACAGTCAGGTCACAGCTCGCCTCTTGCGCAGCTCGTCTCTCAGCGAGCTCGAGCTCGAGACCACCAAGACACGTCAGCTCGCTCAGATGCGTAATAAGTACAGTATATTCCGATAATAGGCAGTTACCAAGTTCAACCATGATTCTCTCTCCGAATATGGCAATTGCCCAGTCAAACCATGACTTCCTCACCAGATATGGAGATCTATTCAAATTTAAATTCAAATCAACCTTATTTTGAGATAATTATAGTAATTTCCTGATATTATCTAAATATATTAGGAAGTATAATTAATTCACAATTCTTTTCCTTATTTTACCCAATTATTTAGGAAATGTAATTAATTCAGGATTCTTTTCCTGATTCGCTACAACCAGAATTGTAACACCTCATTCCCTATAAATAGGGATTAAAATCATTGTAACGAGGGCATACAATATTCAATAATATACTGTCACTCTGCAGAGATTAAGAGTTGGACAGTCGTGGACGTAGGCTTTAATTGCTGAACCACGTAAAAAGCTTCGTTTTCCTCGTTTGATCCTCTGTTTCTGTCTTTGTCTTTTCTTGGTATTTGTGCTTTCTCACATTGATTGCAGGTATTGGGCATTGATTACTCGTCGACTGAATTCCAACATCGATATTTTGGCGCTAGAAGGAGGGCCCAGACTGCAATCTTTTTCATCTCAGACGATATGGCAAAGACTAGATCAAATAGGTTCCTTGGAGACGATGACCAGGCGGAAAGTCACATGAACCAATCTCAGCAGAACTTACAGCCTGGGCAAGACGCAACCACGCATGCAGCAGGCCCGTCCCATGGAAAGATACTCGGGGCTGCGCCAGGCATCCCTCCTCTGCCTCACCGTCAAACGGTCTCAATTGCCCCAATGGCCGAAGGGCAGAATGCGTTGTTGCAGAGGCAAGAAGCGTTGGAAGATACGGTTAGACAGCTCACAAAAGCCGTCAACATGTTGGTGCAGGCTCAGGTTCAGAACGTGACTAGGGTGGAAGTTCAGGCACCACTGGGAGTGCCCCAGCCTCCTGAACCGGCACGAGGACCTGAAAGGCTAGCAAGGGAAGTCCCGCGACCTGCAGACTCGGCTCGCTCATCTAATGCGCGTTCGAGGGTCGGAAGACACCCTGTTCAACACGAAAGGGAGGTCGCACGTCCTGTTAGCCTGGTAGCAAGACTGAGCCAAGATGGAAACAGGCGGATAGAAGTTGGCCAAGGCAGAGTCCGAGCCGCAGCTCGTTATGTCGATGAGGTGGATGGGCAGCAGGTAAGATCCCATCATCATGAGGGCCAAATCGAGGAAGACGAAAGGTATGACCCTGAGCATCCGGCTCCAAGTCATGATCACAGGAGGAGATACGAGCTCCGAGACCCCCAAGTAGAGGAGCTCCTCCAAAGGGTCCGGCAGTTGGAAGCACGACCTGGAGTTTCGGAGTAGCGTGGGCTCTACGGAGATAGGACCCCATTCACAAGGGAGATTGAGACACAGCCTCTCCCTCCGAGGTTCAAGATGCCAAGCATTCAGCAGTACAACGGGGACAGTGACCCATACGACCATCTAGACGCATTCAACGTTCAGATGGACCTGCAGACAGGAAGTCCGATGGTGAAGTGCCGAGTATTCCCGCTACATTGGGGGATATTCCGAGGACGTGGTTCAAGAATCTCCCAGCTCGCAGCATAAGAAGTTGGGAGGAATGCCAACAGAAGTTCGTTGGTCAATACAGAGCACTGAGAAGGCAGCTTGCTCCATCTTGCCACCTAGCCACCATTTTTCAGCGTCAGGGTGAGTCGTTGAAAAAATACATCACCAGGTTTAGACGCGAGGTCGCGAATGTCGAGCATCCATAAGATGAGAGCATTCTGACAGCGATCTCAGCTGGGCTGCGCAAGGATGGAAAGCTATACGAGAGCATTTACAAGTCCCCAGTGAAGGATCTGGGAGAGTTCTACGAGCGAGCTACGAAAGAGATTAGGTGGGAAGAGACCTTCGGCCCGAAGAAGCAGAATCAGAAGAATGAAGGGGGCAGTTCCAGCCAGCCAAAGAAGAGAAACAATGGCCGGAACGAAGAAGGAAGAAACAACGGCTCAAGTAATCAGATCGCCAAGAAGGCAAGAAGAGAGCCAAGGTATGAGTGACCTCAGCGTTGGGGTCGCCAGGAAGGATACAGCGTCCTGACGGCATCACCGGACAGGATTTACGCTACGGAGCGGAATAAGGAGGATTTTGAGAGACCCAATCCTATAAGAGCCCTCATTCAGCACAGAGATCAGAACAAATTCTGTGCCTATCATAATGAGGTCGGGCATAATACTTCAGATTGCTGGGCGTTGAAGAACGCCATCGAAAAATTGATCAGGCGAGGTTGCTTGGGAGAATATGTGGCAAGACCTGCTGATCAGCGACCTCACCAACAACGACCTCAGCAGCAACAACTAGCACACCAGCAGCAACCCCAGCGAGCTTCCGAGCAAGGTCAGGAACCTGCGGTAAGAACCATCTTTACCATTTATGGTGGCCTCCATATCGCAGGTGATTCCAACAGATCGCATGAGAGGTACGTTCGAGAGGCGAATCACTCATTTCAGCTCAATGGGTCAGAGGGACCTGCCAAAAGAGCAAAGCCGACCTCGGACGAGATCGTATTTACAGATGAAGATGTTAGAGGAGTGGTCTGGCCTCATAACGACGCGCTGGTTATACGAGCTAAAATCAGCAATGCGGAGGTTAGGCGCATCATGATCGATACCGGGAGCTCGGTAAACGTAATGTATAGGAGTTGTTTCGACCAGATGAGGCTGAGAGCAGAGCAAATGAGGCCGTCCCCGGAGCCTTTATTTGGATTCACTGGAGATGCTGTGGTACCAGTGGGGCAGATTAAGCTGTCATTGACTCTAGGGGAGGCAGGTCGTCAGGCAACAACCTTGACAGACTTCTTGATAATCGATTGCCCATCAGCGTATAATGTGGTCCTCGGAAGACCTGCTATGAACGAGTTGGACATGGTTACTTCAACCAGAACTCTAACAGTAAAGTTCCCAACTCCTAATGGCATCGGATGTGTTCGAGGAGAGCAGCACTTAGCTCGGCGCTGCTATGAAGATGCTGTGAAGATGGGCGTGAGAGGAAAGAAGGTGAACGTGGTCTCAGGGGGGGAGCCACGAGCTATGACTGAGAAAGGAGTCAGCCATGACCTGGACCCTCGCGAGGTAGATACAAACCGAGCTACCGGTCCAATTGAAGAATTAGAAGATGTACAAGTCAGCGAGGTAGATCCAGAGCGATGCTTGAAGCTGGGAAGAGGATTAACTCCGGAGCTGAGAACCCAGCTCGCTGATTTCCTAAGGGCGAACTTGGATGTGTTTGCGTGGAATCATGAGGATATGGTGGGAATAGACCCAAAGGTGATGTCTCATAGGCTGAACATCGATCCTCATTTTAAGCCAGTTCGCCAGAAGAGAAGGGCAATGACAGGGGAACGATACTTAGCACTAAAGGAAGAGATAGACAAGCTTCTGGTTAACAAATTCATCACAGAAGCTTACTGCTCGACCTGGGTCGCCAACCCTGTGTTAGTGAAAAAGAAGAACGGGAAGTGGAGGACTTGCATCGACTTCACCGACCTAAATAAAGCATGCCCCAAAGACAGTTTTCCCCTGCCAAGGATAGATCAGCTTATGGATGCTACAGCTAGCCACGAGCTCCTAAGCTTCATGGATGCATATTCAGGATATAACTAGATCCCAATGAAGCCCGAAGACGAAGAGCACACCTCGTTCATGACTGATCGGGGGCTATATTGCTACAAGGTGATGCCCTTCGGTTTGAAAAATGCTGGAGCGACCTATCAACGCTTGGTGAACATGATGTTCAAAGAACAGATCGGAAAAATCATGGAGGTCTATGTGGACGATATGCTGGTAAAATCCAAGCAGATAGGTGACCATGTTAGCGACCTAAGAGAGATGTTCCAAATTCTGAGGAGCTACCAGATGAAGTTAAATCCGCTCAAATGTGCATTCGGAGTAGCTTCTGGGAAGTTCCTGGGCTTTATGGTCAACAGTAGGGGAATTGAAGCCAACCCTGAGAAAATCAAAGCACTGATTGACATGAGGTCACCCACCAGGGTGAAGGACGTGCAGAGCCTCAATGGCCAGGTCGCAGCATTGAGTAGGTTCATTTCGAAAGCTACAGACAAGTGTGTCCCTTTCTTTGACATTCTGAAGAAAGCAAAAAGTTTCGAGTGGACTGAGCAGTGTGAAGTAGCCTTCCAGCAGTTGAAGGAGTATATGGGACGAGCTCCACTTCTTTCCAAGCCCAAAGAAGAGGAAAAGTTGATCTTATACTTGGGAGTGTCAAAGCAAGCTCTGAGTGCTGCACTGGTGAGGGAAGAAGAAAAGACGCAGCTTCCGGTCTATTATGTAAGCAAACGATTACAGGATGCTGAAACCAGATATTCTCATATGGAGAAGCTAGCTTACTGCCTGGTGATTGCATCAAGGAAGCTGCGACCTTATTTCCAAGCTCATACCATCGAAGTCCTCACCCAGTATCCGTTGAAGCAAGTTTTGCAGAAAGCAGACACCTCAGGTCGTTTGTTGAAATGGGCAGTGGAGCTCGCACAGTTCGATATCCAATTCAAGCGAATGACGGCTATCAAAGCTCAGGCTCTGACAGATTTCATTGCAAAATTTATGGGACCTGTGGATGATGAAGCAGAGTCTTCTGAAGGTCCGGCCTGGGAGCTTTTTGTTGATGGATCATCCAGCGAGCAGAGGGCTGGAGCTGGAATTCTACTTATCAGCCCTGAAGGCCACAAAATCCTCTGTGCTCTAAGGTTTGGCTTTCAGGCAACAAACAATGAAGCTGAATATGAAGCCCTGCTTGCGGGACTGCGTTTGGCCAAGGAGATGCGAGCTGAACGTTTGAAGATCTTCAGTGACTCACAGCTCGTCGTCAGCCACGTAATGGGAGAATATCAAGCTAGGGGATCAAAAATGGCCCTCTACCTCCAAAAAGTACACGAGCTGCTGGGTGCATTTCAGAAGTACGAGGTGAAGCAGATCCCGCGAGCTCAGAACTCGCACGCTGATGCATTAGCTCGCCTCGCGACTACGCGAGATGCGGATTTTCTTGGGGCAATCCCAGTTGAGTTCTTACCAACTCCAAGTACAGAAGAAAAGAATATGACGATGGTTATATCCGTGTAGCCCGATTCCTGGATAAGCCCCATTCTCAGTTATTTGCAGGATGGAAAGCTGCCAAATAACAAGCTGGAAGCCTGGCGTTTACGAGCTAGAGCAGCCAGGTACTGCATCTATGATGATGCACTGTATAAGAAGGGGTTCTCAGCACCACTGTTAAGATGCGTTGATGGCCATGAGTGTGAAACAGTACTAAGGCAGATACATGAAGGCTACTGCGGGAACCCCGCTAGGGGGCTGTCTCTAGCTCAGAAGGCACTTCGTCAAGGTTTCTACTGGCCCACCATGAGGTAGGACGCCATAAACCTAGTGAAGAAATGCGACAAGTGTCAGAGGTTTGCTCATATTCCGCGAGCTCCACCAACTTACCTCCAACAGATGGTAAGCCCATGGCCCTTTGCGATCTGGGGGATGGACCTGATCGGACCCCTTTCGATGGCACGTGGAAGATGCAAACATGCTGTAGTCGCAGTAGATTATTTCACTAAGTGGGCTGAGGCAAAAGAGCTAACTGAAATCTCCACGACAAAGATTGAGAAGTTTGTGTGGAGCAACATTATTAGCAGATTTGGGGTCCCACAGCAGATCGTGACAGACAATGGGACTCAGTTCGCCAGTGACCAGTTTCTTAGATTCTGCAACGACCTCAAAATCGTTAAAAGCTTCTCAGTAATGGACCATCCACAGGCCAATGGCCAAGTGGAAGCTGTGAACAAGATTATCAAGCAGACCTTGAAGATGAAACTAGAAGCCAAGAAGGGAGTATAGGTAGATGAGCTCCAAAAGGTATTGTGGTCTTATAGAACCACAGCTCGCAGCTCCACTGGCGAGACCCCATTTTCAATGGTCTACGGATCGGAGGCTATGATCCCAGCTGAGTTTGAAGTCACCTCGCAAAGAAGAGCGACCTTCAATCCAAATGACAATGATCAGCTACTTGCAACAAATCTGGACCTGCTCGAGGAACACAGGGAAACGCCAGATTAAGGGTAGCTGTTTATTAGTAAAGAATAGCAAGGTACTACAACAAGTATGCTCGGGTTCGCAAATTCAATGTGGGAGACTTAGTCTTACGCCTCATTCTGCCAGGAGCCCGCAAGCCAAGTGACGGATCCTTAGGCCCGAACTGGGAAGGACCGTATGTTGTCAAAACAGCCTTGGGAAATGGAGCTTATCGCTTAGCTAATGTAAATGGGGCAGAAGTCCCCCCCGAGCATCTGCGCCCTTATTATCAATAAGTTTTTCATTATCTGTAATATGGATAAATTGTAAATGAAAGCTCCATTCTTCCCCTGTTTTTGATTCAACTTACCTTACCAGGCTAACGGGCTCCAACCTGCATAGCTCGTTATAAATGAAAGAGCCTAAAAAGCAAGTGACCAAGTGTCCTTGCATAGCTCGCCTAATGAGCCTAAAAAGCAGGCGAGGTGACGACCCCTGCATAGCTCACTATAAATCAAAGAGCCAAAAAAGCAAGTGACGAAGTGTCCTTGCATAGCTCGCCTAATTAGCCTAAAAAGTAGGCAAGGTGACGACCCCTGCATAGCTCGCTATAAATGAAAGAGCCTAAAAAGCAAGTGACTAAGTGTCATTGCATAGCTCGCCTAATGAGCCTAAAAAGCAGGCGAGGTGACGACCCCTGCATAGCTCGCTATAAATGAAAGAGCCAAAAAAGCAAGTGACTAAGTGTCCTTGCATAGCTCGCCTAATGAGCCTAAAAAGCAGGCGAGGTGACGACCCCTGCATAGCTCGCTATAAATGAAAGAGCCTAAAAAGCAAGTGACTAAGTGTCCTTGCATAGCTCGCCTAATGAGCCTAAAAAGCAGGCGAGGTGACGACCCCTGCATAGCTCGCTATAAATGAAATAGCCAAAAAAGCAAGTGACTAAGTGTCCTTGCATAGCTCGCCTAATGAGCCTAAAAAGCAGGCGAGGTGACGACCCCTACATAGCTCGCTATAAAAATAAAGAGCCTAAAAAGCAGATGGCTAAGTGCCCCTACATAGCTCATCAAACATTCTGACAAACCAATTACTTATACCTACAAAATTTTATTAAGTTGGTGAAACAAGTAATTGCTTTAATTATTATCAGATTTTTGGTTCATTGATTATCAGCTCACAAGAAATGTGAAGAGTATAAAGTATATTATACACTAGCTTGAGGAACATTCAAAACAGAAGAAATAATGAAAAAAATTTCATTAAAAATAAGAACTGGTTACAAATTGAAAAAACTGGAAAAATACATGAAAAAGGAAAAGAAAGCGAGCTATTAGTTCTGAACAGGAGGATCTGGGTCAGCTAAAGGTTCTGGACCAGCGGTGGACGAGGCAGCTTTTGCTTTGAAATCCTCAATGGTTTCAAGCCCTATGTCCCTAAAGATAGAGAAATCCATTTCTGGATGGGACATCCACAGTGTGTAGAGGAAATCGCGACCTGTTCTTTCCTCAGCCTCATCCTTGGTATCTGCAACCCGCACTTCCAGTTCTTGAGCTGCTTGCTCTCTAAAGGCTATTAGTTCTTCGAAGGCATTATCAGCGAGACGGTTGACAACCTCAGCCTCTTTCTTCATGTCTTCAACTAGCCGCTCCGCAGCCTCAGCTCGTTGAATAGCCTCCCCCACTTGTTGCCTAAGAACCTCAGCTCAATGCTCAGCCTCCTTCGCACGGTTATCCACGATTGCAG
Organism: Litchi chinensis; assembly: GCA_019925255.1. Taxonomy (NCBI): domain Eukaryota; kingdom Viridiplantae; phylum Streptophyta; class Magnoliopsida; order Sapindales; family Sapindaceae; genus Litchi; species Litchi chinensis. The sequence continues at coordinate 11,562,373 of CM034467.1, forward strand.
CCTTCTCAGCTCGTTTGGTTGCAGCCTCCTCAGCGCTTTTAGCTGCAGCTCCCATCTCATCAGCTCGCTTCTTAGCCTCCTCGGCCTGTTTCTCGGCAGTTTCAACTCGCGCCAGAGCAGCATCGACCTGGCGATGAAGCACTTCAGTCTTCTCTTCCGCAGCTGAAGCCCGCTGCTCATCCAGTGCAGCCTGTTGCTCAGACTGCCTCAGATCTTCTTTCACCTTGAGCAGCTCATCCTTTAACATGGCATGCTCATTTTCCATTTTCTTTAAGGCCTCCTCAACTGCTTGCCTTGCAGCGTTTGCCTCAGCGATCTGAGCTTCCTGACCTTCTATTCTGCCCGAAGTTAAGCGAGCTAAATCATCAGTGGCCGCCTCCAGGTCGAATTCCAGTTTCCTCATCTCATCATTGGTAGCCCTTGTCTCCCTTCTTCGCTTCATTGCAGCAAGGGCACCCTGAAAATTATGAACAGATTAAAATCTAGTCAAGTAAGGAAATCAGCAGATGAGAAAAAATAACTTACCAACATGCAATGACGAGCCGCGAACTCATCTAGATCTTCGCCCCTAAGACACCTATTTTTCAGGACATTCGCGTGATTGAGCATAATTGTTGCCCAGTTGTCAAGGAAAGAATTTAAGTATCTACATCCAGGACCCAGCTCGATAACAGGTCTGGTTGGTGAGGGAGTTCTCTCGCGCTCCGGGATATCGCGCGCATCATCATGAGAAGCACTGCGTCGCGATGCAACGGTACGCCTAGTCACATGCCCGCTGGGGCCAGCTCGGGTTGCCTGGGGAGCAACCTTAGAAGGAGCATCACCTTTCCCAGGCTGCGAATTGGAAGTCGGAGGTGATTGAAGATTTGCAAAAATATTTGAAAGAGGCACTTCGCTAGGAGCAGCAGTTGAGGGAGCAGTGGCTTAGCAGCAGCATGCACCTCGCTGGGAGCAGCGGTCGAAGGGACAGTGGCTTCAGTGACAGCAGGCACTTCGTTGGATGCAGCGACCGCAGGAGCCTGGTCCTGGGCGGATGGTTTAGAGCGTTTTGAAGGGGCTACTGGAGTGGCCAAGTCTTCGGCAGGCCGTTTTGTTGAAGGAATCGAGGAAGTTGGAAACACAGTGGGGCTTGTAGGAGAAGATTTCATAAGTACAAGTTTTCTCCTGTTGGCTGGAAGTTTCATAGAGGAAGGAACAGGGGCTGGAGCACGAGCTGGGGATGGCAGTGAAGCCCCTGGAGTAGATATGTGACGTGGAGAAGAGGATGAGTCAACCTGTGCAGTAGAAGCTGCAGGGATTGGGTTTGATCCTGTCCGAGCTGGAGCAGGAATGGAAGAAGAAGTTTTTCTAGACGCACCCTTTGAAGAGGTGCGAGTTGAAGACGGTTTCGCCTTCGTTGGTGTGCGAGCTGAAGATGATTTTGCTTTAGATGAGGTGCGAGCAGGAACACTTCGAAATGAGGTCTTCCGAGTTGGAGAAGGTGAGCGAGTGTCATCCGCTGATGATGAAGAGACTGATGGTGGAGGTCGGGAAGCAGACGCATCCTGAACTGGAACCTCAAAAACAGAAGGAAGTCTAGGCTTGTCACTCATCTTGCCTATATCTTCCTCAGCTCGCAGAAGAAGAGATTCCTTAAGAGGAGCAAGGCTGTAAGCTCTAAGGATAGCATCGTCAAATTTACTGCTGATGCCCACGTCCTCTGATTTGGCGAGCTTGTCAAGAGCTCGTTCCTCCTCGCCGCTGAGAGGAGACTCGTCCATTTTCAGCACTGCATAGCAAATGATCAAAAAATGGTAGTAATAAAGGTACAAAATAAAATCAGCTCGCTTTAATTTTCTTATATATACCTGGTTTCAGGACGAAGCTGAAGTTTCGGAGATCTGCAAGAGATGGGCACGAGATATAAAACTAGCTCGTCTTGTACGGCCCGACATTAAATTTGCCTTTCGCTTCTCCTTTGGGCAAAAGGTCTTTGTATGGCGACTGACGGGCTGTAAGATAGTAAATACCGTCTGGTTTCTCTCCTTCTCCCGCGCTCAGGGCCTTGAAGGAATAGAACTGCTGAATAATCTTCGGTGTAGGGGGACGAAGGCCGTTCCTGAGGAAGGCTACAGCCAGCGACATCAGCTGCGTATAAGAGTTCGGAGTCAACTGAAATGGCGCGAGCTTGACCTTGTTAAGAAATGCGATCAAGTACGGTGGAATGAGGAACCGTAACCCCTGCTCGAGATGCTGAGTGCTAACAGCGATGAATCCCTTGGGCGGATAACATGCATGGTTGCTTGAATCAGGTAGTAGAATGCGACAGCCAAAAGGGATGTGAAATTGCTTGACGAGTCCTTCCACCTCAGGACGCTTCAGCGATGTGGGATGACGAGCGAATGTATCACGAGCCTCTCTTCCCTGTATAGCATGAGCTCGGGCTTTATCATGCTCACGAGCTTCATTGCTTGGAACCATTCCCTTGCGAGTTCCGCTTGAAGACATCTAAAAAAAAGAAGAAGAAGAAGAAGAAACGCCATTGCAATAAACATAAGACTCGGAATGACGAAGGTACAATAGAATGTCATTGCAGGTACGACAATGGTGATGGAGCAAAATGAACCCAAAACAGAAAGATTGAAGAAAAAGAAGCCTTACCTTGAATTGTTGTTAAGTTGAAAAACGGCGAGAAAGGATGATGGTTTCGTAAAAAGGTAGTGAGTCCTGGTTGCTTGAAAGCTTGAACACTTGTTTGCTTCGAGTGAAAATGACAGATGAAAGAAGAAAATGAAAAGGGTCCATCGGTTTATATAGACAATTGAGTGTGAACCCCCAACCGTCAGATCTTTGAAAAGTGTAACCGTTATAAATCTGACGGTACAGCGTAAAACATGGCTTTGAAAATCATGCAGCCGTCAGTTGAAGGACATGCGCATTAAATATGCGTGTAAAGGACGTGCAGACATCGCTTCAGTTACCACCTGCATGATCGCCACGTGTCGCCACTGAAAAGGTGGAATTTGAAAGTGCACAGAGGCAGTTATAAGGGAAAGCGTGCCAAGGAAGCCAACTTTTACCAGCCAATTTGAGCTCCCAGCTCGCTAAAGCAAACTGAGAGCTGGGGGGCTAATGTTATACGTATTTTTCGGACTCAGTAATTGGGCTGATAAAAGTCCAATTTAGGCCCATTTAAGACCTGATAAGAAGGCCCAATAAGGTCAACGTAGTCAAAGCCCATCAGACGAGGCCCAGTATTGACTCTAAGCCCATCAAGCTTTTCAGCTCGTTTAAAGGGATTTTCTAGCTGGCAACAACAGACCTATAAAACACAGCCAGGTCGCAGCTCGCCTCTTGCACAGCTCGTCTCTCAGCGAGCTCGAGCTCGAGACCACCAAGACACGTCAGCTCGCTCAGATGCGTAATAAGTACAGTATATTCCGAAAACAGGCAGTTACCAAGTTCAACCATGATTCTCTCTCCGAATATGGCAATTGCCCAGTCAAACCATGATTTCCTCACCAGATATGGAGATCTATTCAAATTTAAATTCAAATCAACCTTATCTTGAGATAATTATAGTAATTTCCTGATATTATCTAAATATATTAGGAAGTATAATTAATTCACAATTCTTTTCCTTATTTTACCCAATTATTTAGGAAATGTAATTAATTCAGGATTCTTTTCCTGATTCGCTACAACCAGAATTGTAACACCTCATTCCCTATAAATAGGGATTAAAATCATTGTAACGAGGGCATACAATATTCAATAATATACTGTCACTCTGCAGAAATTAAGAGTTGGACAGTTGTGGACGTAGGCTTTAATTGCTGAACCACGTAAAAAGCTTCGTATTCCTCGTTTGATTCTCTGTTTCTGTCTTTGTCTTTTCTTGGTATTTGTGCTTTCTCATATTGATTGCAGGTATTGGGCATTGATTACTCGTCGACTGAATTCCAACATCGACAGAGTGTTTAAATGGTTATATGAAGACTTTAGGTTGGTAAAATAGCATGAGATTTTAAAAAGAAATTATTGGAGAGTAAAAAGTATAATCCAAATTCAAATGCATACTAGTTTATTAGAAGTCAAATTTGTTAAGAGATAAATTAAATTTCACTAAAGTTTAAGTGTTGAGCACAGTATGGTGATAAGAAATCGATGAAAAAGATGATGTAAACATATGTGAAGAATTCGGCCATTAGGGGATGAAATGATTTGAAAATCCGAATTGATATTTGAATACGAAAATTTGGTGTCGGTTAAAGGATTAGTATGCTTATATGTAGAGAAATTCGAATAGGAAATCAATACGAATAATCCGAGCGGTAACGTTGCCTAAATATAGTTGGCTATGTCCATATGTAGGTGTATCGTGAACGAGGGAATTGTAAATCAAAATTTGCCTGAGCGAATATTTGGTGAGTGTCTCACTAAAATGCTTTGGATGATATTAATTTTCATAAATCATGATTTTATGTATTGCATGAAACTTATGTTTTTAATTATAGGAAGCTAGCTTTATTATGCACGAATTTAATACGAAAATCTCTTTCATAGATTTTAGAATGGTTACATGAATTATGAAAAACTTTATGTTAAAAAAATGATATGCATGGAAAATATTTTAATAAGCCTATGATACTAATATTGCCCGTTGGGGATGGTGGTTTTGTCTCGCCCAATTACATGTTATGTTATCGATTAGCGTATTCAAACCATGCATGGATTGTATCAGGGGTGTCGTCACTAACAGCGGGAAGGATTGAGTCACTTAGCTATTCAGTGTGTCGTCCATGTACGAACTGGGTATATAAGACAACTAGCTATTATATGAGCGATGCAGCATTCTGCTCTCACCGGTCAAGATAGCGCAAGGGTTGAGGCATAAGGCTTGTCTAGCCGAATCCGGGCTATTCTACCTTTAGGGTACTATATGGTATTCAGGCACCCTCATGGATCATGGATACAGTTTTTCATACTACCATTACTTTTCATATGTTACTATATTTTAAGTTCATATGGCAAGCGTTATGTTTATGTAAATTACATGCATGCATTTTATTTGAATAAATGTTTTAGAAAGTCTATGAAAATTTATGACATGATCCACGAATGCATTTAAAATTTTAGGGAGGTTATTTTAGAAAACGTAATTTTATTTAAGAAAAATATAGATACTCACTGAGCTTTCATAGCTCACTTTAGTTTATGTTTTATAAATAAAACCTCCTTAGGGACAGGTACAAGTGTCGGGACCTTAACAGCAAAGATCTCGATCCAAGAGCAGACTTACTCAGTCAAGTGCTTTTATGATTCTATATTTTGGCTATAAATAACTTTGAAAATTTGTATAAAATATATTCATATGTAAAAGAATGTATATGTTTTGTAAATATATAATTTTATCGATGCATGTTTTTGAAATGTTTGCATGTTACATTGTAAATTAAATTTTTCATGTTATCGGGTTGCTATATTTGTGAAATTAAGTATATTTGTGTGAAGATATGTTTGTGGTTGGTTGTGGAATAATGAGGGCCGAAGGCCTAGAAGTTGAGAATTGTTTGAAATTAGGAGTGTATAAATCTTTTTATGAAACCTTACAGGGTGGGATTTTTAGAAATATAATTGTTATGCCGCCATAATTTTCAGAAAATTGTTTTACTATTATTTGTTAAAAATGAAAAAGTTTCCAGCTATTTTTAGTTTAAAAAGATAATTTAAGTAAATCATAATAGATTTCTCATATTAAAATAAACGGCTTAACTTTATGGGAGCTTTCTAGCCAAATCGAACGTCGAATGTAAGGCTAGCATGGAGTTGTCAACGAGCTGCCTATAGTATATAGGGAAGGGGCCCGTCAAGTTCACACAAAGTGATGCGAATCCCGTATAAAACGATATGACGCCTACAGTCAAATTGAAACATAACCCCAAGAAAGATTAAAACAAGTTTATAAAAGAGAAAATTTGACCTATTGATTATACGTCAATCAAGAACGAAAGTTATAAAAAATTTTGACCCAATGATTAGAACTCAATCAAGAATCAAAATTATAAAAGAATGATATTGACACTACTCCCATGACATAAATGAGAAGGTGAGAAATAAGTCATAGTTTGATCCCCACAAGATTAGCTTGATAAGATCACATGTTTATGGAAGAACAAAGAGAAAATTCACTCTCTCAATTAAACATAATTGGCTGCATTTTTCCATTCCTCTTCATTTTTTTCTTTTTTTTTTGCTTAGGATTACAAACCTTTTTATAGGCAAGCAAATAAAACTCTAACATGAAACCCTAGCCTCCTAACATTTGAGCTCACTAAATATATACTCATGGGCTTAAATTAAATTAAATATTCCAGCTCAAATAACATTAGTTAAAATAAAATAAACTAACTTAATTTAAAACTCATTATAATTAAAATAAATCAGCCCAAATTATTTAAAGCTCAATTAACTCAAGTTTGCCCCAATTGTCTTTAATTAGCTCCCAAAACCTTCAAGATTAAGCCTAACAACTTTCAAAATTAGCCCAATTGCCTTCAATTGCCTCATTGTCCAATTGTCTCGTAATCCTTCATGTTTGCTATCTTAGTTTTCATCATAAAGATGGGGTAGTCAGCCACATTAGTGGCTATCAAGCGTCGAACCCAATATTTAAAACATCTTAAGTTGTGCAGACAGCACTGTAGCAAAACACTTATTGACAATGCAGCCACTACGGGGTGTCATTCGATTATTTTATATCTTAAAATTATAATTACAAATTCTAAGTGACCATAACAAATCAACTTCTTAAATGCAACATGTGGCAGCAATTTTTCAACTAGCTAGCTAGATAGTTGAATACGATAGCTTAGAGTAATTGGAGTATACCATGTGTGGAATAGAGTACTCTTTGAGAAGTAAACCACACATACGTTAATATTCCAAGTCGATGTCGGTTTCTCATTGTTTAATTTCGTTGTACAAATTGGAAATTCAACTGGGCAGCAGGCCAATGATTTGGAATCAAAGTCATTTTCATTGTAGATAATTGGGACCTACGAACCACTTCCAAGTTTAAGAGATCCCCTGATGCTGAGTAAACATTTTTGAATTGAAGATCCATGTATACATGCCTACATGCATGTATTTACACGATCTACTAATATTTTCGTGCTCATTCTTGAACGTAATTCTGTGGAGATAACCCCTTTTTATTATTATTATTATTATTATGAATCATTGCATCAGACAGGAAAAAACATCTCTTTCTCTCTCAGTAACTTCTTTAATTTCTTCAAGC